>OX375801.1:8677068-9330282 GCA_947359425.1 Lagria hirta | reverse complement strand
AACTATTTTTTTTTATTCGAATAATTTTTTGACTCAGCTCACTACTGCCATTACACTCACTACACTCATTATTTAAAGTTCACTACTGCCTTGGAATATAAATAACTATTGTGAAAAATGTTAAATTTTTTAAGCCAAAAATTATATATTTTGTTTTTTTTTATGATTTCCATTTTCATAATTGTATTTTTGTGTCTTTTTTTCAGAAAACAGCAAACTTTTGAAATGTCAAAACAAATATTTTGTTTTTAATAAACAGGACATCTGGATTTCTTACTTAGCGTTGCCATAACATGGAAAAAACTTTCTTTAATAAAAATTTTTTTTTATTTTTTAAAATAAAAAATCGGCAGCGGCACAAAAAATCTTGTGAATCACACCTCCAAAAACGCTTTTGCAAGAGCTCGTAGTATGAGGGCCAAAATCACTCGCCTTGCAAAATGCCTGTTTCTGGCCTTGTGATTCAAATAGCTATTGTAATTGACACATTTTGTTTAACTGTTTCTAACCATATTTTTAAATTTTTAATAGATGTAGTATGATTTGAAGAAGGTTTGAATAATGCTATGACAAATTATCAAAATTATAATTAAAATTATTGAACCATAACTTAACCCAAAGATTTTGCCTAAATTTTGAATAAAATTGTTTTTTTGTGATTTTTAAATTGTTTATTTTAAAGTTTGTTTAAATATGTTTTTTTTATAAACGTGACATTTTTATATACATCTTACTCAAAATACTGAGTTGCTGTTTCAAAGTATTTTTTACAGCCTTTTACAAGAGCGAACTTTTATTCTATAATGCTAAATAATGCATTTGTTAAAATAATTGTAGCGTGCTTTTCTTGAATATTGTAATTTACCTAAAGCCTTTCCCAATTCATTTTTTTAATTTTTCAACTTTGTTTGCTTTATCAGATACAGATATATATTGTAACAAAATTCTTTAAAACCATGGTTTCTATTTTTGGCGCTACAACTACAGTATAAATTCTCTAAGAATTCTTTGAAAGAAAGATTTGAGTTGAAATATTTTGGAAAATTTTTTGTGTTTATTTTACCTTTGCGTTCATTTATCTACTATTTTGAGTTAAATAATTATAGTTTAATAGAATTTTAGATCATACGGTATTATTGACTAAATTCATTTTATTTAGTATAGAAAAAAGCAAATTTCTACGTTTGATTGTTTACCAATTATCATTAGAAATCTAATTACATCACAAAATTTGCCAAAAACTGATGTGAAAATGCGTTAAAATTTTTTACTACATGTTTCTAAACCAGTTTTAGGTGGACTAAAGTAAATTTATTAACTCTCATAACTTTTAACTCTCTCATAACTCTTATCTTAAAAGGTACTAAAAGATAAGTTCAAAATTCACATAGATAAAAATGCTAAAGACTGAAATATTGATGTTTTTTCAAACATATGGCAAGAAAAACTGGAAATCTTATAAACCGCAATATCAATCATTGTTATAATACGACAACCACACCTCAAATCACAATAAAAATAGTTGTTGTGTTCTGGTGCGGCTTCGTTTTTGAATAATGTTGACTCGAAACACAATAAGTTGTTTTTGCATATTGGCAATGCCATTATTTGAGTTTGCTTGATGCTTGCAAATCTGGCAAGTAGGTGGTAGAAGACAATTGAAACCCTCAAGAGTTAGTTCATTGACTTATATCGAGTGAAAAGTAGATAAATTACGCATTTTGACTTTAAACATATTAATATTCATTGTAAGGGGTTTTTAACCGATTTCAAAAAAAAGAGAAGATTTACAATTCAACTGTTTTTCTTTTTATAGTAGTTGCCTTAGATCTTTTGTATGATAAACTTATTTCTTGATGATTCTTTTTTTATTTAAAAGCTGATGTGGTTCCTTATAAATTTAATCAAGATTGGAATTAAAGTAGTTTTTAAGTTATTCTTACTAATTTTTTTGAAATATATTTTTGACACTTTCAATTAATTATAAAAATTTGTCAGAAATGAATAAAACTGACTTCAATATAATTAAATATGTGTTTATTCATTTAATCAACTCTATTCAACGAAGTTGCTTTTGGTTTATTTAGATGAAAGGTTTGTTTCTGTCATTTCTTAACACATAATTATCTACGAAAGAAAAATGAAAAGGTTTTACTGCTAGAAATAGGCACTTGAAGTAAACACCAAAATAAGAGAAAAGAACAGAAGAGCAAAATACTCCTAATCGAAGAAAATTTGATAATACAAACAAACGAAACATTAAAAAATTAAACAAACTACTAAGCAATTTGACACAACTAAAAATTAGATAGAATATAAAGATATTTAGATTAATGATACAAGAAAACACAAAAATAAAAATAAAATTAAAATGTGTAGCATGCACAACCAAAAAAAAAAGTTGCCAATACAACAAATAAAAAAGTGTATTAAACAAAATGAAGATAAAAATAAAAAAAAAAATGTTGAATAAAGAAAGATATAATACTTAATTAAAATAAATAAAATTTATACTTAATTAAAACAATAATAAATAAAGAAATTAAAACAAAAATTTGTTAGTGAGAGATCATTTGATTATAAAAACAAACAAAAAAATTTAATATAAAGAATAGAGTCTAGACAAGACTAAGTAATACAAAAATATAAGATAAACTAAAAGTGCAGAATATGTTAAGATAGAATAATTAGAAAACAGTTAAAAAAAATATATAAGAATCAGATGAAAAAATACAAAAACAATAAACTCAACAAAAAAAAAATTAAATATAGAAAAAAAAGTTATGTTTTCCTAAACGCAATTAACGAAAAAACTATAAAAAAATAAAAAAGAAAATCCTTGTTAATAAGAAAAAAATTTTATTAAAAAAATAAAATAAGTTTAAAAATAGAAAAACTTTAATTAGGAATTGCCAATAAAAATTTTAAAAAGACTAAGTAATACCAAAACCAATCACAAGAGGAAACAAAAAGAGAAAAAATATTTATACTTAAGATTTGAATTAAAGATATGAAAAAAATTAAAATAAAGTTAAATGTGTAATATGCAAAACAAAGAAAAAACAACAAAAAAACATAATAAACAAAAACAAAACAAAATATAAAAAAACATAAATCTATAAAAGTGAAAATTTAGATTAAAATTACAAAAAACAAGTTAAAAAAATTAATTGTAAAATAAATTTTGCAAAAAAAAACAGAAAACAAAAAACCTATAGTAAAAAAAAAGATTAAACAAAAAAACTACTGAAAAACGAATGTTTAATAATAGTTATTTACATAAAAGTCAGGAAATTTTCACATTACTGAAGAGGAGCTAAACTGAAATACGAGGCACTTTGTGCCGAGTATTTTAAAGCTCCGAGTCATGTAAGAGATTTTACTGACGTGTTTTGTATTAAATTTTTCCGGAAATCGTAAAAAAAGACGAAATGTACAAATTTTAGAATTTTTTTTACAAATTCTACAAAAATCAATTTTGTCAATTTTGTTGGCAACTATAGTTACTAGAGTATCTTTTTTATTTTGCGTCTTGTAAAGTTTTTACAGTACTAGTCCGGAAAACTCAATTTTCCTGCGCGTAAATAAGCAGGAAAATGTTGTATCCAAGACGATTTCTGGAAAAATAATTAATAAGAATTAAATTGATGACAGAAATAGAAAAAAACAAAATACAAAAAAAAAACAAATAAAGCTAGGAATATCAAAGAACCAATATAAGATAGAATACAACAAAACAAACTGTTTATAGATTTATTTTAATAAAAAATTTAGATTGAAAACACAATAAAATAAAAAAACAATTAGCAATATGCCAAAAAAACAAAAATATTGATGACAAAAAAATTAACAAATTAATATTAAAAAGAGAACGTTTAATGCGTAATGACGATTGCATATATATAGGTTACCGCATGGAAAACTTTATATTTATTTTTGCATAGACACTAGACAGTATCAGAAAAAATGGCTACATTTGTTTCATAAAATTTTTTATTTATTTTTATAGGTTTACTATTGTAATTTTTGGATTTTCTCCTTGAATAACACAAAACGGGTGTTTTTTATAAATTTGGCGGCAAAGATTGCTAAAAATGTTTAATCTTGAATTGTGAACGTATCTTTAGCATCGAATCAAAGTGATATTTATTAATTTGTCATTTGTACCTAATTTAACCTCACTTTTAATTTGATGAATCGATAGTTCACAATTTCATCGCGATGAAGATGTGCAAAAGAATGACTGTAAAATTTCTTTTCGGTTTTCTGTAGTAAAGTTTAATTCAAAAATTGATCCAATTCAACACACACTCATAGGCATGGCCAAATTTGAAAAAAAACTTGTTATTTTTTTAACTTTAAACTTTTGTAGCTCAATGAAAAGGCAATGCACATAAAGTTATAATTTTTTCAAAAAACTTTCTATTAAAAACATTATTAATAGGAATTATTCAACTTTTTCCAAAGTTTCTTTATCATAAATAACAATAATTCTTTCGCTTTTTAAAAGCAAAAAAATGTCAATTTATTGTTAATTCTTTATAAACTGTCAAAATTGACTTTAGTACCAAGATTGAATCAAAGCTTTCCAAACTTGGTTGAATGTGTAAAAAGATTTATGAATATATTGCTGTAATATATTAATAATTTACTTAGAAAAGTTCCATTTAAATTGGCAAAGAAATTAAGGTTTTTTTAGAAAATAAAACTGCAATAATTATTGTTAAAAGTGTTCAATAATTAAATGACAACGTAAATTACGTATAATTTATTAATAAATACGAAATATTTATGAAGTTTACCAAAGTTGTTGCAAAAGTTGTCATTATATTGAGCCAATAATTTCAAAGAACATATTATAATATCTTAAAACTGTAGTTAGATTACGTCACGCTATTCAAAATAACAACGTAAATACAAATTAATAAAACAAAATGATTACATGTTTCCGCAACTACTTTGAATAATAAATATTTTGAGGAAAGTGTAGTTTCAATGTTGTCACAAATTTATTTGTATAATAGACCCTATTTATTGATTTTTTAAAGTGTTTTTTGCTACTTAAATTTTTATAAATACAAAATCAATATTTTAACGCAGATGCAATTTAGAAAAAGAGATGGCATTTGATACTTTATGAAAACTCTTAATATAAATAAAATATTAATAATTAGTACTGTACACATTTAGATAGTTTTTAATTTTGAATTGTTCTACAGGACAAAAGAGCCGCCTCTTGCTGAAATTATATATTTTTTATATTATTAATTTATTTCACTTAGGAAACCTAGTATACAACAAAAGAAATAAAAATTCTATTTATAGAAAATGACATTTAATTTACTAAAACTATAAAATATATTATCTAGTTACATCTCCTTCAATATACAGAGCGTACAGAATAACGAAACATTGTATATTAACCTATAAAATGTAAGAATATTTTTTACAATTACATCAGATGGAATTGCGTAGTTCTGTTTTAAATTTTATTCATAAGAGAAAAAGTCGAGGACTTAAGAAGCTTTTCTTATCACAATATTTTGCGTTCTGTTGCTTAAGTATGATTTAAACCATCTCAAGACATTAAAGTTAGACATATTAAGATGATTACCACCCTTATAAAACTAAGCTGATTGCTAGCAAAATTAGTGATGGATTATAAGTGATAATAAGTTTTACAAGTCGGACTGTTTCTAGCAATACTTCATCAAAATTTTTAGTGTACTTATTACACTAAAAACACATACGAAAAACACGACAAACCTAACACTTTTTATTGTTAACTTGAGTACCGGCAATCGGCTTAATTTTATTTCTTTCTAAATAATTTGTTTCTCATAATAATTACGTTGAATAGTACTAGTAGCATGTTCAAATTTTGTGCAATATATTCAAACTTTTTAAAAAACAAACTAAAAAAATTTTTCATTTGCATTTTTTATTTTTAACTTTTAAGCTAACAAGCTAGAATATTATAATTATTATTTTTATTATTAAAAAAAAACATAATCGATCTGATAGCTAAAAGGGTTATTAATGCTATTTACATTTTATAACAGTTACATGGTTTTATGATGTAGCACAACATAATTGTATGAAAACAATAACATACATAATGGTCAAAGAAGTTTAAAAACAGTTTACACAAAAATAAGAACATATATATTTACCTCTAAAAACGTTTTCTTAATTTTGTTAACTATAGAAAAAAAAATAATTTCAAAAATCTCACTTAAGATAAATTAAGCTGCGCAGTAATATTTATTACTAAAAAACGGATTTATATGCAAACTAAACAAGCAAAATATGCACCTTTATTATATGCATAAAAAACATCAAATAAAAGCAATTAAATATCCACAATTTTTACGCATATATACACAATAAAATTTAAATCTATCTTTAATCAGTAAAAATATTGCAACCTACATTTTTTTCAAACATATATTCGACTTTTTTCAACTAATTCTGTTATTTTTTTGGCACTTTACTAATTTTTTCTCGAAATGTGGATATTTATTTAACAGACCGAGTTAAAGAGACAGAATTAGTTTTTAATATAGTTATTATTGTTTTTAGAAGCAAAAATATAATTAGATTTAATGAACGTTAGTTCACCATGTAATATTTTTTGCTTGAGAATTTCTTGGCAATTAGAAATATCCGCCGAGTCAAAATATATATGTAAATATTGATTAGCGTGAATAGCTTTTATAGCTAACTAATTTGTAAAAGTACCAAAGAGTTTGATTATCATATCAAAATTGTTAGACATGTTGTAATCTGTAGTAAGGTATTATTAAAAATAAAACCGCAGGTACGTGCAGCACACCAGAATTTAATCAGTTTGGCAAACTATAAAATTAAAAACTACATTTCACGCAAAAGCTGCACAAAACTGCATAAAAAAAAGAGAATAAATTAGTCATATGAACGTCATTGCGCAATACCGGTCGCACGCTTATTAACTTATACCTGTAAAAAAATCATACAGATATGTGCTGTATCAAAATTACTGTATCATATTATTATTATTATTATTAAATGTCCTAAAGCATTAGGTTGTTTTTGTTTATATGTTACCATTTTTACCTGTTCTGGCAGTAAAAACAAGTAATAGGTCATTCGGTATAAGTTGACATTATGTGCAACTGACGAGAGCAAGCGCACCCCAAACCCCAAAACTGGTGCTGGTAGGCGCTGTAATGTTTGCCACAGATGATTTGATTTAGAAGTAGTTGTTTTTAATTTATTAGTTTGTTGTTTGCATCAGACTCTGCTACACTTTTGGAACTAAACTTTTCAACACTTTTGATTACATGAAGCATTATGCTCGTTTTTAATTATACTGTTACTCTCGCCGGCTCTTGCTGCAAAAAAAAAGGACCGTTGAAGTTGTCTTCACGTATAACTGACGAGTGTTATAAAGCTAAAAACCAGTAATGTGTTTTGGCTTTGTCGAAATGATCCTCTCATTCGTCCATTGCAGATTTGTACGACTTTTCACTATGCAGTGAGAGCCAATAGAACTGATACAATTATTCATCGTCTGGCGGCTTACCCAAAAAATGTCTCATTGCATGTCACAAAAAATATTAAGTTTATTTTTAAAAACCATAAAAAAATATAAAAAAAAATTAAATAAGAAATATTATAAAATTTGAATTTAATAGATGAAATAGAACAGAAAATGAAATAAAACAAAAAAAACAAAAATAAAATAATGTTATTTTAAAACACTACTAAGCTAAAAATTTTTTTTTGATATATGTATTAAAGATTTTGATACAGTCAGACAAACAAAATTATAAATAAACAAAAATAAATAAAGGAATCCAAGAAAGAAAGTGTTAGAAAAACATTATTTTTTAAAATGTACATATTGTACTACTGTAAATATCTGTAAGTTTACAAAACGTTTTGGATGATGCAAAACGTCTGAGTGCAATGTTCAAATACCTAAGAATTAAAATAAAAGATTTATGACTTGAAGGTCATAATCTTTATAAATTTTGTTTGCTTGTTTTGTAGTTAATGTAAGTAACATTCGATTTCTGTCAATTTAACAAAATTGATTAAATTAAAAAAAAAAGTCGCTTACTAGCTTGGAGTTTACTCTGTTTGTTGGGTATAAGTTTATTAGTGATTTATTTATACAAAACTACAATCTAACTTAAAATAATAAAATTAGAATAAATTTTAGTCCCAAAAAATTAGCAATAACAAATAATTTGTAATTTCGAATTAAAATCAGTTGTAATTTTAAATAATACTATTTTGGCTAATGTTGTCGATAGTGTTCTATTTTGTATTATTAAAGTATATATATTTTCAAATTATCTATTATGTCACTGTCACATTACAACTTTTTTATTATGGTACGACTTTTGAGATATCTTTTTTCTAACATAAAAAATTTATCAAAATTGGGTTATAAATAACAAACTTATCCGCGAACACACATGAAAAAATCTATCTACTATCGAATTGAGTGCGACCTCTTATTTTTTTTAAGTCGGTTAAAAAAAAGCAACAAAGAAAAGGATATAAAAACCAAAAATATTTATCTAAAATACTTTTATCAAAAAGTTTAGAAAAACAAAACAAAAATTATCAATTATTAGCCTAACCTTATTTTGTATATTATGTTCAAATAACGTCAAACAAACAAACAATCGCATATTAAGCTTTTGTTTATTTGGAAAAGCAAAAATAACTAACTCAGATGATAAACATGAGATAAAATTTGTTTGGTTAGCGTCCACTCAAAATTATTTAATTATTTACATTATTGTGAGTTTTTTTGTAAATGGTTTTTAGCTTGGTTTTCTTTTTTGTATATGCAACTTTTTGTTAAAAAAATATTATTCTAAGCGGATTTGATGCGGCTTATGCAAAATATATATAAAATAAATTAAATATATATTTTTTTTAATTTAAGTTTTTTTTATTCAATACCAGCTTAAAGACGATTAAGCAAGAATTAGCTGTAAACTGTCTAAAAATTACATATTATATTTTGTTATATTACTAACCTAGCCAACTCTAGAGCTTTTTTTAAAACTAAACAAAAATATCTTAGTGAAAATTGTGCAACAGGATGTACTGGCGCTGTTAACATTTTTTGAAATAGTGACTACAGCCGATACTCGGTTAGATAACCAGCTCAAAGCTAAAATTTCAATTTTTCTATTATACTTTTATTTTGATTTAATAAAATGAGTACTTTTTCTGCAATTGAATCACAAAATAAAACGCTTAATTGATCTCTTAATAATGACTACATAGTAGTGAAAAAACCTTTTGAAATCATATATTTTTCTTGAGTTTTATTAAGTTTTATTATAGTTTTAATAATTTTATTAAATAAATATTTAAACTTTTTAAATAATTAATAAAAAATTGTATAATAAGTTATTTAGTGGTTCAAAATCTGTGCGTGAATTGAACACCTCCATAATAATTTGGTCTGCCGGTTCCGCCAAATCCTCCATAGTGTCGTCCATAAGTTCCAACAGCGTCTAATCTTGAATTACCTCTCTGCCACAAATTCGCATTGCCAGACGCACTAAAATCAGTTCCATACTTAGGAGTATGTTGGGCATTAAGGCTTAATCCAGATTTAGATGGAATATGTTGGTAGGATAAACCACCTCCAGTAGTAATTGGACCAGAAGGGCGAAAGGCTTTGGAGATCATTGCGTTACCGTCCAATTGGTGATTTCCGTTGGTATAAATGGTACCTTGATGAGTACCAGTAATCCTTACTCCAGGATTTTCAGGTGTTATTTTCACGCCACTGGTTTGCCTAAACATAAAAAAAAAAAATCAAAAATATAAAATAGAAAAATAATACCAACTTCACCTTCTTTGTCGATTTAATGGAATAAGGTAGAATTGTTGTCCTTCTGCAGTCTCTATGACATCGTAAGCTGCTGCACAAGCTAGGAGTGCAAAGCTGAGCAAAACTAGTTGAGAGATCATTTTCTAAACGGATTGACTTATTTCTGATGCATTTATCCATCTTTTGGGGCTTTATATAATAATTTAATCATCTTTCTGTAATTTACAAATAACAAACTCGGGGAACTCCCATTGAAATGTATAAGAGAGTAATCACAGAGTCACAAGCCACGCAATGTTAAATAAACAATTTGTTATCTCAGCTATTGTTTTGTTTTATATTCGAATAGCGAATTTCAAAATCTTACTTTCAGGTTTTAGCACAAGACTCATAAAACAATTTTTTATTATTTTTTGGGCCAGGTATCCGAAAGTTGCCCTTTGTTTTTTCTTGAAAAAAAAATGTGTTCTAAAAAACCAGATTTACTAGAAACTAAATCTAGAATAATTAAATTAAAACTTAATAACCATTTTATTTACCTTAAAAAGATAATTGATTTTAATTTAATTTGAGTTTAAAAATTGATGAATTTTAATATTATTTATTTTTTAACAGAATAGTATCCTTTTTGTTATGACACTCTAACAGCCTTTGATGTCTTAAAATCCTCGCAATCTGCCATCTGCGGCTGTAATAAACGTCATAACATTTTTAGGTATGTTAATAGCTATAAATAATCTCTCATGTTATAGATATTTATGCATTAAGGGAGATATGAATGTTTTTTCTCCGAGGTTGACGTGTTACAGACCAAGGGCCGGAGGCCCGCGGTCTGTAAGTCTACCGAGGGTGAAAAACAGAATATCTCCCGTAGTGCATCAAATATTTTATTTTTTTGCATTTTATTACTGCTTTCTTAATAAAATTATATGAAAAATAACAACATCCGAGAATGCATGAATGTATAATTGCTGCAAATGCATGGTAACCATGTGTTTGAGGGTGAAAAACTTTACAAAGTCCCAAGGGAGATATGAGATACGTTTTATATATCGTATCCATAACGAAAATCAACAATATCATGTCACTAAAAAATAAAAATATTAATTTATTAAATTAATAATTTTTTAATAAAAATATTATTTTTTAAATTTAAGTTTTTATGTTTATCTATATAAGCACAAGTGTCTTTATTGATATGTTTCAAGTTTTTAATGGTTGGTGATGCATAACAGTCAAAATCACGTCAAATATAAATTTTTTTAGAAATAATTTTTCACTTTCGAATTATTATTGTTATATCCTTGAAGGAAAAAATGTATTAATTTTAAACTAAAAGCATTTTAAAAAGCGGTTTAATACTTCAAATTAAGAGACAAAACGGTTTCAAGCATAAACTTCGTTTGCTACATAAAAAGACCTCGCTACATTTAGAATTTTTGGATTTATTGGGTAATACATTTTCAGTCGTAGCCTGGGCTCACTACCACATTTTGAAATTTGGTAGTGAAAATTTTGAAAAAATTTTCTAGATTGTGAAATTTGTTATTTTTCATTCTTAATAATAAAACTTGACTTTAACAAAATACTCTAAAGAACACGTTTTATGAAACTTATTGGCGCGTTTGTTTCATAAAAATTGTGCTCCAAACCAAGACTTATAAAACTGGTTTTCTATCGTACTATTTTGTTAACAAACAAAAAATATTAAAATGAATAAATTTATAAACTCAAATTAAACTAAAATCAGTTATCTTTTTAAGGTAAATAAAATGCTTATAAAGCTTTAATTTAATTATTCTTGATTCAGTTTCTAGTAAATCTGATTTTAGAACTTATTTTTTTCTAAGAAAACAACGGACAACTTTAGGGTACTTTGCCCAAAAAATAATAAATTTTTTTTTGAGTATTGTGCTAAAACATATGAGTTTACAATGTCTTAAATTTATTTTTTCAAACAGCAAATTTAAAAAAAAAATCATTTTAGTCAGCACAATTTTTGAAAGGTTTTGAAAAATAAATAAATTTAAAGAATCTAAAAACTTGTATTTTTTTGATCATTACACTACAATAGTGAGATATGCTTATTATTTTTTTTATATTGTACTTCAATACCATTCTTAAAATATGTCAAATTAAAAAAAAAATATAGTTTGTTAATATCTATGTTCAGAAAGAAATAGAATTCAAAAAAATAAAGCACTTGTCTTGAAAACTTAAAAAAATTTGGAGCAACTTTTAAATATTAAAATTTTGACATAAAATTTTCAGGATCTTTATGATTTTTCTTGTAAAAGAAAATAAAATAATAAAAAAACAAAATAAAAAAAAATCAAGAAATTAGATTTTGATGATTTTTGAAACTTTTAAAAATTTAGAATGCTTTTTCATATTTTTTTTTAACTTTACAAAGCTCTACAATTTCTTTTTTAATTTTTGGGCTAGCTTTAAGCACATCTTGACCTTAAGATAGTGCGAATCCTTGACTTTGGTTCAGAAAGATGATGACCGCCAGTAAAAAACTTCTATCTTACAATACAAATTGAACTTGCAGAACTTATCAATGAAACGGTCAAAGGTAAATAAAAACCATAAATATTATACCTACCTTGAAAATAAAATGTTGAAATTTGTTTCGATTATAAGACAAAACAATAGCTGAGATAACAAATTGTTTATTTAAGATTGCGTGGCCTGTGACTCGGTGATTACTCTCTTACATTTTAAGAGGAGTTCCCCGAGTTTGTAATTTGTAAATTACAGAAAGATGATTAAATTAGTATATAAAACTCCAAAAGATGAATAAAGGTATCAGAAACAAGTCAATTCATTTAGAAAATGATCTCTCAACTAGTTTTGCTTAGCTTTGCACTCCTAGCTTGTGCAGCAGCTTACGATGTCATAGAGACTGCAGAAGGACAACAATTCTACCTTATTCCATTAAATCGACAAAGACGGTAAAGTTGGTGTTATTTTTCTATTATATATTAATGATTTTTTCTTTAACTTTATGTCTAGACAAACCAGTGGCGTAAAAATAACACCTGAAAATCCCGGAGTAAGGATCACTGGTACTCATCAAGGTACCATTTACACCAATGGAAATCACCAACTGGACGGTAACGCAATGATCTCTAAAGCCTTTCGCCCTTCTGGTCCAATTACTGCTGGAGGTGGTTTATCCTACCAACATATTCCATCTAAATCTGGATTAAGCCTTAATGCCCAACATACTCCTAAGTATGGAACTGATTTTAGTGCGTCTGGCAATGCGAATTTGTGGCAGAGAGGTAATTCAAGATTAGACGCTGTTGGAACTTATGGACGACACTATGGAGGATTTGGCGGAACCGGCAGACCAAATTATTATGGAGGTTTTCACTTCACGCACAGATTTTGAACCACTAAATAACTTATTATACAATTTTTTATTAATTATTTAAAAAGTTTAAATATTTATTTAATAAAATTATTAAAACTATAATGTAACTCAATCAAATATAATTATTTTTATAGTTATTTACAAATAACTCAGTCACTACCCAGTACAACTTTAATAATACAAAATATAACACGCACGACAAAAACATAGAACACTACCGACAACATTAGCCAAAATAGTATTATTCGTTATTACAACGCTGACTAGTCACATGTATCAAGTCACATTTTATTGAATCAAAATGAACCTATTATAAAAAAAACTGAAATTTTATCTTTGAGCTTGTTATCGAACAGAGTATTAGCTGTAGTCACTATTTCAAGAAATTTCAACAGCGTCAGTACATACTGTATTAAAATATTTTTGTTTTGTTTTAAAAAATAGCTCGAGAGTTAGCAAGGTTAGTAATAGAACAAAACATAAAATCAGATTTTTAGACAGTTTTCTGCTAATTGCTGCTTAATCGTCTTTAAGCTGGTGTATAATGTGACTGCAGTTTGTAAAGCTGTGGACACAGTATGGTTAAAAATTTTATGCGCATTTTTTGAAACGCGTTTGGATTGAGATCTAAATAGATTAGAAATTGTCTTTAGACCTATTGTAGTAACGATTTTCTTGTATATTTTATACACCTGCCAAATGTCGTTCCGCAAATTTTTTTTTACCCAGAAAAAAGTAGATTTTAGATTCATCAGTTATGATGAATCAAAAGTGAAACAGTCAAATGTGAAACATCGTGGAGATCGTGAATTTTTGAATCGTTAACAAAAATAAATGAACGATCTTTTCTGGCTGAGTGCGAAAGCGCCTCTATTATTTGATTCTTGATTACAAAAATTGCCCTAAGTTTTAGCGAAATAGAAAATAGCTTTTGTATAACGTTTTGAACAATCTTCTTCAGTTTATCCTTTAGTATTAAGCCGGCGGTAAATAATAACAAAATATTTTTTTTATATATATAATAAAGTCGTCAGTCAGATAGAACACAAGAGCAGAATTTTCTATTTGATAAAAATTTTCCAATTTACCAATTTTTATATCCCTCAAATTTTTTTAAAGTCCAATTAACTTTTAAAACTATTTTAAAAAATATTTCGTCTATTATAATGACAACTTTTTTTTGTTTAACAGACATTTTTTCAGTTTTGTGTCAAAATCAGTTTTAAAATTTATAATTTTTAACCAGTAATAAATAGTTTTTTTCAATGGTAAAATAGATTTTAAATTATTCCTTAAGAATTGGTAAGCAGATAGAGATTTGTAAAATTGTTTCTGCTTTTTTGTTCATAGTGTGTTAGGTTCATGCAAACTCTGCATTGTAGCAAATATTTTTACTGCTGTAAGCCAACAATGACATTAAAGTTAAAAAATACTTTATTAACGGAGTTTTAAAAACTATTTTTTTCAATCGTTTAAATTTTTGATTGCTATAGCGCAGTTCTTTTCAGTTGCGTATTTTGTACATAAGTTGACGGCATTTCGGTGTTAAGGGCCTTAAAAGCTTTTTTAAATTTTAATTCAGTGATGTTGTTTCCACAAGTTGTATGTTGCTACAGTTTTTAAGCGGCTTTATGGTTACGTGTAAAAAATTTAAAGAAAGATATTTTACAGTTTAGCTGGATATGTTTGTGCAATTTATGTAACAACATTTATAATGATAACTCGGCATTTTTGGAAAGCAAGCCTAACGAAATACTTTTTTTGTCACTTAAAAAACTGACTAGATTAACTAAGTATACTAACTCAGCTTTTACGAAATAAAACAACTGAAATTGAGACGAGTTAGACATAAATTACAGAAGATGACTGAGTACCGCTTGATAAAGGATTCTTGATATCTTAAATTTTGATGAAATAACAACCAAATTCCCTTAAAAAGAAAAATACTTAGTATACTTGAAACCTGATAGTAAAGTTTAGATCTAGATATAAAAAAAATTCCACAATAAACTAAGAATGATATGCAGTCAAAATATATGAAATTAATTGAAAAAGTGAGAAAGAATAAAGAAAAAATAAAATAAAAAAGTTTAAAGATATATGACAAAAAATAAATATAGTAAAGAAGGTATGTTTTGTTCTAAATTACGGAAGAATATATTATTTTCTACGAGAATCACTAGTAAAGTATCGAAATCTATTCAAGTCTCTATACTTACAAACAGTATTAACATGATTTAATAAAAAAAGATGAGTAAAATTGAGGCAAATCTGTGCTGGTAGCTCTCGTTTTGTGGCAGATTTCTAGATGTCTTGGCTTACACTGCACATCTTTATCTTTGTATAAACAATACAAATATAATACAATAATAAACAAACAAAACTAAGTAAGTCTTATTGAAATATGTACTTCGAATAGTAGGTATTTTATATACCTATTTAATTAGAAGAAAATGATATAGATATCTAAAAAAGTTTTACCCGATTTTAGTAATCAATATACATAGCTTTATCATTAAAGCAAGCAGTTTTAAATCTAAACACTAATTTTGTTATTGCTTAAGAGTTAGTAACAAAACATTTTTTTTTAAATTAATGTAAACTCTAATGTTGTGTACATTGGTTTAAAAAAAATGTTAAAAGTTTTGCTACTAATACTTGAGCAATAAAAATAGTTCATTGATCAAATTTAGCAACAAAAAAAATGTTGAATACCAACATAAAAAATTTTCAGTATTTACTAAAATTAAAACTATTTTTGATGATAGAAGTAGCTTTCTTGGTTAGAATAGCTGAAGCTTGCAGAACGAATGAATTGATTAAGCTGTTTACCGTTAACGTTTATTAATGTTAATTAAAATTCAGCTTTATACACCTGCCACTGCATTAGAAGATCTGCAGCTTGTAAAGACCGGTGAAGACATAATGGAACTGTAAGAGTTGATGGGATAGGAGTTTAGCAAGGTCGGAAAGGAGTATTTAGAAGAAAAATTAAAAAAAAATTTTTTCATTGCGCATAAAAATAAGGTCGGAAGGGTGTTTATGGTAAGTACTTCTGCCACTAAAGAATCAATAAAAAGTAGACTGACTTATCTGGGAGGAGCAGACAAATGAGAAAAAGAGTCTTTCAGCTTTTATATTTATGAAAATATTGGAAAAATAATTTTTCCGGAAATCGTCTTAGAAACAACATTTTCCTGCTTATTTACGCGGAGGAAAATTGAGTTTTCCGGACTAGTACTGTAAAAACTTTACAAGACGCAAAATAAAAAAGATATTCTGGTAACTATAGTTGCCAACAAAATTGACAAACTTGATTTTTGTGGAATTTGTAAAAAAAATTCTAAAATTTGTAAATTTCGACTTTTTTTTACGTTTTCCGGAAAAATTTAATACAAAACACGTCAGTAAAATCTCTTACTTGACTCGAAGCTTTAAAATTTAAATTTAAATTCAATTTAGCTCCTCTTCAATGTGACATTTTCCTGACTTTTATGTAAATAACTATTTCCCGCTGCCAATCATGTAAGTCGGTTCTACATTCGTAGCAACATACCATGTAAGTTGACAATTATATTTGTTTATATTATTGTCCTTGACGACAGAACTTAATATGAAATTCCTTGGAAAATAATAATTTTGTAAACAAAAATAAAGGCTCAAAAATTTATTTGAACAAATTTGAACAAAAATAATAATTTTTTGAAAAAATTAAAAACAACACTGCAACCCGAAAACGTGAGATTTTTCAAAACAACGTTTTCAAACTCCGATGATTTAATTTCTTCATTTCTTGATGTTACTTCGATTTGACATTGTTTTATTTCACCTTCAAACGTTGCTTCTTGAACTACGTCGTTTCGAAATTTACTCTTCCCGAAATTTTGAGGAGGTGAAAGAAATGATACTGTTTGCGTTTGGGACTTGAAAGTAGAAGGCATTTCGAGTCCTGTCGAAGCAGCACAATCGTGGTTAGAATAATTTCTGTTGTACAATATTTTATTGGAAATATCAATCTTCTTCTTCACAGAATCGGCTACATATGCTTCTGCCACATTAGACGACCTCCATGCTCCATGGCCTCTTCAAATCTAAAATATCTCTACCAGAATTTACTAACAACGTAGCCGATGACCGTCTAAAGCAATGTTTCGTGTATAAATTTGCATCCGGTAAATTTAAAAATTTTGCAATTATCGATGGCATTCTAGCAAATGTGTGTTTGCCAACAGGCTGATTAACACATTTTCCATTTTGATAACGCATAAAAAAACCATGGCTGACAGCTACTCCCAACTTCTTACAAATTTCGTAATATTTCTTTAAAATCTTTAAATAATCGATTTCTTCTTCGGGACTTTCATAAAATTGTGAAGCTTCTCGGTATATAATTTTTTGATTGTGGAATCTTGATTAGTACATATTTTTCATGGTCAACTATGTCACGTAGTTTCATTTTGCAGAATTCATCTGTTCTGCCACATCCTGCAATCCCGACTATTGTAACGGTCAAATCAAAGCAAAAATAGAACTTGTCCATAAACAAAAAATGGGGTTACCTTAATTAGAAGATACGTTACATTTTCTGCTTGTGCTAGAATCTTCAAGATATTTTCTCTTTTTAATACTTCCGACTTCTTCGGTATATAGCCTTTGTTTCTATTTTTAAGAAAGCCTATCAGTTGTAAAAATTTAGAAATGTCAATATTCTCCTTGCACTTAACGGTGGCTTTAAGCATGGAGTATTCGCACCATAAACTTGTCGGTGATTTTAGATGTTGCGTTCTTTCCAGCATATAAGCAAGCCTTACCTTTTCGGTAACCGACGTCACATTTTTCCTACAGCACCACTTTTTGAATACTTCATACGTAAACTCGTATCTGTCTCTCGATTTTTGCAGCAATAAACTTGAGGAGGCAATCTTTGCCGCTTCTTCTATCTCATCAACATCTATATTTATTAATATTTATTAATTACACAAATTAACTAATTACACAAACAACCACAAATTAATTTCGAGAATTTTGTTTATAATTTCGTTATTTATGTGACATGACAACACACGGCCAACGCAACTCACGACGATTAATAGTAACAAAATTAATTGCGATTTCAGGTGTCGAATCAAAACGATTTCTTAATAAATTCAGATAAATTTGGTTCTGGCAGCGGGAAAAATCTAATAAGTAATACGGAATGTATTGACAATTAACATTTTCGTCAGGCCACAAGCCGCGGCTTTGCCTTGGCTTGTACCTGCTTGGCTCAAATGTTAATACGTTCTTATATTCCTTCTTACTTAAATATCTATTATATTATGTTAACATGTTATCAGTTCTAATAAATTATTTCAATAAATCATATCTGGCTGCAATAACGTAATTGGTGTAATAAACTTGATATGGGATTTCTATGTTATTGTGACCCATAGAATTGTACAGAAATATTTGCAATTATAGAGACATAATAAACGATGATACGATGATAAAAATCTTAAATTGAAAATTTGGCAAATGTTTGTTGAAAAAAGATAATTTTTTTGCAGTTGAAAATTTTATAAAGAGTAATTTAATTGTTTCTATAATCAAAAGTTTTCATTTTGAGTAAAATTAACTCAATTGTTATAATAAAGAATCTTTTTGCTAGAAGACACAGTTTCTCTAAAAAGTCTTTCCCAACGCATACAGGCGGCTAGGACAATAAAAATAATAACAGGTGAATTACTGATAAATAATGTTAAACCAAGCCAATCGTAGCTTAGATAACAACTATTGTTTCTGAATAATTTTATGATTACTGACCACTTTTATAGATACGTGCTTTTATAGAAGCTTCATCTGGGGTATTAGATTCTTTTTAGTTTCTTATTTCACCAGAAATTAAATATAATTGAAAGAGTTTCTTTGTAAAAGAAACCGGCGTTATACTTTAAAAATCAATAGATAATTGAGATGTAAATGTATACAACACATAACATCTCAAGTAATCAAAAAGCAAACATTTTTTATCAAATTCTTGTTGGTGATTGTGTACATCTGTAATTATTGTTTAAAGTGATTTTTACAATAAAGGTAAGATCCACTTTAAACTTAAAATCTATAACATAATTAACACTTTTTTTTTTAAATAAACAGTAAAATGGATAATTTTGATTGGGAAGAAGAAATTTATTTGACTATTCTATTAGTAAAAGTGATGGGACTTTGGCCTATGTCGAAAAAAATTTTTAATTTTGATGTTAGTTTAGTGTATATCTTTGTTATTATAGTAATAATTATAACAGGACATGATTGTAGCCAAATTGTAAATGTTATTTTTGTATACTCAGACGTCAATCAATTAATTTCTATGATTTTTCTCACAAGTACAAATTTATTAGCTTATTTTAAAGCAATTGTGTTTTTAAGAAATTCAAAAGTTATAAAAAGCATTTTTCAAACTTTAAGAGAGAAACAGTATTTACCAGCTGACATTAAGCAGTTCAAACGCATTGAATCCTCCCCTAAAATGTATAGAAAAATTTTCAAGTATTATGTTGCAGTTGCAACTGCTAATTTAATATTATGGACTTCAACTCCAATTATTGCAGGAACTGTCAAAACATGGGAATTACCATTTATTGCATGGTATCCGTTTAATTATAAAAAACGAGTAATTTTTGAGATCACTTATATGTATCAAACTGTTGCAATCTGGTACATAACCCTTGGTAATGTAGCAATGGATTCAACCTTTTATGCAATGACAATGCTGGTATGGGTTCAATGCGAAATATTGTGTGACAACGCAGCAAGATTAGACAAACATTTTAAGAAAAATTTAATAAAATGCATCAAACACTACGAGGGAATATTAACGTATACTTAATTCCAAAAATATCTCACATAACGTTATAAAAATTAATTTTCAGACTTGTTCGAACGTATAACAAAATTTTTAGTGTGACCATTTTATTTCAATTTGCAACTAGTACTGCTGTTTTGGCATTAGCAATGTACCAACTTTCAACGGTAAGAATTTGATTTATTATATCATATATTTTTTCATATTATTAATTATCAGATTGGTGTTGGAAATAAGGAGTCGATGCCAATATTAGCTTACTTGCTTGGAATGACGGTCCAAAGTTTTCAATATTGTTGGTTTGCCAATACTGTAACAACAAAAGTAAGCGTTTTTTAACTAAATATAATTTGTTCTTTATTTATTTTGATGTTTTATAATAGAGTGAAAAAATTTGCGATAGTCTGTATCAATCAAACTGGACTTCACAATCGACGGATTCTAGTAAACTTTTTCTAATATTTTTCAACAGATGTCAACGGCCAATTAGAATCAGTGATCCTTTCAAGCTTTTTAGCCTTTCATTAGAAGTGTTTATTAATGTAAGTCTTAAAGATATAAACATAATTTTGTAAATAATGAATTTTAGATACTACGTTCGTCTTGGTCATATTTTACGATGTTATATCAAGTAAACAACAAATAAATTTGCTACCATTAAAAATCTGGACATAGATAACTTATGATGAAACGGCACCAACTATAGTATTTACAAAATGTAGTAATCAAAGGTAAAACATGTATAGAAGCCAATTAAATTAAATAGTATACGATAAATATCACGATTGTTATTAAACCATTATTTTCAAATCATTTTATTTTTACCTTGGCAAAAATAAAATATGAAATAAACTGAGCAATGCAATGTAATCTTCTAAATAATATATTTTTTTATTTAATTATTGTTCTGCTATTTTAGTACAATAAAATCTTAATCTGGAGATGCAAAAAAATAATATAAAAGAATTAATTAAAAGATTAATTTTACTTACTTTTTTACTTCTTCGAAGAAATGTCAAAGTAATGCAAACCATATTTTATTGAAAACAAACGAAAAGCTTTAATTTTTAATTTATAATTTTAATATGTTATACAATAATGATAAGCAAAGACCAAATTTACTTCTTGCTAACTTTAATGAATTTTCGTCTACGAAACTCTGAAGATGGTAACAAAATAAAAAAAAAACCGAAAGCTTGGCAATACATAAAAAGACCATTCTGTAAAAATTATTTCACCACCCAACAAAGGACAAATATCATTAATTACATTTTATCAAAATATATAGTGACTGTAAATACAAACCAACTATATCTATTTCTATATATATATAAAATATATATTTCTATATATATATATATATACATCTTGCTACCTTTTTAGGTAGCGAGCAGTTACCATGATGCACTTTTTCAGCGTCCACCTCTGTATATTAAAATCTTTTATTACCCATAGATGGGGCTTTTTCTGAGGTTTTAAGAAATTCAATGTATATTAAATTAGGAGCATTATTTTCAGTTTAAATTGAAAATTTTCACTCGGAAACTTTTCGGCGTCTATCCGTCTTGCTATCTTTTTCGCGTCCATAATATACATTCTATAATGCAGCTATTCAGCGTCTAAATGTATATTTTTGTACAGGTTGGACCCATTCAGCGTCTGGCAGCGTTGCCGCTATGAACTTTCAGATTGAATCGGCTACAACCAAGACTCTTGCAAGATTTTAAAATTTTGTAAATATGTAGTAACACTTTTGTTTCTTTAGAAATAGATTGCTATTACAAATTTTTTTATCACATAGCAAAATGAATAAAGTCTGTGATAAAATGCAAGAAAAAGTGCATGTATTAATAATATAAATTTAGAAGTATGAAAAAATTATGGTGTCGTCAGAATACTTAAAGCAGAGAATCAAGCTTTGTTAGATAAACATTTTTGTCAATCTTTTTAAAAAGTTATACGATTGTTAATTAACTAATTTTCATCTAATGTTTGTTCTAATAAGATCGACATAAAAGTTTAAATAATGGATCTATAATTTTTTTGTTTGTAAAGCTTCTAACATTTAACAATAGTTGAAAAAAGAACGTGTCGGAACTGAAAAAACATCTAAAGGTCCGGTATGCGACATTTTAAAGTTAGCCATAAAGTAATAAACCCATAAATCTGTTTGAAAGTAATAGTTTTTTTTTATTTATACATGCTTCAAATACTTATAATTTGAATTCTTTTTTCTATTAAAAAAAAATATATAGAAATTAATTTGTAGTTATTCTAGGCAGTAGGCAGAATTGCTAAGAGAAAAGCATTCAAGACTATACAATACATCAATGGTTCTTATTATAAATTTTGTAAATGCGCTTTTAAAAATTTTAATTAGATTTTTTATTGTTTTTAACTAAACGATTGCAATGTATTATTTTACAATTAAAACATTTTACACTCTAAAATTTAGATATTTGATCAAAATAAATAATTCTTCTAATAATAGACGCAAAAGTTATTACTAATGTAGTATTTTAGTTTATTTTTTGCTATTGTTACAATAGCAAATAAGTGTCACATTGTTAAGAAGAGCTTTAAAAAGCAGATACATATTTTTAAAATATTTTGACGATATTCTATTCCTAATAATGATTATAAAACAATTAATTTTAAAGATGATAATTAATACTGCTTAAAAATCCAATTACAATAATCTTAGCACAATTAAATAATTTATAAAAGTTTTTTTTTACTTTTATTGAACATATTATAGCGAATGAAATCATTTCTATTTTTATTTCTATTATTAAGATACTTAATTACTTAATCAATTAAAGAATATTATACTGTTTTTAATTTTTTATAGTGTAATTGTTTTAAAAATTGTCATAAACAAATACGTCGCTTTCTTTTAAATTATTGATTTGTAAAAACATAATTCATATTTAATCAAACGTTTATTTAAACAAAATATCTTATTCTTATGTCCTTTGTTTGGAACTGCATGCCTTCGCTTTTTGTCTATTTATGTCTGCAACTCTTTTTAAATTATTAATCGTTTTATTTTTTCTTACAATTTACCCTACTATGTTTATTACTTTTTAAAATTATTCTTATTGTTTAGTTTTTTATATCTGTTAGGTACTATATTACTTCTGTGTATTTGTTCTAAAATTTTCTCTCTACGTTTCGCTGTATACATTAGCACACTCTTTCGTAAACAATCAAGCATCAACATTCTTTCTCTGCAGTCTGTACTACATTTTTTATCTGTATTTATATCATAGATTTTTTTTCAATCTTTTTTATTTACCCATGTTTCTACCATTCCTATTATCTCGAACTCTATGTATTTCCAAATTTATGATTTCTTATTCTTGCTAGATTTCAAAATACTGCTTTTAGTACATCGTCTTCTTTCTTTTCTTCTTTTTTAACTGTGTAATTTTTTCTGTTTTTTTTTATTAAGTTTTGGTTTTATTAGTTTTTTTACTCTTTTTTCTATTTTACTTTTAAACATTATTTTTTCTTTTTTTTTTATTTTTTTTTCTTTAATTCGCTTTTTTTTATTTATTTTCAATTTTTCATTTTTTGCCTGTTCCTTTTCTTGTCCACCTTTTTGTCTCCATTCCTTTCTTACTCTCTTTTTGTCTTCTGATTTTTTGTGTTTTTTTTTGATCAACTGTGTTTTCTTGTTTTATTTTTTCTTCTTTTTTTTGTTCTTTTTTGTCTTTTCTAGTTTTAAGAGTTTTTTATTTTGTTGTTTTGAACCTTCTTTTTTTCTATATCTTCTTCTCTTTTCTGCTTTATCTTCTTTTTTTTCTGTTTTCTTGTGTTTTTAACCTCTGCATCTTTTCCCCGTGTTTTTTCTCGTACTTTTTCTAATTTTTCTACTTCCTATCTTACCTCTCGTGTTCTTTTTTGTGCTTATTGTTATATTCAATGCTTTTTTTAACTTTCTTATTTTCTAAAACGTTTTTTCGAATTCTCTCTTCTACTTCATACATTTTCTCTTCACCCAAATGTCTTATACCCTATTTTAGCATTCTTTCCTTTTCTTCTTTCTTCTGCTATTAACTATCTTAAATTTTTCTTTTTCTGTCTATAAATATGTTTTTCCTCATTTTCTTCTTAATTTTTTTTAATTACATTTTTTTCTCTTCCCATTTGTCTAGTTTGATCACCACCATCTTTATCTTATTTATCTTTTACATCTTCCTGACTTTCACTGCCACTTCTAGATTCTATGTCTTTTTAATTTCTTTTCTGTTTATCTAACCATGTTTCTGTCAAGTCTATTTGACATCCGTTTGTTTTATCTATTTTTAAAAGACTTATATTTTTTTCTTATCCTATTTTATAATAGTTTTTTTTTGCTGTTCTATTTCTTATTATTGATTTATTATTACTTTTTTTTTGTTATTATTTTGGTTTTTGTTGTACTTTTATCTATGTTTTCTTTATTGTTTAAATTTTTATTTAGGGTTTTTATTAATTTATTTTTTTGTTAGTTTTTTTTTCTACAATTTTATCTATGTAAATGTAAATTCTTCATCTTGTTAAACTTTTTTTTTCATTTTTCTCTGTTCTTTTTTGTTTTCGGTATTTTCCGTTTGCTAACTTATTATTTAGCTCTAAATTGAACGAAAAAAACTTTTGAATGAATACTATTACAAATAGAAAACTATAAATAATAATATAATAGAATAAAATTAAAATTCTGCTATGAATTTCTGGCAAAAAAAAATCCTAAAAATCAATTAGTTATTGATTATATTTTAAAATTAGAGATAGTTATTGTATAACACACAAAATAATAACTTGTTTGAGAAAAAAAAGATAATATTAATTTTTGACAAAAAAAAAACAAATTGCTTAACAAAACATGCGTTGTAACACAATTATTTTATTAAAAAACAATTTCTTAAAACTAATATTGTTGACAATTATAAAATTTATAAAAAATCCTATGAACAAAGTTTGTTTACAACATTTTTTTAAGCAATCAAAGTTAGTTAATTAGTGAAAACTTTAAAACTTTATTGCTTCGTTAAACATTCTTGTATTTTCATTTTTCAATTAGTTAATGAAAAAATTAAGTACTAAAAGTTGCATTTTTTTTCAGATTACTTGAAAAATTATTTTCTCAAGCTAATTTTAAAACTCTACAAAAATACAAGGTTGCCGTGTTAGTGGACGCTGAATAGCTGCAATCTGTTTATGGCTTACTTCAAAACTGAATATACTGTATATTCTGCTAGCGCTGCTAACGAGGAAACCTTGAACTAGATGTGTATATTTTGTATACAATTTGCAGCTTTTCAGCGTCCACCCAATAATTTTTCCAGACAAGAACCGTTCAAGGAAGAAAACTGTTATTGCAAATATAAATAACTAAGTCATTTATAAAAGAAAAATAGTAGATTGTCATAAGACATTGCATAAAGCAGAAATACATTGAAAACTTTTCAGCGTCCGTATATATTGAATGGCTGCGGACGCTGAATCATCCGTAATTTTTATATTTATGGACGCTGAAAAGGTAGCAAGTTATATATATAAAATATATATTTCTTTATTTATATTTTATATATATATACTTTTTATATATATAAAGAAATTTTGTTCTTTAGAAAATAATTGAATTGCATTTCGAAAAGACTGTAAGATTCCTTTTAGACCAATTTTATTTGAAAATTTATGCATTTAATTGTAACCTAAAACTTTTTGTTCTATTAAAGTTAAGATAGCAATACTAATTAAAATAACTATACTTGAAAATAACATTAAAAATAATATAATTACTATATCATATAAACACAGTATTAATTAAAAAATTTTTCTTCATACCTCGGTCGAAAGTACGTACTTTCGTCCCTAATAACAGAGACGAAAGTTTAACTTTTAGTCCCTGTAAGATGAAATTCTTTCTTCCCTATAATAGCGGGAGAAAGAATTCATCGTGTTTATTTATACTCGTAACTATGTTATATGACCAGCAACACTCGCTTCGCTCGTGCCGCAAATGTCGCGGCAGGCATCAAAAACTATCAGCATTTAAAGTTAAAAAAATAAAATTAAAAATAAAAGTACGTACTTTCGACCGAGGTATGAAGAAAAATCGTATACACGACGCGGGACAGAAGTTGAAATCTCGGTCCTGCGCGCCATGATGCCCTCGGCTTCACCTCGGGCATTATGGCGCGCAGGGCCGAAAATTCAACTTTTGTCCCTTGTAGTGTAATATACTATACATTTTTATATATCTGTTACAATATCAAGTGACTTTTAATGATTGAAACTTATTTTGTTACGTTGGTAATGTATTTGAATTTTTTAGTTGGCAACATTGTTACTATGACACACACAATGTGACATATGACACAAAAATTCAATTTAAATGTCAATTTAACACTTTCCACAAAATTAAATAATTTTTAATCCAACATGGAGAAAGAATTACGTTGTTATCCCTAAGGTAATACAATCTTTTAATCAAAACTTAGGTTTATTGGATTATTAAGATTTTTTTATAAAAATAAAGATTGTTTAGTTTTTTTGTCACCACAACAAGATAAACTTTTTAGTAAAATTATAATTTTTTTATTCAACTTTACAAATTTATTAAATTTTAACTTATTTAAGGTTTTTAACTGATAAATATTAAACCTTGTTTTAATATTATTTATTTTCCCTTTGAAAATTACAAAAATGTGTCGTCTTCTGACTTTTCTTAATAACAACTAAAAAAATAATAACTTTGTCTCTATGACGAATAAACAAAAAAAACAAATAATGTAGATAGTGCTAAATTTTAATTAATCACTTAACACGCCCTTCTCAAATTTTGCACTTTGACAAATTTTTAGTCCCATTGCATCAACAAGACGATAATGTGAAGGTCCTGGAAGTGGTTTCGTAAGAATGTCAGCAGGCATTATTTTAGATGGAACATGCCTCAATTTTATTTCATTATTTCTCACCAATTGACGAACAAACTGGTATCTTGTAGCAATATGTTTAGTACGTGAGTGACAAGTAGCATTTTCTGCAATGTACTTTGCTCCACGATTGTCAGTACCAAGATTCACCATTGACAAATCATTTAATTTCAATTCTAACATCAAATTTCGTAGATATAGTGCTTCACGAGATGTTTCTGATAAAGCCACGTACTCTGATTCTGTTGATGATATTGCAACTGACTGCTGTTTCTTCGAACGCCATGATATTGCAGCTCCACTTAACATAAAAATATATCCTGTATATGAAATTCGATCATTTTCATCATTTGCATGGTCAGCATCAGAAAATCCTTGGATTCCCAACTGGTCTTTCTTGTACACTAATCCATAATTCTGGGTACCTTGTAAATAGCGCAATACACGTTTCGCTGCTGACCAATGAACTTCTTGGTACTTTTCGTTGAATTGTGACAGTCTATTGACAGTAAATGTGATATCTGGACGAGTAGCAATTGCCAAGTACATTAATGATCCAATTAACTGTCGAAATGGCTTTTCTTCATCTTTTCTTCTATGCTGATTTCCTTCTGGTAACTTAGCTTGAGATTCACTAGGAGTTCGTACTGGGTTACATTCTTCCATGCAAAATCTTTTTAAAAGATCTTTTACATAACTTTGTTGATTTAACTCAATATTTCCATCAACTTGATTAATTTCAATTCCCAGACAATGTCGTGCTAAACCAAGATCTTTAATTTCAAATCTTTTTGCAAGTCCAGCTTTAATTCTTTCAATATTTGTCTTATTTCTTGATATATATAAAATATCATCAACGTATACAACCAAAATTGTATATTGATCCTCACTCATATTGTAGTAAAAACATGTGTCACTAGCTGCTGAAGTTAATCCAAGGTTTTCTAATTCTTCATTCAATATTTTATTCCATTGACGACCAGCTTGCCGCAGACCATACAATGCCTTTTTTAATTTACAAACTTTGTTATTTTGTGATAATTTTTGGAGCATCTCGTAAGCAATCTTTCCTAAATTACTGTTTCGACCATCCTTTTAAATAATTTCTTTTAATGCTTCTTTGATATATTCTGGCAGTTCCATAAATATTTCTTCTTCCAAAAATCCATTTAAATAAGCTGCTACAACATCTATTTGATAAACTGGTAAACCTTCACGTACAGCTAATGCCATCAAAAGTCTGATAGAGTCCAACCTGGCTACAGGTGCAAAAGTATCCGTAAAATCTATTCCTTGTCGTTGTGTAAACCCTCGAGCAACAACTCGAGCTTTTCTTCTTTCAAGTGTTCCATCTGGCTTAAATTTGTTTCGAAGTACAATTTTACAAGTAATAACCGCTCTGTCTTTTGGACGATCAACTATTTCCCACGTGTTATTTTTAATTAAACCCCGAATTTCTTCAGTAATTGCTTCCATCCACTCAAGTGCTTTGTCTCCGGCCATCGCTTCTTTCAAGGTTATATCAATAAGATTTGCTTCTTCAATTATTTCTTCTTCATGTTCTGTTGCATCAACAAATATTTCATCATCACTTGGTTCTTCTTGCATTTCAATATCTTCATTATCATCATGTTCCTCTTGGTCTTCGTTTATATTTGCTGCTTGTCCAGTGTTGTAAATTTTTCTTGGTCTTCCTCTTTTACCTGTTTTCTCCATTTGTGGTCTTCCCGGTTTTCGACGTAAAATACGATTTGGTGTACAAATTTCTTCATTAATTTCATCAGTTTCAATTTGAATAGGCATATGAACACATTCAATATTTTCTTCATTTTTATCGAAAATTTTATCTTCTTTTATTTCATTTAAAAACTGATCCTCAAGAATTTGTACATCTCTAGCAACTACAACCTTTCTTTCAATTGGAATCCATACTCGATAACCTTTTGATTCTTCTGAATAACCGACTAAAATACCTTCTTTTGAACGCGGATCAAACTTTGATTTCCCTAGTTGTTTTTCTAAAACAAATGATTTTGCACCAAAAACTTTTAGATTACTTAAATCAGGTATTAATTTATTCCAAACTTCAAATGGAGAATGATTATCCAAACTAGATGTTGGACATCTGTTTCTTAGATAATTAGAAGTAGCTACTGCCTCAGCCCAAAATCCATGACTCAATCCAGATTGAATTAAAAGACATCGCGCCATTTCAATTAATGTCCTGTTTTTCCGCTCTGCCACTCCGTTTTGCTGTGGTGTATAGGGAACAGTTAGACGTCTAGAAATACCATTTTTCTTTAGGAATTCATCAAACTCTTTATTACAATATTCTGTTCCATTATCGGACATCAAATATTTAATCTTACAATTTGTCTGAGTTTCAACACGTGCTTTATATTCTTTAAAAGCTTGAAGAACATCACTTTTAAGACGTAAAAATTTAACATCACACCATCGTGTACTGTCATCGATAAATGTTACGAAATATCGAGCACGTCCTAATGATTCTACTCTTGACGGTCCCCAAACATCAGTGTGTATTAGTTCTAATTTCGTTGTACATCGTTCAGACTTCTTAGGAAATGGTA
The DNA here is from genome assembly GCA_947359425.1 of Lagria hirta. Taxonomy (NCBI): domain Eukaryota; kingdom Metazoa; phylum Arthropoda; class Insecta; order Coleoptera; family Tenebrionidae; genus Lagria; species Lagria hirta. The sequence goes on along the minus strand of OX375801.1, from coordinate 9,300,692 downwards.
ATACGGTCATTTTTCCTTTTAAACATATGTCACATGCCTCCAATTTCTTTTCTTCATTTATCTTCATACCACTAGCTAATTCTTTTCTTGAAATTTCTAACAGATCTTCTTTATTTAAATGTCCCAGACGATGATGCCATAACTTCAAACTTGCTGAATTATTATTTATTGCCGCATTTGCTTGCTCTTCACTGCCACAGACATAATATAAGTTTCCAACTCTTTGTGCTAACAGTTTTATTTCACCATCTTTTCCAAAAATAGTTGCACCAGTTTTAGAAAAACTGACAGTATTTCCATGATCCGTAATTCTCGCAACAGATAACAAATTAGTTCTTAATTCTTTTACCAATAATGTATCATTAAGTTTTACCGACCTATTTGATTTTCCATCTGTAGTAAAAACACGAGCAGTTCCTTTTGCTACAATTTCAGTTTGTGCATCGCTGGCTAACAAAACATTTCCATTTTTTTGACGTCATATTGATGAATGCTGCTTCATTATTACACATATGAGATGTACAGCCACTATCTAAACACCATCGACTATCATTTGATACCTGCTTCGTATGAAAAGCCTCTTCCGTTAATTGAAACGCATCTTCGACTTGAGCTTCAACTTTTGATGAATATTCTTGCTTTTCATCGTTTGCTCTATCTGGACAATCAGCTGCTTTGTGCCCAATTTTATTACAGATGAAACAATTATACTTAAATGGCTTGTTTAAATTACCATCGTTTCTGCGTTGCCCTCCTTGATATCCACCTCTTTGATATCCACCTCTTTGATATCCACCTCTCTGATATCCATTTCCTTGATTTTTATTACCTTGAGGTCCACTACTTTGAGACGGTTTAAAATTTTTAAAGTTTTGCTTGACCCACATAACCTCTGAATTATCCATGTCACGTTGACTTTGAGCATCATACTTTTCAATAACCTTTTCTCTAAGTATATCTGGTTTAGGCAATTCATTTTGAGACTCCATAGCACATCTGAACATTTCAAAACTTGAGGGCAATGCATTAAGAAGTAACGTTGACTGTAAATCATCATGCATTTCGACTCCCATAGCTGACAACTTAGATATTATGTCAAAAAATTCCATCAGTTGAGTATGAAAATCACCGTTGTCTATTATCTTGTAAGATGTCACACGTTTGAGTAAACTTGCTCGTTTTACTGATCCCGTAGATGCATATTCTGATTTTAACTTGTCCCAAATTTGTTTTGAAGTATTTAAACCTTTTACCATTCGTAATAAACTTGGATCAATAGCAATTATTAAATCTGACTTAGCTTTAGCATCTTCTTCTTCCCACCTTTCAACTCTTTGAGCCGATGCATCATCATCTTCAACCAATGCGGGTTTTGGTTTCTTGCCATTTACATACATCCATGTACTATTTTTTACCATTACAGCTTCAATTTGCATAGCCCACGTATCATAATTTCCCTTTGTGAGAGGTTTAATTGTACTTGACGACAACGACATTTTTTTTTTTTACTTTTTACTTTTTACTTTTATTAACAGCGCTCTGGGCCCATAACCTGATAAATATTAAACCTTGTTTTAATATTATTTATTTTCCCTTTGAAAATTACAAAAATGTGTCGTCTTCTGACTTTTCTTAATAACAACTAAAAAAATAATAACTTTGTCTCTATGACGAATAAACAAAAAAAACAAATAATGTAGATAGTGCTAAATTTTAATTAATCACTTAACATTAACTAAAAAACATATTTTAATTTAATTTAATAAGGACCAAAATCTTCCGTTTAAATTTTCATTTTTGCCTATAATCAATAAACTAATTATTTTGCTACCTTTGTACAGTCATGGTCAGGTCTTACTTAAACTTAAAATTTAAAAGAAAATGTTTTTAATAAACAGTTGAACTTTATTTTGCCACTTTACTTTATTTAAATTTGAGATTAATGTAATCTATAAAACTTTATTTACTAAGGTAATTATTATTAATTAATTTAATAAATGTATTATTAAATCTACTAAATTTAATAATAAATAAAACTTTTTACTGATTAATTATTAAGCAATAAAAAAAAATTAAAATTTTTTCTAGAATTTTATTTTATTTTAATTGAATAACAGTTTATCTTGTAAAACACAAAAATAAATTATTGATAAAATATTATTTTATAATCTGCTTGACTAATTTTTTTTGAAAACTAAATATATTATTTTTAACACAGATTTTTTAATAATAATTAATTCTGTTTGTTACATTAAAATTTATTTAAACTTTACTTTTAAATGCTATTTTAATTAACCTTAAAACACAAATTACAAAAAAAAAATTTTTTTCAATAATTTTAAATTTTATCTCTTTTGTTATGACCTGTTTAAAGTAAATAAAATGCTTATAAAGATTTAATTTAATTATTCTAGATTCAGTTTCTAGTAAATCTAGCTTGTTATGATTTATTTTTCTTTCAAGCCAAATCAATAGACAACTTTAGGATACTTGACCCAAAAAATAATAAAACTTTTTTTCGAGTATTGTACTAAAATATGTAAGTTTATCATGTGTTAATTTTTTTTTAACCGGCAAGTTTCAAAACAAATTTCTTTTTAGTCATCACAATTTTTAAAAATTTCTAAAAAATAAATAAATTTAAAAATTTAAAAGTTTGCTCATTATTATGTATCTTGTGCTTCAATTCCATTCTTTAGTACCTATGTTAAATCAAAAAAAAAAAAATTATAGTTTGTTGATATTTATGTTCAAATAGAAATAAATTAAAGAGAAATAATAGAACTTCTCTTAAAAAGTTTAAAAAATTTCGAGCGACTTTTAAATATTTTGTAGTAGAAGAAAATGAATAATGTGAAAAACAAATTGAAAACAAAAATTAGATTTTGATGATTTAAAATTTTAAATACTTTAAAATTTAAAATGCCTTGAAACATACATATTTTTTTTGACTTGCTGTTTCAAATGAACTTTTAAAACACTGTAGTACAAAACATTTTACAAAATATTTTAGTACAAAACTAAAAAAAAAATTTTTTTAAATTTTTTGTTAGTCTAATGGCTTAATTCACAATGCAATCCAATTATCTAAAGAACAAAATTTCTTTATAGATACATCTCGCTACCTTTTTAGCGTCCTTCCATGATGCAGTTTTTCAGCGTCCACCTCTGTATATTAAAATCTCTTATTACTCATAGATGGGGCTTTTTCTGAGGTTTTAAGAAATTCAATGTATATTAAATTAGGAGCATTATTTTTAGTTTAAATTGAAAATTTTCACTTGGCAGTTTTTCAGCCTCCATCCGTCTTGCTATCTTTTTCGCGTCCATAATATACATTCTATAATGCAGCTATTCAGCGTCTAAATGTATATTTTTGTACAGATTGGACCCATTCAGCGTCTGGTAGCGTTGCCGCTATGAACTTTCAGATTGAATCGGCTACAACCAAGGCTCTTGCAAGATTTTAAAATTTTGTAAATATGTAGTAACACTTTTGTTTCTTTAGAAATAGATTGCTATTGCAAATTTTTTTATCACATAACAAAATGAATAAAGTCAGTGATAAAATACACATATTTTAAAGCAATTTTTACATAATTTCGATCTTAAGGTAAGGAAGGATCCTTGACCTTCATTCAGAAATATAATTACCGCAAGTAAAAAACTTCCGTCTTACAAAGTAAATTTAACTTGCGAAACTTATCAGTGAAAATTAATACCAAGTTAAATTAAAATCATAAAAATTATACTTATCTTGAAAATAATATTTTGAAATTCGCTATTCGAATATAAAACAAAACAATAGCTGAGATAACAAATTGTTTATTTAACATTGCGTGGCCTGTGACTCTGTGATTACTCTCTTACATTTTAAGAGGAGTTCCCCAAGTTTGTAATTTGTAAATTACAGAAAGATGATTAAATTACTATATAAAGCCCCAAAAGATAAATAAATGCATCAGAAATAAGTCAATCCGTTTAGAAAATGATCTCTCAACTAGTTTTGCTCAGCTTTGCACTCCTAGCTTGTGCAGCAGCTTACGATGTCATAGAGACTGCAGAAGGACAACAATTCTACCTTATTCCATTAAATCGACAAAGAAGGTAAAGTTGGTGTTATTTTTCTATTTTATATTAATGATTTTTTTTACGCTATGTTTAGGCAAACCAGTGGCGTGAAAATAACATCTGAAAATCCCGGAGTAAGGATCACTGGTACTCATCAAGGTACCATTTATACCAATGGAAATCACCAATTGGACGGTAACGCAATGATCTCCAAAGCCTTTCGCCCTTCTGGTCCAATTACTGCTGGAGGTGGTTTATCCTACCAACATATTCCATCTAAATCTGGATTAAGCCTTAATGCCCAACATACTCCTAAGTATGGAACTGATTTTAGTGCGTCTGGCAATGCAAATTTGTGGCAGAAAGGTAATTCAAGATTAGACGCTGTTGGAACTTATGGACGACACTATGGAGGATTTGGCGGAACCGGCAGACCAAATTATTATGGAGGTGTTCAATTCACGCACAGATTTTGAACCACTAAATAACTTATTATACAATTTTTTATTAATTATTTAAAAAGTTTAAATATTTATTTAATAAAATTATTAAAACTATAATAAAACTTAATAAAACTCAAGAAAAATATATGATTTCAAAAGGTTTTTTCACTACTATGTAGTCATTATTAAGAGATCAATTAAACGTTTTATTTTGTGATTCAATTGCAGAAAAAGTACTCATTTTATTAAATCAAAATAAAAGTATAATAGAAAAATTGAAATTTTAGCTTTGAGCTGGTTATCTAACCGAGTATCGGCTGTAGTCACTATTTCAAAAAATGTTAACAGCGCCATTACATCCTGTAGCACAATTTTTACTAAGATATTTTTGTTTAGTTTTAAAAAAAGCTCGAGAGTTGGCAAGGTTAGTAATATAACAAAATATAATATGTAATTTTTAGACAGTTTTTAGCTAATTCTTGCTTAATCGTCTTTAAGCTCGTATTAGAATAAAAAAACAAAATAAAAAAAAAGAAGTATTTAATTTATTTTATAGTTTTTTTACATAAACTGCAACAAATCCGCTGAGAATAATTCTTTTTTAACAAAAAGTTGCATTTCCAAAAAAGAAAATCAAGCCAAAAACCAATTAATAAAAACACTTACAATAATGTGAATAATTAAATAATTTTAAGTCGATGCTAACCAAACAGACTTTATACCATGTTTATCTTCTGAGTAGATTATTTTTGGTTTTTCAATTATACGAAAGTCTAATATGCGATTGGTTATGTTATTTATTTGACGTTATTTAAATATATCCAAAATAAGGTTAGACTAATTGGTTATTATAATTTTTTTAAAGGCTTATTTTTTTGATGAAAGTATGAAGATTTTTGGTTTGTCACATTCTTTTCTTTGTTATTTTTTTTAACCGACTTTGAAAACATAGGCGGAAGCGGTTTGTGTTGATGTCGAAGAAGTGTTTGTAAACAAGGACTTCCAAACGTTTGAGGTATAATAACCTAAATCTCTATTGAAGTTGTTTGAGTGTTTTAAAGTTTCGATTGCTTCTCTGATTTTTCTGAAACAAAAATCCCGGTTACAAATCAAAGAAAATTCATCAAGACAAATATGGTGACCGGTGTCTAAATGATGTTCAGCTAGTAATGACCATAAATCCGAATTTATGCACTTTTTATTTTCAGAAACGCAAAGTTTAATACAGTTAGTTCTCCCACTTTTCAAACGGCCTGTTATCTTGCCTCACTTTTCAAAGGTTACAGTGGAAAACCTTCGTCTTATGTCCTAAATGCTTTTCATTTCATTCAAATGTTATCCACGGTTTTTTTGGATCGTCCAGATTTGCTGGTAAGTTTTTATGTAGTATCACTCTTTACAAATGTTCCTGTTCTAGAAGCAGTGGCTATTGTCAGAGAGTTGCTATGTGATGATGACTTCCCTCAAATACTAAAAGATCTGACAGAAAAATGTTTAACTTCAACAGATTTTCGATTCAATAATAAATTTTATAGACAACTCACAAAAACTCCAATGCGTATTCCTCTGTCTCCTGTCATTGCAAATATCTTCATGGAATGCATTGAAATCAAAGCACTTGAAACATCGGCTTTAAAACCTAAAGTATGGCTTCGATATGTGGATGACACTTTTATTATTTGGCTTCACGCTAAAGACAGTTTGCCAGCTTTTTTAAATCATTCAAATGATCTAAAAAAAGATATTCAATTTACAATGATAATTGAGAATCAAAATTCTTTTCCATTTTTGGATGTCTTGGTAACACGTCTTCCTAACGGGTCTTTGGGCCATACAATATATCGAAAGCCTAATCATACAGATCGCTAACTTCATGCGACATCACGTTGTTATCCTGCCCAAAAATTGTCTTTTATTAAATCTTTGGTTCATCGCGTTTTTTTGGTTTGTTAAACATCAAATCTTTAAACAGAATTAGGTATAAGAAAATGAATAATAGATATAAGAAGCAGGATATTCAACGTATTATAAACCACCATCAACATCCTCGCACAAAACGAGAGAGTCAAAAAATAATACTGAAACTGCTTTTCTTCCATTTGTTCATAGAGTTACAGACAGAATCGAAAAAATTCTTCGTAAACATGGATTGAGAACAGTTTTCTAAGCATTTACAAGAATCTTGGAAACTTTATCATCTCCAAAAGACAGATTTGACTCACTGTTGTCTAAAAGTGTTTCTAAAATTCCGTGTTTCTGTGGCAAAGTTTACATTGGTGTAACAGGACGTTTAATTAAACAAAAGTTTCTGAACATAAAAGGTGCATAAATTTGGGTTTATGGTCACAGTAATCACTAGCTGAACATCATCTAGACATCGGTCACAAAATTTGTCTAGATGAATCTTCCTTGATTTGTAAATCGGAATTTTTCTATGACAGAAAAATCAGCGAAGCAATTGAAACTGTAAAACACCCAAACAAATTTAATAGAGATTTACGTTATTATCTCTAAAACGTTTAGAAGCCCTTGTTTACAAACACTCCTTTGTCATCAACACAAAGCGCTTCCGCTTTCTCCGCAGATCTCTCTTCCGAGCTCCCCGCCAGTTTCTCTCTTGCCCTCTCACCGCTTTCTCTTCTTTGCTTACCAATATAAGCCCAAAGAGCAACGAGGTCTAGCCAGAATAAGTTGCGCCTCTAGCGTGGTGCACACGTCGAGTTACCGTGTTTGTTCTCACTTTTATTTTTTTATCCTAATGACATCTCAACGATAGAGAGCGAAACGTCGGCAATTTTGTTAAACCTTTCAACACGCATTTTCCGAAAGATGTCTATATTTCAAATATTTTTTTGTGTATTTGTTATTTATAATTTTTTTTTGTTGCAAAAGAAATATCTTAAGAGTGGTACCATGATAAAAAAATTAAAATCTGATAACGGCATTTTAAAGAAATTAAGAAAATCTTTTGAAAATTGTAGCGGCGACTAGTGTGTTTGTTAACGCGTGATAGCGAATATCTTTGTGGTTTATAAATCGATTTTAATATTTTTCATTTGTTAGAAAAGCGTTATCTTAAAGGTGGTACAGTAATAAGAAAATTTAGATATAATAATGGCATATTACACAAATCAAGAGAAACCTTTGAATTGTAGTGGCGCCTAGTGTGTTTGTTGATACGTGTTCGTGATTACTTTTCAGTTTCCTCTTTAAAGTCGGTTTTTTTTGTTAAAAAATATTCTCACATATACTAATAAATTATTAAAACAATTTAATTTTAAATTTTTTTGTGACTAAAATTTATTCTAATTTTAGATAAAGAATCACTAATTAACTCATAAAAAACAGCAAAAACTTTATTTTCATATTTCTTATAGTTTTTGAAATATGACTGATTTTATGATGAGAAACCACCAGTTTTATTTACTAATTTTTATACTGGCTATCGGTCTAATAGCAATTGCTATCATTATTAATTTTCTAAATTAAGAAAAATTAGCAAAAAAAAGTTTTTTTTAAATTTTTGGTTCAAATAAATCATTATTTTAAAATATGACGTGCTTTTTACTAAAATTAGATCTAATTTTAATTTTTTTAGTTTTTAAAGTGATATAATTTTTTAAGCCAGACCGTATAAAGTAATAACAATGACTTTAATTCACTTTTTAAAACGCGCTTAATTTCAGCATGAGTAATTTTAATTTTTGACAGTTTTGGATATTTTAAGTCGGCGGTCTTCAAAGTATAAAAAATCACTAATAAACTTATACACAACAAACAGAGAAAGCTCTATCTAATTATTTGTCATCGTTTTTTAGAAATGACTAGTTTCTCATTAAAAATTCTAAGCTGGTTAGCAAAAATTTTTTTTTAATTTTGTGAAATTTGTGTAAATCAAATGCAACTAATGTTCCTTGCATTAACTACAAAACGAGCAAATGATGATGATTTTTAACCCTAAAAGTTTATGATCTTAAGATCATAATCTTTTTTTTTAATTGTAGGGATTTAAACATCGCACTCAAACTTTGAGGCTTGTTTCGCATCATCCAAAACGTTTTTCAAACTTTTCTCTTTTAGTTTTCAACAAATTTTATTTATTCAAACTGTTTATATAAATCAATTATTGAAGGAGGTTTATAAGAACATTTTGTCAAAAAAATTGTAAAATAAAAAGTTGGCAACGCTTTTTTTTGTTTAAAAAAAATATAAATTGGTTTTTCAATAATTTTTTTATTGCTAAAAATAATATAAAAAAGTTAACAAAAGGATATTGGTAAAATTCAACGATTCCACACAAACTTCAAGTCCTACGTAACAGACAGATTAACATTTGCAATCAAAATATTAATTAGAATAGTCAGTCAATTAGAGAACTTATGTAAATACAAATCATTTTTATAAATAATATAAAAGTAGATTGATTATTGTATCAATTATCTTCTATTTATTATTCACTGTATTAGCTAAGCCTTACATTTTATGTAACTAAAATATTAAATAACAAATGTATATTAGTCTCACTGAAATAACGTTATATGGCTTTACTTAAAATTCTGCTTTTATAATCATCTATTACTGAACAATGCATCTAATCTCACAAAAAATCTTGTAAGTAACCTTCCAACAAGTGTCAACAAATCATTTAGATCCTGACTCAATTTTTAAACAGACTGGTAAATATTTGTAATATTTATTACAAATATTTGCACTATTTATAAATATACCGGATGTTACGTCAATTGTCATATTGCGCAAGATAATTCATTGTTATTGTCATGTTACTAGCTTTTACAACAAAAGAAAAGCTACATAACGTTATTCCATTTGGACTACTCTGTTGCTCTGAAACCAGAGAGATTTTAAAACGTGTTCAAATGTCAATATTTGATGCTTTATTTATTTAAAAATTAATATCTAGAACTTACGATTAATAACTAGAAATACGATGTACCCAGTAATATTTTCCATTTGGTCCTAAATCAATTTAATTCAGATCTGAATGGTACTTTTTAAGATATTCTTAATCATGCTTTTTTTTTGCAAATATTTTCAACACTTACAATAATTAATTAAAGAAGTTTGTAAAAAATAAAAAAAAATTTTAATGTATTTAAATGGTAGATTTTTTATTTAATTATTACTTTAAACAACTTAAACAAAAAGCAGATAAGTAAATAAAATAATAACTAATCATACTGATTTTGGGTTTTTCCAAATTCTCAATTTGTTTAATTATTTGTGACTTTTGACCCCGATTTTGTTTATGGTAGTGTTTCGATCAATCGTACAAATTTAGAGCTAAAAAAATTATAAATAATAAAAAAATATTAAAAGTTAATGTTAAAAAATTATTATTGAAAAATTAAAAATTATTTTAACCAATCTTGCCAAAATACAGAAAGCATCATTAGTTCATGTCATATTATGCGTTTTTGAATGTTAAATTCAACAATTTAAATAATATGATCGCAGATGAGTGGGGAGATAGTGATTTAGCTTGATTCTCTAAAAAACAAAGTTATATATGTTATTTAGCTTAAAACACAATTTGTGGTTTGTTTTTTATTTAATTCTTAAATTGGTTCTTAAACTAATTGAAAATTAAAAAATGATATTATTATTATCATTACTTGTGCATTATGAAATTGCTGTTTTCGGAACAGAGAGAGTTGAACATAATAATTCGGCAAAATTGCTGTGCCTCCGAGACAGGGAAGGTTGAACAATAATTTTAGTGTTTGTATAATACACTTTATTATACCTACATTGGAACAGCATTTTATAAAGTGCAGTTGAAAAATGCAGAAATGTATTTTCGATTCTTTACCTACTTCTCGTAGAAGCAGTTAAAATTACGTCAAAATTACGATATGTCAATCTTTTGTATAATAGTAGCTACTAAACGGTTGAACTAATTCTGATTTATTTATTTTTATTTGTAGCCAATTGCAAATGGTTTTAGCTATTATTAAACAAATTGGTTGAACCGTTTAAGGCTTAATAATTTTTTTCTTGATGACAATGTATTGAGTCAAACTTTAGTAATACATATTTTATTTTGAAGATTTAGCAAAACATAGTAAATCGTGCTTAAATATTAGCCAAAGTTTTCAAGACAGCTTCCACTCTCACGGGCTGTTTTTAATTTTTTTTCAAATGTTTAGTAAATTATGAACTTTTTTCTGCATTAGTATGATTGGTCGAACGGTTTATGAGTGCAACATTAAGTTCATAATAATTTGACCCATGCTGTATTTTGTCGTTAAAAAAAATTGACGTTGCAGTCAAAAATTGATTGTTTTACACATAACTGTTAGTGTTAAGTAATCGTAAATTAGATTTGGCTTAATTTTGTTGCATTTAAACAAGCTGTTTTGCAGTTGTAAAAACAGTTTTCCGGAAATCGTCTTGGAAACAACATTTTCCTGCTTATTTACGCATTTAAACAAGTTGTTTTGCAGTTGTAAAAACCGTTTTCCGGAAATCGTCTTGGAAACAACATTTTCCTGCTTATTTACGCGCAAAAAAATTGAGTTTTCCGGGCTAGTACTGTAAAAACTTTACAAGGCGCAAAATAAAAAAGATACTCTAGTAACTATAGTTGCCAGCAAAATTGACAAACTTGATTTTTGTGGAATTTGTAAATTTCGTCCTTTTTTATAATTTCCGGAAAAATTTAATAGAAAACACGTCAGTAAAATCTCTTACTTGACTCGGAGCTTTAAAATACTCGGCACAAAGTGCCTCGTATTTCAATTTAGAAAATAACTATTATTCAATAGTTTTTAAATTAAATTTAGTAAAAAAGTTGAATCATGTTATAACTATTATTCTCATAATTTTTTTAAAATAGTATAGAAACTTGTAACAAACCTTTTGTTAATCTTAATTTTTTTTTTTGGTTGAAAGATTTGGAAGTTAGTTATAACTTAGATATTTGTAGAGTTCTCCTTCATTTAAACTGTTAATAATTCTATTGTTTGTTAGTTTTGTAAGATAAAATTAGATTTTTACCTTCATTTGTATCTTGAAGTTTACATTTGCTTACACCGAATTCTAGACAAATATTACATATTATTGTTTATTATTAAAATCAATAATTGATTTTTATTGTTTGCATATATTTTCATGTAATCCACACACAAAAGGTGACTAATAGGTAAAAAATTAATGTAGTTTGTTATCAGTTTATAGTCACAAATTATGAAAGGAATTTAATAATGTTCACTACAAAGAAATATCATCTCTTCTGATATATCCTGATTTGTGATATTTAAAAAACTAAACTTTTTTTTTTCAAAGTGTTTTTTAATAGTGTGTTTATTTTAATTTAATATCATTTTTAGAACTTTTGTAGAAACAACATCTTATTTTATTGTTAGTTTCTGCAGTTGTTAATTAGTTTTATTTGATACGATATTTGTAGGAAAATAAGTTGACGTACATATCTTGACTGTTGCGCTTACAAGATGCAACCACCGTGTCTATAGGATATTTTGGTAATAAATAACTAACATCTGATAAAAATATTTCTAATGTAACATTTCAAGTACAATAATTTTTAAATTTTATTTAAAAAAAATAGTTATATATGTTTTAAAGGCATAATTAAAAAATTATAGCATACAAAAATGTTTAAAGCCCTAGGAACAAGAGCTTTTAAATTCTTGAAGGCCATAATCAACAATTAAGCTCGTGATACATACAAGGTTTTATTGTATTTTATAATTCTAAACGATTCAAACAAATATTTAGAATTTCTTTGAAAGAAATCAACTAAAAGTTGTTTCCATGCAAGTTTCAGTGTTGTGTAGAAATTTAGCTATTTTGATGTTGTTTAGGTTACTGCGTATGTTTTAAAAACAATTATTTTTTTGAAATAAACGTTTCTGAAGCCGAAAGCGTTTATTCATCAGTATTTTTGCAAGAATTTGAAGCTACTTAAGGAAAATTGATTTTCCATAAATCAAAGAGACTCTGAATATATGAAGAGTAATTCCGTGAGCAATTAAGCTAAAAAGTCTTGTGTTGTACTTCAACAAAAGGAAGTTCAGGAGTTAATTGTAAACGCACCGGATAATACGTTGTGGTCCGTTGAGGTAAAGCCTGTTTTTGGATCTCTTATAATAGAAATTTAATAAATTACATATTGTAGGTTGTTGCAGATTTTGGTATATTTGGAGTCTGCCGACGACAAGACTTGCATAATTTAACCATTAAAGATATGACAGCTGAAGGCTCAATTTTGTTAGTGAAAATTCGCAGTACCAATAATTACACTTCAAGGCAGTTTACAATTATTGTTCCAAACAATGATCCCGTGAATTATATTGGTTTTTACAGCAAATATGCTGATTTACGTCTTAAAAATGTGAAAACTGACAATTTGTTGTTATTTTGTACCCCGAGGCCGACACGGAGAAAAACTTTCAAAAAATGCCTGCAAAAATTGCTAATTTTTTAAAATTATCAAATGCAAAGAGCTTTGATAAACATTCCATAAAAAAATGAAAGTTTAGTTACTTTAGGCGTTAGTTCGTATGATGGTACAATTTTACAACCAAATTGATTTTTTAATTTCTAAAATAGTAATTACTGTAATTATAATATTGAATATTTTTTTTAAACGAGACTCACACCAAAAAAGAAATTCGAAAAGAAATAAACACGGTTAACTAAGGACAGATAATCTGAACAACTTGGAAGTAAAAAGACATTACCAAGATAAAATTGGAGAATCTATAATATAAAAATGAATCGCAAATTTTGTTGGTAAGCGCATAACTCAACAACGCCTGGACCAATTTGGCCAAATCTTTTTTTAAAATGTTCGTTGAAGTTCAAGGATGGTTTTTACGGCGAGAAAAATTAGAATTATTGCTGGAAAAACCCTTAAAATAGCCCTTTTCTTGGAACGAAAAGCCTCACCGAACGTTGCGATGTCGGAAACGTTCGGTGAGGCTCGGCAAATTACCGTTCCAAATAAATCGATCCACTCCCCCACCACCAACCAAAGTCGGATAGTGCGTTTACATGTTAAGTGCACTACCCACTCGTTAGTTGGCCACTGACGACTCAACAGTGCAGTACAATTTCATTGGAAGCGACGAAATTGGACTGAATTTGATGGAATTGAATTGTGTGTGTGCATGACCGATTAAGTTGGTATGGAAAATTATGATGACTGGATTTGAATGAAAAGAATAGAATACTTTTTATTAACAAAGAGATTAAGGATTTTTTATAACATAGACATTTTTTAAGGGCCGATAACTCGATCTTAAACCCGGCCCCTTACGGGGGCCTTAAGATCGGCCCTACGGGGCCTTAAGACCTTAATAAAAATAAAAAATAAAATAACAAAACTAAGGCGGAACGGAAAAAGAAGAAAAATGGAAAAAAAGAAGAAAAAAAAAAAGAAGAAAATATGAAAAAAAATAGAAAAAGGAAGAAGTAAAAATAAAAAATGAAGAAAATAGAGAAAAAGAAGAAAATAGCAGGAAAAAAAAAGAAAAAAGCAAAAAATAGAAAAAAAAGAAGAAAATAGAAAACAAGAAGAAAAAAGAAGGAAAATAAAGAAAAATAAAGAAAAACGTAGGAAAAAAGAAGAAAAAAAGTATAAAAATAGAGAGAAAAAAGCGGTAAAAAAAGAGAATTTAGAAAAAAAGAAGAAAAAAACAAGATAATTGAAAAAAATCGAAAAAAAAAAGAAAAAAACAGTAAAAAAAAAAACAAAAAAAACAAAAAAAAAGGAAAAGAAAAAGAAGAAAAAAATAATAAAAAAAAAAAAGAAATGAAGAAAAACGATCGAAAAAAAAAAGAAAAAATGAAAAAAAGAAGGGGGAGGGGGTAGAGAAAAAAGGGAGGGGAAAGAAGAGAAAAGAGGGGGGAAAGGGAGTAAAGAAAAAAGTTCTAAAAACGGCCCCCGCAGGGGGCCGATAACTCGATCTTAAACCCGGCCCTCTAAGGGGGCCTTAAGATCGGCCCTACGGGGCCTTAAGACCTTAATAAAAATTAAAAATATAATAACAAAACTAAGGCGGAACGAAGTTCGTCGGACCAGCTAGTTGATAATAAAAACACCAATCCCAAAACTAGAAAATATGGAAAAAATGTGTAAAACGCTTAAACAAATAATACAAGAGACAACAAAAAAAACTTGCAAAACTAATAAGATTACAAAAAATATTACACAGACACACCGGTGGAATAGAAAAGTGAAAAAGTAATTAAAGTAGAAAAACAAAAATAAAAAAAATACTTAAGTACACAAAAGAAAGAAGATTACAAAAAGTATAAAATACAATGGACAAGGGTAAAACAAATTATAAGACAATTTAAAATAAGGGCAAGGGAAGAGTTGGAAAAAACAGTAGATATAAAGTACAAAAAACATCAGAAACTACAAAAACATTGAAAACATGCCAGAAACAAAAAGAAGTTATGCAAAAACAAATACAAGATAAACAAGAAAACATCAGAAAAAAATTAGTTTATAATGGAAAGTTAGAAAAAACGCTTCCAAGAGCTATTAGAAGAAGACCAAGTTATAGACGCAAGAGGCTATCAAGAATAAAACATCAAAATTAATAACGAAACCAAAAATATCACGTATGAAGAAATAAAGATATCTATTACAGAAACTTGAAAACGGAAGAGCTTTAGGTCACGACATGATAGAGGCAGAACAGCGGAAGTATATAGAGAAACATGCCGAGCGAATATTATTAATCAAGTTTGGAAAACAGAAAAAAATGTAGCAGACTGGGAAAAAGTGATTTCAATACATAAAAAAAACGACAGCAAGAAATGTAACAACTATAGAAGAATATCACTCCTATGCACAACGGCTAAACTTTACGAATGCATATTGGAAAACAAATGAAGAAGAAAAATAGAACTAAACATCGAAATTGCGCAAAGTGTCTTCAGAAGAGAATACTCAACCCAAGACTACATCTCCACTATCAGAACACTCACCAAAATTATAATAAAACAAAATAGGAGTCTATACGTAACATTTATCGACCTAGAAATTGCTTTCGATAAAGTCTCAAGAAAAAAAATATGGGAAATACTGGAGGAGTAAGTGAAGAACTTACAAATGCAATAAAGAGCAAATATAGTAGTACCTCAAATTATATAAGAACAGGAAATGAGACCTCAGCAAAATTTATTACAACACAGGAACTTGGGCAAGGAGGAGCCTCAAACCCTCTAGTGTTTATAATTTTTCTGTACAATATAATAAAAAATATAAAGAGCAAAATAAGAAGAGTAGAAGTTGAAAACTATAACCAAACCAGGATATTAATAGCAGAATACGCTTTTGCAGATTATCTGGCAGGTTCTGGCTTAAAGCGAAAATGACATGCAACACAACCTGAACATGTAGAATGAAGAACTTAAAAAACAGAGCATAAAAGTGAACATAGAAAAAACAAAACTAATAAAAGTTTAAATAGTTTTTAAAGACATAGAAGCCAACGTAATAAACGGGAAAGAAATCAAACAAGTGGAAACATTCCTTGGTGCTGTTAAACTTAATAAAGAAGGAATTGATAAAGAAATAAACCAAAGAATGCTCAACGCAAATAAAAGGTATTACTCAATAAACAAAACAACATTGAACAATAAACAGATATCTAAGGGTACCAAGATGACACTGTAGAATACAAATAGACCAACGTTAATATATGGTAGTGAGTCATGGAAGATTAATAATAGAATTAAGAGAAAAATACAAGCAAGTGAAAAGAGATTCTTGAGAAGAGTAGAAAGGGTTACAAGAAGGGACAAATCAGAATTGAACAGAAACAAGCAGCATGGTATGGTCACCTAATAAGAATGCCGGAAACTCGACAAACCAAACAACTATAAGACTCTAAAACTGTGAACGAAAAAAGAAGAAGTAGACCAACCAAAACATAAAAAAATATAGTGAAATACTGAGAAGGAACATCAGCACCCAAGAAGCAAAGAGAATGACAAAAACCAAAAAAAGTAGAAAGACTTTGTAAAAAATATGAATTAATAATTAATAGTCAATCCTGACACCCGTGAGAGTATTAAAGAATATAAAATGATAATAATAATAATAATAATTATTATTATTATGATTTTTTTTAATACATGTTTGATGCCTTTGTTTGAATAATTAAAGTACATAATCAGATTTTTGGCAGATTTTTGACAGATCCCGTGCTATAAAAAGTAATTTATGCTTTCATTTGGGGGCGTATAAAGACGATTATTGACTAAAATAGAATAAAGTATATTTTAAATTCCATCGATTAAGCTTTTTTTGATAAATAATGTAAAACATGTAGACGTTTAATATAAACAAATATAGTCAAAATTGAATGATACTTTCACATAGATTTAACTTTTGTTCATACTAATTTAATAAAATTCAATAATTTTTTATTAATTTCTTTGGTGAAAATGACTGTAAACGTCTTTTTGGGTATTTTAAATTAGCAAGATCTTTATTTCAATTTATTTTATGCAGTTTTTAAAATCACAATATATAGCCAGTAAACAAATAATAGTTTTGTTACTCTGGTTGAAAATATTTTTTTATTTGCTCGATTAATTTTCGCAAAATTAATTTTTTTGTTGCTATAAATTTGACTAGTAAAGACAATTTTTTTTTGTTATAAACAGAAAACTTTAAAAATGCTGCAAATATAAAAATCCAGTTGATAAATAACGGACGTTCATACATATTTTAAAACATTTCAGAGATTTGTTTCTACTAATGTTTTCAGAACTAATATTGATTTAAGTGCATCAAGTTTTTACAAATTCAGGTCATCAGGTATTTTGAAATTTAAACATGAAAAACATTTTAGTAATTTGCAATTAATATTGAAAAATAAAGCTATTACCATAGTGAAGAAAGTAGTAAACGGTTAATATAGTCGTTTATCTATAATAATTTATGGTGGCTATACATGGATCCATAAAATTGGAAACGTAATGAAAGGTCTTGCTTATAACAAAACACTTACCACCAATAATTTGAATACACTTTACAGATCAATATGTAGTAGTTAATTCAGTCAAATCTGCAAAAAACTGTTTTAAAGTTTTAGTTGATATTACTAGGTTTTTTTCAAATAAACATTGTTGATTAATCAAACACACCTAATTAAACATTGTATTATTAAAATATTCTCAAAACTAAGATGAATTTTAGTTGGTCTCAAGCAATTGCCGCCAATATTTGGATTTTAAAATTGGTTGGAATTTGGCCTAAAGACAACGAAAGCTCTAATTTATCCCAACTATACACATTCATTGTAACTGTTATAATAATGGGTGGTCACAACTGCAGCCAATTAATCAACATCTTTTTTCTATACTCAGATGTAAATTTATTAATTTCTATGATTTTCATAACAAGCACAAACATGTTAGCTATTTTTAAAGTGTGTGTTTTTATTAAAAATTCACATATAATTAGAGAAATGATAGCAACGCTAAATAAGAGTCAATTCACCCCGAAAAATTCTACACAAATCAAGCTGGTTGCTGCTTCTGTTAAACAGTTTCGACAAATGTATTACAGTTACAGTACTGTTGTAACACTAAATTTAATATTATGGACTTTAACGCCAATTTTATCAGGAAGCACAAAATATTGGGATTTACCATTTTTATCTTGGTATCCATTCGAGTATCGCAAAAGAGGAATTTATGAGCTAGCGTATATATATCAAACATTTTCTATATGGTATATAACCATTGGCAATATAAATGTCGATTCATTTTTATTTGCAATGGAAATGATTTTGTGGGCTCAATGCGAAATTTTATGTGACAATTTGTCAAATTTGAATAGGAATTTTAGAGCAAATTTAATAAAATCGATTCAACACTATGAAGATATATTAAGGTAAGATTTTCTAACTTAGTCAAATAAATAAAAAAAAATTATTTATAATGTATCTATATCCGTCCGTGCTAGACGTTAATAATACCTATTGATCACAAAAGTGATTAAATTAGTCATTAATCACTGCTGTCAGATGCTTCCTTGATTTAGCTATAATGTTATATTGTTTTTCTGCAAACAAATTTTAAAATTCATTGTGTTACCCGGAACATATTTTCAATTCAGTTTTGTACATAAGAAAAAAAATAAAAAAGTACTCGGGATCCGAGGTTGTAAGACAAAAAGTATCTACACTGAGTTATCATCAAGCTTGAATATACGTGTCGAATCTCTGTTTCTTAACATATAATGTGTTTGTTAACATTATTTGTTAACAAACAAAACAAATTTGACTTAAACCCGTCAACATTAATGTTTGTGTGCGTAGATTTCTCAGTGTTTTGATATTGTGTTTTGAAAATCAAACTAGAAATAAGTATTAAAATTGTCGTTTCTTTAACCTCACCAAAAATTAAGAAAGCTGCATAAGTTGTCTCATTAAATTTATTGCCGGAAAAGTCAACGAAAGTATCTATAATAATATGACCTATAAATCTTTTTTGAACTGCCAAAGACAAAAAAACACTATTATCTGAATCGACCTTGATAGCATACTTTACTAAATTGTCTAGAAAATTTAAATTTATAACGCCAAAAACCTTTGCTTAGAAGTACGATCACCTTAAATCAAGATATAAATTTAAAAGATTATAAAAAATTACCAGGATTACTAACACTAAAATTACAATGCTTTCAGCTTACAAAAGCAGGATCATTTTCTAGCAAAGATATCAATAACTTAGAAAAGCTGTCACCCTTTTTTTAAATAATATATGCAAAGAAATTTTTTTATATATGGAGGATTTAGGTTATAAAATGTAGATGTTTTTACAGTTCTTTATTGCATCTGAGAGCTACTTTTCGGTACAAAATTTTACCTTTTTCAGGCCTAAAAAACAATACAGACAAACTTAAAAGTTCGTTACATAAAATATAAATGTACAAAAAAACACTTACTTTTGATGTCATTGAGCCGATCATTTTTTTAAAAAAGAAACACGTTAAAATAGAAAAAATAAATAAATAAAAAAAAAAAATTATTTCGGATTGTTGAAACAATTGTAATTTAGACTGTTTTGGAAATAGACTTATAGTTGGTACTGAAGCTGTCAGCCAGCCGTGGTAAAATTGCAATTATTGCAGATAGTGTGTGAAATGTTGGATATCTTGTAAAATAATATACTTAACATTTTTTTTTTATAATTAATTATTATTGATGTTATCACATGCTATTATTTGTTGTGCAAGTTGTATTATTTTGCTTAAGTTTTTTTTCCCTTTTCTTTTTTTTTATATATATTGATAAGGTTAGCATACGATTTGCTTAAGTTGTCGGTGTTGCTCCAGAAATTGATAGAATTGTGTGTCAAAATTCTGATCATTTCATCAATGTTGCGTCTAAGTAATGTCTCTACTTTGTCCACTATTGTTGTGTTGTTGAAATCAAAATTATGTCCAGTATATAATTTTTTTTATTTATTTTTTATCATTTTATTTTAACGTGTTTTTCTTTAAAAAAAATGACCGGTTCAACAGTAATGCCAGTATTCATAGTCGTATCTCAAGCTCAAGCTTGAGTTCAAGCTTGAGTCCGTCTCAAGCATATACTTCGGCAATGCTCGGGAGAAAGCGTTTGCCTGCGTCATCCAGAAGTAGTAATTTTTGTGATGTTAGGATTGACAATTGTGACGCATGAACGTTATTCTGCGTGTTTATTTTTACTTTAAAGTGACAGGTCGAGTAATAACTCGATGCCGAAGGGGTCATATCAAAAGTGTTTTGTGTTGTCGGGTGAGTACATGTCTACTGACAGAATACGTGTATGGTAACTTCATAAAATGTGCATTATAGACGAAAAAGCTGCGTATACAAAAACCGCAAAACCCTTGTAGTCCCGCATGGACAACTCCAATAATGTGGAAAGTGATACGACGGATGCCGCAATAGTGACCGATCTGGACCATTATTACATTCTCCGCAAAACACGAAAGCTGCAAAAGTGAGACCAAACAGAAGCTAGCTCACACTGCGCGACAATGTAAGTGCAACATTAACATAAAGCTTACCAAACCTTTCCACTTTTATTGCAGGAAATGTGATGCAGAAAAGTTATCAGTTAGTAGTAGAAGCTATTCAAGAAGTGTGTAAAGATGAAAGTTTTTGGCTGCCGTTTTGTCTACTATGCTTCTGCAAACAATACCTTACACTTATAATGTAAACTAATAAAAATTTTACTTTTTTTGTACTTATTTTTACCAGTAGAAGGTGTTACAAAATAAAAATACTACCCAATTAATAAATACCTGTGATTTTTATTATTATTATTCAATGCTTTTATTTTTGCACAAAATATGGCAACTCCTTTAATTTTGTGTAAGTAATAATTGTCTTTCCACTAATCTGCAAGCAATCCTACATTCACTACATTGTCTTTTGTGAAGCTGAAGCGACGCTCAAATTCAAAGTTGGAAAAAAATTCCAATGGGTTTGCAGCACCCCACACATAACTCGTCCAGCATGTCAATGTTCGTTGTTATGAACTGCAACACATAATACTCTTCAGTATATTCCAACATCAAACGATGCCATAACCGGCGAATAGAGTCTTAAGTCGGACTTGAGACAAGTCGAGGCCTTGCTTGAGTCTGACTTGAATGGACTCCGTGCGCTTGCTCATCAAGCAAAAATCGCCCTTATTCACACCGTAATTTCATATTTAAATCTTGAGATTTGTCTATGAATACCGATCCGGACTTGAGGTCGACCTCAAGCTCAAGATATGAATATCAGATTTCACGAGCATTGCCGAAGTCCTTGCTTGAGATGGAATCAGCGATAAATCTATTTCAAAACGCATGCAAACGCTTTTCCGAGCATTGCCGGAGTCTTTGCTTGAGGCCAAGCTTAAGCTTGAACTTGAGATACGACTATGAATACCGGCATAAAACTTATACTATGGTCGTATTAATGACATCAGTAAGGAGGTTTTCCAGAGTGATATCTTTTATAAAGCAAAATTCGGTAAGCTATAGAGAAAAAATATCAAAAACTCTCACCAGGGAAGAAGCTGGAAATAAGATATACTTAATAGTCAAAGTAAACTATTTTCTAGAAAATTTACAATTTATAATTATATGATAAAATAATTAACAGGTTTGAATTCTAATGGCTGCTAATGCTACGATGTATCAGAAGCTCTTAAATTTATCAGTATGTGATATTTGAGATAATGCAACAGTTTTAATTCTTGACGTAAATGATACGAAAACAAAAATATCAATCTTTTCATATTATAAATCCTACTGATAAATTATCGCTAAATTTCTGCGGATTGTACCAAAAGTATGTAGGTCTTAGATCACCATTTACAAACTATAAACGTCTTTTTGTATGTTATAAAAATGAGAAATTCTTGACGCAGCGAGTAGGAAAAAATACGTTAAATGAAATACCAACGCCAATTGGTAGATTCAGATAGGGATACTTGAATCTTTTTGATGGTACATTATATACAGGACACTGCATGAGAAGAACGTCAAACGTCGGCAACTTTGTTAGAAGATAGCGGTGCGGATTTAACAACTTGGATGTTGGAAGTCTAGCAGTGTTACAAGCTACATAAAATCTTCAGTTAAAAGTAAACTCAGCATTGCAAGACAGTACCATCAAACACGTACTTTAAACTAGCAACGTCATCATGGGACGCTAATAGTTCAGTCCAAAATGCAATCAATGCAAATGAATTAGTTGTAGTTGTAAATGTAAATTTAAATATCAATAAATAAAAAATTGTTATTATTTATTTTTGTTATTATTCCCCAGGGAATAAAGAACCTTCCTAGGAAATAAAGTAAAACTTTATTCTTTTGTTTTTGATACGGTTGGGAAGACAAATAATAAATATTTTGGGTTTTTAGGCTTTCAAAAACGGTTACCAAAGTGTACAGTGTAATTATCTTCTTACAGTTTGGAACAAGTACTGCTGTTTTAGCATTAGCTATGTATGAACTTTCTATGGTAAGGCTTATCCTATAATAGATCCAGAAATAGGCTTTGAGTTTTAAACAGATAGGTCCAGCAAGTCAGGAATCTATGCCAATTTTATGTTATCTAGTGGGAATTACAATTCAAAGCTTTCAATTTTGCTGGTTTGCCAACACGTTGACAGCAAAAGTAAGTTGCAAGAAGTTTCATAATATTTTTCAAATAATTTTATCAACACAGAGTGAGCTTATTTCTCATGCAATTTATAAATCAAATTGGGTTAATCAGGGAACTGAGGTTAGAAAAATTTTAATCATATTCAATGCTAGATGTCAAAGATCAATTATAATAACTGATGTTTTAAATTTGTTTGCTTTATCTTTGGACGTGTTTAAAAATGTAAGTTGTAAATTTAAAGTTTATTGTTATTTTCATTTTATGTTTGGTTCTAGATCATTCGCTCATCTTGGTCATACTTCACGATGCTTTATCAAGTAAACAACAAATAAGAAAGAAAAGGAGTGTCATGGCGTTATTATTTACACCTATTATTTATTATTGGCATTATACTCAATAGAAATAAACATGTTTAATATTAACAAATTTTAAATTTCAGCTTAAACTATTAGCAAAAGAACTAATAGTATAAATTACGTACTGTGGGCTGTTTGTAACTGTAAATCTTTTGGTTAAAAATGCTTTGAAAATCCGAAGCATTTAAAACCAGATAAAGTAGGTACAGTTTTAGGTTAGTAAGCTATTTTTGCAATACCTGCACACAAAGAAAAAAGTTAAAATTTGTTACTTTAATTTCTGTTAAAAATCAATAAACGCAAGTCAAATAATTAACAAATTAGTTGACGTTTGTTTTTTTTACTAATTAATAGTGATAGTGGTTCAAGTAAAAGCTACTTCCTGGATGAAATTGAAGAAGCTGCAAGTGTTGCTTGTGCCTCATAGCTGCCGGGAAAGTCAAAAACTAAGTATGAAATAACAAGGTCTAATCTGTTTCAAAAGGAAGAGATTATGCTGTTTTTGAAGAAGTTTAGAAAATATTCATGCTTAGCGAGCTTATGGTGTGAATACTCAGTGCTCTGTTTTACAATTTCTTTTAGGAATAACGTCGATATCTCTAAATCTAAAAAATTGGAATTATTTTTTAGAAATAAAATTACTCAGTTACCATTCAAAAAAAGCAAATTGTTTGCTATAGAAGAATCTGAAAAGTTCTTAACTGAAGCGCTTGTCAAAATAATTACATATTATGAAGGAATTAGTGGCTATCATGTGTATAGCTGATGTTTGTCGCAAAAATTAATTATGTAAAACAAATTCCCACTCAAAGTTTTTCAGAAAAAATTCTGTTAAAGCGACTCAAGATGTTCTCTTTATTGACTAGACCTACTAATTAAGCATTGTAAAATTTTTGAAGAAACTATGGCGAAGAATGTTGCTTACTTTCTAAAATAGGCCAGATCTGATGCTAGCTCTAAAAACACATTTTCACTAAACGAACGGCAGCTGCTACGAAATTATACAACAGTTGAATTGACATTGAACATATTTTGCTGAGTTTGCTACAAATCATAATATTGTTTTGCGTATTTTACCTGCTACAAGCTTAGCAGCTTAGCCGTTTGAGATCTATTTTGTAACTTAAGAAAATCAGTATTCGGCTGCATACGGTTTTTATTAAAAACTTCTCGAGCTTAGCAGTCTAGATGCTTGAGCTCAAAAGTTTTGTTAATTTGCGCAGTATATTACAGTTGTTTTGTTTTGTTTATTTTGTCTAGTACGAGCTTAGCAGCCTAGCCTAGCCAAAACTTCTGTTGATTTGCACAAAAGTAGCCTATCATAAAATAATAATAAAAAAAACCATAATAAACATTTGTTAATAATAAAAAAAACCATAATAAACATTATAGAACAAAACCAAGACTCATAACTTCAAGTGTTGTATTCAAAATTTTTTTCAATCTTCAAGAAATATTCATAACTTTAAATGCTGTATTATTTTTTTTTTATTTTTTTAAGAAAAATGTGCAGTTCTTAAGGGTTCCACTAAAATTGTAACTTAATTTTTCTATTAAATCACAACTAGAAACTGTACTTGAAAATAATGTTGTTGTTGTCTTTGACACCTTGATCGCATCTTGCACCACACAAACTAAGAATGGAGCAGTTTTGTTATTTATCCTAATGCTATCTGCCCAATAGGATTCCGCGATAGTAATACTCTAAAATTTGCTACGTTTTTTTCAACTAGTTATACTTGCACCAGCATTTATTAAAACGGTAGCCAATCTTCTACGTTTGTCAAACCTTTTGATGAATGGCTGCTTATGTAAAAGCGTTTTTTCTGAGATGCTGAAAAGAGGGAGGCTGTTGATGATTAGATAAGACGCGGAAGGTGGCATAAAAATAAAATTTAGGCAAGTCTGCTTCTTGAGTGTGTTGGCAAAATTGCTAGAAAGATTGATAGATGGAAGAATAATGAAAGAAATAGAGCAAAAGATGGACTTTTTAAAAAACTGTATGGTTTTAAAAAAGGAAGGTCTACAGTGGCTGCTGTAGACCTTCTAATGAAAGTACGTGGCGCACCCGCAGCTACTGCGTGTTGGTGACTCTGGAGTGCCCTAGACGTTAAAAATGCGTTTAACTTAGTCCCGTGAAAGGGTATTGTAGAAAAACTAATGCGCAGACGTGTCACCGTATTTGGTGCGTATGGTAGGAAGCTACCTGAATGAAAGGAGTGTGGTCTTAGAGGATGGGAATAATATTGAAATAAATGCAGAGGTTCTATAGAGATCGGTTCTTAGACCGGTACTGTGGAACATATTTAGATTAGATTAGATTAAGAAGGGGTCGTTTGGCGCTTTCCACCTTACAGAACTGCAACCAATTTGATCTATTGTTCTTGAACCCTACGCTCATTGTTTTCCTAGAAATTCTAGGCTTTTTGTAAAGCCAAGTATATTCCTAAGTAGCTTGTTTTTGACTTTGGCAGGCGTTAGTCTCTAGTCTGACCTACTGTCTAAGTAGGTCAGCCTTTAAGATGCTAACGCATCGCAATTACAGGGAATGTGCTCAGCGGTTTCACTGACCGATTCACATAGTCTGCAGTTTTCATTGTCCACCAGACCCAGCTTTTTAAGGTAATACCTTACTGAGCAGTGTCCAGTAAATAAGCCTGCAATGATTCTTCTATTGTTCTTCGATAGAAGAAGACGCTTTTTAGCATTCTCTGGCAAATATTTGATAAATTTCTTCGCCTGTCTTTGCCCAGGAGTATTCTTCCCACCCAAGGATTTCCGTCCGTTTATGGGATTTGGTTAGTCCACAGAACGGTTTGAGGCCTACTGAGAGAGCTTTCGAACCTGCTCTCGCTAGTTCGTCGGCAATTTCGTTTCCTTCAATTCCTTTATGACTTGGTACCCAAACGGGTACCAAGGCAATGGGCAATGGGCAATCTTGTTGCCCATTGCCAAATCGAGACTCAGTGTTATTTGCACTGACAGCTCTTATGGCCGCTTGGGTGTCTCTTGGGTTGCTTTTTATACGCTTTTGCAGACATTGTTGAGCACTTAGATCTATAGCAACCATAGATCCCTATGCCTGTCCCTTTAGTTGTTTTTGATCTATCTGTGTACTAGATGAAAAGATCATAAAAAACGCTTTTAGTTTTGTTTGTAGATAGGTAAAGAGATAATGAAAAACAGAATTTTTTATCATTTTTCGATGAAACGATCTTTTCTACCAACGTTACAATTTTGTCGCAACATGCTTGATATTGAAGCCATTCTAATCCTCATTTTATGAGGAATAGTATTGCTATTTTTATGTATGACGTATGACAATAATTATATTAATTCGCAAAAAAAAGACATAGCTCATTTGACAAATGACAAATTTGTTGTCTCATGTTTATAAGCTTTTCCTAAAGATTTGAACCAGAAGACTTACCTACATCAAAACTGGATCAGTACACAAAGAGAGGCATTCTATTTGTGAATTACGAGAAAGTTTTTAATTTGGTAGATCAACACAAAATGCTAGAGGCTTTGGCAAAATGTCGTATAGACCACAGATATTCTACAATTATAAAAAATATATATTCTGAAGCTACAGCATGTGTTAAAATTCACAAAAACACCAACAAGATTAAAATAGAACGAGGGGTCCGCCAAGGTGATACAATATCCCCCAAAATTGTTCACTACTCTCTTAGAGTATATAATCAAGAAAATATATTAAAAACAGATAGGCATAAATATTGATGAAAAAGAACTCAACTACCTAAAATTTTCAAACGACATTGTTTTATTTACAAACCGTGTGGATAAAGTAAAGAAAATGCTGACAAAACTTTCTCATGCTTAAAATCAAGTTGGTTTAAAGATCAATATTGACAATATTAAATTTATGACAAATTTAGTGCTTAGCAAAAAAATCATCTCGGACAGCAAAGAGGTTAAACAGATTGTTATGTACAAATATCTTGGTCATGAAATTTGATTAGGTAGAGACAACTAAACCTATCTTGATATCTTCCGGCAAATGAAATTAGCTTGGACTGCGTTTGGAAGGCTAAAAAACCTGGTGTTCAGAACTGACATCTCTGCTTGCCTTAAGAGAAAAGCGTTCCAGCAATGTTATATGTCATAACTCCGTGTTATGACATATAAAACCAAAATCCTTGATCTAACGAAAAAAAAGAAATTAAGGAGATTCAAGTGACGCATGGAGCTCTGGAAACCGCTATAGATAACATAATGAAATTCTTAGGAGAAGTAGATTAATATTTTACATAAGATAGCATAGCGTTTTTTTTTAAATTTTTTTGTTCAAACAATTTTTAAATAATAAAAAAATGTTGTAAATTAAAGTTCGCTATTGTGGGAGATAGGCAGGATTTTGATGATATAATTAATAAGAGAGTTGTACGAAATATATTCGGCGTTTATTGACTTATTATATTTCGACATTAAAAAACATTATGCGATGCGTACGCTTCTGATGAATTGTGACGACTCTTGTTTGCATCGGCGCGAATACATGTACGGTGGATCGTCACGAGATGGTGTGAGTATTACTATCTCCAACACTCTCCCTTAATACGAGCACGTACGCTGTATTAATCCGTCTCACTAACTCCCAGTGCTTTGGTGATATCGGCGTATCTCTCTCTAGTTAGTGGCTTCGTCAAAATGTCGGCGATCATCTCATCTGTCGGTATGTGTGCCAGTTTGATCGTCTGGCTCCGGACTGCTTCTCTGACGAAGTTGAACTTGATCCTGACGTGCTTGGTCCGGTCGTAAAACTTTGAAGCCGTTGTTAATTTAATTGCGCCCTGATTATCGCAATAAATTTGTCCCTCTGAGAATTGTGGGATTCCCAACTCGTAGATGAGTCCTCTCAAATACATTGACTCTTTAGTGGCTTCTGTAAGGGCCTGATACTCAGCCTCCGTCGTTGACAATGCCACTGTTCTCTGTTTTCTGGATTTCCAGCTTATTGCGGCTCCTCCCAGGATGAATGCGTACCCTGTGTACGACTTTGAATCTGTGAGGTCATTTCCCCAGTCGGCGTCGGTATATCCTACAATTTTACCAATTGGTTGTTGGTATACAAGCCCCAATTTCGACGTTCCTTTTAGGTATCTAAGTACCCTCTTTGCAGCTCCCCAATGCTCTTCATTTGGTTGCTCGTTGAACTGGCTCAGCACGCTTACACTGTGTGCAATGTCTGGTCTCGTTGCTACTGATAAATACATGAGCGATCCGACTAACTCTCGGTACTGCGGATTCGTCGTCTGCTTTTTGGCGTCTTCTCCGGCTCTCAACTTCGATGTTGGGCTCGCCGGTGTGCTCTGTGGATTGCAGCTCACCATGTTGAATTTCTTCAGTAGATCCTCGACGTACTTTCCTTGACTCAAGCTTACTTTGCCTGTCTCTTGCTTGATTTCAATTCCTAGGCAGTATTTAGCTTCTCCGAGGTCTTTGACTCCGAACTCTTTATTGAGACTTCGTTTCAGATCAGTGATCCATTTTTCGTCGTTTGAGGTGGCTAGAATGTCGTCTACATAGACGGCGACTAATATTATTTTTCTATCTTGTCTGCATTGGAACAGACATGGATCTGATATTGTTGGCTCCAATCCCAACTTTTGAAGTGCGGTTTTCAAGCGCTCGTACCACTTCTTACCAGATTGTTTTAGTCCATATATTGCTTTGCGCAATCTGCAAACTTGATTACCTTCTACGAAGCTCTTAAGCATCTTCGTTGCCATCGGGAGTAGAGGTGAATCTCTTCTCTCGTTTCGTACAATATACTCCAGAGTCTCTTTCAACGTTGTCGGAGCTTCCATGTATAGCTCCTCGTCGATTACTCCGTGTAAGTACGCTGTTATTACGTCCATTTGATGCAATTTTGTTCCCATCTCGGTTGATAATGCTGCAAGTAGCCTGATAGTGTCCAGTCTCGCCACTGGAGCAAACGTTTCGTCGAAGTCAAATCCAGGTCTTTGAGTAAAGCCCCTGGCTACTATTCGCGCCTTTCTGCGCGTGATTTCTCCTTCTGCGTTTGTTTTGTTTTTTAGGATTACTTTAGAGCCGATGACTCTCCCTCGCTCTGGTCGTTTTATGAACTCCCAAGTTCCATGTTGCAGGTGTGAACGTACTTCTTCAGCGATTGCACGCTTCCATTCGTGTGCTTGTTCGCCTTTCGTCGCTTCTTCTAGCTCAATATCCGCCATGTGAGCCATTTCCTCGATAAGTTTGACCTCCATTAGTTCATCGTCGTCTTCCAGATCTTCGACGTCGTCCGTCGATGTTTTGGCTCCACTTGTACCTACTTCATTGCGTGCTCGCTTGTCGATTTGCACTAGTGATGTATCGAGCGGTCCTTTTTCGCCTCAATTTTCCTCGCTTGCCTGGTAAAACACGTCGTCGGGTCCGGCAGCTTCTTCTTGCTCCATTGGTTCCTCCACATCTTCTTCGTGGCTGGATGCATTGCCTGATGCAACACTTGACATGCTTACGTATCGGTATAGCTTCTTCGGTCTTCCGGGTTTCCCTGACATTTGTTTTGCTGGTCTTCCCGGTGCACGTTTCGGTGGTCCCTTCTCGGGCTCTGTGTGGACTTTCTCATTTCTGGTTTCTCTCCCTGGATCAGGAGCGTCTTCCTCTGGGTGCATATAGTCGTGATCCATCTGTGCGACGTTTCGTGATCTCAATATCGGTTCTTCGATAATTGATACGTCCCTGGTATATTCAATTCTTCCAGTATCACTTCGTCGTATTTTATAGGCTTTTGCGGTTTCTGAATATCCGACGAGCCTGCTTTCAACGGATTTTTCGTCGAGTTTTCCTCGACCTGGACCTTTCTTGAGTACAAATGCTTTTGCACCAAATATACGCAGATGTCTCAAATCTGGCTTATTTCCATGCCATAACTCATATGGAGTTTTTCCTTTGTGGCTTCTGCTAGGACATCGGTTTCTCAGGTAGTTCGCAGTGTTTACTGCCTCTGCCCAGTACATCTCTGGGAGTCCTGACTGAATTAACAAACATCTGGCCATGTCGACGATTGTTCTGTTCATACGCTCGGCTACGCCATTTTGTTGTGGCGTGTATGGCACTGTGAGTCGCCTCTGTATACCTTCACGTTGCAAATATTCGTCGAATTGCTTGTTGCAATATTCTCGGCCGTTGTCTGATTGCAAAGCTTTGATTTTCATGCCTGTTTGATTCTCGGCGAAGCTTTTATATGATTTAAATGCTTCAAATACCGCGTCCTTGCTCTTCAGGAAGTGTATCACACACCAGCCACTGTAATCGTCGATGAAGGTTACGAAGTATCGGTTGCCTCCTTCTGACCTCGTTCTCGATGGTTGGCACAAATCAGTGTGTATGATCTCGAGCAGCTTTTTGCTCCTTTCTGTCCTGGGTTTGAAAGGTTTTGTCGTCAACTTGCCTCGTTGACAGATCTCACACGGCTGTCCGCCTCCTCTTATCGGCTTTAAACCAGTCGCGCGACCGTTCGACAAATCCACTACGGCGTCCATGTGCAAATGGCCAAGTCTAACATGCCATAGGCTTGCTTCCGACGTGTACGACTCTTCCGTCGCTGTGTTGGCCTGCTCTCTAGCTTCTCTTAGGTAGTACAGATCTCCAACCCGATCTGCAATCATCTTGACGTTGCCTTCTAGGTCTCTGATCACGGCTCCATCTTTCCTAAATAAGACCTCTCGGTCGTTTTGGGTGATTTTTGACACAGAAAGTAAATTAGTTCTAAGGTCTTTTACTAATAATGCATTATTAATTTTTACTTCTACATTACCATCTTTTGTCGCTGCTGTTAGGTACGCCGTTCCTTTTGCCTTTGCTGTCGTCGAGGCGGTGTTTGCCATGTTCAGCGTTGCTGTACACTGTTGAAGATCTTCCATCATCTCCTCGTTCGCGCACATGTGCGTCGTGCAGCCGCTGTCTAAACACCATCTTGATGTGGGTGTCACATTGTTGACCTCTTCTGTCCTTGCAACTTCAATGAACAAATTTTCAAAATTTGCACTGACGTTTTTCGCCGTGGTTTTTGGACGTTGTGGGCATTTTGATGCCCAATGTTCAAGGCTACCGCATATATAACATGGGTACCTCTTTTTCTGTTTCGAGTTATTACGACGTTGATTGTTGCTTTGTCGATTTCCAGCGTAAAGAGCGTTGTTATCAACCGCTGTATCGACGGCGCGTCGACTTTTATTTTCGTCCATAATTTTTCCAATAAGCACTTCTGTATTCGGTAGGTCATCCTTGGACCTCATGGCACACCTGAAGTTTTCGTAGCTTGGCGGTAGACCTTTGAGTATTAACACGACCAGCATGTCGTTGGGAATATCAATCTTCATCCCCGCCAATTGCTCTACAGCACTTGAAAATTTGTCTAAGCGTCCTCTAAAATCGTCGTCTTCGTCTATCTTGAATGACGTAATGTCTGTGAGTAATTCAATCTTTCGCACTGGACCTTTTGAGGCATGAATCGACTGTAGCTTCTCCCAGGCTTCCTTCGACGTGGTGCAATTCGAAATGCTTCTCAGCTCAGCTTCGCCCACCGACAGGATAATTTCTGCTAAAGCTTTTTCGTCGTTTTCTTTCCACTTGTTTAGCGCGATTGTGGCCGCAGCACGATCACCAGATCCAGTATCTGGTGTCGGGATGTTACCACTGACGTAGCCCCACTTGTCATGTCTTAACAACACGGCCTTCATTCGAATTCGCCATACCTCGTAGTTCGAGCTATTTAGCAACTCGATTCTCGATGATCTTTCGGCGTTCATTTTTGGGGTTAGGTTTTGCCACGCGGTTGAAAATTATTTTTCGCTTTCGGCTTTCACTCACTTAACTCTTTCTTTTATTTTATATCATTAAATTTTATCTATTCGTACACTGGGCCCATAACCTGTGGGAGATAGGCAGGATTTTGATGATATAATTAATAAGAGAGTTGTACGAAATATATTCGGCGTTTATTGACTTATTATATTTCGACATTAAAAAACATTATGCGATGCGTACGCTTCTGATGAATTGTGACGACTCTTGTTTGCATCGGCGCGAATACATGTACGGTGGATCGTCACGAGATGGTGTGAGTATTACTATCTCCAACAGCTATCTTATTTTCAGCATTGCATTAATACGAAATAAAACAAAAAAGGTTTTACTCTATCTGGTTTATTTCCATGAATATTAAGAAAAGCTTTATTACAAACGTCATAATGCCCAGAACAAGTTTCAATTGAATACTTGTAGTTTGATCCACGGGACGGTTTTGTTGATTCAGTTTCGGACTTACGTCGTCTACGCCGATAAACTTCAACAACTAAAATTTGACTGTGTAGATATGTATCCTGTTCATTTTTTGTACAACAACTTCTGAACTTTTTAAAAATATGACTTTGTTCCTCTTCTAGAATTCTGTCATAACATTTAAGCTTGCACCTAACGAAATAAATATTGATTATGTACAATAGCAGTAATGTGTGTAAAATTAAACTATAACCTATAAAACTTACCCGCAATTTACACCTCTTGTGAAAAGACGTCAATTTTAATTTAAAAACATTTTTTCTACTCAAAAAAAGCTTTTTCTGTAAAAAAAAGTAACTTATTTTTGTAATTTTAAAATTGAATTGAATTTTGAATGTTTGAGAAACCCCATAAGTCACTGACTTATGAAGTTTCTCAAAAACGAGATTTGTATCGACCGATTGGTTAGGTTTTGAACACGGATTTGATAATTTTTGGTACTGGTAAACGTGAGAGGATATTCAAAGAACCGAAAACTCCAATAAAGCCCATTTCGAAAAAAATGTGACTTATGGGGTGTCTCAAATAAAAGATTCAATTGCCTTGCTTCTTTTTCTTAACAATAAGCTAAGCGTTGATCAAAATTTGAAATTAAATTTTTGAGAAAGTCTTAACGAAAAAACCTAATCTGATGGCGTTGTATTTTTGAAAAAATTATAATTAAATTTTATAAAAAACTTTTAAAATGAGTATTATTACTATAACTATTACAAAAGTCAACTTTCGTTTTTGTGCGTTATTAACCAAAAAATCATAAAATAAAGTATATAACAAAAAATTTTTTTGTGGAATTGGTCAATTAAACTTGACAGCATTGCAGAACACACATTGCGTGTGTTCCTCAGACACATAGACTTTTGCATATGACTCGTAGCGTAAAATTCATCCTCATTCATAAGTAATATTTATCAATAGCAAAACAAAATATGTGGTTTTTGAATTATTACAATTACAATTTTCAGTTACTGGTCTGATGCTTGTATTTGAAAATAAATAAGTTAGTATTTATATAATGTTATTATAAGGCACAGTCGTGCAAGAACGACGGTTTTGTATAAATCCGGATATTTGGTGATACTTTTATTTATGACCTGATGATGGTTGGCGGTAAGTCCCTATTGTAAATACTCTTAAGTTCTACAGAATAGTCACTCTCATAAAAACAAACTAGCTCTTGGACGACTATGCATAATAATTATATATCTATATATATAAAAGAAAGTTGTGTTAGTTATACTATTTATAACTCAAGAACGGCTTTACCGATATGGCCAAAAATTAGTGAGGAGGTAGCTTAGAGCCAAGAGACAAACATAGGATACTTTTTATTTAAAAAACCACCCTCTAAAAAAGGGGTAAAAGTCAAAATTAAAATTGCGATGTCGGAAACGTTCGGTGAGGCTTGGCAAATTACCGTTATGACATAGGCGCTAGACATCCAGAACCATTTTTTCGAATTAAACAGAGAAGATTCTAGGAACGTTTCCAACCTGATGTTTAAAAAGAGCATAAACAATTACCTATTTTTATTAAACATTCGCTATAAATGTCAATATTTTCATAATATGTATAATTAAATTAAAAGGCCATGTAACGAACATATTATTTATTAATAAACAGAATATTTTATTTTCAACACGATTCTCATCAGGTAGCAACTTTCTTTGTTTTCTCAATTGCCGATGTACTTCCCGCCGATTTCACTTATCTGAAATGTTTATTAGCGTTTATTTGATAGAGGTAATTCATTCTAATAAATGTCCATTGTTTCATGTAGACTGTAACATTGTTCAAGTTAAAATCTTTTACTTTTTTATAAATTTTAGCGGATAATCTTTTAACAACGTTTTGTCCTAAATTTATTTTGCCTTTATGATATATTTTGAGGTAATAGTCGTATTTAAGGATAGCTTGGAATAACTCATCGGACGGTTCAATTAAACTACCGTAAGAAATTCGACGCAACCACGAAGAAGCGTTTACATTAAAATTTATTTGACGTGGCTCAAGAAATTTTTCCAAACTTGGATTTTTTGCAATAAATCAATCCACTCCCTCACCACAGACCAAAGTCGGACCGTGCGTTTACATGTTAATCGTCTTGCATGAGACAACTTCCCATATAACAATTTTGGATGAACGTTTGTATGGAAAATTACAAACTGATGACTGGATTTGAATGAAAAGAAGGATACTTTTTATTAACAAAGGGATGAAAAGGGGTGGGATAGATATAAAAATGAGTATCATTTTTAAAGTTTTTGGGGTCATTTGTTTTAAAAATCTATATCTACTTATGAGTGATTTGGCTGAAAATTGGTGGAGTCGTTGTTTAAAACCAGTAGCCTAACAAAGAACACTTTTTATCCCGTTCCGTGTGACGTGACATAAAACGTAAAATATAAAACGTAAACGCATCTGAAATAGAATAACAAAACAAATGACAAAAAAAAGAAAAATGAAAAACAAAACCACAAAACTAAAGCGGAACAAAGCCATCTCTGCTCTATCTGACATTACAGTGGATCGAAGCCCAGCCTCATATCACCGAGAATGATTTGCTATACCTTGAGGAATGTATCGACTTATGTTGAAGGCATCGAAAAAGCAGTAAATGCTAAAACGATGCATCCGGTTTCAGTTTTGGGACTTTATCTAAACTTACTGCTCGGCACTAGAGAATTGTAAACGTTTGTTGTAGGTACAACTGGACTTTTTTGACTCCTGGAAAATTGATGGTAAGAAGACCAGCCAAGGTCTTTTTACCATCAATTTTCTTGTCTAGGTTGTCGGTCCCCAGTTGACTTCCATGAGGAGTGCTGTCTTGGGCTTCTTGAAGCGGGTGGTGATTTCCTTATTGTAGTCCAGTGCAGTTCTCAGCAATGAATTTGAGTGGTTCTTAGCCTTCTGATAGTAGGAGGTGTAGAGATCCTTGACAAATTGTCTCATCGATGGAATTCCTAGCTCGGAGTGAAGCTGATTGTTTCGGATGAACCAAGGGGCGTCAAAGGCCCTTCTAATGGCTCAACTTTGGAACACTTTTCTTCTATCAGAAATTCTAAAGTCTTAACAGACCGAGGTCCAAATACCATCATCCGCTTAAAAACGCGCGTTAACAGTGTGGTTGAGAAGATTGCTGTCTTGAAGCGGAACTGGGCTGCGCACATCTCTAGAACATCTGATAAAGGATTCTTGTATGAAGATTTAGAAAAGATGTTTTTTGTAGCAGAGGCTAAACACCGACAAGATGGTCCGATGACATTAAGCGTATCACCAACAACTATAGATATATACAATTATACAGGGTGTAGAATTGGTTTGCGAGGCATAGGATTTTACCTGTAAAAGAAAACAATCCTCAATATTTGCTCTATTAATGATTTTACGCCAAAACCGTTAACATGAAAGTTATATTAGGATGAATGTGATCAGTGTGATAAAGAATTAAAATTGTTATCTGATTCCAACTGATAAACGGTTATCCTTCAGCCTTCTTCAGTGATAGCTGCCTTTAATTCTTATACATTGTGGTAAATTTTTCCGCCATTATACAATTGATCATGAACATGGTCCAACAAGAAGAAGTCATTTGTTGCTAAATCAGGAGAACGTGCTGGCCAATGGATTTATTTCACCACATTGTCCTATCCACCAGTTAAGAAGCACGGTATCTAAAAAGAGTCTAACCTCTCGTCTGTAGTGGATTGGACAGCCGTCATGTTGAAACCAAATTTCATAATTTACTCTCATTTCTTCTAAAGCTGGTCTGACAAACTCCTCTAGTAAGTTTAAATAATCCTCACCTGACAATCGTTGAGGAATAAAAAACGCCTCTATTATGCGATGGCCTATGATCCCGGCCCAACATTTACACTATTTCGATACTGACTGTGTGTCTGCAATATCAAGTGTTTGTTGTTTTCTGTACTCCAGTATATATAATTTTGTCTGTTTAGTTCGCCATTTAATGAGAGCCTAGATTCATCACTGCATAAAATTTGAGATAAAAAGTTTCGATCCATATTTGCATTATCCATCATTATTTCGCCAAATTTCATTTTTTTTTATCTTCTTTTTATCTATCATTATTTCGCAAAATTTCATTTTTTTTTATTTTCTTTAAAAATTTCTTGATGCCTTGAGTATTTATAAGAATAAAATTTTCTTTGATGTTTTTTTTAAATTTTTTGAGCTGTAGTAAAATGCATTCTGAAACTACGACCGATTTGTCTCAAAGATACATTCATATTCTCCGCGACGCTTAACAGAACATTAGCAGTATTTTCTGCATTTCTGTGTTTATTCCTTTGAGGTCTTCTGCATTTACATATTCTGTAACAGTGCCTACAGTTTCAAATTTTTTTCTCTATAGCTGGAACTGGTCGCTCTGGAAAAAATGCGGCAAACATTGCTCGGATTTCTCTTAAAGACAATCCGCTATAATACCACTTAATAAAAAATACCTTCTCGTTCGTTGTGTAGTCCATATTTTCAGCACAAACTAGAAGAACGATGTGGAATGCTTGTTGACAAATTAATTTTTAATGTCAAACTTCATAGCCAGTACTATTTTTTAATGTTTTATCTTTAATATTTTCTAGTCTTTAGTTCAGTATCACTAGAGGAAAAAAACAACAATGGAATCAGATAACAATTTTAATTCTCTATAACTTTCATGTTAACTATTTTGGCGTAAAATTATTAAGAGAGCAAATATTGGGGATTGTTTTCTTTTACATGTTAAATCCTATGTCTCGCAAACTAATTCTCCACCCTGTATATTTATATACACAAGCAGCGTAAAACAGAACGAAATAAAAAATTCTACGAGAAGCCTACGTTCAGCAGTAAACCAGAATGACTGATTGATAATGATGGTGATAAACGTTAAGTTAACCAGCATTCATATTTGAATATGTTGAAAGATTTTCTTCGCGATGGTTTAAGTGTTTTACCTCTTGATTATTGACACTTAATGTATTTTCAACACGATGGTTGATCAGCGCATTTGGTTAATTCAGAATGGATAAATGTGCAATTAAAATTTTAACATTAGTTATCAATGGTATTGTTTGTAATTGGTTAAATTGCAAATTTGGAGATAATTGGATCAGCAGGAATTGCCCAGTTTAATGGCCACCAAGGAGTTCTGATATGACCACTTTAGATTTTTATTTGTAGAAGAGTTTGAAACAAATTGTTTACAAGGAAGGCTTACCCAATAATGTCCAAGTATTAAAAAATCGGTTAAGAGATGTTGTTGCATTCTTAACAACTGTGAAAATTCAGTTACCAGTAAGAATTCAACTATGTGCTGAAAGACGTGGTAAGTTAATTGAATAGTATAAATTGGTAAAGTCTTTGGTAATTTTTTTAAAAGTTTTTTTTGATTTTAAGATCACGGTTTGATAATATTGAAATTTATAGCAGATTTATCCATTTAAAATTTCTTTGTCATTTCTTTATAAAATTAAAAATAAAGTTTCTTTCCTTTTGTGAACTAAACTGTATTTGGTTAATATTAGTAAATTACTGACCAACTTTGAAAATTTGTAGCTGGAACCATAACAATGTACAAAATTTTAATAGCAATTATTAAATAAGATAGAAATATTTATGCCTTTTGCCACAGAGTAGGTATTTTAAATTTCCTAAAACTACTCATAATCATTCAAATATTAAACACTAATGAGAAAATAACAGATGTTCACAAAATGTTTTCCAGAATAATTTTGTAAATATTAAAAATTTAATTTTTTTTTAATAAAATAAGCCCGTAATGATATTAATTATACTCTATGACTAAGTAACCTAAAAATAAATGCCTATTACTATTCACGTTAACTGAAATTATCAATTTTTAAATTATTTGTTTTGTGGTAATTATATTTATTCTATATCAGACTTTACTGAAACATAGAAGCTAGAAAATGAAAAGTTTTGATTGGAAAAATTCCGTCAAGATAAACATTTGGATTTTAAAATTTGTAGGTCTGTGGCCAAACAACGACGTTGGTTATAAAATGAATGCATACACTTTGTATTCTTTTATTTCCCTCAATTTATTTATAAATTTCCACAATTTTTTCCAAATTGTTAACGTATATTTCGTGAGATCAGACTTGGAAGCTTTATCTGCGGTTATATACGTTTCTCTGACCGATTTATTAGCGTCAGTAAAAGTATGGTATTTTGTGGATAAGATGAAATTATTAAATAAACTTATGGTTTTATCAGAAAACAAAATGTTGCAACCTAAAAATTCAAAACAGGAACTGTTATTTAAAAAATCTCTTTCTATTTGGAAAGTTATTTACATTATATTTTGGATACCTGTAGGAACGACTCTTTGTCTTTGGGCTGTTTTTCCTGTATTAGATGGTTCTTATAAGAATTACCGTCTTCCATTTTTAGCTTGGTATCCATTTGACACGAAAAAATCTCCGATTTATGAAGTAACGTATGTCTACCAAATTATATCCATTTGGTTTCTGGCTACAGCAAATTTAAACATGGATACAATGATTGCAGCTTTAATGATGTATATAGGAGCACAGTGTGATATTTTAAGCAACAATTTACAAACTTTAAGCTTTTCAAATTCAAATCATTTCAAACTGCAATTGTACAACTTTATCGAACATCATAAGCTCATTGTAAAGTAACACGTCCAGCAATAATACCAAACATTATTACAATTTATTATTGTTTTTAGCTTTGCCGAGGAAACCAATAATTTTTTTAGTCTGATAGTTCTGGGTCAGTTTTTTACTAGCTCGTTTTCTATTGGGTTGGCAATGTTTCAATTAACACTAGTAATGAACAAGTTGTTATTGAAAATATATAATAAACTAATTAAATTTTGTTTAGGTTAGTCCTTTAAGCAGCGAGTTCCAGTCTTTATTGTTTTTTGTGGGATCTATTACGGTGCAAATTTTTCTATACTGTTGGTTTGGAAATGAAGTTATTGTTAAGGTAAGTTCTTGAATTTTTTTTTTAAATATTTAGGAAAAACTCTTTTATACATAAAACGGTGTTTAGTCGAATAAACATAAATGTATTTTCCCGGTAAGCAAAGCCCTATATGCAGCTGACAAAGTCAGTGGCGTAGGTAGCAATTGAATGACGGGCCGAGGTTCTAGAAATATTTGCGAGCCTTTTAAACTTTGTGTTAGATTTTACAACCTGTTTTTATGTTTTTAATAAATTTTTTAAGTTTGACTTTTTTATAATCTTATTAATGTTTTTAATTGAAAGTTTTTTTAGATAACTAAAAATGCACTTAGTGTTTTTACACTAGTTAAACTATATTTGCTTTTAAAAAAAAGTTTTTAATGTCAATGTCATTTATTTTTATTTATAAATTATTTTTGTTAAATTTAAAACAAATTCTTTTTTATTTTTGTATTTTAAAAAGCTTCTAATGGTTCAATTTAAAAAACAAACAAAGCCAAAAAAATTGATGAGCTAGAAAAATCTTTGCGCTATTGCAGATTTATCAGGTGATAAATTTTTAATCGAATTGTTGCTCGGCTTGTTTTTCAATTTCGGGTAAGGTATCTACATAAATTCTTTTCTACTTTATTATAATAATATTTTGTTAAAGATTTAACAAATTACGTCAAAAAAAGTTTTAAATTAAATTTGATGATAAATAGCTAGTTAGTGTTACCAACAGTTAATAACAAAACTTCCCAAAGCTCCACAAATTAATTTTATTTACATAAAACTAAAGAAAAAAACGCATTTTTAAGAAAATTAGTCCAAAGACACGTTTAAAAATGTGTCAAAAATTATTTGTGGGTAAACTTTCTATTAAATGATGTACATCTGAATAAATCACTCCAGTTTTCAGACTAACACTTTTATCCCAAAAGAAAACTTTCTATTACGCAGTTTTTCTATTTTTGATTGGCGATTTGTTTTTGTTTGCGCTTGATAGCTCCCGATTTATGTTTAGGTATAAATAAAGTGCTTATTTCATTTCAAAATATGCAAAATACAAAATAACAAAATTATTTCTATGTCCGACTAAACCGTAAAAAACTACACAATATTATGTAGAATAAATCTGAGATGTGGACTAGACCGTAGAGAGGCTGTTTAACGAAATGCAACAAAATCCTGAATATAAGACAACTACATGACCAGATTGAAAGCATTTGCTTGCTGAATTAGATGATTATTACGGGTATCACCTGGCGTTAAAAAATAGCATGTATTCTACTTAGTTTTATTAAGTGAAAAGTTGAAACTTATCAGCCCAGTCTTTCATTTTTCGGGTCAAAACAATATTCAATCTATTTTACATTTAACTGCATAATTTATTGCAATTAAGTTTCTGGAAATAGTGTTTGACGAAAATCTAAATTAGAAGACACACATTCAGCACCTGAAATTCGAGTGTTACAAAGTCTTGAATGTGATGAGAGTAATCGCAAAGCGTCAATCAGGAACAAATACAGAAACATTGCAAACAATCTACAGGCAGTTAATACACTCAAAGTTGGACTACGGAGCAATAGTCCAAGGAGCAAAAAAATCTCACATCGATAAATAATTCACATTTATCAATAATAGCTGTCCTGGTCTCCATGTAAGTATTGATGGCTATTTTTTCGTGGTCATTTCCCTATTTTGTTGCTAAACTTCCTTGGAATTGTGAATATAAAATAACTTTCACAATGGACGCACAATGGATTGTTTTTCTCATCCTGCATATTTTGCCAAAATAAGATGCAGTCAGCTTTTTACGACGCTCTTCTCGCCATAAAAGAGTTCCACTTACATCTGTCAAAAAAAAATGTAAAGTGAGTTGTAGTTAGGATGTCGTAATGTATAACATACACATGTTGTGAGATATTTTCTCTTTTGTTTTTGTCAGCTGCAAAAGGAAAAGTTCCTTTGCTCTACTATATTCTTGCTCAGTAGACCCATAATCTTCATCAGGAGGCGCAATTTCTGCATTTTTTTTTAGATAAATGTGGAAATAGCAGTTTTCTGCTATGAATCTAATGCTTATGTTTTCTTCGTGCAGTAAGAATTTTTTATACATAAGTAGGAGGAAAAGAGTTGTTCATTTTATGGTGCAGATGTCTTGCCAATTCACCAAGTCGAGAATTATACAAAACGGCTGCAGCTTCACATCGTATTTGGTAACTATTTCTCATGGTAAAATTCAACCTTTTACCACCAATATACTTTGCCAAAAAAGCGTTTTACAATTCTGCGGCATTATTCGTTATATTTAGAACGAGGCTTTTAGCATTGCTCACTATTCTTTGGATTACCGATAAAATATCATAAAATAATCCCGACTCCTTCATTAAACGGCCATAATCTGTTTGGTTTGATGTAGTTCCTTCTTTGCAAAAGTAATCAAAGTTCTCAAACATCATTCTATTCTAGAGACCAACCAACGCTGAAATAAACTTTGACATGACACAGTTTTCAAAGCACAGCACTCGTTCTCTGCTTCTTTAGTTCCTCTTCTGAGGCCTGATAGAGCAGCTGCCAAATCACAAATTCTTTTACACCAAGTGGGAATCTGGGCAATCGTCACTCCGAAGAGGAGTCTGGGGCTTAGCCTAGACAGGAAAACAAGCGTCTTTACGGCTGAACTGCTGAAGGCTTTTTTCAAGCTACACAATATGCAGTTTATCACTTGGAGCACTAATACGCTATCTCCTCAGACTCAAAGAATTCTATGGAGGCAATCAAGGATCGGCTTAGCAGGCACCATATCGTACAGCGTATCTACTCTAAAGCTCAAAGAACTTTACAGCACTTTCTGCTGCTATTATATATCCCGTTACATAAAAGAATTTAATTCAAGAAAACAAAACCGCCAACTCAGAATCACAATTTTTCAGAAAAAACTCGGAAGAAACGACTGCGACACATTTGGTCGAACTCACAGCAGCAGATGTGAGGCTGATTGCAAAACGGATGCTACTAGAAAACTGGCAACCCAGGTAGGAACTAACGGCTGCGTTTATAAAGAAAGCTAAAAAAACCGTCCGGGGTATGTTCTGCCTCCAAAGAGATCAATCCTTGTAGCCTGAGGCATACTCGTCTGACGCACGAGCACCTCTTTAATAAAGAAATCCTCTAGATTGTGATTTATGTGGTGTTTGCTTTACGGTTTGTCATATCTTTGTGGCTGTCAAAAGTAAATTTTTTGGAAAAACATTCCGCTGGAATCAGCTTTGGGATATGACGTTAATACCCTACAGCAATCTCTCTACAGTCTGACGCATCTCTTGTAACCTTACTCGCTCAATACTCTAATACGCTTGTATACTTTTTTATACTTTTAACTGTCAATGACCTTGTTGTCATTAGTCTATTATTGACATACATTTGCCTATTTATATCTTAAAATAACTTATATACCTGAGTAATCTACGGAAGATTTCAGCTTATCTAAATGTATTTCATAGAGAACTGGGAAGAACCTATGATAATCTGGGCCTTACTAACAGTGAGACAAACCAAACAAGAACTAGTAAAATTTTTACAAGCTTAATGCCCTATATTAAACTATTAACTTTTACAAGAATAAAAAAGTTTGTCAAATCTAACCATAAAAAAATGCTGTCAAATAGACATAAACTAACGCGTAAGTGATTAGAATATAAGCTGAATAAAATAACTATTTACGCATGGTTTTTCGCAATCTTTATGTTTTAGAGATTTGTAATGTTTCTGTTTATTAATGTAACGTGGAATCTTACGTTTTTTAAAAAATTAAAGTGTAAATTTTAATAAATAACTTAAAATTGTACATGATGATTAAAAAAATTTTTGAATTCGATTTTTTTTTGTTTTTTTGTATTTTCTGAAAAACTTTACCATAGTAGCTTTTACCATATATTTTTTTACATCATCAAAAAGTAAAGATTTTAACTAACAAAAAACCCACCAACTTTTTTTAAAAAGCAGATACTTTAGCGCGAGAATTTTTGAACAAAAATTAGGAGGTTTTTTGAATATCGAGTCAAAATAAGGTTAACAAATAAATATTTTTAATAAAAAAAACTACAATGTGTTTGGAATATAATAAAATTAGTTTCCACCTAACTTCGTACCAAAAAATAAAAAAAAATAAAAAATAAAAACAAAAAACCAAAAACTTGCTTATTTCAATTTTTTACATAAATTTTAAAACTATGTAAAAAATAGAAATACAAATGTTGTAGATATTTTTATTACCTACATATTCGCTATTCAGCTTTTTTTTTAATAGAATTTGCAGTTTTGCCGGAAATCAAGATAAACCGTTTTTTAGCCTTAAAAACTCTCTTTTACTTCTCGACCTTAGATCTCCCGTAATTTATTTTTTCTTTTATTTTTGTTATATATGTTGTCTTTTCTAATGGATTTTATTTTTCTATTATTATTTAATTTCAAAAACTATCGACTTTGGTCTATATAGTATGATGATGAATATCTGGTTTATCTTTAGCTAGACACAAATTTTTTGCTGCAATTTTTTTCTGAATGAAATTATAGCTATAATTACATTTAATCTATTTTAATAATAATACGTTATTCAAGAATCAATAAAAAAAAACAAAATTTTTAGTTTCTGGCTTTGAAAGATTACTATTTTTCACATTAGTTATTTACATTTGCGTGCAAAAACTTACATTTTACAGTAGAAAATGAATTGCGTGAGGAAGTGCTTTAATAATTGAGCGCTGTAAAATGATTATCGCACAAGATTTGTACTTAACTTTTTGGCTAACATTTTTTAAAAATTATGAAAATTATTAAAACATACAGAACTATTGAGTTCTGTATGTTTTAAATTAAACAATCGCAATATCCATGAACGCGTTTTCTTTTACTCATTCGTTTCCAAATAAATGACAAACGCATCTTGCGTTAAACAATAAAAAGATTTTCTTTACTACTAGAAAATACAATGTCTAGTGATGATAGTTTTGCGTGTACGCTTCCAGAAGTGCGACAAATGTCTTTAAATAGTCTGGCTCAATTATTGCCAGAAAAATCTAGAGCACAATATGGGCTCAATTCTTTGCTTTTACTAGGTGGTGTGAAGACAAAAGAGCAAAAATTTACACC
Organism: Lagria hirta; assembly: GCA_947359425.1. Lineage (NCBI taxonomy): Eukaryota > Metazoa > Arthropoda > Insecta > Coleoptera > Tenebrionidae > Lagria > Lagria hirta. Next base: position 9,256,236 of record OX375801.1, on the reverse strand, counting down.
AAAAATGTCTTTTAGCCAAAATAAAAAGAGACTTTAGACGGTTTCTCTGTGTTTTAAATCCCGTTTCATGTTTGACATATTTAAATATGTCAAATTAATCACATAAATAAAAAAACAAACTGATCATTACAAAATCAAAAAGAGTGGAATAGATTTTCAAGCATGACAAAGATTTTTTTACTTTTTGGGAGATTTATCTATCTTATTGCAGAATTATACTAAACGTTTTTTATCTTACAAATTTTTTAATTATTATTTTTTACGATATAATTTTTTGGCTATACTTGTTATTACTTTTAAAGTGTATTTTATAAATAAAATAAAAATAATATAGATTAAAAAAAATGTTTCATAAAAAAGTACATTTGCAGTTAAAATACCGTTAAAAAAATGTTTGTATTAACAAAAAATTTGTAGAAAAAAGAATTTTGAGTATAAGACTGTTACCTCAAAAAGTAAAAAAATATGAACATAGTTTGATAAACAATTCAACTATTCGTCTAAAGAGCTAACAAATTCCAAAGTAAAAATTTCTTAACATTTTTATTAGTGTAAATTCTCAATTAAAAGCCATTATATCAATTTTTATCGTTCAACAATGAAAAAATTATGTATCTGGTGTCTCAATAGATATATTTTTTCAGCATAAAGAAAATTTAATTTATTAACGTACCTGAAGAGTAGACAGTTTGGTCAATTTTTACGCACGATGGGTGTTCAGGTGATTGTAAATATAATTTTTCTAGCGATGTCTTTTGAATGTTCTGTCTTCTGTCATTGTCATGAAATACATTGTTGATGTAGTAGTTGTTATTCAAAAAGCTTCAAGTCTTAGAAATCTACAATTATATCTATAAATATTGTAGCTCTTATTATTACATTGATAGTTTTTTCTCATTGAGTAGGTACAGTCAAATACGTTTATAGAATTTTTCCGAATGAAACACTAAAATAAAAACAATTTTATTAAGACTTTACTCACTTATTATTCAAAATATTTACCCGCTATACCGTAGAAATAACAGTAATGCTTTATCAACAAAAATTTTAATTTATGATAATTAAAAAATGTTTTTATAATATCTAGGATGTAATAAAACCGAATATATTTTGAAGATTATTTTTTTTATGCAAAGATAAAATTTAAATTGCTCCTCTAATTCAAAAGCTGTTTTTGTTGCTAAAATTTTAAAATTAGATTACTTAAAGCTTGTTTGCCCTGTTTATTTATTGAAAAAAAATTAAATTTAAACAGTAAATATGAGAAAAAAAACAGATGTTTGGTAAATATTTATCCTCAAGCAGGAACGCATCATAATAAATTAAAAAGTAGTTTTTGAGTAAACTTATCAATATTAAAAGTCAAAATTAATTTCATTAATAAATGATAAATTACAGTTCCTGTTTAATTTCTTACACAATTCTAACCAAACCGTTGAAGTTAGAAGTTTGACTATAAGTTTTCGCTGATTATTTGATTTAAAACATGTCAAGTTTCAACTGGAAAGCTGAGATAAAAGTCAATATTTGTATGCTGAAAGTTGTTGGTCTATGGCCGAATGATGATAATGGTTATAAGCGTAGTCTTTACTCAATATACGCTGTTATTGCCATTAGTTTGTTTGCTTTTGGCCACAATTTCTTTCAAACCATGAATATTTATTTTGTCTATACAGATATAGAAGCGTTATGTGGAGTCATTTTCATCACAATAACCGATTTATTAGCATTAGTTAAAATATACTATTTTTTAAAAAATATGACATTACTCAAAGAGCTTCTGATTACAATAAGTAGCAATATTTTACAACCAAAAAACACCAAACAAGAGAACTTGATTAGAAAAAGCTTGGGAATTTGGAAAGTTGTGTATATTATGTTTTGGATACCTGTTGGAGCAACTCTTTTCTTATGGGCTGTATTTCCTATTCTGGATGGTTCCTTTCAGACTAGCCGACTTCCATTTTCGGCTTGGTATCCATTTGATATAAAAGAGTCTCCAGTTTACGAAATAATCTATATCTATCAGGTTATTAGTATTTGGTTTTTGGCTACAGCAAATTTAAATATGGACATGATGATAACTGCATTGTTAATGTACATAGGAGCGCAATGTGATATTTTAAGCAATAATGTTTCTAGTATTAATATATCAACATCGAGGGAAATATCAACCTTAATTAAGCAACACAATATTATTTTAAGGTATATTCTCTATAAATTATAATTTTAATTTATTTTAGAAAAAAATTAAAATTTTTTGCAAATTGTTGGACTTTGAATCATTCTTTTTAATTGGCAGAACTAATTTGAAAATTATTTGTAGATATACAGAAGACACGAATAAGTTTTGCAATATGATCGTGTTGGGTCAATTTTTTACCAGCAGTATTTCTCTTGGACTAGCTATGTTTCGACTTACAGTGGTATTAATATTTATCTATATAGCCAAAGTAATTTATATTTTACTCTGTTTTAAAGGTTAGTCCGAAAAGTAGCGAGTTTTATTCTTTGTTATTTTATGTGAATTCTGTCACAATCCAAATATTTTTGTACTGCTGGTCTGGCAATGAACTAACTATAAAGGTAAGAGTCTATAAATGCAAATCTATCAATTCAGCAATTTTTTTAACGTTTAATTTTTACAATACATTAGAATAATATTATTTTACAAGAATTTGGCTGCACAATGTCTGAGGCAGTATTTAAACGATTCATCGTATTGAACCTTTTTTTTTCTATTTATACTTAAAATTTTTATGTAAAAAGCACTTATGGATAGTAAAATCTATTAAAAGCGAAAGTAAAAAACAAACAAATTGTTTAAAATGTTCTATGTATAAAATTGAGAGCAATAAATTATATGATTTGAAATTTTTTATGTAAATATAATAAATAAGTATTAAAAGTAAGAGTCAAAATTTTATTAGTTTTGTTTATGTAATTCATGACTATTAATAAATCGCTAATAGAACTGCATATAATTTTTTTCTGATATTTAAATTGATATTATTAAAATCAAATTGCTGTTCTAGTATCCTAAGAAAATTAAACATTGATGCATTTTTTAAAAGTTTTTAAACTCTTTTTTACAAAAAAGTTTTTTGAAAATATAAATTAACTAGCTGACTTCGCCTAACAGTAATGTGTTACTAATTACTCTTATAGCTGAACTTAATTTATAAATGTAATACAAAAAATACAAAGTAAATATTAAGTTCACTACCTACTTTATTAGGATAATAACACAAAAAAAAATAAAAAAGTAAAAAAATTAAGTCAATCGCGTTTCAGCAAGACATGATTGAATTAGACCTTTTGTATATATTGTGCAGCATGGGATGCACTCGGTTTAATTCTCTTCATTGAAAGAAGCACTTTGTGATATTTGATATTTCTTGTTTTTCCGCTATTTGCGTGCAATTTGTCGTTTTTTATTAGTTAATTGATTTGCTATTTTTTGTAGTCTAATTGCATTACGGCTTAGTTGGAGAGGATTAGATCTGCGTTGTCGCAGCATTATTAATAATAATACTCACACATTAAAACAAATCGCAGATATTTTGTCTTGTTGCTTGCCTTGCAAAATTACTCATTTTTGCGACGTAAATAGTCTATACTGACTCTGACTGGATTGGCAGAATAATTCAGTGAGAACAATCAATTTAACGTTTTTTTTTTAATTAAGTAATTTAAATTTTTTAATTTCACAAAATAAATTTTTGCACGCATTTATACATATTTGACAACAAATATATACATTAATTTTTTTTCATTACTAATATTATTCTACATTTTTAAAATCTAAAATAATCTAACATCCGCATATTGTGAATATATCTTGTCGATTCAAATTTAGTTAAATACATTTTTTAATTTAAAGAGAAAGCTCACTATATCAGCAAAAAGAAGATTTCAATAGTTATTCTGCTGGCCAGGACGAAGACAAATAATACAAAAATGTAAAAACCAAAAAAATACATCTTCACCAATTTCTAGCCAAATCTGTTCAGCCGTTCTTGAGTTATAAATCTTATAAATAGTGTAACTCACACGATTTTTGATAGAGTTATTTTTGTCAAACATATTTTCAATTTGCATTATTTAATTAAATGATAAAAACTGTGTGAAATTTAATTACTTGATACATGTTTAAAGAAAAAGATAGAGATAAAGCGCAAGTGGAAAAATTAACAAAAAAGTCTAATCGAATGTGTGCGATAGGGTAGAGAATAGCAGAGAAACTTTACAAGAGAGTATTAAATAGAAATGAAAAAGCCAACGTTGCTAAAAACTACAATGATAATAAGGCATTTTTTTGGAAACAGAACCAAAACGTAGAGATATTATTGGTAGTGAAATAGAGAACGATGTAAAACATTAAGCTGGAAGAGTTATAAACCAAAAAAATAAAAAAAATATAAGAGAAAAAATATTATGACAAATAAAAATACAACGTTCAAAAGATTGAGAAAAAGTAATAATTGAAGCAATAAAAACATAAAAAAATAAACAAAAGAGATTAAGACACACGCAAACAAAAATTGAAAAAAAAAATACAAAGAGAAAGTATAGTAGAAGAAAAAGATACTGAAAAACTTCCAGAAAAAGCATAAATTTAATTAGAGTTCAATACATTAGTTCTATAGTTTGCCGCAATTTTTTTCAAACAGTCTTATTTCTCTAATCATAACCTTAAAAATGCCTTTCTTCCATAGCTGCTTCTACGTTATTTAGCCATGTTTTTTTTGCTCTAATATTTTCTCCGACTATCTTATATTACTCATACGACAACGAGTTTATACCATTGTACAAAGTTGACGTTCACGTAAAAGTAATGTACGTAAACACCTGCGCCAATAAAATATGACCAATAATTTATTTTTTGATTTATTTTTGAAGTTCTAATATTTTTAACTATAAATTGTCATATTATGCTCTTCACCTTGAATTTTTTTTTAGTTTTTTTATGATTGTAGATTTTAATATTAGGTACTAAAACTAGGTAAAATAACTACTCAGCCTGCATTTTTCTTGAAAACGCATATTGATCAAATATTTCTATTCTCCATTTTCTCGCTTTATTCTATTTGGGAAATAACATTGATTATCTACTTATTAGTGCCGGTAAGCTAACGTGTTTAATCACAACTGTCAATCAATACTGTGATTGACATTTAAGCACAGTGCTGTGCGGGTCAATGCATTTGCGCTATTTTCTAAATGTCAAATAAATTTTTTATTATTTAATGAAAAACAGAAAATTTTCCAACAGGATAAAAATATCTATTTCTTATTTTACAGCGCTTAAAAACAATAATGTAAACTAATTAAATTGATATATTGAAATTCACAAAAATCTCTACGCTATTGCGTAAGCGACTTTACGTTTACCCGGCTTTAGTTCGAACCAATCTTAGACCTACTGCCAGAAAAGCACAGCCGCTTTTAATTCCTCTTAATATTGTACACTTTGTACATAGATAACTATTCTCTTATCAATATAAATAAACAACTTTATAAACTTTTATCAATATAGTTTAGTGGAGATATAAAAATAGCCTAACAAATTAGAAGCCGCAATTTTTTTATACGTTGTGAGATGTGGTTGGAAGTTTAAATCTTGATTTTCGGAAGAATTTTGCCGCCGCGGTCGGCGCTATCTTAATTTAAAGTTTATTTTTTTTGTTTTTCTGAAACAATTTGATAATCTACAGCTTTATAGCAAAAATCGTAGTGTTTAAAGTTGTTAGAACAACTTCAAATAATATGAATGTCAATTTTCAACAACTTTAACGTCAAAATTTTTTTGACGCTAGAATCAATATTTGCAAAGTCATACTATCAAGTTAAGCTTATAAAAAAATTGTCATGGGTAAAATTTTATTTTCTATAACATTGATTCTCTCACTTTTTTACCACACGATCAATATATTTTTATCTTTTAAATATTTTGTGTATTATGTAGTTTATTGACAAAAAATTGTATTATGAACTTGATAGTAAAATAAAAATAAAATAAAATAAGCCTTTATTGCTGTTAAGTTATTCAATATATACTAACTAATAGAATATCTTATAAACCGTTTAATGTGAGTGTAATTTTTTAATTATTGGCAAACGGTTAATTTGGTGTAACAGCTTGTCTTTCGACATAGGCCTCCTCTAAGGATTTCCACTCGTTCCTGTTTTTTGCTGTTCGCATCCATGTAGCGCCGGCCACACTTCTTAGGTCATCTTCCCATCTCTTTAATTGTCGTCCTTTCCTCCTTTTTCCATTTCTTGGATACCATTCTGCGGTAAGTTTTGTCCATTTTTCTTTTGTGTCTCTTAGAATGTGACCTGCCCATTTCCATTTGAGTGTTCTGTGAATCGTTTCGACATTTTTAAACTTGGTAACCTTTTTAATGTCTTTTATGCAAATTTTGTCTTTTCTTCTTAGACCTAATACACTTCTTTCTAGTGAGTGTTGACAGACTCTTAATTTATTTGCCATTTTTTTCGTCAAGGCCCGCACATGTTGAATACTTTCCTCTTTTCTTTTAACGGCATATCTTTATTTTTCATCACTTCGCTGAGGGACCAGAATCTTCTCCATGTGTTAGTGATCCTTCGGTCCATTTCTTTGTCCATGGTACCTTTCGGTGATATTAGTTGACCTAAATAGACGTATTCTTCTACATATTCAATTTTTTCATTATTTACTCTTATTACAACTTTTTTAGAGTTTGTTATTACCTTAGTTTTCGATGTGTTCATTGTTAAACCTGCTTTAGCACTTTCATCGGCTAGTTGTTGTATCATTTTTTCAAGTTCTGTATGACTTTCAGAAAACACAATGAGGTCATCCGCAAAACGAAGGTGACTTAAATTTTCTCCGTTTATATTAATGCCTTGTGTGTCCCAGTTCAGATTTCTAAAAATCATTTCTAAAACTGCCGAAAATATTTTTGGTGATTTAGGGTCTCCTTAACGCACACCTCGTTGTATAGGAAATTCTTCTCCCACTGTCTCTAGTTTAACTTGAGCTGTACTTTTTGAATAGATGTTTTTTAGTATGCTTATGTATTTAGATTGTATTCCCTGTAGTTCTAATGCCTTCCAAATATAATCGTGCTCTAATGAATCAAATGCCTTATTATAATCGACAAATCCTAAATAATACGTTCTGTTATATTCTTTATATTTTTGAAGAACTTGTCGTAGCGCATGAATGTGGTCTATTGTCGAAAAGCCCCTGCGGAAACCTGCTTGCTCTTTAGGTTGGTTTTCGTCTATAGTCTTAACTATTCTAGAGAGTATAATTTTTGAAAATATTTTGTAGATATTTGACATTAGACTTATGGGTCTATAGTTCTTAATGTCACTTTTTTCTCCTTTCTTATGTAATAATGTTATTGTTGATTTGGTCCAGTCCTTAGGTATTTCTTCAGTTCTGATGATTTCGTTGAATATGTCAGTGAGAACAGGAGCCATCACTGGCATTGTAGTTTTCAGTATTTCATTTGTTATTAAGTCTGATCCGGGTGCTTTGTCGAGTTTCTGTGTTCTAATAGCTTTTTCAGTTTCTTCATTTAGTATTGTTGGTACTGTTTCTAAATCGGTTGTTCTATGTTGCGTCCTGATTTGTGGTTTTTGTCCGTGGTAAAGATTACGATAATATTCTGTAGCAATGTTCAGGATTTCGGGTCTTTTACTTGTTGTAATTTTTTCTTTGGTATTCATATTTAGCATCCAAGATTTCTTCGTGTTTAGCTCTTTAAAAGCTTTCTTTAGTCCCCCAGTTTTTTCAATAAACTTTTTGATTGTTTTTTGTCTATGTGTTTTCCTGTCTTTTCTAATGTTTTCATTGATTCTTTTGCTTAGTTCTGAAATCTTTACACGATCAGATTTTGTTTTTTTGTCTATGTAAGAGTTCCTTTCTTTCCTGCAGAAGTTCCTGGGTTTTAGCAGAAAGAATATTTTCTTTACTTATGTTGTTAATTCGTTTTGTTTCAGTTTTCAAACATTTTATCATAGTATTGTATATTTCTTGTAGTGTGGTCTTTTTAAGTATGTTTGTGTCCATTGTTGATTTTAAGTTGTTTAGGAGTGATAAGCAATCTCCAGTAAATGTTAGTGCTTTATTTTGGTATTTAAAACTTCTCTTTTTCTTTACTTTGTGTCCTATTATTGTTGCTCGAACCATTCTATGATCAGAGTCAAAGTTTAATTTATTTATTATGGAGACATCCTTAATTATTTTTGGACTGTTCGTCATGAAATAGTCTATTTCATTTCTGTATATTTTGTTAGGGGAAATCCAAGTTCATTTCTTTGATTTTTTTTTTTGAAAAAACTGTTTATTATGCTTAACTTATTTTGCAGAGCAAATGTAATGAGTCTTGAACCGTTCTTACTTCTTTTACCAAAGCCATATTTTCCTATTGTATACTCTTCGCCTGGTTTACAAACTCCGATTTGGCCATTAAAATCGCCCATCACAATAGTGTTCTTATGTGAATTTTGTATGCATTCTTGTAGTTTCTCGTAAAAAGTTTCGATTTTTCTTATATCATCTTTTTTATCGGATTCGGTTGGCGAGTAGGCTTGGATTATAGACCACATTTCTTCTTTTCCTTTATGTATGGGGAGTTTAATGTTCAGAACAGCAATTCTCTCTGAAATACCTTTTATTTCCTCAATCATTTCTGCCCATTTTTTTTTGATTAAGAATCCTACGCCATAAAGTCCTAGAGATTCTCCTTTATGATATAAGATGTAATTACCATAGTCTTCTATTTCTTCACCTAATCGTCTCATTTCACTTATTCCTATAATGTCCCATTTTATGTTTTCGGTAGCTAATTCCAGTTCCATAAGTTTTTTCCATAAGTTTTTTTTTTTTTTTTTGATAATTAACTTGATAGTATAACTCCGCAAATATTGATCCTAGCGTAAAAATAAAAATGACCAAAATTGTAAGAAATTAAATTTTTAACAGTTTTATCTTGGCTTTAAAGTTGTAAATTTACGAGTTATTTTAGATAAACAAAAAAATTAAACTTTAAATCAAGATGGCGGCAACCGCGGCGGCGGAATTGTTCACAACATTGAGATTTAGACTTCTAACCCCCCCCCCATCTCTTTCCACGCTCAAAAAAATAATTGCGGTTTCTAACTTTTTCTATTTCAATGTCTATCTCGACTGGACTAATATAATGGATAAACAATACTTTCCATTCGCATCACTATCACTCTGTTGAATCTTTGTTAATAATAATTATTATCATAAACATTTTATTATCTTAAAAAATTTAATTACAATGATTTAAAAAATAGCGTTACAAACATAAAGTAAAAAAAGCAAAGTCAAAGCAAATTCATTCAAACTAAATTTGTAGGCTTAGACATGGCTTGTTGTTATCGGAACTCTGCAAAAAGGCGCTACAACGTACTGTAACAACTCTCGCTAAACTAACAAGACGGCTAATTTGCCACGAGAATTATCAAAATTTTTTCTAAGAAAAGATTTAAAAAATTTTAAAATTAAATAAAATAAAGATCACAATTCTAATAGAATAGCACACGACCCAGAATATTTTAAAAATACTTAGAATACTAATTTACAAATAAACAAAAACTTAACTGTTAGATCTTCGTTTTAATTAATTGTATTTCTTGAGATTCTAATAATTTGTTTGCTCTCTGGTTTATTGAAAACGTTTATCAATAGCTTTGGATGTTGTAGGGCACTTCACTCGTTTTCTAAAGATTGAAATTGAAACTTATTTGTAGCCTCTGTAAACCTTGATTCAGTTACTAATCGTCTTCTAGAGACGAAATGCTTCCACGAAAGAAGAAACCTCAATTGTTTAAATATCTACTCATTCTTCTTAGAGTAAACTCCTAGAAACTTCTCTTGGAACTGAAGCAATATGTACACACTTTAGGCTTTATTGGAACACTTTTATTTCAATCTTTTGATTGCTTTTAACTTGTTTGACTTATTAATGCCACTTGACTGACGACCTTTTTTTTGACTACTGCTTTTCCAAATTCATTAGCTATTCCACCATTTTTAGTATTTTTTACTCTATAAATCTAGAACATTCTGACCCTTTTTGCATCTTATAGTATCTAGCATCTTTTTTTTCACCTCTGCAATCCTTGTTGTTGGCTTTTTCTCAGAAACGCCACGTTTTCCAAAATAAGTCAAAAAAAAGTTTTAGATATTCTAGCACTTCTAAAAAGTTTTTGTTTGATAGAAAAATATTCTAGATCATTGATTTAAATGGTGGTTTCAATATTTAGAACAATTTACAATATTTTAAAACCAATTTTTGCATTATTTTTATAACAAATAAATTGGCTTTAGTGCCTAGAATCAATTAAATAATTATAGTATTTTAGTTATCAGCATAGTTTTAAGTTTATGTTTAAACGTACTGAGGTTTTTACTGTATTCAATGACAGTAATAATAAGGACAATTGACATTGACAAGTGACAGGTTGCACTACTAACTTATGAAGTCTTGCCACTGTATATTTTGCTTCATTTATTTATAGTCACTTGGTATAATTATCACTGTGGAAGAGTATATTATCAAGTTAGGCACTTTTTAATGTGACCATAGTAGCAAGCTCTAAAATGATACGCAAATAATTATATAAATTGAGAATGCCTAAAAGTAAGCTAGATCGTGCATCACCGAAATAATGTACATTCCCAAAAAAAGTTTTTTCTAATGCCGTTCTTTATTTATGACAAAATAAAATAAAATCGTTTAAAAATGGTCGATAGATGACTATTAGATTTGTGTTTAAATGAATAATATTTAGGGCACAGATTTCAACTACGTTTGTCATAACACAAAGAAGTTTTTTGTTATAAATGACATTTTGATGTATATTACACCACTGTCATGGCTATTATATTACCGGCAGATTTCACCGTTTAATTTAAAATTAATTATATTGAAAACCTTTAGTTGATCGTTACCTTCTGCAATATCTACTAAGGGCACCTCTTACCTTAATTACATTCTAATCAAACCATTGGACATTAATAACCATTTACTTTTGTCGATTATTTCTTTTATTTTCGAATTTTAATAACCGCAGTTGCCAGAATACAATACAAAGTCAAGAAAAAACAAATAACTGAGCTTCTATTAAAAACTTTGCATCGTTTATGACAAAATTTATTTTTTTTAAACATGTAGTTATCCTAGAACAGAGTTAAGATAAATTAAAATAAGTACATAACAATTTTAAAGAATCTAATAAAAAGCAAAAGCATATTAGGTAAACACAAAAAATTATAAAGCTTTCTACAAACTTTTTAAATTTAGATGTTTGAAATTGTCTATATTTTTTTCTAAGTGGATGGTAATTGTTAGAATTGAGCATAAAAAGTCTGATTCACGTTAAATGTTGATATATTATAAGGCTATGATCATTTCGACCTATACTGATATAACAAAGGCCATCATCAGGTTGGGATATCAGTATAGGTTGAAATCATCATCGCCTTATAATATATCTACATTTAACATGGATCAGAGTTTTTCTTCTCCATTCTAACTCTTTAAATCTAGACATTTTTAAGATAAAGTTTTGTGTATTTGTCCTAATTTCTGATACATTTATCTTTCATTAGAGATAAATTATATAAAAAAAAAGTAATTCTGCATACTAGTCGATTTGTATGATCATTAAAAATTTATTTTCGTAACAGAGACATTTCTCGCTTTTCAAATAAAAAATGTATAAGTCGAATTAAAACTGCTTATTAGCTAATATTTACAAAAATAATGAGAAAAAGAACAAATGTTTTTGAAAATTATCGAATCACATTTTGTATTTTTTTTGTTTTCTTACAAAAAGACAATTTACTTTTAATGCTTTGTAGAAGAGCTAGTAATTAAGATGGTTAATAAATAATCAAAAACTAAAATTAATTTGAAATTAAGTTTTGCTTTATAAACTAGACTAATCCTCAAGAACAGTGTTTAAATTTGTTTCCTTATCGGTTATTGTTATTATTGTTACACAGAGGTGAACAAATAATGACGAAGTTTGATTGGAAATGGGGAATACGTTTCAACATGTATATGCTAAGATTCTTGGGCCTATGGCCAAAAAGTGACACAGGTTACAAAGCTGATATTTATACATTATATTCGTTTCTATCAATCAACCTATTTGCCAGCGGTCACAATTTTTTCCAAACTACAAATGTATATTTTGTTTACGACGACATTGAAACCTTATCTGCAATTGTATTCATAACAACCACCGATCTTTTAGCGTTAGTGAAAATATATTTTTTTGTAAAAAATATAAAATTATTGAAAAAACTGATTTTGCACTCAAGTACTAAAATAATGGAACCGAAAAATAGTCATCAAAAAGTTTTAATAAAAAGAAGCTTATTTTTGTGGAAAATAGTAAGCTTAATGTTCTGGATACCTGTTGGAATTACTTTATGTTTATGGGCTATTTATCCTATATGGGATGGTTCTTTTAGAAACTACCGACTCCCATTTATAGCTTGGTATCCATTTAATACAAGAACATCTCCAATTTATGAAATGACTTATATTTACCAGGTTTTAAGCACTTGGTTTTTAGCTATTGCAAGCGTAAATATGGATACTTTAATAGCAGCTTTGATGATGTATGTAGGAGCCCAATGTGAAATATTAAGCGACGAGATCCGCAAATTAACATTTGCAAAAAGATCTGATTTTGCAACAACATTTTTTTCGTTTATACGTCATCATAAGTGCATAATAAGGTGCGTATAAAATAGTCTTAATAAACGCTTCACATTTTTAAACAAACAACTTTCTATACTATAAAAACTGTCACACATATGAAATCAAATTGTAAACTGTCTTTTTTTAAATTTTTATCAGTCTAGTCTTATCAGTCTAGTTTTTACGAAAAGATACATAAAAATTACTAAATAAACGAACAATTTTAACTTTTTTTTAAGATTTGCCTAATAATATTCTGAGTTGGTTTTAATTTTTACCACAAATTAATGACATTGGTCTAGTAATAATATTTTGTCAAGTTTACTATACAGGATTAGTCAAAAAAATAAGATTAATAGCCGGTTTATTTCGATAAGTACAAAATATCTTATACAATTTTTTTTTAGTGATTAATCTTCATTTCTTAGCCTACTCGTTGTTTATGTATGGCATCGCATATCCATAAAAACGTTATCTATTTTTTATTAAATAGCAATCAAGTGATTTAACGCGTTATTTTAATTAGAATATCATCGTTATTATCATCATACAACAGCTTGTCTCGTCCACTGCTGGACATAAGCCTCTCTTAATATAAACCATTTTGTTTGGTTTAAGGCATCTTTGATTACTCTTTGTCTATCTATTATTTGATATTCTTGTAACGTGGTCCGCCAGATTAAATTTTAAGTATGTGACTCTTTCAATTGCATCTTTGACTTTTGTTCTTCTACGTAGATCTGCATTCCAGACTTTATATCGCAATGTCACTTCTAACATAAATCTCTCCATGGCTTGAAGAGTTATTCTTATTTTATTGATAGATTCTTGTGTTAATGTAAGTGTTTTCAAGTCATATGTCAATACAAGGAAGACGCATTAATCAAACACCTTTCGCTTAAGACAAAACGGTATATCTGATTTAAATACATAGTTTAGCCTGCTAAGCACAGCCTAAGTCAATCCTATCCTTCTGTTAAAATTGCAGGTTTGGTTGTCTCTTCCCATTTGGACCTCATGGTCCAGATATTTGTAAGATGTTAAATATTTAATTTCTTCTTTTTATAGCATTAGGCTTCAGCTGGGAATTAAGTTTGTCATAAATTAAGTTTTGGCAACGTCGATTTTTTGGGAACCGGCGGATAGCTCTACGACCATGTCGTTTGCTTCTTCAAGTCGGTCTGACATCAGCACGATATCGTCGGCAAAAAGTAAGTGGTTCAACTTCATTTACGTTTATGCCCTTATTGTCTAATAGGTCTTTTTAAACATTAATTCCATTAGAAATGTGTAAAATTGTGTCACTTTGTTAGACGCTCTTCTCGTTTCTGAACCGATTTGTTTCCGCATGTATTTTTACCTTTGCAGTTGCCTGCTCATATACGTGTCGTAATGTGAAAATGTAACGATGGTCTATACTACAGTTTGTAAAAGCTTTAAGCAGCTTATGGTGCATTATGGAATGGCTTTTTATAATGAATGAATATTAGTCTAAGGGCTTCTTGAATTCTATACTTTTTTCTATTGGTGATTTTATCAGCTGGATGGTTATTTATTCTATATCTGGATCGAAAACCAGCTAGTTCTCTTAGCTGATACAGATCAAGATTAGTATTAAGTCGCGTGGTACTGATTTTAATAAACAGTTTATATAAGTGTGTCTACAGACTTTTGGGTCTATAGTTCTGTAGATCTGTGATATTGCTTTTTTTATGCATAATAACAACAGTGGCATTATTTCATATTTGTGGGGTTGTTCCTTCATCTTGGCACTAATTGAAGAGTTTGGTTATTGCTTTGAGTAGCTCTCTTCCTCCTCGTATGATGACCTCTACAACAACGCTATCTACGCCAGGTGCTTTGTTGTTCTTCATTTCTGACAACGACTTTCAAACCTTTTTTTCAGTTACCGTTGGCATTTTTTCCGATCTTTAGTTTAGTATGTGTAGTATATTATCTGATGCTTCTGTTTGACTCTGGTTTCTATTTAGTTTAGTGTAAAAGTCTCCGACAATTTTAAAATTTTTTCTATGTTGCTTGTTATTTGTTTTCTCTCATTTTCTGGTTTGGTTAATCTGGTTTTTCCTTTACTTAATTTGTTGTTTAGTACCCTCACGTTTTTAGTCTTGCTTATAACTCTAGTCACCCATTTGTTGTTGTTGTTTTTTATGTCAGTTTTTACAGTTTTTGTTGTATCTTCATTCAATTGTCTTAGCTCATCTTTCTGTTGTGAGAATTTTTTTTGTAAATTTCTTTTCTGTTTTATCAAATTTTTAGTGTTTATAGACAGTTTATCTTTTTTTTTTTTGTTTTAAGCAGTGTTATTTTGAGCGATGTTAATTATGATTAAGAATAGTTTTCTTTTTATTTAAAAATATAGTGAAACTTAATAAAACTAAAAGAATTGAAATTCTAATAATGATTGGATATGGAGATCGACAACATTCACACTGATTTTTGTCATTTATTTAATAACGTTAATTTGGAGAGAAATCTTCACGTACAATCCACAGCGGTAAATTAGTTAAATAATTTAAGCAAACTGGAAATGTAAAAGATATTCCAAGGTCTGCACGCTCAAAATCAACCTAAAACCAAGATCGCTCTTGATGTATTACCTGATGATGTATGAATAATCCAGCTTCATCAACCACGCAAATTGTTTTGGATAATGGTATGAAACAATCGTTGGTTGTTCGTATATTAAAAAAGAAAAAGCACATTCTTTACAAGATACACCTTCTTCATAAGCTAAACAAAGATGATCCTAAAAGACAAATGCAGTTTTGTGCAACAATGATGGAAATGATCTATAATGATTCAAACTGTTCTAAACCACTTTTTATTTTTCAATAAAGCCACTTTTTGTCTACATGGGTTTGTAAGTAAACAAAACTGAATACTCCATACACAGCATCTACAAAAAGATAACGTCTTGGCTGGGATAATTTAGCACTACATAAAAAGTCTATGCTGTATAGATAGAAATTTTACAGCAGATGGACACCAAAATCTTTTGCCTAAGCCTATTGTACCTAGCATTGTACATTTATTTTCGGAGGAAGATCTACAAAGAATGCTAAACCGTAATGTTTGGTTACAGCAACATAGCGCTCATTATGAAGTTAATGTTTGCCTGTTTTTAAATGACACTTTACCAGGTTGTTGGATAGAACGTCGAGGATCTATTACATAGTCTGTTAGATTGCCTGATTTGATTTTTTTAGATTTTTTCTTCTAACTTTTATTTAAAAAATAAAATTAAAAAAAACACAAAACTTAAAAGACTTGTCAGTCAGAATTAGGTATGCAATTGAAGAAGAAAACTGCAAAATTTGTATCGGAATTTGTGATAAACTAGGGTATTGTCAAGCTGCAGAAAGTGGTCAGCTTAAACATTTAATTTAAGTAAAATATTATTTGAGAGAATAAAGTATGAGCATTTGCTGTAAAATTTTCAAAACCAGAAAAAAAATTGCTTTGTTATCATTACAAAAAAAACTCATGGAAACGCATTTACATACAAAAACAGCAAGTAGATTAAGAAATGAAGAATAATTATTAGTAGAACCAACTTTTGTTAAAGACATTTTCTTATAAAGTTCATAGTTACAGAAATAAACCGCCTATTCTACATTTTTGACTAGCTCTGTATAGTGCAGAGGTATAAGAGGATTATTATATCTAAGATTCTAAATAAGAACAGATATTGCTGCTAGGTGTGATAATTTTTTCTCGCTTTTTAACATTTCTTTTTCGGGAAAGAGTGAAAGAAAAGGAGGTGAGCAAATACTGCAAATAATAAAAATAATCATTTTATTTTATTATTTTTATTTTTGTTTTTTTTATTATTTAAGAATTCATCATCATTTTTACTATTAGAATAAACTATAAATTGTATGGTTTAATTGTGAAGAATGTCAATCTAATAGCGCATGAATAGGGCGAATTATTACTTAGATAATTAAAAATATGCCCTTAACTTTCACAATACACAATAGAATGCATGAAAAGATAAGAACCAACTCACCCACGATGTGCGTTGTCAGATACGTACATATATAGTACGTATAGAGGTCTTGAAAGTGTACTGGTTCTTGCAATAGCCTGGACTGATAAGTTTCCAATAAGAACGAAACAGCGCTTTCCTCAAGATTTGCAGGGAACATTACACTTTTATGAGATACTCAAAGATATAGCCTTTCATGCATTATACAAGAGTATTAAAACTATAAATTTTTGCTGAAGTGAACATTAAAATGATTTTATATCGTGTATTCAATACAGTTTCTTTTCAAATAAAAGTAAACAGAGTAAAAAACAGTACCTTAGAAATAAACAAAACGCCATTGACTTTTTGCTTACTCAAATCTGTTGGCAAATGTAGGTACTCGCATTATGTATACTCACTTAATTATACCTTTTTTTGCTTTTGAAACATGAATGTTATTCTTAATATAATCTTATTTCTTAACTTTTTTTTTCATGATTTAATACCACCTTGTCTTATAAAGTGTTTGGCACTATCATATTGACAACATCTATTAAGCTAACCTTACATTTAATGTTTAGAAACCAGGTTTCTAAACCAGGTAATTGATGCATAGGTTACTATAAATGACATATTAATTTCAATTGCATAGGTTACTATAAATGAGAGATATTAATTTCAATCGACACAATTTGACAAATAGATATATTGTTAATTGTACAACTAAATTATCACGCTAGCGTCTTTTGAGTCAAACGCATATCTATCATATGCAATGTGATCTATCTCCTTTAGTTACTATTACAAATAGAATAATAAGACTAAAACAAATTTATTCAAACTAGATTCGTAGACTTGGACATGTTTTGTTCTTATCAATCTTTTTCAGCCAGTCTCAACAGATTCTTATTTCAATCTGTTACAAAGTGCAAATTGTAAAGAGTTCCAATGATAACAAAACATGTCTAAGTTCACTGATATACCTAGATAAATTTGGATAAATTTGATTTGATCTTATTATACTATCATATTAGTCTTTACCCCAATCTCTGAAATTGGGGCATCACATTTTTAAGATTTTTTTAATAAAAAATTTTAATATTAATATTAATTAGCATAAATAGAAGATCCCGATGAAAACTTATCTCTCAGAAGAAAATCAATTATCTCAGTTTCCGAAGATACCAAACCGTATCGACAAGAATAATTATTGATGAATTAAAAACGTAGCTTGTACATATTTGATAAGTGCCAAAATAACACGAAACCATAGTCATAGGTTTAGAGATTAGATTTTCACTTTTTGAGATTCTCTTAATTGCAATTTCTTATATACTAGCTGACCCGGCGAACTTCGTACCGCCTTAGCGTAAATTTGATGCACTACTTTATTTTGTATAGCTGACCCGGCGAACTTTGTACCGCCTTAGCGTAAATTGAATGCACTACTTTATTTTGTATAGCTGAGCTATCTTATGGATGCGTACTTACTCAATTTGAACTGGAATCTATAATATCCTCTATATAAAAATGAATACCTATTTCCCTGGTCTCGTCATACCCGAGAAGGACTTTACTAATTATTTTATTAAATATTGCCTTCCCAGTGCCCCCTCCACCCCGCCCGCCGCGATGCCCGGCGCGCTTTTCAGACGGCATCGCAAACAACGGCCACGGCGCTATGGCGGTTTTGTTTACTGTTTGAGTTTTTTAATTCGTAATATCTTTTGAACGGAAAGTCCAATTTAAATAATTTACAAACTATTTTATAGGTAGTTAAATGGTCTTGACCATAAAATAATTTATTTAGATAAAGATTAATATAAACACATAAATAGCATGGTTTGAATTTGGTTAGCATTTTCATTAATGTTTAAAATGAAAAAAGTTGTTGTAGTGACATAACTACAATAGTTGGACATATGCTACCGCGAAGTTTTTTGTAGACATTATGATGTTCTTCAATATTGTTGTACATTATTTGGTTCTATCGCTAGTAGTTTCGGCCGCGCATTCGACGAAAGACATTTTAAGACTCATTTTTCTACACCTTCGGTTACATTGTTCAAATTTTACCAAGGATCCCTAATTTTTTTGGGATCCTAATTTTTTTCCCCTAATTTCAAAATGAAATGTAGCCTATGTCAAATAGAAAGAATGTAGCATTCTATTGGTGAAAGAATTTTTTAAGTCGGTCCAGTACTTTTTGAGCCTATTCATTACAAACATACAAATCTTTCCTCTTTATAATATTAGTGTAGATAATAGATATATATATATATATATATATATATATTTGATCAGGCTAAGGGTTATTTCTGGCTGGTAATAGAAAAAAGAATGATAGAAAATTTAAGTAAAACTTTTTTTTACTAAATCGACGTTTTGACCTTGTTTTAGGTCTTTATCAACATTAGTAAAATAAAATTGTTTACAATTAACATTAATATATAAAAGCTACAATAAAAATTTTTTTCTTCACTCAAAAAACTACTAATTTTTTTCATTCAAAATAAAATTAATATTATTAATTTGTTGTAAACCAAATTTGTTGAACCAGCTGTAGTTCTTTTGAACGGTGTTACATGATTTTATGTTCAGATCTAGGGCATCTACTAACCTCATATTTTTATTATAGTGTTTGATATGTTTAGGTTTTCTGTAAACTGTCTTGACCACGCCAATTCTTCAGTAAATCCCCGCGGGCAATTTGGTTGTCAAGACACATACATCTCTCTTATTTGAAAACTTGACAATAAACAAATCATCATTTTTCAAAAAGCAAGACTGGTGTTCTTTTAGTTTCATTTCAATCAGTTTTTTGATACTCTTCTATTAGTTCTAATAGCACCTGTTACATATAGTCTACCAAAATTGAAAAACGTGGCCAAGTTAGTGGAAGATACTAATTATCGAGCATAACTTCTCGCCCCTATTCTAAAATACTTTCAATACTTCAACATACAAAACGTCATAGGTGTCTTCAATATATACCAATATATATTGAAAAATTGAAAGTATATTCTTAAAGTTGAGGATTGCTTAGACAAAGACAGAACATTTTGACTTCAAATATTGCCCAATTCTATAAATTGTTTACAGTGAAGATGTTTTTTATACAACAATAAACTTTTATGAATTGCTTATGTCTACCGAAGTTATAGAATTTCCTTGTAAACAAGCACAAAACATTGAGGGTTTGGTGGAAATGACAAATTGAAGGTTTCTAAATCATAAAAATTTAAAAATAGTAACAACTTTATTTTTGCTTATTATTTAAAAAAAAACTAAAAGACCTGTTGAGAAAAACTTCTTACTTCAGTAGTTTCAAATTTTTGTGAAACCTATAAAAACATAAGAACAAAGAAAGAAAGAAATTATACATTTCTGATTCAGTAACATCCTTTGGGTCTATTCATTTTTGTTACAAAATTTTCAATTTTTTCAACGTAAATAATTGTTTGTGCATTGGTCCATTTACACAAACTACGCACAATTCATGGTAAAACATAAACATTGTTTGAAAGATTTTATATCTGACTGATCAACTGCAGGATGAATTACATAAGGAAAACTTTTATCAAAAGAGACAGATTGTGTTTGATCTGTAATTGCATCAGAAAGAATTTTTCAATTGCCAAAAGTAACTGGATTTTTATTTTTAACCTCAATGTTCAAGTCAGAAAATTCGTCCTCTGAATTGCTAATCTCTTCACTTTCAGAATAATCTGAATCACTTTTGTCGCCGCTTGAAGGTCACATTTTTTGTCAAAACATTCGCAAACACTGTGGAAATTAAAACGAAATCTCCTCAGTATCAGCATCCAATGAAAGACAAAAAAATTTATTTTGTGGGTGTAGTTTTGCCTTCATCATTTTTTGCTTTTATTACTTTTTTTACTTTTTGATTTTATTTTGTTAAACCAGAATTAAATAAATAGTTTATTTAAAAGACACAGACCCAGTATCAATAAGCACAGTTTACTGCACAATAAAACCATGTATCAACCGTTTGGTACCTGGTAGAGACTGGATTAATTATACAGTGTAGAAAAGCCAAATAGAATATATTTTATTTCAAATGTTCTTACTGTACATATTTATGAAAAAACCCAAAACACGTCAATCTTAAATTAAAAATTTACATTCTGCAACGTGAAAATGTAATTCCAATGTTCAACCCTCTTCAATTAACAAATGCAACCCTCAAATTCTTGAATAAGAATTATGGACTTGTGTCAAATTGTTATAAACGTCTCTTCATTCTCTATTCAAAAGTGTTATTGATTTCCAGTTTATTGCAGAAATAAACAAAACAAATATAAAAACGAATGATTACCGAAATTCGCAACAATGCAGCACTAAATGCAAATTAAAAATCTAAAAAAAAATAAAAGTTACCAAAAGAGATGCTTAAAATGCTCTCCGCAATCGTTTTGGCAACATCTTAATTTTAAATAACAATGTCTTCTAACGTATCAGCCGTAATCGACCTAATCGTGAGCGTTATTTTTTATTTAAGTCACCGAGATCAAAAAATCTTTCATATTTCTATAAAAAAAATTCTTCTTCTTCTTGTGCGTCTCCTATCGGAGGTTCGCTATCATCACAGCTATCTTGACCTTGTCAACCGCAGCCCGAAACAGTTGATTACTCGTGCAGCCAAACCAATCCCTGAGGTTCTTCAGCCACGACACCCGACGTCTACCGATGTTCCTTCTTCCACCAATCTTCCCTTGCACTATCAACTGTAGTAGTGCATATTTTGGTCCTCGCATTATGTGGCCTAGGTATTGCAATTTCCTTTTCTTTATGGCGTTAATAATTTCACAATCCTTCTGCATTTTCTCTAAGACCTCTATATTTGTGACTCTATCTGTCCATGGTATCCTCCACATTCTTCTGTAGCACCACATTTCAAACGATTGCAGTCTATCTATATGGTTTTGTTTGAGAGTCCACGTCTCAACCCCATACAATAGCGTCGAAAATATGTAACATCGCAGCATCCTCATTCGTAGTGTTATGCTAATATCTCGGCTGCAGAACAGCTTTTTCATTTTTATTAACGTTGCTCTAGCTATCTCTATTCTCGCCCTTATTTCCTTTGTTTGATCGCCTGTTTGTTCTATCCAGGCTCCTAGATATTTATATGACTTTACAATTTCTATAGTCGTGCTCGCTATTGTCAGGTTTATGTTGTTTTGGAGATGCATATTTGTAGCCTTGGTAATTACCATTAGTTTCGTCTTCTTGAGGTTTATTTTTAAGCCGTATTCGTTACATCTATCGTTTAGTTTGTTTAGAAGACGTTGTATATCTATGGGGTTGCTTGCCAAGAGGACGGTGTCATCAGCATATCTTATGTTATTAAGAACTTCTCCATTTATAACTATCCCTCCCTCTTCATCTTCTAGGGTTTCGTTAAAAATAGTGTCGCTGTAAAGATTGAATAGTAGTGGAGACAGGATACATCCTTGCCTCACGCCACGTCGAATCTCTATTTCTTCTGTTAGTTCGTCCTCAACCTTAGTGTTAGCTCTTTGTCCCCAATATAGATTATTGATTATTCTGGCGTCTTCCAAATCAATGTTTTTGCTAGTAAGTATTTGATGCAGCTTGTTGTGCTTCACTTTATCAAAAGCTTTTTCGAAGTCGATGTAGCATGCAAATACGTCCTGATTCATATCCAAACAGCGTTGAAAAAGAACACTACTTGCAAAAAGCGCCTCTCGTGTCCCAAGTCCAGCACGAAACCCAAATTAAGTACTGCTCATGTCTTCTTCAAGTTTATTGTATATTCTTCCATGAATGATCTTTAAAAATAGTTTTAGGGTGTGACTCATGAGTGCAATAGTTCGGTAGTCTGAACATTCTCTTGGGTTTGGCTTTTTGGGTCTAAGTACGAACGTGGACAATAACCATTGTTTAGGGATTTCCCCTGTTTCATAGATGTTGTTGAACAGGTCCAGAAGAATATCAATTACGTCTTCATCAAAAAGTTTAATTAGCTCTATAGGTATTTCATCAGGGCCTGTAGCTTTGCCGGTTTTCATTCTTTTCAGGGCGTGTTCTATTTCGCCCCTCAGTATTTTTAGATTTACGTTGCTATTCTTTGGGACGGGTTTGGGGGAAATTGCATCATCAAAAAGTTCCAAGAGGTAAGCTTTCCATCTCTCCAGCTTATCCTTTGCATCTGTTATTATTCGCCCATCTTTGTCCCTGACTATATTGCCAGTAACTTTTCCTTTGTAGCATCCAGCCATATCCTTTATCTTCTTGTGCATATTGAAAAGGTCGAATTTCTTTTCTAGCAGCTCTATTTCTGTGCATTGTTCAGCCAGGTATTCTTCTTTAGCTTCTTTGATTTTCTTTTGAACTGTTTTATTCAGTCTCTTATATTTATGCAGGTTTTGTTTGTTTTTTCTTCTTTCATCCGTTAAATTTATGATCTCTGCTGTCATCCAAGCCTTCTTCTTTGTTCTTTTGCACATTAGGTGTTTTTTGGCTATTGTCTCCAAACCCACTTGCATTTGTTTCCACTTTTCATCAACATTACGCTCATTCAATGCATTAATAGTTCGCATACATTCATTTATCTCCTGTTTCACAACATCATGAGTATTGGGATCTTTAAGCAGTCTGGTGTCTATGCATTTCTTCTGACTACTTTCTATTTTCTTCATTTTTATATTTAGTTTAGCTATGACAGGGTTATGATCGGAATTAATGTCAGCGCCCGGGTACGTTTTTGTGGATTTTACAGAGTTTTTGTATCTATTATTTATGAGGATATAGTCTATCTGGTTCCTCACTCTGTTCTCTGGTTTATCTGCCGGGGATTTCCAGGTATATAGTCTACGATTCGGGAGTTTGAAGAAAGTATTTGTTATTATAAGATCTTTATCCTGACAGAATTCTATCAGTCGATCCCCCCTATCGTTCCTTTCTCCTAGACCAAAATTTCCTACTTGTGTTCCGACCTTGCCACTACCAACTTTAGCGTTGAAGTCACCCATTACTATTGTGATTTCGTTGTTCTTAATACTTCTAAATATATCATCCAGTTCCGTATAGAATTTTTCGGTTTCTGCTTTTTCTTTGTCTGCTGTAGGTGCGTATACTTGTATGATGTTCATGTTTCCCTTATCGGTTTTAAGTTTGAGCATCATGACTCTATCTGAGTAAGGTATGAAACTCATAACTGATCCTGCAATCCTCTTATCTACGATCACTCCAACACCATATAAGTTTTTTGGGTTGTTGTTCCCCGAGTAGTAAAAAGTGCCGTTGCTCGTGGGACAGCTACCATGTCCTGTCCATCTGACCTCGCTGATCCCCAAGATATTTGTATTTAGTCTTTCCATCTCTATTACGGTGTTATCTAGCTTTCCTGATGTTAGGAGACTCCTTGCATTCCATGTTCCGATCCTCATACTGTTTGTTGCTATTTTCATGATCTTGCTCGCCGCTGCTCCCCCCGGAGATCCGAGTGGGGAGCTTTTAACTCCGGAATATTTAGTTTTGAGCAAAGCCATAAATGTCGCTGTGTGACTGTACTAAGGATACCCATTCGGGTCTTTAATGCAGTGGTTTCCTCTTGCCTTCTGCATCCACATGCCGTTGATCATTTCGATTCTTCCGCCTTTAAGAATAATTTCTCATTCTTTGGACAAGTGAGTGCCCTTGCTCTTTATGGCTCTTCCACCCTAAGCTGTTGGCCATTAAGAGTGGTCTGCTTCTACCGGCAGATATTCGGTCAGATCAGATGCCTTTTATCGTCATACCTAGGACACTCAGTTTGTTCGCCATATCTGGCTACTCTCACTTAGTTTTGCCTGTAGGTCAATACAGTTGTCCGGGGTGTGGCGCTAGGAGCCATAAGTGAGAGCTGGGAACCCTGTGAGGACCAGTCATCTGCCACCACCTCCTGTCAAAGACTCTTGGTGTGACCGTGTAAGATGAAAGGTACTACCTCTACAGCGAACCCCATACACCCAAAAAAATTTAATGGGGTATAATCAGACCGATTTAGAAATATAGCGTCCAGGTACTGCCAGACAATGTGTTGGAAATGTCTTTATGCTCCATCTTGCTGAAACCATATTGTATTTGCTAAAAGTCGAAGGCTTCTTAAATTGAAATATAAATTTGTCAAAGTTGAAACAATATTTCCTTAAAAGATTATTCAACCTCTATGGTTGAATAACTTATTGTTATTCAACCTTCGTATCATTTGCTCACATAAATACATTCTTCTATCAAAATCGACTTTCATGAGTTCCTGAGTAGGTTTCATTTTCTAAGGGTGCATTTTGTTTTTGTTTAATATGCTTAGTAATATTGCTTAATATGTATGAATAATATTGAATTGACCTATGTGAGTTTTCGACAAATTGAAATACAACATCTACTAGTTTATTATTCTGACCTAGTACATTGGCCGCTATAGTGTTTATTTTCACTATAGTGTTTATTCCGTGGGGTTCAATAATTTCACTTATATTTTTACAAATCGCTATTGAACAACTGGGCATTTTGAAGTAAACACTGAGCTCAATATCACGCGCGCTCTAGAAAGCAACTAATACCTTCTATACCCCTTCACTGCTTCTCTCTATTCTCATGCTTTTTGATAAACTATATTTTCAGTTTTATGTTCTAGCGCGTAAATGAATAATGATGGTTTTCCGACACGTAAACAAGCGACATACAATTGGCCATGTGAAAAACATGGATTTTCTAGGTTGATGCCACATACACTTAGCGACTGCCCTTGCGATTTATTTATTGACATTGCAAATGCAAGCCGCACTGGAAACTGTAAACGCACATAGAGATGCGTGGGATTAAAACATCTTCGCTTACGTAGATTGAGAAGGGGTCGTTTGGCGCTTTCCACCTTACAGAACTGCGACCAATTTGATGATCTATTGTTCTATAACCCTGCTCATTTTCCCTAGAAATTCTAGGCTTGTTTTTGACTTCGGCAGGCGTTAGTCTTGCACTGTCCAAGTAGGTCACACAGTCAGCCTTTTTTGGGACGCTAACGCATCGCAACCACAGAGTATGTGCTCAGCAATTTCACTAACCGATTCACATAGTCTGCAGTTCTCACCGGGGACCGGGTTTGAACCGGGGACCCTCTCGATCTGCAGTCGAATGCTCTACCACTGAGCTATATCCCCTAAACTTAGTTATATCCCCTAATCTTCGCTTACGTACTTTCCTTTCAAAATGTTTGAAAGGAAGTTAAATTGAATGACTTTGACATTTGTTAGCGCGGTTATGTCTGTGGTGTCATAGATCACCACAGAGTTTTTTGTTTTAGATTGAATGACGTTGACATTCGTAACGCGCTTTTTTTAAAATATGCAAAATTAAACGTATATTTTTCAATCTTTCTGAAAGATTTTCTTAATATGTTTTTTCGTAAGACGAAATGTTGTGACAACGAAAAACGGGTTTCATTTATATATATATATAGATAAACAAGTTGACATTAATGTTTACACCTGTTTTCTGTATCAAAATTATAAATTTGGCACTAAATAAAAAGAATCTTCACTTTTAACATATTTATTTTAAGGTCAAAATCATTAATGGTGTCTACAGTTGATGGTCTGACTTTTTGATCAATGTTTGTTATTATGTGTAATTGTGTAAAGGTTGGGTTATGCGATCAGTTTTATTTTCAATAATTCTTTGGCAAAAATAACAATTTTTCTCCGTATAGTTTGTGCGAGCGCAGTGATTTATTCGAATTGCTTTTGTTGAAATGTTTGTTATTACTATTATTGTAAAGTTTAGTGATTTGTCCTTGTTTTTGGTGGTCCATGAAAAACGAGATGTTTATCGTTTTTTTTTTGGAGTTTACTGCTCAATAATCGATTTTTACATAGAAGCCGGTGTCACGTGGGTGCAAGGTAGAAAAGGAAATTATAACACTGACACTGAATTAGGAATAATAGCGCTTATCAACAATATTTTAGACGCCTACTATATAAACAATTTTATTTTGCCTCATTTCTAGACCTCACAAAAGCGTTTGATACAATCCAGCGCGGTATTTTATTGAGAAAGTTATACCACAATTTTGATCCTAAAAGTATACGCTTAATAACGTCTTATCTGTCCAGACGCAAACAACAATTTTTTGTTAATGGTGTAATGACCAAAGAATGCACAATCCAGAATGGTGTTCCAACAGGCTCTATATTAGAGCGATTGTTTTTCCTAATATATATCAATGATTTACCCGCTTTTATTTCAGAAGCGTATACTATACTCTGGGCCGATGACACCACAATTGGAGAAAAACCCAATACGCCTAAGAAGACTTATTTCACTATAAAAACAAATAAAATAAAATCGTGGTTAGAAGCTAACAAACTACAATTTGAAATAAGAGTAAAATCGTTAATATGACCTTTACGCTGAAGAAAGACAATGTAGATATAGATAACAATTGCAGATTTTTAGGTGTAACGCTTGTTTCAAAACTTTTCTGGAATTTACATGCCAAAACAGTCAAAAAAGATGTTTTTGCTGCGCAATCTTTCAAACATTGTTTCTCCAGTTGTCTTAAGAACAGCTTAGTTTGCGTCAATACATTCATTACTAGAGTATGGGCTATTAGCGTGAGGACATTCAATTTGTCTGCAAAAATTATTTAAATTGCAGTGTCGAACACATTATGGCTGGACTTAAGTACCGTAAGGACTGTAAGAGCCACTTTCATTCGCTAAAAATTCTAACACTTTCCTCGATGTATATTTTTAAATCTTTAGAATACCTAATTAAAAACAAATCGGCATATCAGAAATTGCAGTTTTTTCATACATATGAAACCAGAACATTTGACTTAGCTTATACAAATTATAGAATATCTAGATGCTGCATGTCGACAAATGACTTTGCTGTTAAATTCTACAATAAGCTCCCAAATACTCTAAAACTGTTTCCTCTGATACAATTACTTGCTAAAGTTAGGCAGTGTCTGATGGAAAATAGCTTCTACTTGATAAGAATTCTTATGTCATTCCTTTTCCATCACGCATTGACATAAAGGTTATTACTGATTACATTGTTATTACCTTTGTACATTACTTACTTACTAATTAAAATTGTTTTGAAGTTAATAAACTCTACGGCACACATTTAGATTATAGTTGTCATAGACTGTAGCTAAAAGTATAACACAAAAAAGTTTTTTTGTTATAACTGACATTTTTGTGTATAAAACTAAACACCGTGTGTATTATACTGTCGGCAAAAATTAGCGGCGCTTAATTTATAATTAATTATGTTGAATAGTTTTAATTGATTCTCACTCATTAACTACTGTAGATTTTACTGAGGGCACTAATATTTAACCTGTTTACCTTGCTACCAAACTATTGGATATAATAATCAAAATATTGGACATTAATAATCATTTAGGTACTTTTGTCGTTTATATTCCTCTTATTAACAATCTATTTTATTTAATTTTTCATAACGTCGATTAACATCATACAAAACTAGCGAAGAAAAGAAAATAACTTAGCTTTTAATAAAAGCTTTTTCATCCTCTCTAACAATCCATTTTATTTTATTTTTCCAAATACTTTTGCTCCTAGAACAAAAAAAAACTAAAATTGGTTTATAACAATTTTAAAGAATCTAATAAAAAGCCAAAGCATATCAAATTCAAAAAATTATAAAACTTGGCACAAACTCGTTTTATTTATTTAGATAATTATTATACTTTTTTTATAAGCTTTTGTTCCTTAGAGAAAAAAAAAGGAAGAATAAATAATAGTAAACAAAAATATAATTCTATACATAGCCCAGCTTTGCATAATAACCAATTTTAATCAAAGAGTGACATTTCTTGCTTTTCAAATCAAAAATGTATAAATCGAATTAAAACTGCTTATTAACCAATTTATAAATATTAATGAGAAAAAGAACAAATGTTTTTGAAAATTATCGAATCACACTTTGTTTCTTTTTGTTTTTAACAGACAAATTATTTTTAATGCTTTGTAGATAGAAGAACTAGTAATTAAAATGATTAATAAATAATTAAAAATTAAAATTAATTTGAAAGTAAATTTTAGCTTTATAAACAAGAATAATATTCGAGAGCAGTGTTCAAATTTGTTTCCTTATTGGTTATTGCTATTACTGTTACACAGAGGTAAACAAACAATGACGAATTTTGATTGGAAATTGGGAATACGTTTCAACATGTATATGCTGAGATTTTTGGGCCTATGGCCAAAAAGTGACACAGGTTACAAAGCTGATATTTATACATTATATTCGTTTCTATCTATTAATCTATTTGCCAGCGGTCACAATTTCTTCCAAACTGTAAATGTTTATTTCGTTTACGATGACATTAAAACCTTATCTGCAATTGTATTCATAACAACCACCGATCTTTTAGCGTTAGTGAAAATATATTTTTTTGTAAAAAATATAAAATTATTGAAAAAACTGATTTTGCACTCAAGTAGTAAAATAATGGATCCGATAAATAGTCATCAAGAAGTTTTAATTGAGAGAAGCTTATTTATGTGGAAAATAGTAAGCTTAATGTTCTGGATACCTGTTGGAATTACTTTATGTTTATGGGCTATTTATCCTATATGGGATGGTTCTTTTAGAAACTACCGACTCCCATTTATAGCTTGGTATCCATTTAATACAAGAACATCTCCAATTTATGAAATGACTTATATTTACCAGGTTTTAAGCATTTGGTTTCTAGCTATTGCAAACGTAAATATGGATACTTTAATAGCAGCTTTGATGATGTATGTTGGAGCGCAATGTGAAATATTAAGTGACGATATCCGCAAGTTAACATTTTTAAAACGATCTGACTTTGCAACCACATTTTTTTTGTTCATACGTCATCATAAGTGCATAATAAGGTGCGTATTAAATTGTTTGTCCAATTCAGTTACTAAAAGCAACATTGTTGTCAAACGTGCTTCTTTTTATCACTAGTTCAAAAAGTGACATTGTTTCACAATTTATAACTAGTGTTATTAGTAAATGACTGATTTTAACAAATTGCCCAAAACTTGTGATTGTTTCCTTTCAAACATTCAAACAAAACAATTGGTTAAGCGATTAAAGACTAAGAGAGAAATTGAGGAGTACATCGAGTGCGCCAAATTAACATATGCAAAACTTTCTTACACTTTTCTAAGAATTTCTACTAGACATTAATTTGTAATTTAAAGTCGGGCGTAAAACAGGCAAAATAATTCGTAATGAATAAATTGACTCGAGCGCGTCCGATTAAGATAGTAAATTAATTACATGCATGCTAAAAGTTTCAATAATCTGAGAAAAATACATTTGGAAAGTTGCAAACTAAATGGTCACTTGTAGTAATTCAAGCGCAGATATTTTATTATTTAAAAACAAACATAAAAACAACAAAAATATAAAAAAAATTGATAATATAAAAGAATACTTCCTGGAAGATCTCGCTTAAGAAGAATTGTTGAGAAAGAGAAAGTAATTATTGATGCGGTTGCCGAAAATCCAAGCATCATTTGTCAGCAAGTTGATAGACCATACCATTATACAAAAATCTAGTCTTTATTGCCAGATAATTTTCAACGCAGAATGGCTTTTGTCTAGTGGATTCTTGATAAAGATGTGGACTTTTTAAGAAACATTTTATAGACCGATGAATCTTTGTTTACCAACATCGGAATCTTTAACAGACACATCACCATCATCACGCAATAAATAAACCTTTTTTAAATTTTGAAACGGGACGTTAGC
Source organism: Lagria hirta (assembly GCA_947359425.1). NCBI lineage: Eukaryota > Metazoa > Arthropoda > Insecta > Coleoptera > Tenebrionidae > Lagria > Lagria hirta. Next base: position 9,225,708 of record OX375801.1, on the reverse strand, counting down.
ACAGTTTTTTTTAAATGTGGGGGCTGGAATAATTGAATACCAATTAATAGGTCTTCGAGATTGTCTGGGAGGTGATCAATTTTCAAATTTTTTGAAAAACGATTTTAAAAATTATTTATTGAATGATGTGCAGTACAGTCAGAAGAGATATGTGGTTGCAAATGGATAGTGCTGGTGCACATTCTGCTGTACCAGTTCAAAATGGCTTAACAAAAATTACGGAATAGGTGGTTAGGCTGCGGCAATCTTACTCCTTGACCTGCCAGGTCCTCAGGTTTTAAATGCTACTCCACCAATGCTGGTAAATCTAGCCACTTTGCAGGAAATACTTTTTGTAGTCTTTTAACTCAGCTATTCCAGATATGTTGGAACGGGTTACAAATTCTGTTTGAAAACGTGCCGAGGCTTGCTTATTAGCAAATGGCAGAACACTTTAACATTTATTATAAATAACATTTTTTGCTTTTAATTTCACTCCTATTTATTAAATTGGTTTTTTTCCTAAATTGGTTTCCTTCTAATTGTTGTAAAACTATCTATTTCTAGTTTCTAAAAAAACATTTCTACCTAATTATGGCTATTGAGGTAACATGATAAAAGGTTGTTGTTTTGGTAATTACTTTTTAAAGAATTTAATGCTAACTACTCAAAAACTTTATATTGTAAGATATCAAACTTTTTATAGTTTCATTTCAACAGTTGTAAGAGGACTCAAAATTGTGATAAAAATATAGGGTTATAAGAGTTTTGTTTTGTAATCAAATGTACGGTTAGGGCTGCAGAACCATTGCTTCATACTTTTGAAGCATCCTGTATATTAGATGCTTATTATTTTACAAGACTAAGCAAAAACAATCGAAATCAAATAAATTTATATGTGTTTTTACTAATTTCACTTTATTTTTAATCTAACAATTTCTTGAATAACACATAGATATACTATCAAGACAATTAAATAGGAAATTATAAACTATTATATAATAACATTATGAAAAAATTTGATAAAAACACTATAAGAACGAATTATGATATCAAAATATAAAAAAAAACTTAACTAAGAAACAATAATAAAAATTAAAAAAAACAATCAAATAGTTTTGAATAATTCTCTAGAATGTTTCTGTTGCAATTTTTAAAATCTAATAAAAAAAAATAAAAAAGTCAAACCGTCAGATGTTAAAATATAGAGTTACTACGCATCAGAGCTTTGCAAAAGCTTTTTTAACGTTCTCTGCGAGCATTTGACGCGCTTGAGCTAGTTTCTCAATATTATTATTATTTCTGATTCTTCTGCACGATTCCAAAAAAACTTACATCTACAATAACATGCTATCAAGTTAAAACCGCGTTTATATTAAAATTTTTAATTAATACCTCTGGCATTTCTGTTTTATTCAAACAAATATTTTCAAAATTAAAATTATTATGGTTAATAATTAAATTAAAACGATATTTTAAAATTTTACCTTTAGTTATTTTAAATTTAGGTGCTGTACCCAAATCATTAAGTAAAAATATCAAAATTTTAGATTTGGATTTAAAAATACTTGCGGAAATACAGAAAGCAGCATTATTATGTTTATCTCATATTGTTCGAATGTTTTTAAATGTTAAATCTAACAATTTAAATAATATGATCGCAGACGCGTGGGGAGATCATTATCATTACTTGTCAAAGGCCGTAATGATTTTAGAATCCAGCACTATTGTTGTGCCTCCGGGACGGGAAAAATTGAACATAATAACCGTAAATATCTTCTGAGGAAACAAATTCAACCAAAATTGTTAAAAACTGTTTTGTAAATTATTTGATTGATTTTAAGATTATTTGTTAGCTATTTTTAAATATTAGTCTATTAAATTTTTTAAAGTTGAAAAATAAAATTGTAAATTTAAACAAATGTTTAAAAAAAAACTATTTATCTGACAAAAAATGTTAATCAAAGTTTTTGTGTAAACTGCGCATTAAACTTTTGTTCACAAACCTATTTAAATTGTGGTTTTTGTATGTTTGCGCATAAATCTTTTATTTATAAATCGATTTAAATAATGTTGCGATAGTGAACATAAGTGACGTGCATTAGAATTAACTATGTATAAGTTATTTGTAATATATTGTTTTTTAAAACCAAATTATTTTAAACTTATGAGATTGTTTCCAAGAAACAAATAAAAATTTAAACCTGACCTGACCTGATTTGACCTGACCTAACTACAACAAAATGTTTTTGTGCTTTATCTTTTACAGTTTATTGTTGTAATAACATAACAAAAATTGCTGATGAACTCAAAAGTTTAACAAGCATTATATTTAAAAAAACTCAAAACTTTTGCTACAAGTTTTAGGTTGATTTGTTTAGTTTAAGTTTAAATATTAGTTTCAACTTATTTTTTTTTAAAACTTAATAAAAAAAATAGTACATTTCATACCGTGACGGAATAGTGTTACATTTCAGTCAAGAAATTAAGAAGTAAACTTTATTTCGAGGCAAAAATGCAATATTTCGTTAAGGTTTGTATGCTTTTTTACTCATAATCACTCATAACATTAAATTTTAATTAAATATATTTAGTTAAAACGTGTTCAAATAAATTAAAAGAAAATAAGTTGCCGGCTTGCCATGACCAAAATAGACAACCATTAAAAAAAGATTGTTAGTGTTGTGAAAACCTGAAAGAGCTTAAGAATGTGTAATAGTGGCTCTAGTGACACACAATTAACTCCTCCGGAGTTATTGCAATCTGCAGCAAAAGCTACAAGCAATCTAATAACAGAAAAAAGTGGCGAGCGGTAGAAAAACACTTATAAGACTTACATGAACCGGGCCAAGCAAGATAAAACAAACCATTCATTTATCCTAGAAAGTTTTATTGTTATAGTTTTTTTAAATCAGAAAAGCCCAGCACATGCTGGGCTGTGTATTTAATGTTCAAATGCACACTAAATTAAAAAAAAAAGTTACATTTTAAAGTATTAAATTGGAAAGATTTATCATAGATCGTTGCTTTCGGATCGCGACAAAACGACGCAGTACAGTGTAATTACGTGGGCTAGGTTTTTCTGCCCGAGAAAAAAAAATGCACATTACTTACCTTTTACAGGTTTGTTATTATTCAATTGCAATACTGATTAAAAATAAACAATTTCTATTTTCAGAAAATGACTGTTTTTGTAAAAATAAACAGAGTTAATGAGATTTTTCAAAATTATATTTTTTTTTAGTTAATACACATTTATATCAAGCTATTTTTTTAACAATTTTTTTATTATTTTTGCAATTAAATCATTAATGTAGTGTATTACAAGATTTTTGGTATATTAGAATTTTTTATTACAGCTTTGCTAAAGACACAAATATGTTTTTAAGTATGATTGCTTTAGGACAATTTTTTACTAGCTCAATATCCATAGGATTTGCGATGTTTCAGCTGACATTGGTAAATACTATTTTTATAATCAATTTACGTTTCTGAAGATATGTATTTTAAGGTTAGTCCTCTTAGTAGCGAATTTCAATCGTTATTATTTTTCGTGGGTTCAATCACTATGCAAATATTTCTATATTGTTGGTTTGGGAATGAAGTAGCAGTTAAGGTAAGAAAAAAATATTTTTAAATAAACAAGCTTTACTGAAAACTCTTATACCTGCATGTTGGTTAGTACACAGCTCTACTCATCTATGTGAAATTAAATCAAAACCAATTTCATTTAACTTTTTTTCAAAAAAATACATTTGGATCAAGTCGCACAAAACAGTACTTATTAATTTGCTTTTTGCAGCAACGTTGACCAGTATTTTTATTAAACTTAAGTATTTTGTCTAGATTAAATTTGCATTAACTTGGAAAAATTGCACGTTTTAATCCGGGTTTTTGATTTAATCCTGTCTTCAAACAAAATTCTAACACCCAATAACTTTAAACCTTTGTAACGAATATGTCACAAACTTGGAAAAAAGTTTATAAATATTTGTTACTAGCTGACCCGGCGAACTTCGTACCGCGTTAGCGTAAATTTGATGCACTACTTTATTTTGTATAGCTGATCTATCTTATGTATGCGTACCTATTCAATTTGAACTGGAATCTATAATATCCTCCATATAAAAATGATAACCTATTTCCCTGGTCTCGTCATACCTGAGAAGAAATTTACTAATTTTATTAAATAAAAAACAAAATATATATTTTCATAATAGTGTTTATTCCGTAGGGCTCAATAATTTCACTTATATTTTTACAAATCGCTATTGAACAACTAGACATTTTGAAGTAAACGCTGAGCTCAATATCACGCGCGCTCTAGAAAGCAACTAATAGCCTCTATACCCTTCACTGCTTCTCTCTATTCTAATGCTTTTTGATAAACTATATTTTTAGTTTTATGTTCTAGCGCGTAAATAAATAATGTTGATGGTTTTCCGACACGGAACAGGCGACATATAATTAACCATGTGAAAAACATGGATTTTCTAGGTTGATGCCACATACACTTAGCGACTGCCCTTGCGATTTATTTATTGACATTGCAAATGCAAGCCGCACTGGAAACTGTAAACGTTTAAAACTGAATGGCATATTGTTCGGTATCATAGGGATGCGTGGGATTAAAACATCTTCGCCTACGTACTTCTCTTTCAAAATGTTTGAAAGGGAAGTTAAATTGAATGACGTTGACATTTGTTAGCGCGGTTATGTCTGTGATGTCATAGATCACCACAAAGTTTTTTGTTTTAAATTGAATGACGTTGACATTCGTAACGCGCTTTTTTTAAAATATGCAAAATTAAATGTATATTTTTCAATGTTTCTGAGAGATTTTCTTAATATTTTTTTTCGTAAGAACCTTGTACAGTGTATTAAAAAACTACAAAAAAAAATCAGCCAAATCGGTCAAGCCGTTTTCATGCTATGTCGTGACAATGGGAAACGGGTTTCATTTTTATATATATAGATTTGATAGTCGCAACAGTACCTCTGCATTTAAGTTTTTCCATCGCAACATAGAAAACTATAGAAATTTATTGCTAGTTATTAAGTCTCTTACTATGGTGATTTACAGTAAAACATTTCCAGTGATTTAAAAATCACTAGTGAGATATAAGCTATGAGCCACTACTGTGTTATAAATTATAAGTCACTCTTGATCAAAAACAATTAAAAATTGTCATTTTATTCAATAGTTATCTGTTTTCCCAGTGGTAAAAAAACTTTTTTTATGCATGATCATAAAAATTGTATTTCTCTGACACAGTAGACAATTTTCATTCACGATGGCGTTTAGGAGCTGTTGTGTCGCTTTTACCATTAACCAACCAGTGTAGCAATAGAGCGTCTCAATTTAAAATGACGTCTTAGACAACGTGCTTATTCTAACTGATTGTTAAATCAATGTTTGTAATTTAAAGACATAAAAATTTGTCAACTTATTGGAACGGCATTATACCTTTGCCAAATCCATTATTAATACAAACATATAAATAGAATTTACGACATTTAAACAAGATCTATCAATTATTCTCTATCTATCTCATTTTCTTTATTAGATATTCACCGTTCCAAGCACTCCTTAGAAAATACTCGATATGTTTTCTTTCAAAATCTTGGTTTTCTGCTATATTTTGAAATTTTAACGTTGCGTCGAGTATTTGGTTCCATTAAAAAATTTACATTTTTCTTTCTTCTTCTTTTTTTTTCTTGTCGACAGCCTTTGGCTTGGCTTACCCATTCTGCACCGCTTCCTGACCAACCTGTCATCCATACTGGATACATGATCGTTCCAACCGCGTCTCCTCGTTTGCACTTAGCGTACTATGTCCATGGTGTCGCGTTCTTCTCTAATTTTGCTGCTTCTACGGTAATGTAGTAATGTATTACTTATTATTGTTTGATACTTTTTTTTGTTAATGCCGTCTCTGCTCTTGTTTCACCAGAGCGTAGGTCAACACAGGTCTGACGTCTGCTTTATAGATTTCAATTTTTGTTTTTGTCAATATGCAATTATTTTTCAGGAAGACGTGTTTTAAAGCATTTGCATTTCTAGATGTTTTATTCACTTGTTGAATTACAATGCTGGTAAATAGTTAAATTTTGATACTTGTTTGATAATTTTGTCATTATTAATTACTATTTGGATCTGCCCGGCTTTCTCGCTATCGTCATGGTTTAGGTCTTGTTTACAGAAATTTGCATATTTATTTTTCCTGCTGCTTGCGTCAATCCTTGTAAGCCATCCTCCGTTTCAGTCTACCCATGCTGTAGCCGTGGTTCACTTTTCGTACTTCTTCTATTATAATATCTATTAAAAGATTGCAATAGACTAAGGCTGTACCCTTGTCGTATGCCCGTTTTTACCTGCAAGGGGTCTGATGTTTGTTTTAATTACTGTCGTGTTGTTACTGTTGAGTTAATCTATCGTTTCTATGATATTTGTTTGTGGCGTTGTAGTTCTTTTATAACATTTGTAATGCGTTTTCTATCAAATGTTAGGCCAATAAAGCATAGGAAAGGAAGTTTATTGTACTCTATGTCTTTTTCAGCAATCTGTCTAACGATAAAGATGGCATCGACAGTTGAGCGGTTTTTTCTTAAGCCTTGCTCTTTGCTTATTTGAATTTTATTAGCAATGTGTTGACTCACAAACCTGGTGAAAAGCTTCAGGGAGCTATTTAGAAGTGTAATTGCACAATAATTCTCCGGTTTAAATAGACTTTTATTTACCATAAACTTTTATTTACAAAAAATAATCTTTTTTGTGCAACGGTATAGTCGTACTGTCTCTCCAACTGGTTGGTATGGGTTTATTCTTATGTATGTTCCATGTATATGATAAATGTTGTTATATAAGTCAGCAAGTTAACCTGCTAGGTTTTTACCTTCGTGTTTTAAAAATATGTTAGTTATGTTGGCTGGATCCGGTAATTTTTTGTTTTTCAGATTTCTTATTTCTTTTAGTTTTTTTTCGGTAGTTAGTACTTCTAATCCATTAGTGTTCAATATGCTGACAGATGATAAGAATAGATAAATGACTTTGTAAGCAGCAACAATAATTAGTTTTGGTCCTGAAATATGAACAAATATCATTAAGAGAAGAACTTATTTGCAACGATTGGTGTATAAACATTAGTTGCTCTAGATTATTAACGTTTATTTATGTTGGTCTAAGATTTTCCAACTATTTCAAATAATTTTTTATTCTTACTTGCAGTAATTGAAGTAAATATTGAAACAATTTTTAGTTTTTGACAGAAACATATAACCCTTAACTTTATCTTAAAAAAACATTTTTTTTTAAAACATTATTATATATTTACGTTAAAGATGAAGCTGGAATAAACACTATCACGTGCGGTTTACGTGATCTCCCATCACAACAAGCGTGTCTGTTCTTCCAGGGCTGTCTTCAAGGAGTGCATGCTCTTCATATTATGCGACATCTGATAACGTTTCTAACAACAAATCTGAACTATAACTTAAAAGTACTTACTATCCCTATATCGTCACTCAAGCTACGGCTTTATCTAGTCCTTCCATCCAATAATTTCTATGTCATCTCACCATAGAATACCAAACACAAGGTGATCATGCAGTGTTGTTTGGTTATTCCAGCTTCATCTTTAACGCAAATATAGTATAGACATCGTTGCCGCCGATAATTTTGTAAGAAATTGCAATGTTAGCGGACATTTAAATAAAAAATGAGATTCAGTGTTTTACTTTTAATAGAAATAAACTGCTTATATTATTATCTTTATATTTTATGAGAGCGGAAGTAGCATCAAATGCGTTATTTACGATTAAAAACCGATTTCTTAGATTAGGCGCGTTATCTTTAGAGTTTTATTGAAACAAACTATAACTCGTCGATTGTTAACTCACCTATATCCAGTACTTGTATAATATTTCTATTAGTTTTATAATAGTAGTACTTCTGCATATTTTCCAACGTTATCATCTAAAGATTTTAGTTTTCAGAGTTTGATTGTTTTTCAATCTCTATGCTGTTTACTACACTTCTTATTTATCAAAATTTTGCTGTGAATTAGCAAAATTATTATATTTGCACCCAAGACAACAAAAAATGGATTTTTATACAATGGTGGTCTTCTCCAAACTCCTCTTCATTTGAAGTTTATGAGTTGCCAACCACTAACAGCTGAAATAGAGCTAGACATTAATATTAAAAATTAACAGTTTTTGTTATATTATGTAATGTTTTAAATAATCATAAAAAATTAAAAAATGGTTTAAAAAATACTTAATTAGTAATGGTTTTTTTATTCAATTAATACTTATATGACAATATTAAAAAAATGTTTTGGGTAAATATTATAACAAAAATTGATTGTATGAACTAGATTTTTCTGCGTCAATTAGTTACAATATTCTGCTTTTTTCTGTCTTTTGTTTTGATATTCTGAAAAAATAAACAAAATTTATCTTAAAATACAAAAATTTTCAACAATTATTAAGAACATTTATTAGTGTTAAAACTATTATCATTACTCACCCAAGTATGCCTAGTTGCCCGAAAAAAATTCAAAACATAAATGGAGATAAATAGTTTCAGCTGTCATTTGCCCATGTTGACAGCTCCAGAGACCCAACATTCTTTTTAGTCTGTGTTTTTGTATGTATAAAATAAAGTAAAAATACTGTTACGCTACTAGTCTGAATTTTAATTGTCCAACAAGTGCACTCAAATAATTGTTCAATTTAATTTTAAATAATTAATTTATCAGACTTAGAAAATTGATGAGTTTAAATAAAAGATTCTGAATAATTTTGGTAAATATAAAATATGCAAATACCTTGAAAATTTTAATTTGTACAATTATTTATAATTAAACGTTTTTCTAGAAACATTTAAAATAATTATAATGTTTTAAATGCAGAACTAAAATATAAAAATTATAGATTGTGGAAAACTGCTGCTTACAAAACAAGAAAACATTCATACATTTTTTTTTCTAATATGAAACGATTTGACTGGAAAAGTACATTCCATTACAATGTTTTAATTTTAAAATTCCTAGGACTTTGGCCTAAAAATGAAGTTTATAAATTAAACTTTTACACCATTTATTCGATAATATCTATAAATTTGTTTATTAATGGCCATAACTTATTTCAAATAATAAATATAATGTTTGTCTATAAGGACTTAACTGCTTTGGTGGATACCGTTTTTGTTGTGATTACAGAAATTTTAGGCTCTTTAAAAGCATTTTATTTTGTTCAAAACATGAAAATATTGCAAGAATTGATGAGAAACATAAATTGTAATATTTTTCAACCTAGAAATTTAGAACAGCAAAAGCTTGTTCAACCAATTCTACAATTCTGGAAAACAATTTATTTTGGATATTGGTTTCCTGTGACCAGTACTTTAACATCATGGGCTGTATTTCCCATTTTAGATGGGTCATCAAAGGTTTTTAGATTGCCCTTCGCAGCTTGGTATCCCTACAACACTAAAATATCACCATGGTATGAGCTAACTTATATTTATCAAGTAGTAGGTGTTTGGTTTCTTGCCATATCTACATTGAATATGGATACTCTTATTTTGGCCTTAATGACATATACATCCGCACAATGCATATTACTATGTAATACTGTAAAAAAATTGAAAAGTTACACCCAGCCAAGCTATAATACAAACCTTTTAAAATGCATAATTCACCATAAAGAGCTGATTATGTAAGATGCAATAATATAACATTTTTAGGCAATCATTAATAGAAAAATTTTAGGTTTTCGAATAAAATTAATAAATTCTTTAATATGATGGTCTTAGGACAATTTCTTACGAGTGTCTTAACGTTAGCTTTAGCTATGTTTAGGCTTACATTGGTAAGAATTCTAATTTAATAATCATTTTTACAAATGTGTACTTTAGATCACACCATTTACGAGCGAATTTTTTGGTCTTTTATCATATGCAACATCTATGACGGTTCAATTATTTCTGTACTGCTGGTTTGGAAATGATGTAGAAGTGAAGGTATAAATTATTCGTATGTTTTTTGATTAACGTAATAGAATATAGTCAAAATTCAAAATATGTTCTTTGTTTTCAAAAAATTCTTTCTTTTCAAAAAAAGATGTTTTTGACTAGAGGAATAGAAAAATTTTATAAAAATTAACGAGTGGGCAAATACTTTCCAGTATGAAACGTATAGAACTTACCTAAAATGAGCTTATCTAAAGAATTATTCACCTCGTTTTCTTCAAAATGTATTAAAATGTAATTTGAAAAAAACCTCAGGTGTGGCAAAGAAGCTATTTCCAATATTAGCTCCAATTGTGTCTTAATTTTAAAAACAGTTTGTTTATTTACTCTTCATTTAATCCAGTTATTTTATTTTTTGGTTATCATAACACAAACGTAATAACTTTTAAAATATCCTGGTTTATTTGCAGGCTATTTTATTAAGTGTTGACACTTAATATTAAAATTAAATAAGATTTGTTTTTTACACGTACAAATTTTGTAACATTTGGATATAGATTGTTTCAATGGTTCAGTCAAAGACATGCAAAATATTTCCAAAGCTCTTTTTAATCTGAAAACTATTTGCTCATTTGTTATAAAAATTACAAATCTATGGTTTTTTGAGAAAATGTTTTGAGTTGAACATACGCGGGTTATTACTACGATAATGTTTTATTGTAAAGACAAAATTTTGATAAATTAGTTTTTTCATTTTTACTATTTAACTTTTCTATTATTTTGGATGTTTTTGTGTACCGACGATTGTATAAGAATAAAAAATGCAAACAAATATTACGGTTTTTAGCGTTGGAATATTTTTTAAGATTTCATCTTGTCTTTGAATAATTTTCTCTCAGCATATTGTCTCTAACCTTAAAATTTCAATATTGTGGCAGTAGTTATTTAACGCAAACTAAACTTGCAGAAGAAATTGCTAATATTGACTTAGATGACTTTGGCAAGAGGGACATACCTAGCAAAGAGAAAGATGATGCTATATTTGGCGGCAACAATGAAGAAGAAAACAATAACAAAAACAAATTTAAAGCTGTAGAACATAATAATTGTATTGAATCTCGTGATAGTATAAAATGGTTTACCCAGCCTAAACGTGCAAGTAAACGACATTCTTTCAACGTAATCAAAACCAAGCCGGGTTTGACAAACATAAGTCAGAATATTACCACTTTTGTCAACGTTTTTAATTGATTTATATTTCCAAATATTAGTGACATAATGGTGAAGTAAACAAACAAAAAAGCTGTCCATTTTATAAAAATACTAATAAAAATTTAAAAAACTCCTACATTTTAGAAATGCGAGCATTTATTGCTTTTTTGGTTTTGGCAGGATGGAGAAAGAAAAGAGCTAATTTGAGAATTAGATAATGCAATTCTTCTGGAAAAATTTGGCCAAGAAATAGATTTGAATACGATTTCTAACATTTGACCATTTTGAAACTAGAGCAGTATGAAAAGAAGCAAACAAATTAGCTGCAATTTAAAAATTTTAAAAATTTTGGCCAAAACTTGTAAATAATGAACAATTAGTACCATTTTCAAGACGGTGTTCTTCCAGAGTTTACATAAAGTCGAAACCAGGCAAGTCTAGACAAAAGTGTGGGCTTTGTGGTGTTTAATACTTGTATGCCGTTAACTTACAAAAGTTTATATACAGGAATAAGTAATAGAACTTCGGAAAATAAAAACAGGGGAAGAAAGTAGTAAAAGATTTAGTTCTTCATTTAGGACAAGAGTATGAGATTACTATGAACAGCTTTAGACGTCTTTACAATCAGCCGTTATTTATAATTATCGCAAAGATCCAAAAAAAGTGTTAAAAAGTAGAAACATTTCAGTTTGTTTTTGTTCGCTGAGTAAAATCACTAGATTAACACACAACGTGTTCAGGTAGCGCTTTTACATTCTTTGTTGGAATTTGTCGTTAACAAAGGATGAAAACTGCAAATGTAAGTGAGACGAAGAAGTTTCTAATTTTAGACAATTGTGTTATGTAAAATGCTAAAAATATTTTAATGTTAAAAAAATTGGTGATGCTTATATGTTATTTTGACTGCAGATATTTTTACAAAAATTAACAAAAGTTTTTGACATATAGACTTAAAACTAAAAATTCAACAATAAAACTATTATTGAAACCAAAAAAATACGAAATTAAGAAAAATTTAACGAGACAACTAGAGAATTAAAGGAACAGAATAGAAAAATAGCGATTTTTTAAAGATTCTGGTGCTTGTGTGAGGTTATGTAAACATGAACAATTTATTAACAGTTAAATTGGCAGCAGATTAAATTGGAAATTGGTTAAATTGTAAATGCAAAGAAAATCCTGCAAAATTTAACCAAGTTACTATATTGTATATAAAGCTTTTCACAATGCGCGCGCATTTGCTTCTGTCGAAAAAATAGAGTATGTTTTGTAACTTCTATAAGTTTACTTCACTTACCTTGTTTTTGAAATTGGACTATTGGAATGGTTTGTAGGTTTGAATTTTTGCCAGACTCTTAGAGATTTCATTTATCTTGACAAGAAAATTTTTATACCATCTTTTTAAGCATGTTTTATGTCAGACTGATTTTGAAATTAAAACCAGCTTCTCAAATGAACAAATATTTTTTTGTTTTCTTCTTATAATGTGCTTAAACATTTTTATAAAGCATGCACTTTTTATTTTTTTTGTGCTATGTTATTATAAACTCTTGCCCTTGTCTCTTTCCCTGTTGTTTAGAAAGGAATACGTTAAAGTTAGGTTAAGATTGGTAAGGATATTGCACTGCAAGCTTTTTTGATCTATTGTGATCTCCACATTTACAAACCCATAGCCAAAGAAAAACTATCTTTTTTTAAGAAAAATACTCCTGCTTGGGTAGGATTTAATCCTACGTCACTCATTTGACCACACACTATTAACGTAATTAATTAGACACAACACTAGCTATGTATGCTGATGACACCGTCATTATCGCATTAGCTCCAAAACGGCCAAACGGAAAAAAAAACTGTTGAATTACTGCAAAACTATAGTTCGAAATGGCAAAATAAAATAAAAAAAAGCAAAGCTGATGTTTTTGAAACCAATATAAAAAACTTTATCACTTTTGCAATAAGATAACCTCTCGACATCTATTAGACGCTACCTTGCATCAATTATTTTTTAATAAAAAGTTTTTTCTTTATGTTGAAAAATGCAAATAGTTTATACTCTGAATGATGTCAATGTTGATTAATAAAATTCAAAACAAAAAAAATCGTGCTGATTGGTCAACCAAGTTATCACGTTAGCGCATTTTGTTTCAAACGCGTATGAATGATATACAATGTAATCTGTCTTCTTTGGTTAGCCACCAAATGAGAAATTAAAAAAGACCAAAGCAAATTCATTCACGCCACATCTGTAACTTTGAACATTTTATTTCTTATTAGAACTCATGGGCAAGTTGCAAATGATTCATGCATGAATAAATTTGCAGTATTGCAGTGACGCATTTGGGCTTACATCTACTTCAGTTCCTATAACTTCCAAAAGAAGGTAAAGCTAGCGATCTATTAGAAGTTACCTTGCATTAGACACTTAAAAAAAGATTTTTTTTTACATTAAAAATCCAAATAGTTATACTCTACATTGGATATCATTGATATAAGTTTGAGGCAAAAAGCGCTAACGTGATAACTTGGTTGTCCAATCAGCAAAACTTCTTTTGTTTTTAATTGTATCATTAAATTGTATCTATCAACACTGACATTATTTAGAATATAAACTGTTTGCATTTTTAACATGTAAAAATTTTTTCTTTAACAAATGTTTGATGCAGCGTAGTTTTAAAAAAATAGCTTTACTTTGTTGCGGAAGTGATAGAGACTTGAGCAGATATAAGCCCAAACGTCTCACTGCAAATTCTTTCAAATCAGGAATCAGTTGCAAGTTGCCGATGAGTTTCAATAAGAGCAAAACATGTCCTAGTTTACAAATGTGATTTAAATAAATTTGCATTGATTTTTTTTATTTAAAGAATGATAGAATATGATATATAGATTGAGAAATAAGAATGCATTTGGTATAGAAACCTAAAAACCTTCTGTCAGTACCAATACTGTAAATCTACAAATCAATATTACACTCACCAAATAACAAAAAAAACAAGAATAATGCAATATATTAAAGAAAATTACAAAAACCCTGTAATTGGCAGTATCAATAACTAATAAATAAATCAAATGTCAAATTAATAATTTATAAATTAATGTCAATAATGTTAATATTGAATTTTTCCGGAAATCGTAAAAAAAGACAAAATTTACAAATTTTAGAATTTTTTTTACAAATTCCACAAAAATCAAATTTGTCAATTTTGTTGGCAACTATAGTTACTAGAGTATCTTTTTTATTTTGCGTCTTGTAAAGTTTTTACAGTACTAGTCCGGAAAACTCAATTTTCCTGCGCGTAAATAAGCAGGAAAATGTTGTTTCCATGACGATTTCCGGAAAAAATATTTTCAAGCAATAAGAAATTAGGATTTTATGCTTAAAATCTTACTCCTTGATAAGGAATAACCTATAGATTAGAAAAATTAAAAATTTGTATTTTGCCCAAAAGACAAATGACCCGAACAGAAGCAATTTTTTTTTTATTAAATATAGCACATTTTTATTTAATTTACCTTAATATTTATTAAGGTAAAATTAAATTCATAATAATAACTTAACAGTTTATCAACAACAGAAAAAGTTCTTGCACCACTAGTATGTGATGGAGTTTGGAGTTATGTCTAAAGTATTAAGGTCACAATATTTTTCACTAAAAAATCTTGACTGAAAAAAATTTTTTTTTGTTATAAACTTGATTGTAAACATGGAAGAATGTATTATATTAGTTCAATAAAGCCTGCATCTTAAATCACTGCTTCAAAGTTTGCACAAGACTTGTTTAGAACAAAAATGTTCATTTTAAGTTTAGTCTTAATGCAGTTCTTTGTTTTTCAAAGTTGTCACGGTTTTTGGATTTAACATTATCTAACTTGTGAAGGTGTTCCATCTTTTTGACACAAAATGGGATTGTAATAATTAATTGTAAATTAAAAAAATTAATTGTAAATTAAAAAAACACAATATCTTCCCATAGATGCATCTATGGGAAGATATTGTGTTTTTTTATCAGGTTGAAGGTTATCAATTCGACTGTAATTTTTATTGTGTGTGTTACCTCATATCTTTTTTCTGAGAGAACAGATTTTAATGATTTTTTCTTCAGTTGAAAACTGTTGCTTTTCAATTGGTCCCATTAATTTGATCAAGATCTGATCAGTACTTTTTACATTATTCTAATTAATGTTTTTTATAACATATATTTTTGACACTTACAATAATTTATTATAAAAATTTGTGAAAAATAAAAAATATATATTTCAATTAATTTAAGCAATTTGAATGTTATAATTATGTTGTTTCATGTGTTTGATGATGCATTACAATATCAAGAAAAATGTCCTCTTAATAAATTTCACTTATATAAGCGGAAATCTTGAAAAAATTTATATAAAATAGTATAAATTAATTAAATATTAGGTAAACAGTAGATTTTCTATTTTGCCCGGTTTAGTAGGTCTACCATATTTAAACAAATAATAGTGATCGAATCCACTAAAAATCAAGAAATAAGTTTAAACAAAAAAAGACTACTTAAAAAATTTAAAAAAACACTAAAAAGTATAAAATAATAGCGTCCACTTGTATGCTTAAAAAACAATCAAATTATTTGGATAATATAATGTACAATTATTGTAATTTTAACAGCAAGACAGATGTAAAATAGTTGTCTAATTCATTTTTTTATAGTATCCCTAGTAATGTTCTGCTAGTTGCAAAATTACTCTGTTCCATAGTCCAAACGACTGAAAGTTTGTTTCAAATTCTTTGTCTTCTCTTTAGTATATCTAAATTTTTGGATATCGTCGGTTTAATAGCAATGGTCGTAAGTCCCAAAATGTAAACTTTTTAGAAGAGACAAAAAACGTTTATTTTAATTATTTAAAACAGAATACTGTTCAAAAATACTTTAAAAATTAGTTAAAATTAACTTATTTGTTCTTATATATTAAAAATTAAATAAATTCATCAATAATTTTTAAAAGGACATACGACTTTCTCTACAATATTTCTGATAATTTTGTAGAGTTACGCTAATATTTTAACAACAACTTGTAAAAGTGATTAACAGAATAGTTATCTTTTTTTTTGTTAAAAACGCAAGTAGGTACTTTATTAGAGTACTATATTTATTTTTTGATTTTTACTATGGAATAAATCGTATAAAAAAGTTTAAAAAAACTAACACAACTGAAAAGTAACTTACAAACTAACAAAATTGAAATTAAAGAAAGAAACGTTTTTGGTTGGTCAATTATATGGCAAGTCATTGTAAAATGAGTGGTAATTTTTGCTAAACTTTTTTTTAAAAATGGGAGATTATCCCATTTTTTCTTTTTTATGGGTATTTGGCGGAGATATAGCCGAGGTAGTTCTTCCAATGTGCGCGGTTTAATTTTATTCATATTTCTGAATTGATATGTAGAGTTTTGGTCGGTGTGTCTCAATTTGTAGTGAAGAGATTCATTTGGAAAATATTGCAAAGCTCTTATATCAATCACTACGAGATCACCAACCTTCTTTCCAGGTCGCAAAGATGTCAAAAATTTACCTTAAAGTTTGAAAAAAAAGTGTAGTTCAAATATTTGACATGGTAAGGTGACGGATTTTTTATTGCTGTTAGACAGATTTCTACATAGTTCGAGAGAACGTTTATGTTAGTTTTTCTAAGTTTTTGCTCAATAGTCGAGTGAATGAATAGAATCTGCTTCCATCTGCGTATGACTTTTTTCTAAAATTTTTTGTCACTTTAATGGTCACTTTGTAGTACATGGCTATATTCAATAAGGCGTTTGAAAGATTAGAGTTGCGGTTCTGTAAAGTACAGCCATCGCTATAAATGATAATATGTTAGTCGAAATTCCGTGTTTCTATGTCAATTTTTTTTAAAAAAGAACAAATAATTGAACTGTAATTATTCAATGATACATCACCAGCTGACTCATGCCAGATATAGCAATAAGCATCTTTTGTATTCAGGTTATAAATGGTGAAGTTATAAACTATTAGTTTAGTTCTAAAGTATAAACATGACACATTTGATTTTGGAGACAGCAAAACCGATTAAAGATCCATACAGTAGACCTGATTATTCGATGCTTTGTCCTTAATTTTTGCTTTTCTTGCTTCTATTTTGCTTTCTTGATGTAGTGTGTACTTTTCTAATAAATTTCCAACTTTATATGTCACGCTTGTGTCGCACTCATCTTTTTTTGGTCTAAACAAACTTAAACTCATTTCATCAAATATTTTATAAAATATTGCAATTGACAAATAATTAATGTTTTCCTCAACACATCATGTACTTTTGTATAACAAATACAAAGCTGATTTAGAAGAAGTCCAATTTGGATCTAAGTATAATTTTGTAGAGCTAGCTCTACAATAGTGACTTTCAGTTTTGGGGGTGACTTTTCAGTTTCAGTTTCATACTTGAATTTTTTCGCCAAGCCGCTTTAGAGAGTACGTTCAAGTACTTTTTCTTCTAGATTGTGTTTCGTTTAAACGATTCCTGTATCTTTTAGCCTTGTTAACATCAATTAATAATTGACAGTACAATTTTCTTTGATTCTAATCAAAATTTGACCAAAACTGGCCAAATATATTGTTCCTCCCATCTTCAGTAAACAATCGGCATTGTAAGACAAATTTTTTTGATGATAACTTGCATTTGCATCGATGTCTTATTTCTTTATTTTTGCGAAGTACATTGTATTTATATTTTTTATCAATTTTTTGTTTACCAAAATATTCTTTACTCTTTTTTTGTCAATGTTCCCTGACCATGTCTTCTCGTCAACAAAACATCTTTTTTTTCGTTTTTGCTTAGTAATGTCTCTATACGATCCATTTCGAAAACCTCTAATTCAGTTTCTTCGCTGTGTTCTGAAACAAGGTTTGGGTTGTTGCTATCGATTCCTTCTGGATTCAAAATTTGTAAGTCAAATAATATGGCTTAAGTCACCTCTGGAATATCCAATAGTAAAGAGTTATTAACCTGATCTGTAAAAGTTTGATTAACATTTTGTAGGAACAAATCTCTCGGTTCAGTAAAGTTTTCAATATTATATTGATTATTTTTTAAATAATCGTCTTTGGTAAAATCAGTAAGAAAATTTTTCACTTGAGAAAATAGGCCTGCATCGTCAAAATTGTTCTCTTGAGAAAAAAGGCTTGCATCGCTTTCTTGCAAGAGATTTAATTTTGCATTTTGTAAAATTTTTAGAGTTCTTGAGGTAGGGATGTTTATACTTCTGGAAAATACAACCCATGTATGATACAGAGAGAAAAAGAAGCAAAATAATTTAATAGGTATCTAATAAATTTACCTAACAAAATTCTATTTAATTTAACAAACTTTTATAATTAAAAATGCAAAAAAACGGAACTTTACTGTAATTTTCAGATAGTTGTTATTATTAAAAAATAGAAAATGTTGTAGCTCCATTATCATTTGAAAATGTTTAGAACAATTTTCAGACTTTATTTAATACACAAGATAGTAGCTATCACTTCAATTAATAATACTTACTGTGTAGTTTAGAATCACTGACACTTTTGAAACTTTTTTATTAATTGAAAAACACCTTGAAAATTAACATAGCCGTCACACTGACGCTATTATTAATGGTTAATGACGGACATACAACTTTTGTGTTTTCGGTTCTATAGTAGCTGGACTTACGACTAAATCATTTTTATTATTACAAAGTTGCTGATTTTTTCTGGAGTTTTAACTATTTCTTAACTGATAGCCTAATTTATTTACTGCTAGATGGCATCAAAATGTGATTTTTGAATAAAATGGATTTTCAACCTTTGCATATTAAGCCGACGATATAGCCCTTTTGATTAGCAAAAATCTAGAATTTGTAATTTTTTTATTTAACTGTTTTGGGATTGTATTGATGATTAATCATTCTTTAAAAATAAACATGTTTTCATCAACATACAATTTATTATTCTCTTGATTTGTTATCCAAAACATCAAATTTTTTATTTAGTTCGTTCACAAGATGTTTATTTTCTAGAATTTTATTTTTGTTGAAGGAATTTTGAACATGTAGAAATGACAAAACTGTTCAGATCTATGTTTTCTCATGGTGTTATAACTACATCAATTTTCATATTTTGAGAACTGGTCTTATAGTCTTTATAACTGGAAAGTCTGTAGTAACCTTTAAAAAAAGTTCATTTCTATAAACGCCAAAAGCTCATGTTCTTTAAAATTCATTAGTTTGTTTTTATGTATAGCATATATTATTTTGACTAATACACTATGTCTTTGACAACATTTAGAACAACCAGTATTGAAAATGGTTTCCAACTAGAATGTTTGTCTGCACCATAGCTTGCTATGTGTTTTTTTTAAACTTATTCTCATATTTTTTCATCTATTGTTTTTTTTACTTGTTTTCTACTATTTTGACTGAGTGTTTTGACTTTTATTATTTTTGTTTCGTCATCTTAAGCATGTTGACTAACATTCACGTCATCTTCTATAGACAACATTTCCTCAGAAGTACCCAAATTGTTAAAACTATCATCGCTATCAAATTTATTATTATTAAATTTATTATTATTATTAAATTAATCGTCTGTTATCATATTTTTTTTAGTTAGTAAACTTTAAATTTTAACTAGCATTTCAGCAGCTCTATTATTAGCAGCAATAAAAAGTTCTTCTTTATTAAAATATTGTGTTAGTCGGAAAGTTATATTTTATGCTAAAAATATTAGAGTATTATGTATATTAATAACAAATCTACATGTAACAAATTTGTAGATTATACCGTGTTTAGTCTTAACGGGTAAAAAAATTCTACAATTATATAGAAATGTAATACCGCATGTTAGCTCTTCAAACTTTATAATTAATTATTTCAAACATAAATAACACCCAACAATTGATGTAGTTTTTTAAAAAAAGTTGAAGTACGGCTTTATATAAATTTACTCTTAAGCGAAATACTATAATCTTCTTATTTTTTGTGCAAAAAAAAAACTTTGAAATATTGAGATTGCAGAGTCCTGTCAGGATCCAAAGCATTGCATTATTTTTATTTAACTGTTTAAAACCATGTTATTTGATTTAATAGAAATTTTTCAATATTCTGACTGTCTGACTATTAGTTGAACTAGGATGCTGTTAATTTCTCAATTACACTGATATATAACTAAACACAAGCACTACTTACGGCATGAGAAGCTTCATAATATTTAAAAATGTAGAAAGCTTTAATTTCTAAATTGTTATAATTTTTGTTAATACCACTTATGAAGCACAGATGACAAACATCAAAATAATTTTTTTTTAAGTATAAGATAGAAAAAGTGGCATAATATATGAAGAAAACCTTGTTCGTAATTGTTCAAAAACACATTTGGTAAAATCTTCGTTTATATTAATGTAGCAGCAGCCAGTTGGGTTAATATCAAAAAATTAATTACAATGTTGTTTTAAACCTAGTTATTAGCTATTTTATTTAGATTAATTACCAATCTATTTTTATTTTTTGTGGGAAAGAATCAGCTGCTAAAAGGCTTTTTAGTTCACCCAAAAAGCAAATTTAGTGCTACTAATTAAAAGATTATTAATTCATTTTTAAATTAATAAGTTTCCTGAAAGACTTATTTCTTGCAAACTGCTTGTTCAGTTCTAATTGTTACGTTCCATTGTCGAAATCTACAGAATGTCTAGATTTAATTGGAAAAATGAAATTAATATAAATATAATTATTTTACGATGTGTTGGATTATGGCCTAAAGGCAACGAAGTTTATGGATGGAATCTGTATAGTATATATTCATTTTTGTCTATAAATTTTTTTATCAATGGCCATAGCTTATCTCAGGCAGCAAACCTATTTTTTATCTATGCAGATTTGGAGGCTGTAGCTGCAAATGTTTACATAACCATAACCGACTTGTTAGCGGCGTTGAAAGTGTATTATTTTGTGAAAAATATAGCTCTTATTAAGGAGATGATGATAACGTTAAATTCGGAAGAATTTCAACCAAAATCAAATGAGCAGCGCATTTTAATAAGACCAGGTTTAACAGCATGGAAAGTTGCTTTTGCTCTATTTTGGACTCCTTCTTCGCTTACATTATCCCTATGGGCCATATATCCTGTTTTAGATGGTACTTACAAAGATTACCGTTTACCATTTTCAGCATGGTATCCTCATGACACCAAAAAACATCCATCGTATGAGCTTACCTATTTATATCAGGTATTGAGCATTTGGTTTCTTGCAACAGCAAATATCAGTTTCGATACCTTCTCAGCTGCTTTGATGATGTATGTGGGAACTCAATGTGAGGTATTATGTAATAATCTTAAATACATTGCCACTGATTCTAAAGACAGTTATAATAATAAACTGTATAAAATTATGCAGCATCACAAAAATATATTAAAGTAACAGTGCATGTGATCTATTAACTAATTAAATTAATGGAAAACTTTTAGGTTTGCCAGGGATTCTAATTACTTTTTTAATATGATTGCTTTAGGGCAGTTTTTTACTAGTGGTATTACTCTAGGCATTACAATGTTTCAACTAACTTTGGTAAATGATTTAAAAAATAGCTATGCTTGTGTAAATTCTTGTATTTTAAATATTGTTTTCTTTGACTTCATCTTAAACATTTATATTTTGAATAAACCTAATAATCATTGAGCTCTTAAATTTTGTCTAACTAAAACAAAATTTTACAATGCATGTGGCTTAAGGTTAATCAGGACAGTTTTTCAATTTGGCAAACGGTTTGAATTTTTACCTTTGCTATGTACATTTTCTTTCAAGAAAAAAATGTTATTACTTTTTCTAGGTTAGGCTTTATCCCTTTTGTGTGAAATAATTAAAATAGTTAAATATCGCACGTAAAAAAAATACGATACTAGACTAGTATTTTTTTACTAGTGGTTTGCCATAACATTGTCAAGAAAAACCAAAATTTTACCATAAAAAAACTCAAAAAATGTAAAAATTACAATTAACTCAGAATTGAAAATTATAGACGGTTTGGCATCACTTATAGCCAGTCGAATTTTGTAATGTAATCTTCAAGAATTCGACTTAAAATTTAGTACACATACATATGGAATTTAAGCGCACATAGCTAAATAATCAAGTTTTAATTAAAAATAACAGGTTTCTAAAAAACTAAAAAAAGGATTAATAATTAAAGTTTATTGAAAATAATGTTTTGAAATTTACAATAAGAAAAACATATGTGTTATTAAAACTCTAATTAATGCATTAATTTAGTTTTTTTAGCATTTTTCTATGACAGAAAAATTAGAGAAGCAATCGAAATTATAAAACACCCAAAAAACTTCAATAGAGATGCAGGTTATTATCTCTCAAACGTTTGGGAGTTTTTGTTTGTAAACACTCCTTCGCCTTCAACACAAAGCGCTTCCGCTTTCTCCGCAGCTCTTTCTTCCGAGCTCTCCGCCAGTTTCTCTTCAGCCCATTCTACCGCTTTCTCTTCCTAGCTTACCATATAAGCCCAAGCAGCAACGAGATCTAGCCAGAATAAGTTTCGCCTCTAACGTGGTTCACACGTCGAGTTACCGTGCCTGTTCTCATCTTTATATCCTTGTCCTGATGACGCTTCCACCGATGGAGTGCAAAACGTCGACACTTTCATTTAACTTTTCGACACGGTCTTGTCCGAAAAATGTCAATATTTCAATGACTTCTGGCCGTGAAAGCCTTTCTTCTTCAATTGAAAACCTCTACGGAAAAGAAATTTTTTCAAAAACTAATAAACTTTTTCATCTTTGAATTAAAACTTCTAAACTTTTATCTGACTTCACTTTTCTACTTCGCTGCCGCGATCACAACATCGATCCAAAATTTCTTCTTATTAAACATCCTATGCTTTCTTCCTGTCCTAAACTTTTCCAAAAATTCAGATTTCGGCTTCTTCGGGGGCGGGCAAATTTGTCGTGAACTGGATTTTGTCGCTCGTTATCTTTATTATCTTCACCTTGAACTTTCCAACACTCTTGATTCTGTTCACTGGCTTCAGTTTGACAAAATCACATACCAAAAATCCCAAAACTATCGTCAACAATTTTCTCAACGCCAAATCCAAAAATTCAACAAATTATGTCCTACTAAAATGTCTTCATCGAATTCTAACGTTAAAACCGTAGTTAACCTATCTTCCAAAATCCGATCCTAAACTGAAGTTTCAATTCTGTCAAAAGGTTTGAACTATGCAGTTGCTCCAAACTAAATTCCAAAAGAAGCCATTGTTAGTGCTGTTGAGACATCTGTCAAAGCTCTACCTAAAAGTAGCGCTGAGACAGTTTGTGTTGAAGCAGCGAAAATATTGTCTTCTGCAAAACCTCCAAAATCCAATCTTTCAAGGGATGAGAGAAATGCTCTCAAGTCCTTAAAATCCGATTCTACCATTGTCATCCCACCTGCGGATAAAGGCAACGCTACAATCATCTTGAATAAATCTGATTATATTAAAAAAATTGATGGATTTTTTCAAGATGATTCCTATCTTCCTTTATCCAGAGATTCTACATCAAGAATTGAAAGGGAACTTTCAACATTGATAAAATCCTCTGATTTCTCGCCTGAAATAAAAACCAATTAATTCCAAAACATTCTGTTTCTCTAAGGTTGTACGGTCTTCCAAAAATTCATAAGCCAGTCGTTCCACTGCGACCAATTGTCAGTACAATTAATTCTCCCACTTTTTAAACGGCCCGTTATCTTGCCTTACTTTTCAAAGGTTACAGCAAAAAAACTTTGACTTATGTCCTAAATTCTTCTCATTTCGTTCAAATGTTATTCACGTTTTCTTTGGATCTTTCAGATTTGCTGGTTAGTTTTGATGTAGTGTCACTCTTTACAAAAGTTTCTGTTCTAGAAGCAGTGGCTATTGTCAGAGAGTTGCTATGTGATAATGACTTTTCTTAAATCCTAGAAGATCTGACAGAAAAAGGTTTAACTTTATCATATTTTCAATTCAATAATAAATTTTATAAACAAGTCACAGGAACTCCAATAGGTTCTCCTTTGTCTCCTGTCATTGGTAATATCTTCATGAAATCCTTTGAAACTAAGGCACTTAAAACATCGGTTTTAAATCCTAAAGTGTGGCTCAGATATGTGGATGACACGTTTATTATTTGACTTCACGGCAAAGACAGTTTGCCAGACTTTTTAAATCATCTAAACAGTTTAAATAAACATATTCAATTTACAAACAAAACTGAGAATCAAAATTCTCTTCCATTTTCGGATGTCTTGGTAACACGTCTTCCTAACGGGCCTTTGGGTCATACAATATATCGAAAGCCTACTCTACTCATACAGATCGCTACCTTCATGCGACATCTCATCATCATACTGCCCAAAAATTGTCTGTCATTAAATCTTTGGTACATTGCGCTTTTTTGTTTTGTCAAACATCAAGTCTTCAAACAGAATTAGACCGGTTAACAACTAGCCTAATGAATAATGGATATAAGAAACAGGATATTCAACGTATTATAAACCACCATTGACATCCTCGCACAAAAACGAGAGAGTCGAAAAATAATACTGGAACTGCTTTTCTTCCATTTGCTCATGAGGTTACAGACAGAATCGGAAAAATTATTCGTAAACAAGAATTGAGAACGGTTTTCAAATCATCTACAAAAATTTTGAAAATTTTACCATCTCCAAAAGACAGGTTTGATTCACTTTTGTCAAAAGGTGCTTATAAAGTTCCGTGCTCTTGTGGCAAAGTTTACATTAGAGAGACCGGACGCTCAATTAAACTTCGAGTTTTTGAACATAAAAAATGCATAAATTCGGGTTTATGGTCACAGTCATCACTAGCTGAACATCATCTAGACACCGGTCACAAAATTTGTCGTCCCTGATTCACAAATCAAGGAAGATTCTTTCCTTGATTTGTGAATCAAAATTTTTCTATGACAGAAAAATGAGAGAAGCAATCGAAATTATAAAACACCTAAACAACTTTAATAGAGATGCAAGTTATTATCTTTCAAACGTTTGGAAGTCCTTGTTCGTAAACACTCTTTCGCCTTCAACTATATAAGCCCAAGCAGCAACAAGGTCTAGCCAGAATAAGTCTCACGTCGAGTTACCGTGCTTGTTCTCATCTTTATTTCCCTGTCCTGATGACGCCTCCACCGATGGAGTGCAAAACGTCGACAATTTCATCGTCATTTAACTTTTCGACGCGGTCTTTTCCGAAAGATGTCAATATTTCAAAGCATTAATTTAGTATTAGAAAGTGAACAAAAAAGTTTTATTTTGTAAACGTTTCTCTGAATCTTTTTAGTAATTCACAGTATTTGATAATTAGAAGTGCTGTCCACAAAAAGATTATCTACAGTCACCTCTAAAAGTGACCAATAAAGCTTACTATTAACAAAAAAATTGCGATTAACACATCTTTTCCCTGGCAACCTTTTTTGAAATCACAATAAAAAATATTGTAATAAAATAATCACGTGGCTTGAGATTACTTTACGCACCGTCATCGTCATGGTTGTCTGATTATTGCAATTCGAAAATGTTAAAAATTATTGGCAATTAGACAACGGCGCATCTACCATTTGGCCAAAAAGTCATATATCTTAAGCTATAGAAAAATTTTTGGATATATTTCGATTGTAGAGTCATTTTTGTATGTGGTTGCTTTTTTGAATCTGCATTCTTATACCAAAATGGCTTTCTTTACACACTAAATACATATTAGGTTAGGATGAATGTGATCAGTGTGATCAGACTTCCATCTGCATGGAAATGTAAGAATATTTCAAACTAAATACATAAATAACTATTACAGTTGTGGCAAATTACATCAGTGTTGTTTTAGTTTTGTTGAAAGATGACATGATTTTCATATACGGTAAAGCTTGCTGCAACGTTGTTTGAGCACAGCAACTTTACGCAGAAAGATTTGTAAGAAGAATTTTTCCAGAGCAAAAACTGTTTAAAAAAAATTGTGCATTTGCTCAAAGCTACAGATACACTGGAACGCAAAAACAGAAATTTGGTAAATAAAACTGATACACATGAACGAAATCAAGCAATGGTGTTGAATATTGCCTATTTTAATACCATGTAAGTGTGAAATGAATAACACACCAAACTGGAATTAGCAAAACAGCCATTCGCAGAATATTAAAGATGAACAAATATTGTTTATACCACCTGGAACCTTACCAAAAATTACACAGAGAAGATTTTAACAATAAAGTTATTTTTTGTCAATAGACTTTTGAAAGGATTGTGAAAAAGGTACTTGGATCGCTAAAGAATTAGAGACCCAAATCAAAAATTTTAAAAATAATCACTATGAACTTGATACAGACAGCACTCCTAGTCACTAAATACTGTAAATTATTAGAAACGTCATTACAACAAAAATTTCTGCACTTTTTAAAGTTTGAAAGACACATATTATGTTGTTGCTAATGTAAAATTGTACTTTTGTGTTAAAAAAACATTATTTTTGACAAACTTTAATTTAAAAACATTGTTTTTTGTTTCAGTTTATTAAAAATCAATTTTTACGCTTAAATACTATATGCATGTGTGCTAAATTTCGTGCACTAGCATTTTTGACAATGTCAAAATTTTGTTATAAGGACGATTTTGTGAAAATACTTTTTATTTTATTTTTATCATTATTTTTTTTTCTTAAGAATTTACCTTATTATCAAATTTATCATTGATTTGATAAATAACAGAATTGATCTCGTTTTTGAATTAAGTCCTTCAGCCATCGCTATTAAATAAAAATAAAAATAAATATTTTTGGTTTTTCCATCTTAACGATATAAAATCTGTAAATATTATGGTCAATATTTTTTGTTCCACAGGCACAGCA
This sequence comes from Lagria hirta, assembly GCA_947359425.1. Lineage (NCBI taxonomy): Eukaryota > Metazoa > Arthropoda > Insecta > Coleoptera > Tenebrionidae > Lagria > Lagria hirta. The sequence goes on along the minus strand of OX375801.1, from coordinate 9,198,655 downwards.
ATTTTGGTGGATTTAAAAATCATATGAATACCGTCTTTGACGAGTAATGATATAGAAAAAAATATTTTTTAAAAAATATAAAAACTGTTAGAAAACAAACTTTCAATTTTTAATTAGATTATAAACTAATTTAAGGATTGATTTAAAAACAAAAACCACAACATAATTGTGTTAGAAGCCAAATGAAAAACGTTTAATTTTAAAAAATTAAGGTTAATTACGCATCTGCAATCATATTATCGAAATTGCCAAATTTATTATTTCAACACATTCTAACACTATAATCTTAACATAATAATGCTGTTTTTTGTATTTCCGAAAAGATTTTTAAATAAAAAATTTTTACATTTGAGATTTTTGCTGAATGATATGGGTACTACTCCCATATTTAAAATAGCTTAAAGTAAAACTTTAATCATTTTTAAATTTTAAAGTTTTCTGATGCCTACCGAAAGCAGCAAATATGTCACTAATGTCGCAATGAAGATATAGATAATATTACAAACTTTTAGAACAACAATATTTAAAAAATATCCAAAATTTAGTTTTTTTAAATACTATCACAATATCCTGCTTTTTGGCTTCAAATTTTGTAAAGTTCGATCGCAATATAATTTGCAATTAATATTTCCAAAAAAAAATTGTAAATTATAGTTATACTTAGTATTTTTCACTAATCTAAATTTAAATTTTAAATTTATAAGATCTATTTTTGCAATTGCGTGATGTTTTTTTTTATAACTATACTTTATTTTTTTGTCAGAGGCGGAGCGGGCGCATCGGAAAAAACCCTACGTACAATATAGCAACTTTCGGTGCATTTTCAAAAAACAGCTGCCAATTTAACTGTCATTAGTGTCAGTGTCAATAAATTGTTTAGGTTTACATAACCTCACACAAACTCAGGAATCTCTAAAAACGTGCAATAGTGAACAAAAATGTGACATCAGTTGCCATGGAAACCAAGCTTTGCGCTCTAAACGACACAGGATTTGCACGCCGTTGAGGAAAAATCTTGTTTGACGGACAAAAGTGAGGTTAGGATAATTTGACACGTCTGGCTGACAGTGCTGACACCGCTTTTTCATAAAATTGTGCTGTGTAAACGGAACATTGCTTTAACCAATGGAAAAAGAGTATTTTAAATGCAATTTCGAAGATGCTCAATTCGTCTTGCTAATAGCCGAAGAATATAATATAGCAGTGAACAAAAAGATAAAATAATGTGCTCAATGGTTTAACACATTTTACAAATGTCATTAGCTAATTTTTTTTTAATTATGAACATGACAATAGTTTCTCTTCATTCTGAATAGCAAAAACAAAATATTCACTTTCTGGAAAAATTGATTCAGACATCAAATGACATCAAATTTATAATTTATTTATAAAAATGACAGTTAATAATCTATCTCATCTAATTTATTTATTTTTTTAATTTACTATGACTTAATTTTTAATAAAAAAATATTTTTTTGCTTATATAATTTAATTCAAATAATTTAGTTTATGGATTCAATAGTGTTTATTGAACTTTATTAATTAAACATCAAAAGATACAATACATAAAATTATAATTATAAGAAACAGGAATCTCAGATGAAATGATTTGTTGAAATTTACGTTATAGATTAAAAAATAAACAAAATAATAATAATAAAATTAACTTAACTTTTACATCAAATATTTTTTATTGGGTGCTCTTCTAAGAGTTTTTGATTTCTTGCACTTGTAATTTTTTTAATCGTTTTTCAAAAAAGTGATTAACTTACCATATTGTGAAATATCTGTATTTTTGTGAAGCTTAAATGTCGATCTTAACATGAAGTATTTCGCCCACATTGAAAAGACCGCGAATCTTTTTTTGGCATTGAAGAAGTAACAGCACGAGTAAGTTTTGGCTTACCCCACTAACATCGTTTTTTTGTTTATCGTAATTAAACTCACTCAATTCTTTCCTCAAGCGTTCCTGGATTTCTTGGGTGCAAACTCAATGTGACTTCTTCGACATCTTTTGCCATTTTTCCAAAAAGAAATATATTTCTTTTCATTTTTAACAATGTTACAAGCGCCGAAACAGTTTGTTTGCAAAATTCTTGCCCAATAATAAATCTGTTGTCAACAACAACATGGCAACTAAATCATAGACTACTACTAAACTTGGTAGATATAAAATTTTTGGTATTTGATGATTTTTTAAGAATTCTTACAAAAAGAGGTGTTGGATTAAACTATGTATTGTACTCGTGTCTTAACAGCAAATCAGTCACTCCAGAAAAGTTAGGCTACTCAAGCAAGCTTTCGTGGCTAAACATGTTTTTTGTGACTTATTTGCCTTATAATAAATAGTTATTAGTTGGTTTAAAGGTGTTTAGCTATTAGTGTTTCTGAGTGTCCTAATTAACCTCAAGCTACGCTATTTAAAAAGAATTTTTTATGAGTAGAGCCAATACTCACAGTGAATGTTTTTTTGTAGGTAGCACCACTAAGTAGCGAATTTTTCTCTCTTTTAGCGTATCAGGGCGCTATGACCGTGCAGTTGTCGCTTTACTGCTGGTTTGGAAATGAAGTTGAACATAAGGTAGAGTGTAAATATTCAGATTTTATAAATAATAAAAAAGTATTAATACCATATCTACAATATAAGACATATACGGTCTATTATTTGAAAAACCAAACTCTATTTTTGTTTTGGCAAAATGTTTAATTTATGATGTTTTTCTTAAATAATTTTTGAATTTTTTTTTAAAGAAATACAGAGTATTGACTCAAAATATTTTCTTAAATCTTTATTGTTTAAACTTAAATTATAAATGCAAATGTGAGATTTTTCATTTGTTTGTTTGGTTTTCAATACTCCGATGAGTAGGAAGTTTTGCACGTACGTTGTCAGGAGTATCAAAAATACATGTGGTGCATAACATTTAGAAAAAGTACTGCTTATGAAAGATGAAAAATAATTTCAATAAATAAAAGTTTAATAAGTAATTATAAAGTTTTACACACACGTTGTCAGAGATATAACAAAAAACATAGATTTTCTGTATTCTAAAAAATTAAAAAACAGAAATTATTCTTTTTCAATTTTTGTAATTACTTTTATAAAATTTTGCACATACGGTGTAAGAAAAACAAAAAAGTACATTAAGTGTTCATAAAAAAACATTTTTTGTATTTTAATACAATAGTCAGAATTCACTGACACTACACTTTAAGTGTATTTTGATTCCACATATTTAAAACAATCAATGCTAATCATTCAAATTATACCTGTAGATTTGGACATAATACGTTCTTTTAGAACTCTTCATCAAGTCGCAACAAATTTATATTAGAATAAATTTGGAGTAACCAATTTGGGCTTATATTTACCCAAGTACCTGCTCCTATCGTAATATGATAAGACAAGGAACAAGAAAAAAAATGTTTACGTGATTTTTACTCAAAATGATGTCAATGTTAATAAATACAAATTAAAATAAAAATCATATATTATTTTAATTGTTGAAACTTGCTGAAAAGTTTTGAAAAGAACAAAACATGTCTAAGCTTACAGATATAATTTGAATGAATTTGGATTTTTAGAGTATGACATAATATTAATATAAATATACTTTAAGTAGATGCAAGGTAATTCCTAATAGATGTTGCTCGTTTTACTATAAATTAAAGATCTCTTGATTTATCTTAATAATAGTAGTCAAAGTTTGAAAACAAAGTTATCAATATTATGTGATGTTATTGGTTTTAGACACGTATCAACAACATCAACGCAAACAAAGCCAGAAATGAAAATTAGAGACTTTATTTAAAATAAGCTGTGCGGGTGCGGAAACTAGACTTTACTAAATAAAATTGTCATTTTTCTGAAAAAAAAACTTGTTACAATATAGAAAAAAAATAATTTTTAAAATTATTTTTGACACTCTAAATTTTTATAACTTTGGAAATGTTAAGAAAACCGATTTAAATTCTTAGTCTTGCTGACTATTTTTTTAAATGTTTTGAATCGTTAACAAAAAAATAATGTAAATTTCTTCTATTCTAATATAACGATTTTTTTAAAAAACCTTTGAAAAATAGACTAAAAATAGAAAAAAGAGCTTATTGGACTAAAAAGAAACTGAATTAAGATTTTAGTTGAACCTCTACCATCATTCTTATGTATATTAAATATCGGTTTGCTTTTGCATCATCTTGCTCGCGACACCAAGTTTGTCGCAAGTGAGCTTAGTCTTATACTTCAGTCTTCAGTTATCAATTATCATCGACCAATTGTCACAGTCATACCGTCAAAAGCAATATTGAAGATAACTGTTACTGAGTCGTCGATTAAAACAATTGATTTGTTAAGTTATCAGTTGTTAATTAAAATAATTGATTATTAAATAAACAGTCATCATTTTTAGGTAAAAATTAGTGATAATTTATTTTTTCACTAAGTTATATTTGGTTTTCGTTGTAATCTGGATTTTTATGCATATTACTTGTACAAAATACTTTTGATATTTTACATCTGTCAGGCGTCCCGTGACGGCTTACATTTTTTCTTGTTGAATTGGCTTTTTTTAAAACATGAATCGATTTACTGCATCTAATCTCATCATTGATAAGTTTTATACATGGTATAAAAACACATTTTCTTTTAAATATTGAATATATAAATATGTATATATTTATATTTAATAATTTAATACTTGTATAAAACAAATAACAGAACACAAAATTGTAATTTTTCCATAAAATTAAACAAAATATTTTCTATTTACAGCAATTTTTTAAATAAATAAGTCGAATTGCTTAAACACTATTGTTTAATATTTAGATTATGTTATAAAGTTTGTCTTCTAAAATGCTATGTCTATTTGTAGCTGGGCATAGTATTTTAAAGTTCAAAATTTTGTCTTTGCTTTTTGTTTAATATGTGATTTTGAAACTGAATATATGGATAAAAAGTATTGAAGTAAATACGGAATTAGTCTATTTAGCTAAATGTTTAATATTATATTGGTATACAAGTTTATAGAACGTTCTATTGTAGATTTATCTTTTCTTTTTTAACAAGAATGAATACGTCGTGTTTCAAAAATTTGTGTGTAACAATTTTCAGTTTTACCACAAACAATTTTGTAGCTCTAAAAAAATCGTCTTTTGTTTTTTTTTATGCTTATGGCTTACATATATGATAGATATTTTGACAAACTCTAAATTTTATTCAAAAATTTAAACAGTATCTAATTGTTACAAAACTTTTTAAATATTTAATTTTTGGTTTTCAAAAATGCAAACTTGAAATCAAACTTATCTTTTAGACTTTATTTCTGTGTAATATTATTTATAAATAAGAATCATATTTTTTAATTGGTTTGGTTTTATATAAAAAATTGTATAGACTTGTGTTTATTTTATTAGCCATTAAAACAGCTTTTAGCTTGATAAGTTTAATGTTCTGTATTATTGTAAAAATAGCGACATTTAAAGCTCCTCACATTATAATCAAAAAATTTGGTTTCTGCATGCCGATGCTTAAGATCACTTGTGTTTTTTTTTTCTGGTTTTTTTCTTCTTCTAGTTTCTAGACTTTTTTTAGATTCTTGACTATGATGAAAGAACCTTCTCCTGGATTCCAGTAATTTTGCCATATTACAAAAGTAATAGGCACTTGGGAAAATAAGACCCAATTGTCACTGCGAATTTATTTAAATAACAATCTGTTGCAACTTATTAAAGACTTCCAATAAAAACCAAATTGATTTTAAATTAATTGAATGAATTTGTTTTGATTTTATTTTAACAGTGCGGTTAACAAAATTTGCATTAAAACAATTTATTTTCGCTTCTGTAAATAAAACTTGTTTAGGGAATGAAACCTCTTTTTTGGTACGGTTTTTATCATTTTATTGCTGACGAATATAAAAGATAATATGAAAAAAATATGAAAACGACGTGTATTTCTGTAACATAAACTTTTTTATACACGTTATCTGATTTGCTATGTTTATTTGTATTTTGCACATAAAATTAAAAATAATGAAATACATTTTAAATAAGAATTTCATGGTCTCAACTTATTTTATTTAAATTTTAGAGTAGTCAAATACCATATTCGGCTTTTCAATCTGATTGGACGGGTATTCCAATTGAAGCTAAAAAGAATTTAATCATTTTTATAATGAGATCGCAAAAACCAATACAAATGTCAGCCATCAACTTATTTTCGTTGTCATTGTCTACATTTACAACGGTAAGTTGATCAACACTATTTCATAAATACAGCTAATCTAATGTTTATTTTTTAGATTTTGAGAACATCATGGTCGTATTTTGCTGTTTTACGTCAAGTAAATTCACAAAGTTAAAAACTACTTCTTGTGAATAGGAATCGTGCAAGAATGCTATCAAGTCAGGAGTGCAAAAGTTTTAATTTTGGAGAATAGAATATCCAATTTATATTTACCCAACTATTTATTATTTGCTAATGTTTTTTCAATTTTGATCGAAATTTGTCTTGCTTAATGGAAGTGGCTTACCGGTTTTCTGCAAAAGATTTTTAATAAAAAAGCTGTTAATGGAGATTTACATAATTGTCAATTACTTCAATAATCTGTTTATATCAGTTTTTCATATGTTTTATCCCTAAACTATCAGTGGAAGACGCGGGCAAGCAATATGCACGGTTTCTATACGTATACAAATCGAAATTAAATGAAGGAAGCAAAACTTATAAGCAGTTCACTTTAGGAAAAAGATTGTTTTCAACAAATATGTTCAGTCTATTGTCAGTTTTTCTTAACAATTTATGATTTTTATTATTAAATTTAGAATACTTTTTTTTTCGTGTCTAAAAAAATTAAATTTCAATTTGAGAAAAATTGCTTCAAAATTCAAATTTTAAAATTAGATTAAATTCAGAAAATGTCTTTAGTTGCTAATGTAAAAGCAAAAAACATTACACAAATTGTAAATAAAACAATGAAATAAATATTTTGTTTGTTTTTTTTTCAAATACAAAAAACATAGATTTGTTCCATAAACAATTGACCGACAAGCAGCAAATTGTGTTAATAATTAGAAGAATAAAGTTTTTTTAAAATGATTAGCTATGATGATTGAGCTACAACTTATCAAAAAGTGTGTTAATTTTTTGGAAAACATTTTTCGGATTGGTCGGTTTATGAATCAACCAACATTTGTGAATCACGCTAGAGGCAAAACATATTCTATACTTGCAAATATTTCTGTACATTTATATGGATTATAATGATTAGTTACACATAATACATTACTTACAGCCAGATATAATTTACTGAAATAATTTATTAGAACTTATAACATATTAACATAGTATTAAATTATTTTTGAACATTAAATATCAATATTTCCACAATTATGGAAACTGAAAGACACTTCTGTCCCATTCATCTCAATTGCCCTCATCTCCTGTAGCTCTCCCAGATAGGTCAGCACACATTTTTATCAATTCTTTAGTACCAGAAGCACAAGCCATACACACACATCTTGCGATCTAAATTTTATGCGTAATAATCTTCTTTTTTAGTTTTTCTTCTAAATACCTGTTTGCAACTTTGCTAGACTTTCATCTACTCAACTCTTGCGTCTCCACTAGTCTAGACGAGGAGTTTAAAATGGTGTTAAATCGACATACTAATGCTAAAAATATGTGTTATGCTCATTCAATAGGGAATCACGTCTAGAAAATTGTCCATGAAAATTGAATTAGCACATTAAAAATTTCAAAAGTTATAAACAATTAAAGATGTTGAAAAAGTAGTGCTTGGTTTTTCGCTTGTAATTCGTAAACAAATAATTTTTTTGGAATTTGGAAAAAAGATCCTGAAAGAGGAAGAAATTTCCTATAAATAACTCCCGATCACCAAAACTGTACCTCTATTATTAATAATTTTAATTAACGTTGAAAATTGCCGTCCGCCCGCCATTCTTAGGTTGAGCGCATGCTATAGAAAGTCAGTAAGTTATAATAAAAAATTTTTTTCGGGTACTTAGAGTAAATTAAAAAATCTAAATAAATTATGATATCATCTAAACACTTCAAAGAACTAATTCCCGTTGGAATTTTTTATTAAATTAAATTTTCCAATAAACTAGACAATTGTTAATTAACAACATTTTACGGGATTTCTCTGAGCATTAAGAATTAAATAAAAGTTGCAATAATTGTTCTAAAATTATTTCCTTTCGTGGAGTCCTTGCAATTGACACAATAAAAACGAATACGTAATTAAAGTTTGAAAAAGTTTAATAGTTTGTTTATAATAATTTTTTTAAATTCCACAAATAAAAAAAAGTCGCCGTAATTTGTTAATTTAAAAAAAATATTATAAACAAACTATTAAACTTTTTCAAACTTTAATTACGTATTCGTTTTTATTGTGTCAATTGCAAGGACTCCACGAAAGGAAATAATTTTAGAACAATTATTGCAACTTTTATTTAATTCTTAATGCTCAGAGAAATCCCGTAAAATGTTGTTAATTAACAATTGTCTAGTTTATTGGAAAATTTAATTTAATAAAAAATTCCAACGAGAATTAGTTTTTTGAAGTGTTTAGATGATGTCATAATTTATTTAGATTTTTTAATTTACTCTAAGTACCCGAAAAAAATTTTTGAAGTGAAAACTTCTTTAGCGGCGCTGAGCACTTTTTTTTGTATGGGTAAAAACTTTCAAACTCGCGTCAGGGTCACGTGATGCTGATCGAAAAAGCGTAAGATCGAGGGGAAGGGAGAGGAACTAGTATCTCCCACTCTTTCTACCGTGCCTGAGTCATAGATTTATTATAACAAGATACAGCCATGCACTGCGATAGTCCGCCAAGACGTACCATCTATTGCTCTCACTCTCAACTGCATTAGTATTCGATAGCGCTATCTTTTAGAGAGGTTCCTACCAATAGCAAAGCAGAAATCAGTAGACGCAGAGTACGCTACGTCAGCATGACACTAGAATTATTTTGACGTTTCTATTCAAATTTTTCTAATCACATAATTTGAACAAAAAACTTAGTTCAGTCACTTAAAAATTGAAAATAATTATTGTCAAGAAAAATATTTAATAATTTGAAGGTAATTTTATTTATTGAGATTTCAACCTCAACTTTTATTTTCTTCCAGCTTTCTAATGTTTCTCTATTTTCTTAAAGCCTAACTTCAATTTTACAAATTCATAGGAGAGAAGTTTTTTATTTTCATTATTGTGATTGTCACGATGCAGTTGTGGGATTGTAAGCTGATAAAATATGAAACGGATAATAAAGTTTACATGGGTCTGACACAACTAAAAGTTGGTGAAATTTTGAAATTGGAATAGAGTTTTTTGATAAAATAATTAAGAATCATTAGCACTGATGAAAAAACCTTTATTTATAAATAATTATTCATTCCAAAATAAAATTGATTTTTAACCTAATTTTCGTATTTTATTAGATTGTGTATGACAAATGTCAATAAGTTGACAGCAAAGCATTGCATCGTTGATTGTCGACTAAAATCGTAGAAATTCGTGTCTGTTTAATCACTATAGACTCGTGTGCGACATACAACAAATATGATGAAAAGGATAAAAAATGTGTTTCATTAAATATAGAAAGAAATGGAGAGATGTACCAATTTCTTTGATATGTTTTTTAAGAACCGAAGTATGTTCAGCATGCATAGCTATTTCTAATGTATTAAATCTATGGCCTGAGTGTGCTGCTCTGTTTAGGCGGCACAGGGCGCTTGCGCGAATGACCGTGTGTGTTTATGTACAGCGTCCCACGCGTATCCAAGGATGGTGACAGCTGATTGCTTGACTGTTGTGTAGTAAATACACTGTTGTGTATTCGTAAATGTGAATTGTTTAAATTATGGAAATCGAACAAAGTGAATCTATTAATGAAAAAAGTGATGATGAAGTAGTGAAAGAAAATGAGTAAGTAAGAAAAAAAAATTGGAAAAAGCTTTGATAAATTGCCAATGATTTTAAGTGGAGATTTCAATATAAACTTTGTAGACGATAAAAATCAATCATTAATTGAATTTTTAAATAATGAATTTGGTTTAACTATGTCAAATGATCGCAATTTTAGCACAACGAAATACAAAACTACTATTGATGCGGTCTTTATTAGACACTTAAATAGGTTCGAATCAAAACTGTTTGTTTCTTACTTCAGTTATCATAAACCAATTGTATCAGTTGTAAAAATTTGCGATGATGATTCTGATAATAACGATGGTGTAAAAGTTGTCGAAATTATGGATGGAAGTTGATTTTTCTGAGAAATAAAATTTAATGTAATATATAAATAACGATATAATATTATAAATAACAACATATAAATTGTCATATTTGTGTACGATAGCGCAATAAATAAACATTGTATTCTACCTCATAAATGATAGTACTTTTATACTTATAATTAAACACAACGTTAATATTGAAGTTTTCACTTCTGCCAGCACTCCCGGAGTGCTACCTTTTTTATTATAACTTACTGACTTTCTATAGCATGCGCGCAACCTAAGAATAGCGGGCGGACGGCAATTTTCAACGTTAATTAAAATTATTAATAATAGAGGTACAGTTTCGGTGATCGGAAGTTATTTATAGGAAATTTCTTCCTCTTTCAGGATCTTTTTTCCAAATTCCAAAAAAATTATTTGTTTACGAATTACAAGCGAAAAACCAAGCACTACTTTTTCAACATCTTTAATTGTTTATAACTTTTGAAATTTTTAATGTGCTAATTCAATTTTTATGGACAATTTTCTAGACGTGATTCCCTATCGAATGAGCCATAACACATATTTTTAGCATTAGTATGTCGATTTAACACCATTTTAAACTCCTCGTCTAGACTACACAGGCGTTTACAAACATGGTTGCTGCAGATCGCCATGCAATAGCCGGTGTACAACATAGCTGAATTTTTGAGTTTGAGATACTATCGTTGGTCATCTGATCCACCGAGCTCCTTTAGATTAGACACACACAGTATTGTAATTTATTCTTGCAATTTATTATTGTAATTTATGCTATAATAGTTTACCCTAACTTCAAACCAACAACATACAAAAAAGTTGTACAGTCATTCCAAAAATTTACAAAAAAAAAATAAATCCTTTGGAGCTTACCGATTCAGCTACGTAGATTGAAAAAAAGATTATGGAACATAAGACTTGTAATGGATGCAACAAACCAGTGATAATCGGAACATGCTTAGTTCTATAGCCCCAAAGTGGTAAAAAATTGACAAAGAGCAATATCAGTGAATGTTTGATTACTAAAGATTAGAAAATTTAAAATAAAATGAGCTCTATTAACAATCATATAAGAATTATATGATTGTAATAAGAAGCGGCAGAGAGATCATTAACAGCATCAAACGTTGTTATTTTTAATGTGCAAGAGGATCCTAAAGTAAATGATGTTGATAAAATTAATAACATACTTAAAGTTATTGATTCGTCGGTAGTTGTTTCGCCTGATAATGTTCGTGGTTTAGGTAAATCGGCGGGTTCAAGACCTCAACCAATCAAGGTTCAGTTTAAAACCACTGGAGTGGCGCGCATCTGCTTGAAGAAGAAGTCTGCTCTACTAAAAAACAGCGATTTTGAAAAAATAATTGCTCGAGATGATAAAACTCCTAGGCAATTACAGCAACTGAAATTGTTGCGAGGAGCTGAATAATCGCTTTGGCGAGGGCGAGTAGAACTTGACAGTAAAATACGTTAATCAGGTTTCCCAAGTAGTTACGAAATTCACTAGTACCGGTATTCATAGTCGTATCTCAAGCTCAACTTTGAGTTCAAGCTTAAGACGCCGTCTTAAGCAAAAACTCCGGCAATGCTCGGGAAATCAAGCAAGGACTTCGACAATGCTCGGGAAAACGTGCGTCTTGCGGAAGTCACCAAAGTAGTCATTTTTGTGTTGTTAGGTTTAAAATTTAACATTTTGACGCATGACAGTCATTCTCCGTGTTTATACAAAGTAACAGGTTAAGGAATAACTCAATGCCGCAGGGGTTATATCGAAAGTGTTTTGTGTTGTTTTTGCAAAAAAAAGAATGACGACGGGTGAGTACATGTCTACTGACAGAATACGTGTATGGTAACTTCATAAAATGTGCATTATAGACGAAAAAGTTGCGTATACACAAAAAGCAAAACTCTTGCCGTATTCTCGCATGGACAACCCCAATAGTGTAGAAAGCAATACGACGGATGCCGCAAGAAAAGCGAACAATCTGAACCCTTATTAAATTCTCCTCAAAACACAAAAGCTGCAAAAGTAAGACCTAAACAGAAGCTAGCTCACACTGCGCGCTTTTGAGCAGGACAATGTAAGTGCAACATTAATATAAATCTAACCAGACCTTTATCCACTTTTATTGCAGGAAATGTGATGCAGAAAAGTTATCAGAGTAGTGAGTAGTAGGAGCTATTCAAGATGAAAGTTTTCGGTTGCCGTTTTGTCTACTATGCTTCTGCAAACAATACCTTGCACTTATAATGTAAACTAAGAAAAATTTTCCTTTTTTTGTACTTATGTTTACCAGTAGAAGGTGTTACAAAATAAAAATACTACCTAATTAATAAATATCTGTGACTTTTATTATTATTCAATGCTTTCATTTTTTATTCAATGCTTTCATTTTTGCACAAAATGTGGGCTCTTTAATTTTGTGTAAGTAATAATTGTCTTTCCACTAATTTGCAAGCAATCCTACATTCACTACATTGTCTTTGGTGAAGCTGTAGCGACGCTTACATTCAAAGTTGGAAAAAAATTCCAATGGGTTTGCAGCACCCCGCACATAACTCCTCCAGCATGTCAATGTTCGTTTGTTATGAACTGCAACACATAATACTCTTCAGCATTTTCCAACGTCAAACGATGCCATAACCGGCAAATGGCGTCTTGAGTCGGACTCAAGACAAGTCTAGGCCTTGCTCAAGTCCAACTTGAGAGGGACCCAATGCGCTTGCTCATCAAGCGAAAATTGCCCTTAATCAACCGTAATTTGATATTTAAATCTTAAGATTTGTCTATGAATACCGTCCGGTCTTGAGCTCGACCTCAAGCTCAAGATATGAATCTCAGATTTCACGAGCATTGCCGAAGTCCTTGCTTGAGATGGAATCAGCGATAAATCTATTTCAAAACGCATGCAAACGCTTTCCCGAGCATTGCCGGAGTCTTTGCTTGAGTCTAAGCTTAAGCTTGAACTTGAGATACGACTATGAATACCGGCATAAAACAAAGTACGTGTAAAATTTGTACATATCGTTTAGAAATCATATTTTGAAGGTTCTTTGCTTCAGCCAGTACTATTAAAAAATAGTACTGGCTATGAAGTTTGACATTAAAAATTAATTTGTCAACAAGAATTCCACATCGTTCTTTTGGTTTGTGCTGAAAATATGGACTACACTACAAACGAGAACGTATTTTTGATTAAGTGGTATTATGGCGGATTGTCTTTAAGAGAAATCCGAGCAATGTTTGCTGCATTTTTGCCAGAACGACCAGTTCCAGCTATAGAGACAATTCGAAGAATTGTAAGAAAATTTGAAACTGAAGGCACTGTTAACAGAGTACGTAAATGCAGAAGACCTCAAACGAATAGACACAGATATGCTGAAAATACTGCTAATGTTCCGTTAAGCGTCGCGGAGAATATAAATGTATCTTTGAGACAAATCGGTTGTAATTTCGGAATGCATTTTACTACAGTTCAAACAATTTTAAAAAAACATCAAAAAAAATTTCATTCTTATAAATACTCAAGGCATCAAAAAATTTTTGAAGAAGATAAAGAAAAAAGAATGGAATTTTGCGATATAATGATGGATAATGCAAAGATGAATCGAAACTTTTTATCTCAAATTTTATTCAGTGATGAATCTGGGTTCTCATTAAATGGCGAACCAAACAGGCAAAACTATAGATACTGGAGTACAGAAAACAAGCACTTAGTATTTTAGATACACAGTCAGTATCGAAATAGTGTAAATGTTTGAGCCGGGATTATAGGCCATCGCGTAATAAAGCCGTTTTTAATGCCTCAACGATTGTCAGGTGAGGATTATTTAAACTTACTAAAGAAGTTTGTCGGACCAGCTCTGGAAGAAATGAGAGTAAATTATAAAATTTGGTTTCAACATGACGGCTGTCCAATCCACTACAGACAAGAGGTTAGACTCTTTTTAGATACCGAGTTTCCTAACCGGTGGATAGGACGAGGTGGTGAAATCCATTAGTCAGCACGTTCTCCTGATTTAGCCCCAAATGACTTCTTCTTGTGGGGCCATGTGCATGATCAATTGTATAATGACGGAAAAACTTACCACAATGTAGAAGAATTAAAGGCAGCTATCACTGAAGAATGCCGAAGGATAACCGTTTATCAGTTAGCTGAAGTTCGAAGAAATTTTTACGATAGATTAGGCCATTGTTCAAATGCCTCAGGCGATTTGTTGAAACATTTATTTTAAGATTCGTTATTATTTATTTGTTTAAGAAGGTTTTGTACAGTCGTTGTGATCATATCCTGCAGTCTTAATTCATTTCTCCTCAGATTTATTAAAACAATTATTTAGGTATTACTTGTCTTTTATTTCAACAATAAAAAATTTTAAAAACCATGAGTAGAATAAGATATTAATTTTAAATCTTCATACTTTTTACTGTAACAAACTATTCTGTCGTTATACTGTTCTACAAGAGCAAGTAACTGAGATTCCTCATTAAAGGTACCCTGACTTTAAAATTTCTCCAGCTCTAGAGAATAAAGCCGGCCACTGACGATACAACGCCGCAGTACGACAAAATCGTACAATTAAATTGTACAATTTGGTCGGAAAGTAAGATGGCCACACACGATCCAATTCTGCAGTACGACAAAATCGTACAATCGACAAAATCAGCTCCAGCTCCCGATTTTAGTGAAGACTGAACAAACTTTCTTTCCCGTTTGTAGAAAGTTCTGTAGTTAGTTAATTTTTTTTTAACATTATCTTCTGTTACACCCGGCTCCACCTCCTTAAATTTTTCGGTAAGAGCATACATTGCCCTTTTTCTGGCGCTGCGATTATGATATTCATCGGACCTTACTTTCCAAAGGCATGTAAAATGTTTGTACATTTCAAAAACTTCCCTTAAAAAATCTTGCGTGTAATTTGACATTATTATAATATCTGAACGTGTTTACTATTAATAAGCAAAACCAGTAAACAAAAAAAAACTATCATGCACCGACAAAACGAAATTGTACGCATGTGTGCAAACTGCAATTGTGCAATTCTGTCGGAACCAGGCACACACAATGCAATTTTATCGGCAATCCGACAGAATCGTACTGCTGCAGTTAAAAATTTTTAACTGCAAACCAAACCGATCCAACTTGGTCGGTCGTGCACACACACGATCAAATTTCATCAATTTCATTCCGATTTCGTCGCATCCAACTTAATTGTACTGCGGCGTTGTATCGTCAGGGGCCGTCTTTAGAGAAAAATCCAACAAATTCTCATTGGATTTTTTTAAATGACTGGTACTGATGGTAGATCCGGGTAAATGCAGCATACAAGAAACGACCATTTAATGAAAAATACCTTTTCATTCGTTGTGTACGAGTCATTTTTTAAAAAACAAATTATAATACAAAGTTGCAATTGTGAAATAAATGTCAGATAAATTTAGAAAGTCAAATGTCATAACCATTGCTACTTTTTAGTTTTCTTTGCTTAGTACTTTCTAGTCTTTAGTTCAGTACCACAAGATGTTAGAAAAAAAACAACAAAGGAATCAGATAACAATTTTAATCCTCTATAACTTTCATGTTAACCATTTTGACGTAAAATCATTAAGAGAGCAAATATTGGGATTGTTTTCTTTTAGATGTAAAATCCTATGTCTCGCAAACCAATTATACACCCTGTATATACAAACATTGTTTCTTTATTGGCGAAATTTGATGACTTATGACTGGAAATAAAAAACTTATCATCTTCACTTGTTGCGTTGTCTGAAACTTGGTTGTGTCCATCAATTGTAGATAGTATAATCGATGTTGAAATTTATGTAGTATTTCGCTACGACCGTGAAGGTGAGGTCTGTCTGTATTTAAATAAATCTCATTTTGATGTAACTGAATATAATATTACAAGATTAATTATTTCTGTTAAACCCTATAATTCCGTGTGGATAAAATTTGATAGAATCCAAACCCGCGTATCTTTTGTTGCACGCTTGTATATACATATCACCAAGTAGCTACATTTTAAACAATCGTGAAAATGATAAAATGTTAGATGACTCTATTTTAACCACGTTTAATCAATATATTAATATAATCATTGTTGGTGATTTTAACTTCTCAAATATTCAATGGTTGCAAGATGTGGTCACAGCAAAGACTTCGATTAAATCTGAATTTGTAAGTTTGTTGTCTGAGAATAAAATCATACAATTGGTTAAAAAGCCCACCAGATTCAGGAGCACTCAAACCCATTCATTATTAGATTTTGTTCTAGTTTCTGACAAAAATCTGGTGTCCTCACTAGAAATTTGAAACCCAATAGGTATCTCAGATCATACAGTGATTGAATTTAACTTACAATTTATCCTATAACCTGATTCGTGTTGGAATTTAATTACAATAACCAAGTCTGATTATGAGACTATTAATAAACAGCTTACAAATATTAATTGGAAGTTTTTATATTCATTAACAGTCCAAGATCAGTGGGAAGCTTTTGCTGGGGCGATAAATTCTTGTGTTGTCAAAAATTTCTTGACTTTCACGAAACATATCAATAATAGAAAACCTTGGATTGCAAGTAACTTACTTAAAAAGATTAAATACAAAAAAAAACTTTGGAAAAAGCTTAAGCAGTCTCCAACAGAGCACAATTCTTTGTCTCAGCGTAAATTTCAAATAAGATAAAAATAGAATTAGAAATGGCTAGAAATATTTATAATACTAATTTAATAAATAACCCTAACTTTTTTACTCGTATATTCGTACATATTTTGTCAGTAAAGTGTCGGTTCCTCTCGCTCGCAATTCAAATGGTGTTTTATGCGCTAATGAACTTGAATCCGCAAACACGCTGGCTGAGAAATTTGTCTTATCTTATAGCAGTGCATCTGTAAAAAAATTACCATCATTTTTGCCCACACAATTAGTCACGGGTTTGTCCCACATTGAATTTGAAACAAGTACTGTATTTTAGGGTTACTTCAACAGCTCAAAACTGGCACAGTTCCAGGTCCGAATCAAATAACAGCAAAGCTCCTGAAAAACTGCGCTTCTTCTATATTTGTGCCACTCTCACATAATATAAAATAGTCGTTATTGACAGGTGTCTTACAAAATGAGTGGCTACAAGCGACAGTTACTCCGTTACAATAAGTAGGAGATAAGCTGGATCCTTCTAATTATAGACCACTGAGCTTAACATCTATATGCTACAAAATTGCCAAAAAAATTGTTGTTAGTAGACTTATGCAGTATTTAATAGACAATAATATTATACCCAATCAACAACATGAGTTCATACCTGGTCGATGTGTGGTAACAAACCTACTTTATTCTGTGAATGTGTGGACAAAAATTTTGGATAGCGGTCAGCCTTTAGATATATTTTATCTTGATTTCAGTAAAACGTTTGACAAAGTGTTACATACACTTTTATTAACTAAATCGAAAGCATATGGCATAGCTCGGTGTTTGCTTAAATGGATTGAAGCGTTTTTATCAATTGATGACTGTTATTCTGCCTACGCCGATGATATTAAAATTTTTGGAAACCTTAGATCCGCTGACCTGCAAAGTTTTTATGTAGAGCGAAACATGGAGCCTGCTTTTAAACTTATCAAAGTGTTGTGTGTTACACTGCGGAAGTAATAATCTTTGTGTGCTATATCATGTAAACCAAATAACGTTAGATGTGGAAAATGCTCAAAAATATTTGGGTGTAATAAGTACCAACAGAATGAGCTGGTCTGAGCAAACAGTTGCTGCTGCGGGCAAACCAAAAGGATTTTTTATCTGCTCAAACGTGTATTTCGTAATCCAACTCCAGATATAGTTGTTAAATTGTACAGTACATAATATATCAGATCACATTTAGAGTATGTGTGAGAGTTTACTTTTTATACATTTACTGATATAAATTATTTAAGTCAACACGGCTTTAATATAATAGCGCAAGAAGGAGGGATAGCTGAGTGGAGATTGCACAGAGCCCTTGGCGTAGAGATGATACTATTGCCGTAAGGGCAGTAGACAGCAGCCAGCGGGTAATACTCGTAAAAGTGTCAAGTTCGAGTGCGGTACTCGTGCATAGTCAAGTCAAGTCGAGAGCACGAGAGTGATAGTTATCTTTATACTCGAACGAATATAATTTGTGATTGTGTGCAAATTAAGTGCAAATGTGGTGTCTTAACATTTCTGTTCCAGTAACCTAGTCAGGTGACAGATCCTACCTTCTTCTAACAATGTGGCTGGTTTGGCCATGGCAGCTAGGTTTGAGTACTGATACGACTTGCTCTAATCTTAGAAAAGAGCACATGTAAGACCTTATTACATTATATTGATTATTATGATGCATGCAGATACATATATGTCATTATTGGCATATTTGTTTTATTGTAGAGCATGCAGATTATTTGTGTCAGAATTGACACGGTTGTTATTGGTTATTATTGCTCTTTATGTGAAATGATTAAGAATGAAAACCTACAGCAGACAACTTGTTCTGTTCTTGAGCCGGTCTTTACTACTACGATTATTATTTATTATTTGGCTCTCGACGCCGATTAACAATCTCTGTTTTTCGGTTGAGATCTAGCTTCTCAGATTTCTTAAAAAGATTAGAGAGATCTTAGAAGCCGGGTTTGATGCTGCTGTCAAGGCTGGTGCCTTGTCGCTGAAAATGGTTGTAGGTGCATTCCCTATTGTGGCAATGGAAGGTTGCAGTGTTCAAATACTTTTCACTTATTCCTTTAATCTTGTTTTTATTCTCCTCGCCGGAAACACTGTAGCCAATGGCCATCTAGGTTTAATTACCTGGGTGCAGGCAGTCGTGAGAAGGCCTCTATTGACTTCTCACATTGGTACCGAAAATAATAAATAGGTTGAACAATGGAGAAGCAGAGGGAAGCCGCTAAAGTCCATAGAATCCGGTCCATATGATAGAAACAGCAAAGCCACCGTAGCAGAGGATGCCCTCCACAAAACTGGAATGGAGAAAGATTGCCTGTCGGGGACAAGCCCCCGGTGAGTTTCTTGATAAGTATTATTGACAGGTACATTATGTGTTAATCTGTTTCATGTATGGTTAATCTAATCCGTTCAATTCGTTTGAGGCGGTTTCTTAACGGCGGCCACAAAGGGAGTGAGTTGTAGTAGATCGTTGATAATAATGTAGTCTGTTAATCTTGTATTTATGCAGTACATATTCAAGTTGTATTCATAATCGGAAAAGAATGTGGTGAAACAATCTGACAATAAAATTATTGTATTTTAATGAAACTAGGTAATTTAATTATATCAATTTAATTATCCCGGCGCCTTCACCATTATTCTTATGCAAATTGCGTCAAAAAAAATACCCCTTGCATACGCTATTCCGTTGTAAAGACCTCTATTAGTAAAAGATAAAAAAGCCTTAGAAAAAGTGCAACACAAAATAACAAGATGGAACAAGTTGCCTTATGAAAAGAGACTAGATGTGCTTGGTTTACCGAAAATAGAATCTCGACAAAATAGAGCCGATCTTATTCAGTTATTTTGCTTAACGCACGGTTTGTTTCCTACAAAGCATAATGAATTTTTGCAGTTTGCGTCTGACGAGAGGTTGCGCGGTCATCTGTACAAACTGCAAAAGGAACCGTTTAAATCAACGGTTCGGATTCTTGTAACAAGAACTCTTTTTGATAACCCTGCAGCGTAATAATAACTAGTTGTAACCGTGAAGTTACACAAGGGGAAAAGCAGAGAAGGGAATAAAGGGAATAGGAAAACTCGAGGACAGGCTAATCTCGGCTAGCTTTACCTTGTTCAAAATTGCCCGGTAGTTCAGCCGTAGAGGCGTGAATCTAGGAACACAGGTGGTGTATATGGCGCCACTCAACCTAAGCGCAGACAATAGCCGAAATTAGCCTCCCTTTAGCCTTTTAGGGGTCAAGACCTGCAGGCTAAACAAAAGCTCCAGTAAAATAATATTAATATATTGAATAAATAAAAAAAAATACAACAAATAAAAAACTAACTGATATTGGCATCAAAATGAAATAAAATAAAAAAAAGGTAAATCCAGAAAGTTCAAATAATTAATTAGTTCTAAATAATTCGAATAAAATTTTATCACAATTTTAACACAACTTGACAGAACTCGATGCAGTCTGAGTTAGACAAGACAATTCCCTTGAAGTTAACTCAAGCACCCCTTACAGATTGTTCTGATTACCACAAACAATAAAGGCAATAATTTGATGAAACAAAATATAATAAAAGAAAAGTTTTCTTCACTTTAAAGGTGTCGTTCAAAGGCTTACTAACATTCACACATTCATTCTACCTTTCATAGACCTTGAACTAATCTTATCTGCTGTTTCCGTTGGAGATGGTTGTTTTGCAGTGGTTTACTCCTCGGAAGCTCGATGGTAAATAGCAAGATAACAGGAGGTAAAGAGATCGAGTGCCGCAATTGAGTCGTCTCTCGACTTGACCCCAGACTTGTCCCTAGACTTGTCCCTAGACTTGTCCCTAGACTTGTCCTACATGACCCGCGAAGTAAAACCGTTAGTGGTGGAATTAATGAGACTGTTTAACTTACCCCTTCTAACGTCACGTAATCGCGAAAATGGTAAAGTCGTTATCAAAACGTGGCTTCAAAGCCGTACCAATTTTCTTGTCAAAAAAAGTCGTGATCACACGTAATACCCACTACCGGGTTTATTTGACTCACTACTTTGGCGTAGAAGGGTACACTAACACTACGTACGGTGGCGGACTTAAAGTGAAACATGGACGCTATCACCACTCCTATATATAGAGTCGGTATCTTTCCCGCTTGAAATCTGGTAAATTCTGCTTTACTATCGGATTATTCTTTTCCTATCCGTTAAAAACTACCTGGGTTTTTTTTCTGGCCAATAAAAAAAGTTAGCTTGCTTTACTTAATATACAGAGTGTTCAGAAAAGACAGTTACTCGAAAGACATAAATTGTCTTAAAAGCGTCGGGTCTTCGCAGTTCTAGACTAAATCGATGACAGCAAATTCGATAGTGCACAAACTAGCGTCATGCAATGAGTAGTTTAC
Source organism: Lagria hirta (assembly GCA_947359425.1). Classification (NCBI taxonomy): domain Eukaryota; kingdom Metazoa; phylum Arthropoda; class Insecta; order Coleoptera; family Tenebrionidae; genus Lagria; species Lagria hirta. Next base: position 9,177,298 of record OX375801.1, on the reverse strand, counting down.
CGCAAAATGGCAAGAAGGCGCTTATTTATCGCAATTTTTGGCGTGTGCCGCAATTCAACCGTTACATAGTCATAATATTAAATAGCTAATCTAAAGGTTCTAATCTTTGAATAAAAACTATTTTATTGTATATTGCTTAAAAGTAATTAATACTAATGCAATAATACTAATTAGTCAAAAAATAAACGTTTTACTGACTCAGGTCAGCTCATGTTCTTGTATTCAGTCAGGTTTAAAAAAAAACTTATAGATATGCAACAAGCGCATCAACATTGCGCCATATTTAAAGAGCTGCTGACAGATACAATATTTTTTTACATACTACTTTTGTCACACTAAAATTGGTGTACTTTTTATACTATAATTCTCTATGAATTATTACATGAGCACGCGCAGATATCTTCCAACGACACAAAAAGCACGTTAAACATTTTACTACTACAATTGACCTCAAGAAATTCGGTCTGCTGCTTTTTTATTAAAGTTTTTTAAAACATTTTATTAAAGTTACGCTACTTGGTAGCTAGAAAAGAGTTTTTGCTCGCAATAATAAGGAGGAAGATCTAACGCGGTGAGCGAGCAAAGCGCCTTATTTTATTGCTGTAAGAAAAAATTTTCTATTTTTGAAATACTGTTAATAGTGATTTGATAAATTTTTTTATTACAGGCTTAGACTCTAACGTTTACCTAACCAACAATAGACAGCGAAATAAGAAAATATATTTAAATGTATTTAAAAAGCTATTTGTAGAACTAGAACATCTCCCAGGTTGCTACCTGTTTATTTCAAGATGTTGACGTCATGGGTTTAGAATATGGTGCATAGATTGTTTTGAGATTTTAAACCATCTTACAGCTTATCAGCTTGAACAGACTAATCTGTTTCCTAGAGTGAATAGATAAAAGTGTGTGAGCGACAGAAGATATAGATAAGAGAAGATATAGATGAAACAAATTGGAAAGTTTTTTGCAATAATAAAGCCACGGCCGGACTTGACCTAGCCTGACCTGATCATATTAATATAAAATTTAGCAAAACTGTAATGCTTATATAGGAGAACATTATTAGTCTCATACAACCACCTGTATTTTTAAAATAAAAATTGTTTAGTTTTCACCAAACTCACACACTAATTGACAAAGTTTGCCAAAACTACTTAAAATCTTACTCTGAGCTGCAACTATAAGTAATTAATGGCGTCATTTTTATAAAGCGCGGTAGTACAGGTGATATTTCAGGCTTAATTATGCTGTAAATTTTTACAAAAGACTGGTTTTTCAAGATAACTTTTCGAAAACAAATGGCACACTTGCCGGGACCCGCTATCACTTATGGTTAGTCGATTTTTGTAATGTAATTTTCAAGAATTCGACTTGAGGCCTAGCACACACACATCAAACGCACATGATTTTTAAATATTTTTAAAATTAAAGTTAAAATAATGTTTTTTTAATACAAAAGTATTTAATGATTTACAGTTTTTTTCAGTTTAGTTCAGATATCTAAGTGAATAAAATTTCTTAAGCAATTTTTTTTTGTTCTACAAAGCTACTTGAATAAGAAATCTAAAACTACCACATTTTAAATTTTCTATCAAGTGGTTTTTTTTTTAATGATTTTAATTTCATCTTTGTCTTAGCTTGTATCTGCACTTTCGTAAAAAATTTTTTGTCTTTTTCTACTTCTTCTAACTTCTTTAATAACTTTGTTTGCTTTAATTAAGCTCACTTTGTTCAATCTTAAGAATCAGTTTTTTTATACGCTTATCTTTAGAGTGACCTAACTTCTTCTCCAAATATGTCTTTTGTCATTTTCTCCCAATTTAAAGTTTTGAGAAGGTTTCAATTTTTGACAACTAATGAGAATAAGCTACCCTCTACGCTTATCTTAGTTGCGATCTAACTTTTCCTCTAATTACTATTTCCCAAACTAGATCACTGCTTAGGCTTATGGACTTAAGCTTAATTCCTATGAGGAAGATAAATATTGCTTCACTTTGCCTTCTTCTCAAGATTTTTACGTTGATAAACGCGCTTTGCTAACATGATAAAAATATTTTCAGGCTTAAGTAATACAACTGTCAATTCCAATTTTTGAAGAATGATGTTGCAACTTTAACCAACTCTCTCTCTGCTTGGTTCACAGTACTCAGCCACTATTGCACAAAATTCAACAATTAATTTTTAAATTCATAAATTTTGCTTGCTATCAATCAAGCGTCTTATACAAAACACTAATGGAGACTTCAACAACTTAAAAAAACTTATCTTATAAACTTAAAATTACTACCACAGCAGCAGAATGTACTCATGTAATCACTTCTTCAACTTTCCGTTTACATCTTTCTCAATAAAATAATTTTACATATAGTTTAACAAAGACAACAGTTTTGACAAAATAGAATGTCCGATTCCATTGGTCTTTGAAGAATGCCGCTGGTTTTGAGCAATTGAAAAAACCGTTGGTTAAAGCTTTCATAATTTCTTGTCTTGGTATCAGCAAGAAGTTTGTGCTACAATGCGATGCTTTGGTCTACGACATTGGAACAGTGTTGAGCCAGAAGTTTTGGGACGAAAAGCCTGTCATCGGTTATCTATAAACGAGAGTATGGTTTCCCACCCTCCGGGTGCTTACCCTACTCTCTTGAGTAGAGGGTTGCTTACGGCAACGTGTATGAAACTAGAGGGGCTGCCTTCGGCAACCATAGAACAAACGCACTTTTTTTTATTAGATTATTGTTTAATAATTTTTTTATTTTAATAAATTTTTATTTATTTCTTTTTGTGCTTATTCTACTTTCTCATTTAGATTATTACCTGCGGCAACAATTTGGTATTATTTACCTTTAAAATGAATATTATTTATTATTATATTATATGATTTTTTTTTATTTTGTGTTTTCTATTACTATATTTTTATTCAATCTTTCTTATGCTTACCCTACTCTCTCAAACATATTATTAATTACGATTAAATTTTTTTTCTATTTTTATTGTAATAGTTTCCTACGGCAACATATATAAATCTATTATTATTTATATTTAAAAATACTTTTACTATTCATTATTATTTTATATTTTTTTTTTGTTTTTTTTTTCATTGTATTTTTTTATTTATTTTTCTTTGTATTTACCCTACTATCTTATACGTAAACAATTGGTTTTTGTTAAAAAAATTTATATCACATTTTCTTCATTATATTTTTTTTTCTTCCTTTTTATTTTTTTATTTTTATACTAAATATACTACTATAATTTTTAAAAATAATATTACTATTTATTATTATTATATTATTTTTTTCACTTATTATGTATATATTTTTTATTTATTCCTTCTTTTGCTTACCATACTCTCCTATATTTTTGCTTACCACTTTTGCTTCTTATATGTAAGATGTTGCTTTCAAACAACAATATTTCTTTTTTATTAAAAAAAATTGCATTACATTTTATTTAATATACTTCTTTTTTTTCCAATTTTTTTCTTTCTCTCTCTTCTCTTTAATCGCTTCTAAAGCAAGTCTATTATTAGATTTTTTTCGAAATGAATATTATTATTTTATATATTTTTTGTTGTTTCTATTATTATATTTTTTCATTTATTTCTTTTTTTTCTAGCTTACTTTGCCCTCTTATATATATAAGGTTGCCTTAGGCAACAATAAAACAACCATATTTTATTTTTATTAAAAAAGTTTGTATTACATTTTAATAATTATATACTTTATTCTTTTTTTTTCTATTTGTTTTCTTTTTCTAATTTTCTTAATTTTTTCTTATTTTGATATTAATTTTTTCCTATTTTCTATTTAATTTTTCCAAAATATGTAATCATTCAATTACAATCATACATAATCTAAAGAAAAAATCAAAAAAAATTATTTGTATTTTAGTTATATATTATATATCAAATTCAAAAAAACAACCACTCTATAGAAATTTGTACATAAAAATTGACAGAAAAACGTTTCATATTTCATGTTAGTTATAAAATATAAATCATTAATATTAAGTGATCACTTTGTATTTTTTAATTGATTATGTCAACAATAATAGTTTACAATTGACATTGTATTTTTTTTTAAATATTTAATTGTTTACGTACGATTGAGAAAAAAATATATATTCTGTATAGATACTTTTCGAAAATAATTTTTCACTTCCATCTGATTTTAAGTCATTTATATAAATTTTCTTACATGAATAGGCCCCAAACACAACTTAACCTCACTTTTCGTATACACAATTATAATTTTCCGACAACCACAGTTCTATATCTTATATAATATAATCAAAAAGGCTCTTCTAGCCATTCGTATTATATTCCCATATTATAATAAAGGAAAAAATGTAAAACCGGCCAAAAAATTAGGTGTCTCCTCAAAAAATTTTATCAAACCTTATCTAAAAAAAAAATTATAGACAATGAGATTAAATAATTATTAAACTTACTTTATTTTAATCTTTTCATTTATATTTTACAAAAAAAACAACTCTTTTACACTTAATTTTGTAAAATATGTAAATACTTTATAAAAATTCTAAAAATAATTATTTTATTATTACATTTTTTTTGTTGCTAACAACAACGATGTCAAAAATATTAGAGCGGTAAATTTAAAATTGTCTTTCATTATTTCCTTTTCAAATACCAATTTCAGGCATGTTCTATCAATAAAAGATTTTAGTATTTGATAAAAAAAAGTCGAAAAACATACCCAGGACTTTTCTTTCTATTATTTCTTCTATCTTTTCTAATATAAAAAAAAACATTTCAATTAATTTGGGGCTCAATTTTGGAAGACCTATTAACCCAAAGCTTTTCTTTTTGCCCCAAAATACTCTTTAAACGTCGTTTCATTTAAATATTCATTGTAATTTCTATTATATTAGCTTCACCTCTTTGACATTTCGGGGGGCATGCTCTATCAATATAAGATTTTAGTATTTAATAAAAAAAAGTCAAAAAACATACCCGTGGGCTCTTCTTTCTATTATTTCTTCTATCTTTTCCAATATAAAAATGCATTTTAATTAATTTGGGGCTCAATTTTAGAAGAACTATCAACCCAAAACCTTTTCTTTCAACCATAACAAATTTATAATAACCTGAAGCTGTCAATTTGACAATTTCTTTATAAAACTTTTGATATTTTGACCGAAACCAAAAAAAAGACTTTTTTCGACTTTTCGATCTTTGCTTCTAACTTTTGGGTGATTGCCACTTGTTTATTTAACAAATATTTTAATTGTTTTGAGTTGTATTTACGTAGATTTTCCATTATATTCACTTCACTTATTTGACAGTTTGGGGCACTAATTTTTCTCTACAAATGACATGAAATCTTTTAAAAACTAAACAAAACCTATGCAAATCTTTATGGGTCACTTTAAAATAGTTTTTCAGCGTCGTTTTTCATTTAAATATTCATTGTAATTTCCATTATATTCACACTTCACTCCATTGACAGTTTGGGGCTATAATCTTCTCTTCAAATGACTTTTTGCTGAATGTAGGGCTTAAAAGCCTTCTCGAATGAGTACCCCTCGTTTATTTAACCAATATTTCAATGCTTTGAGCTGTAATTTTTATTATATTCTCACTTTACTCCATTGACAGTTTAGGGCACTAATTTTTCTCTTAAAATGTCATGAAATCTATTAAAAAAACTAAACAAAACCTATACAAACCTTTATCAACCATTCCAAAATAATCTTTAAAAGGTCGATATTTATTGTAATTTCCACATTATATTCTCACTTTACTCCGTTGACATTTTAAAGCACTTCTCTACAAAATGCCTTAAAATCTTAACAAATCTTTATCGGTCGCTTCAAAATAGTTTTTAAACAATGTTTTTGTTTAAATATTCATTGAAATTCGGTCTCATTATATTCTCACTGCACTCAGTTGACAGTTTGGGGGGCTACAAATTGTAAAACCTTCATTCTTGACAAAATTACATTAAATCTCTTGATGGGAAATCTTTATAAATAAAACCCCCATGTTTATTTAATAGATATTTTATAGATTTTAGCTGTATTTCGGTAGATTTTCGCCAAAATTAAATACGACTGACAGGTTAGACACTGACAAATGACATTTATTGATGAAAATCCTTAGTGATATAGAATCTATCAATAGTAAGTTTTTCCGTCATTTATCACGATTTTTACACATTCCATCTCACTTTTAAATTTTGCTGGTGGTACAACATACAGCCAAGAGGGCTTACAAATGAAAAAAAAAACTTTACCACGCAAAAATAAAACAAAATAATTGTCATAATGAATAGAATTTATTTCATTTAAAATATACATTCAACAATAAAATTTCAAAAATAATGTTCTTGACTAATTAAGAGCGCAACTGTTCAAAGACGGCAAGAAAATGGCTAGCAGTAGTCAAAAAGCTCAAACCATATCAGATAGTGTCTGCGGACACCCTCACGGTGTCAGTTCAAATCACTACAGTCGACTTTGGTTAAACCGACTTAGAGATAATTAGAAACCCTCAGCAAGATAGTCGTTGCGCTTACAACTCGTTGATTTCGATGTACTACACAGGAAAGGTCAAAACTACGTTGTACCTAATAAGTTATCGTTTTCTGTTCTTTTTTGAGAATTCAGGTGAACAGAATCACGCTAAAAAAGAATTTTTTAAACCAAGGCTTTGCTGCGATTACAGACAAGTGGTATGCAAAAATACTGAACGATGTAGATATGTTTGTTGTAAAACTTTTGAGCTAAGTAGTGAAGGTGATTGTTGAAAACTAGTAGTTCCAAAACATTACAGAAAAAAGGTTGTTTTACGTCATCACGATCAGCCAGCGTCAGAACATGTTGGTATTTACAAAAATTACTGGAAAATAAGAAACCGCTATTTTTGGACGCAAATGCAAATCGACGTAGCACAATACGTCAGAAGATGTAAGCTCTGTGCGCAACACAAGGTTGAGCAAAAGGGTTAATGAGTAACAAAACAACTGCTGAAGTCTTGTGGCAAACGTTTTAGTAGTAACTAAACATCATTTGAAATACGTCGTAGTGTTTCAGATTTGTAATATTTTACCCAAGTTATTAGTTAGAGGCGTGGAAGATGTACTCTTTTGGTGTATGTGGTTCTAAAGACCATTATATTCAATATGGAGCTTCCATTAAAATTAAAAGACATCAGATCCTTTGCGAGAATTATTGAGAGAATGATTTCTTACATACTACTTTACTATCCTTGTGCTGATTCCATAGAAAGGGGGAACAGAGTGGTAGGTCAAAGTGTTCTCAGTCCTAAATTAATGCATTTAGTATTAAGAAATTTGTAATACAAGTTTTTTTTCTAATCTTTTCTCAAGACGTGTCTAATGATTTACAGACTTTAACAATTTTTTGTACCGTCTATAAAAAGTTTAAAAAAGATATTTCTTAAGGCTCTTCAGCACTCCTATGCGCTGGGACATGAAAATGACTGATTTTTGATGCAAGTTATTTCGGTTTAGTTTAAATTTGAAGAAAATTCCGCATTTTCATCTTATCTAAAATACAATAATCTACCGCGCCTTGCTATCAAATTTTTAAAAAAATTGCTAGATGTAAGGGAAATAATTAATATGTCAAAACCTTTGACTCAACTTTTCTTCGAAAGCATTTACTGTAGCATATTTATTTTTGTTGCATCTAAGCAATGATATAAATATCTATCTCGCTGTCTTTTTATTTTTTTTTATTTTGTCTTATTTTTTGATTTAATCAAGAAAACAATATATTCATTTTGTTCGCTAGACACAAAAATTCGTCTAAACGTGAAAAGATTTACGACATCTCTCTGCTTGAAGTGCCGGTAGCTAATTTTTAATTTATGGTGGTAGGAGATTAAATGACACCCTCACTACACACTCTGTTTACCTGCTAATATTCTAAACGAAGTGAATTTTGAATTTAGTTGAATCTTAACAAGGTGAGAGGCACATAGACAACGAGTAGCTCATTTTATTCGTTTTTCAATATAAGATAAAATAGTTCAATTCTCATCAATTATAATTATATTATAATTGATGTTAATTATAAATAAATTTAAATTTAATTTAAAAGAGGATATTTTAAACAGTCCTAAGCACATATTAGGTTGCCATGATAACTGCAAAGATGAAAATAACCTATATAAATATTTTTGCAAAGGCCAGAAGCCTGGGGAAAAGAACCTATATAATATATTTAAAGAAAGTACGATTTTTTCAGACTTTGAAAATTACGTCAATCGAGTAGCTAGCCATGCTTCTAGTTTATTGCATGATGTCGATACAAATTTCGCCGAATGTTATAATAGCATAGTGAACAAACTAGTGGGGGGCAAACGAATAAATTTTTCACTGGGAAAATCATATGAAACACGATGTTTTGCGGCAGTTTCTAATTTTAATAATAAACGACCATTTTTTTATAAAGTTTAAGAAAAATTAAATAAAAACAAACATTGCAGAAAATACACTGAACAATTTTGTTTCATCAAAAAAATTTCAAAAAAGACAAAAAATAAAAGGAAGCTTGAGGTAATAGAAGCAGATGATGATTACGGCAAGTCAGACGATATAATACCAGATAAAAATTCTGAGGAGTTAAATATTTTAACTTCTTTGTATTTAGAAAACCTTAATAAGGTAAATTTTCAAACTGTTGAAGAAATTACACGCGGACAAAGTTCAAATCCTGAGTGGTTTAAACAAAAATACTTTCGTCTAACCGCCAGCAATTTTGGCCGAATATGTAAAATGCGTCCGACTACATCAACCGTCAATCTTGTTAAATCATTACTATATTCTTGCCCAAAAGTCGGTTGCAAGTCATTAGAATATGGAATATCTAATGAAATCCATGCACGAGATTTATTTGAACAGACATACCAGTTTGATGTCAATTCTTGTGGTATTTTTATTCATCCGGACTATAAATTTTTAGGTGCTTCACCAGATGGTCTTGTTGATGAAGATGCTATATTAGAAATTAAATGTCCGTATGCTTCTAAAGATATGACAGTGCGCGAAGCAATTATATCAAAAAAAATTTCGTATTGCATAATAGACGATAACAATAAAATTAAGTTAAAGCCAAAAGATAATTATATGTTCCAAATTCAGGGACAGCTGGAAGTTACTAATAGAGAATTTTGTTATTTTTTTATATACACGATATTAGTTTTCATGGCAAAGACATGACAATCTATAATTTTTTTAAATATTTTGTTGTAAATTTTTAAAATCGAGGTGTAAATAAAAATACTGCAAAGCCTGGCATTTTTTTAGCTTAGTTTTTTTAAAAACCACTCTGTATAAGTAGATGTAATTTATAAAGTTCTAGTTTATATGTAGATTTCAACAGAATCTAATCAATGTTTATTGTAAATAATAATTATCATCATAGTCTTATATATTTTCAAAAAAATATAATGAGCACAATTTACAATAAATAATTTTTTTCTATTTTTACCGAATTATACTCGTCTAAATTATCTAAACGATTCTACCAAAACATCTCGGAGAAGTTATCTTAAATTTCAAACATCAGGTAGTGTTGTAAATCAACAAGTTCGACTCAACTATATTATGATTATGTAGTTATTGGTTTATTACGTGTCAGTCACTGGCTATGTCATAAAACTGTGTAAGTTGGGTTGCGGGACCAATCCAAATCTGAAAATTCTTTTCACTGCACAGGAGCCTTAAAACTTATGGTAGGGATCTTTAATCCCTTGGCGACCTAAATACCTTGTTCATAAATCTGTCAAACTCATTAACCAAAATTAACTCTGTTGTTAAATTCTTCTCCATAAAATTCTTGGTCAAGTTCCATGTGGTATGGATAATATTAATATTTGTACATTTTAAATATTTTGCAAACGGATCTATTTGGCTAATTCTAGATTGCTGTGTTAATTTTTTTACACTCTCATAGGGGTTATTATCGGCAATATTTAACACCGCTTTCTGATTTTGTTCATGCATAACCGTTTTATTTAGCACAGCTTTTCTGTTGGTTTTTTTAGCGTACTTGTGGCTTTGAGCCAATTCATCATTCTTTTAATTAAAAGCTTTTGCTCTAAAATTTTTTTTTTTAAACTTTTTTGCGTAAAGTTACTCTGCTCAGCGGGCTTTACCGTAGATTGAACATATGTCTAGTTTTTCTGTATTTGCATACGTGTAAGACATTTTATAATTTTAAACAAAACTAAAACAACACTGATGTAAACAACTACAAGTGTAAATAAATCTGATTATATTGAAAAAATTGATGGATTTTTTCAAGATGATTTCTATCTTCCTTTATCTAGAGATCCTACATCAAAAATTAAAAGGGAACTTTCAACATTGATATAATCCTCCGATTTCTCGCCTGAAATAAAAACCCAATTAATTCCAAAACACTCTGTTTCTCCAAGGTTGTACGGTCTTCCAAAAATTCATAAACCAGACGTTCTACTGCGACCAATTGTCAATACAATTAATTCTCCCAATTTTCAAACAGCCCGTTATCTTGCCTCACTTTTCAAAGGTTACAGTGGAAAAACTTCGACTTATGTCCTAAATTCTTCTCATTTCGTTCAAATGTTATCCAAGTTCTCTTTGGATCCTTCAGATTTGCTGGTTAGTTTTGATGTAGTATCACTCTTTACAAAAGTTTCTGTTCCAGAAACAATGGCTATTGTCAGAAAGTTGCCATGTGATGATGACTTTTCTAAAACCCTAGGAGATCTAACAGAAAAATGTTTAACTTCAACATATTTTCGATTCAATAATAAATTTTATAAACAAGTCACAGGAACTCCAATAGGTTCTCCTTTGTCTCCTGTTATTGCTAATGTCTTCATGGAATCTTTTGAAACCAAGGCATTTAAACCCTCGGTTTTAAAACCTAATGTGTGGCTCCGATATGTGGATGACACGTTTATTATTTGGCCTCACGGTAAAGACAGTTTGCCAGACTTTTTAAATCATCTAAATGGTTTAAACAAAAATATTTAATTTACAATAGCAATTGAGAATCAAAATTTTCTTTTATTTTTAGATGTCTTGGTAACACGTCTTCCTTACGGGTCTTTGGATCATACAATATATTGAAAGCCTAGTCATACAGATCGCTATCTTCATGCGACATCTCATCATCCTGCTCAAAAATTGTCTGTCATTAAAACTTTGGTACATCGTGCTTTTTCGGTTTGTCAAACATTAAGTCTTCAAAGAGAATTAGATCGGCTAACAACTAGCCTGATGAATAATAGATATAAGAAACAGGGTATTTAACGTATTATTAGCCACCATCGACATCCTCGCACAAAAACAAGAGAGTCGAAAAATAATACTGGAACTGCTTTTCTTCCATTTGTTCATAGGGTTACAGACAGAATCGGAAAAATTCCTCGCAAACAAGGACGGTTGAGAACGGTTTTCAAATCATCTACTAAAATTTTTAAAATTTTACCATCTCTAAAAGACAGATTTGACTCACTTTTGTCAAAAGGGGTTTATGAAACTCCGTGCTCTTGTGGCACAGTTTGCATTGAGGAAGGACGTTCAATTAAACTTCGAGTTTCTGAACATAAAAGGTACATAAATTCGGGTTTATAGTCACAGTCATCACTAGCTGAACATCATCTAGACACCAGTCACAAAATTTGTCTAGATGAATCTTCCTTGATTTGTGAATCAAAATTTTTCTATGACAGAAAAATTAGAGAAGCAATCGAAGTTATAAAACACCCAAACAACTTTAATAAAGATGCAAGTTATTATCTCTCAAACCTTTGAAAGCTCTTGTTCGTAAACACTTTTTCGCCTTCAATACAAAGCGTTTCCGTTTTCTGCGCAGCTCTCTCTTTAGCCGTTCCCACCGCTTTCTCTTCTTATTTTACCATATAAGTCCAAGCAGCAACGAGGTCTAACCAGAATAAGTTTCGCCTCCTGCGTAGTTTATACGACAAGTTACCGTGCTTGTTTTTGTTTTTATTCCTTGTCCTGATGACGCCTCTACCGATGGAGTGCGAAACGTCGACAATTTCATTTAACTTTTCGACACGGTTTTTTCCAAAAGATGTCAATATTTCAGTGTAAATGTACTTCTCAAGTTGCCAAAGGTTTCAGTAAAACTAATAGTTTTAGGTATTTGGGTCGCTAAGGAGTTAGAGACCTCTACCATAACTTATAAAAAATAACTACTACTTAGTCTATGCTACTACAAACTTCTTGTGAACAGCACTCCTAATCACTAAAGACTGTAAAGCATTAGAAACGTCATTACAAAATATTTTTTGTGCCTTGCGCTTGCAAGACATAACTTTCAACGTGTCCTAAGCGGTCTGCAACGCCGTTTTGCCAGCCTAGGCTAGAAAATAATTACTATGACATTTGCTGTCATTGTCAGACATTTATCAACGACAACTAACGGTTTGTATTGTATAATGTTACAATTAATGTATAGCCCCCCAAAGTTCCTAAGCCGTAATGTGTGCTGGAGTATCGATTTTTTCAGAAAACAGCAATTTCACTTTTTAAGAACGCAAATAGGTAACTTTTGAAATGTCAAAGCAAATATTTTTTTTTAATAAACAGGACATCTGGATTTTTCATTTAGCGTTGCCATAACATGAAAAAAACTTTTTTTAATAAAAAATTTTTTTTATTTTTTAAAATAAAAAATTGGCAACGGCACAAAAAATTTTGTAAATCACACTTTCGAAAACGCTTTTGCAAGGGCTTGTAGTTTGAGGGCCTCGGCCTTCGCCAAAATCACTCGTCTTGCAAAATGCTTGTTTCCAGCCTTGTGATTCAAATAACTATTTATTTATTATTATTTAATTAGACAATTGAGTATTTTAAAACTTTATTATTATTAATACTGATATTTAATGCAAAAAACTTTTTAAAAAAATTTTTAAATTAGTTATAAACAATTAGAAATTGATAAAATTTAAATAAAAATCACGTGACTGTAAACGCGCTAAAATTGGTCACCATGGTTGTTACGTCATAATGTTGTAGCTATTCAATAACAGTACAGCGTTGACGGCTATTACACGTGACTAGATAGTCCAGTCATTTCGTCCGAAAAAAAGGCAAATAAAAGAAAATAAATTTGCGCTTCTAATTTTTTAATATGTTGTAGGGGATACCTAGAAAAGCTTAACTTGAGATTGTCGACCAAGCTTTCCTAGGAGCTTTCGCCGCCATCTTGAAAAAAGAGGTAAAATTTGTTTCTCGGCAATAACTCGGCTATCCAATGAGATTCGAAAATTTGTGTAAGACACTTTTTGTAGCTTTCTTTGTGCTCTACAATAACGCTCGAACCATTTTTAGCGTATCATGCATCGTTATCGAGATATCGATCGATAAAGTCAAAAATTTAGGACACAATTTTTGTTTTTTGCTTTTTTTTTCTTTGGGTCTTATTATATATGAAAAATTGTAGAATTCAAACTTGTAGAGCATATTCAGACCTACAATTTCCTTCTTAGATTTTTTTATGTTGGACAAAAATTACGATCTCCAGCGCGCCGCAAAGTCGGTGAATCCACGCTCAGCGTCAAGCGCGATCAAGTTAGTATATCGTATTGTAGGAGCGCAAGAAAATTGAGAGATTGTGTGTGTGTGTTAGTGTGTATGTATTAACAAATGAAGGGTGAATGAAAAAAAAAGACAAGCTGACGAGGCTAGCAGCGGTCGTTATGAAAAAATAACAGTCAGTCGTTGTTTGGTTCGCTAAAAGAAACATTGTTCCTCTGTTCTCCATTAATCCCGTTAATAAAAAAATGCAAACCTTTAATCATATATTGAACAGAGTCGACATTTTGCTTGACGACGACGACGATGTCTGTAACGATGATGATGACGATGCTCTCATCGAATCAGCATCATTTCCAACGTTTCAACAGACACAACTCGAAGAGTTTACGGAGGACGAAGATCTTCAGCTTGGACCATCCAAGCGAAAAAAAAACATGAAAAAAGTCCATCGTTCCTGTCTCGAGTGCAGAAAAAAATATTTTTCTTTTCGTTTATTTTGTTTTGTTTATTTTGTATTGTAAAAAAATATTTTTTTTTACTGCACAAACAAATTATTTGTTTGATAAATTACTATTGTGTGATCCTTAATTTGTTGCTCTATGTACTTATTTTTTATCCCATCAATTTCCTGAACAATTTCCCATTCGATTCGACATCCAGACACAACCGAGCGAGCAGCTCGCTCGACGCTGAGTGTGGATTCACCGACTTTGCGGCGCGCTGGAGATCGTAATTTTTGTCCAACATAAAAACATCAAAAAATTGTAGGTCTGAATATGCTCTACAAGTTTGAATTCTACAATTTTTCATATTTATTAAAACCCACAGAAAAAAAAAGCAAAAATCAAAAATTGTGTCCTAAATTTTTGACTTTATCAATCGATATCTCAATAACGATGCATGATACGCTAAAAATGAGTTAAGCGTTATTGTAGAGCACAAAAAAAGCTACAAAAAGTGTCCTACAAAATTTTTCAAAATCTCATCGGATAGCCGAGTTATTGCCGAGAAACAAATTTTACCCATTTTTTCAAGATGGCGGCGAAAGCTCCTAGGAAAGCTTGGTCGACAATCTCAAGTTAAGCTTTTCTAGGTATCCCCTACAACATATTAAAAAATTAGAAGCGCAAATTCATTTTCTTTTTTGAATGTACGTAATGACTGGACTAAGACAATAATATTGAAAATTTATTGCTATAAAACGAGTTGTTAGTTAGTTCCGATTAGCTATGTGTGATAAAGGATTTATTAAAGCAAAGTGTGATAATATTCCTGATGTTGACATATTTATGATAACCAATTTTTAAAAAAATGATGTTCGGTTTAATTCTGCTGAAGTTCGAAGTGCCAAGACATCAAGGTAATTCTGTTAAAAAATAATATAATAAACGAAAATATTCAAGTATTTATTCTCCATTAGATTAAATATAATTATTTATTTCATAATTTTCCATGTCATCTTTCAGCTGGAAAAAAAAACAGAAATCATAAGAATTATTTAAATGTTATTGTAACAACAGAAAAACCATTTACGGTGTTAAGAAATACTTACATCAAAATGATCTTCACAACAAAAAAAAATCGATGTTGTTTTGGGATTATTGCTTGAAACCATTTATTTCAACGTTTGTCATCTTGGGGAACATTTAAAAACATTTTGTCAGGAGTTGTTTTTGTAGTGTTCGTACATAATGGTACAAAACAAGAGCGATAACTTTTGAGGTTCGACATTTTCAGTATAAATTTGAATATTTAACAATGACAACAAAATTAAATAGATCAAAACACTGTACTTTATTATTTCTATATCAATTTTAACGAGTGAAAACCAACATTATGACGTCACACGCGCTCGGGATTGTTCGGAAGCTGTAAAATTAATTTTTATTTTCAAATAACTTTTAAATTATTGCAAAAAAAAATTTTAAAAAAATTGTTTTATTATAAAACTTATATATGTTTCCATTTATCACAAAAAATTTTTTTTTTCAAAAACCCAATTACATTACATTACAAAAAACGACTGATCATAAGTGATGGCAAGCCCTGCACTAGTAAATAATTCCATTTTTTTGTAACATATTGCAAATTACACTTTAGAAAACAAGAAATCATTATTGATTGTTTTTCTTGGCATTAGTTATAGTTATTTTGAGGTTGTCTAATTATGAGACAGTTGGTTTTGTTATTTGACATTGACTTGCTTTTTTAAAGTCGAACATAGAATTCTTAGCGATAATGTGTCTCCTCACTGTATAATTTACGTAGCATTTTATGGTTAATAAATAATATTGCTGACAGATTATACTAGTTAACCACCAGTACGTGTTTTTAACAAAAATACCAATAATTTTTTAATTGCATAATAATGACAGCATTTTGCATTCATTTATTGAATTATGCAAAATGATAAAATTTTCTCAATTATCTTTTACTAGAAACCAATATTGATCCTCTAAATACTAAACAGGAATAAAAATTAATAATCTACTTAAAAACAAATTGGATAAAATACGTAGTGTATCATATTTTAATAATAAAATTATAACAAAAAGGAATGACTAGGTATATAATATGTTCTAGTTAAGCTGACAAAAATCTTTAACCTACGTTTGAATTTTATAAGAAATAAGCAAAATTATTAATGAGGAAATATCACATTATAGATAGCTATTGTTATAACGAGAATGTTATGCAATTTATAATAATTGAAGATTTTACTAATCGGCGAGGCAGCGTAGAAACGACCGGGATAAATCGTGAAAGCAAGCAATTTAAAGAAAACTAGTTGTTGTATACAATAAATTTTTAAAAATTAACAAACTTTTTGATAGTTTTGGTTGTTTGACAAAATACCCTCTTTAATTGCAAAATTTCTTAATCTAAAATATCATAATATAATGGCTATACAGAACATAGCTTCTGATGTTCATCAGCTTCTCTATCGGCCGACAAACAAACGGCTTTGAGGATAGAAATCTTCCACCGTTGCAGATAGTTAGATTGAAAAATCTCTAGCAAATAATAGAAAAACATCTAAAAACATTTTTGGATTAAGAAATTAGCTTTAGGCCTTGACAACATCTCAGACATACACTCTTACAAAAGAAGTACTAGTTCACCATGAAAATAAAGAAAGTATTTTTAGTGTGATAATGAGCAACATTAATAACAGTACAAATTTGACAACAAAAAAAATATTTTTTTTTCTAATTTATAGTTCTTATTGCACATAAGTGATTTATTTAGTTTTAAGTTGTAGACAAAACTATGTATGACGCGTGTGAAAGATTTCTCTACACTCCTTGCGACTAAAGCACTTTCCTATCGGCTCGTGCTTTTAAACTTTGCCATTCGTGCATAAAAGCCTTATTTGTATCATAAATAGCTATTATTGTTTGTTTAGAAAGATGGTTGTAATACAAACTAATAATGACGTATTAACTTTTATATGTTTTGCGCAAAATCAAGATGAACAGGAGCATTGCAAGGTTTAAAAAGAAAATTGTAAGGCTTAGAGTAGCAGTTCCTTTTAGTCTTTACTGTAAAATCATTAAATATTTTTGAGAAAACCGAACGTTTAACTACCAACTTTTGATTTTGTTTTCAACAGCTTATGGAAAACTTGAATAAAGTTATGAAACCACAATTCCATTTTAAAAACCATGTTCAAATCCCTTTAACAATGTTAAATAAAATTGGGCTGTGGCCGAGTGGTGACAATTTATACAAATTCAATCTTTACACGATCTACGCTTTTATAATAGTCAACACGTTCTACAATGCTCACAACTTGTTCCAAACTCTCAACGTTTTTGGGGTTTATAACAGTTTGGAAGAATTAACGCAAACTATTTTTTTGGCATTTAAAGATGCACTAGGAATGCTAAAAATTTTTTTCTTTGTGATAAATATTGGGATGTTGAAGCAGCTGATGACTATCCTAGACTCTAATGACTTTCAAGTAAATAGTCTTAGCGAAAAAACATTAATTTATCCTCATGCTCTTTTTTGGAAGTTATGCTATTTTATATTCTGGATTCCTGTCATACCAACCTTATTATTTTTACGTGTTTATCCAATTTTGAATGGATCATACATTAATTATCAATTACCTTTTGCAGCTTGGTATCCATTTAATATTAAATGCTCACCCATTTATGAAATTATATATCTATATCAAGTGTGCGGCATTTGGTTTGTCGCTTTTTCAACTATTAACAGCGACAGTATTATAGCAGCATTATTGATGGCAATTGGAACTCAATGTGATCTTTTGACCCACAAAGTGCAAAACCTTTCGAACGCCGATGGTTCATACGGTGAAAAACTTATAAAATGTATTAAACATCACCAAAAACTAATCAGGTACGTACAATTGTGACAATATTGAAATATAATATGCATGTCAGCAATAAATTATGTCTCAGATTTAGAGATAATTGTTAATAGCCTGCCAAAATTTAGTTAGGCTAAAAATTATTGAATTCCTGCTAAAAAACAAAAATATTGTAACTATCTCAATAACTTAGGTTATGTCAGTGTATTTTAGCTAAACTAGCTTTGTAGCAGCAATAAACAATGCTTTCTTGAAGACGTAAAATTAATAGCTATTTTATGGTTACTAAACAGTGTCAACTTGTGGAAAATGTTTGTTTTTTGATTTTGTCTAATTTTTTATATGTAATGCAGCAAGTTTCTTATAAAATTTGCAAATCGCTAACTTCTTGTTAATTGGTAGATTAATTTCACACTTAATTTGGGGTTCTGGTGGTATTTTAAGTTAAACTTTCACAAATAATATCTTTATTAATTCTTGTTGATAGATAATACGTCATTTTTTAAAATCAAATTTAACCAACCTTAAGCCACAGCCGTCTCTACTTCAAGCCGTGAACGTAAACTTGGCAACAGCGTTAGTGAATCTATTGTAGCAGTGGGCTCAGCGCTCAGCTAAGAGCATAGTAGAAGTAGATAGGTATGACTTTCAGATCACATTAACTAACTGTTAACTTACCTAAGTCACTATACAAATTTTGTAATGTTTACACCACAAAATTACCACAAAACAATGCGACTAAAAATTCGCTTCTGCTAAATAGTGCAATTTGTCATCCACCCACTAATAGTAACAACTTAAACACGTGAAAAAACAGTAAAAGACAAAATACACATAAACAACAAAGAGTTGCACTTATTTGAAGTTTGAAACAAAAGTATGCCACCAGAAAAATTGAAGAAACACACTAAAAACTGGAACTGGTGAATGCCAATAGACCCACTGGCAGCGTTGCCACATTTCGCTGTTCACGGCTTGCTAAGTAGAGACAGCTGTGCTGAAGCATTCAAAATTTCTTTCAAAAATTTCTGTTAAAAAGTAATTTCTCTAAAAGTTTGAATTCTAGGAAATACTTTATTGTTAACAAGCATTTATTGTTATTGGTTTTTTTACAACGTTTAACTTAATTTTTCTTTATAAACAAACTTTTATTGAAGTTTGCTATAAAGGCCAAAGACAATATTGCGTATTTTGTTGGTTACATAAACATTTTATTGTTGAACTTTGATTTTAGCTTTGCAGACAATGCAAATAATATTCTAAATTACATATTATTAGCACAATTTTGTGCTAGCATATGCTCAATTTGTCTCGGAATGTTTCGCTTGTCTTTGGTAATATTAGACTTATGTTAGAGTTATTTTATGCTAAAATATATTTTTAGACTCCTCCACTTACTGTTGAATGGTTGGGATTACTCTTCTATGTAGTTTCTGTGGGATTTCAAATTTTCTACTACAGCTGGTTTGGAAATGAAATTGAACTTAAGGTACGTTCTGTTTTTATTTGCTTATTATGAAAAGATTCACAAACAATTGCTATTGCTCAATCAATTTACTTCTATTTTTTGTACATACTTTGACATTAAATTTGCTATTACCACAGTTGTACCACTTGTCAAAAAAATTAATAATTAGATTTTGAGCGCTTTTATGACTACCAAGTTGTCAGTCATCATTAGAAATTGAATAAATTTAAATTATTATTTGCTTGATCTTAATTAGTTCGAGAAATTTTTTTGGAGTTTTGCTAATAATTCGGCCAAGGAGCGGAAAAAAAACCGTGATTTTTGTTAATAGCATTTCCCTTAAAACTATAATATATAGTTCATTCAAACTATATCTGTAACGATAGACATGTTTCGTTCTTATTGGAACTTATCAGCAAGTTCTAACAGATTTAGATTTCAATAAATATGGAGTGACAATTTTAGGACTATATCTGTTTTAATCTTGATTATTTTACTAGTTGATATTTAATCAAAGAATCATTTTATATCATTGATATACGTTTGAGTCAAAAAGCGCTTGGCAGTATACTTTTTATTTTAAATTGAATTTATCAACACTGACATTCCATCATTTAAAGCATAAACTATTTGCATAAAAACATGTGTAAAAAAAATTTTTGTCAAAAAAAATTTTTCATGTAGCTTCTAATAGATGTCGCTTGTTTTGTAACTTATAGAAAGAGAAGACATATGATTGATCAATACTCAAAATAACTAGACACAAAACTAAAACAAAGTAAGCTTTTCGTCAGTTATTTTTAAGCTATGGTCAAAAAATAAAATGTGTACTTTTGATTTTGGTACTCTAAAAAGCATTATCACTTTTCTAACTTATAAATAATAGTTATTTACTTATCAAGATTTTTATTAGACAAGCTAAAATTTATAAATGAGTGTTAGATAACAAGCTAATAAAATAGATAGAAGGAGTTCAATACTAGCTGTTTATGTATTAAAAGCATAATTTTATTAAGACATTAAAGGATGAGGGAATGTTTAAAGCTCTAGGAACAAGATCTTTCAAGTTTTTGACATAATCTGACGTTTTATTCTACTTGATAATTCGAAAAGGTTGAAACAAATATTTTGTATTCTTTAAAGGAAATTATCTAAATGTTGTGTCTATGTCAATTTTGGTGTTGTGTAAAAAGTTAGCTATAACTTGTTATAAGAATATAACAAGTTTTGCGAGTGGCGGCGCGCGAAAAGTGAAGACAACACTAGCAAAAAAAAAGAGTGGTTGGAAGTCTATGTCTCGATTTTTAGGACTGTCCCACCGCCGCGGTCATCGCCATCTATATTTAAAGT
The DNA here is from genome assembly GCA_947359425.1 of Lagria hirta. NCBI lineage: Eukaryota > Metazoa > Arthropoda > Insecta > Coleoptera > Tenebrionidae > Lagria > Lagria hirta. Next base: position 9,156,594 of record OX375801.1, on the reverse strand, counting down.
TTAACTTTTTTGTTACTCTGAAATAACTCGTTAATTTACAACTTTAAAGCCAAAATGGAGGTATTGAAAGTTGTTGGAAACTTAACTTCCTACAAGTTTAATTATTATTTTTTACGCTAGGATCATAAGATTACGAGAACATTTGCAAAGTTATATTATAAATATTTAAAAAATTAAAAAAATTCACTTGCGATATAAGTATAAATTCGAAAATGTTGATCGTGGAGTCAAAAAAATTGCGAGAACTAAAGTTGAAGAAAATAAAACTCCACCCATTACAATTTTTTTATAAACTTAACTTGACGGTATAACTCTGCAAATATTAATCCTAGGGTTAAAACAATGATAATTAAACTTGTAGAAAATTCAATTTCCAACATCTTTAGATATTACTATTTTCGCTCTAAAGTTGTAAATTAACGAGGCATTAAAAAAATTGAGTTTTATATCAAGATGGCGGCAACCGCAACGGCGGGATTGTCTCGAATTTCGAGACTTAAACTTTCAACCAGCTCCCCCAACAACAAAACTGAGGGCACTATTTTTTTTTACTTGAAGCTATTTTTATGTCTATGTTGACTGGACTAATTTATTACTTATTAGAGAAATATACCATAATAAGAATAGATAAGATTTTAATAAGATAAAAAAGATATAAAAGTTATAAAGAAATTAATTAATAATTAAAGAAGCAAAAAATAATCTGTCAGAGCGTCGATTTGTTATGCTACAGGCATTTATTTTCTTAAGTATCAAATTTTAAAATGTGTTAAGCTATGATTCAATCTTAAGAAAAGCACGTGGAACCAATAAAAAGCAATTGGGAACCATCCCAGAAAAAAATCTGTTTTAACACCAAATCCGGAATTAAATTTTGGAATCGGTCATCTGCTCTCAGTAATTTGACAAAATCTACAGCCAACATACAAGAAGTTATACAAATCACTGGCCATTGTTCAACTCTATACCTGAAGTCTCTGAAGCCTTACTGGAAGCTTAGTAACAAGCATCATTACAACATCATTGAAAAAATGAGAAGCAAAACCATATTCATCAAATAATCGGAACGAATTTCACTCAACCATAAAAATAATCGATTAGTTCCCGCCACCTCGGTTTTCCTTAAAAACTCACTCCAGCTGCCTTTTCCTGATTTTTCGTGAAAAACGTCTTGTTGGTCTAGAAGTAAAATAATCGATTATGATATTATAACTGAATATTCAAAAACTCTGGTTTAAATTTGTAAACATTACATAATAATTATTAAATAATAAAGCTATTAAATATTAATACTTTAAAACATGGGAGATAAGGTCAATGATGTGTATAAAAAACATAGTTTGAAACAAACTTTCATCAGTTCTTATTGAATTTGTTTTTATTTATTTTAATTGCGACTTTAATTTAATATGATTAAGCGTATAATTAATAAAAAGCAAACCAGTTACCTATATAACGTGGCAAATGTTTAGTAGGAGGTATTTGCTGAAACTTGTAATAGCTTTCATAACAAACTTTTGTTTCAACCAAACAAACTTTTAAGTATTTCTTTTTTTTTACTAAAAATGGATGTTTTACTAGACTGGAATAACGTAATCCGACTTAATACTAAAGTTTTGCACTTAATCGGATTATGGCCAAGTAGAAGCAACGTATACAAATTCGATTTATACACATTTTATGCGTTTTTTATAATCAATATTTTTTATAATGGTCACAATTTTTTCCAAGTGTGCAACATTTTTGTGGTGTATAACAATATGGAAGCATTAACAGAAACTATTTTTATTACAGGAAAAGACGTTTTAGGCATGGTTAAAATTATAATTTTTGTCAAAAATATTGGTTTATTAAAAAACATTATTGCTACATTGAATTCTGAAGAATTTAAAATTGTAAATTTGAAACAAAAACAATTGGTTCAGCCACATATTACTTTATGGAAGTATTGTTTTTACTTGTGGTGGATTCCTGTTGTTCCAACAATTCTTTTTCTCTTATTATATCCTTTGCAAGATGGATCATATAAGAATTATCAATTACCATACGCTGCTTGGTATCCTTTTGAAACAAATTTTACACCTGTTTATGAAATTACTTACGTTTATCAGTTTTTGGGGCTTTGGTTTGTTGCAACTGCTACATTAAATACGGATTGTTTATTAATCGCACTTTTCATGGCTCTTGGCGCACACTCTGACATTTTAGCTGACAAACTGAGGAAGTTACAAGGCGACTCAGAAGTATCCTACAGTGAGAGATTTAGGCATTGCGTCAAACATCATAAAAATTTAATCCAGTATAAAATAAAAAAACTCAATATGAAGAAAATTTAAGCTATGAGACAAAATTAAACATTTTCAAGAATTCACATAAATTTTTGTCTTTTTAGCTTTTAAACGATATCAAGTTAATTTATATCTTTATCTATAATTAGCATTTTATCCACACTTCTGAAGCGTATAAAGTACCAACTTATCCACTAGTGAAATATTTACTTTATTCAACTAGTGGAATAATGAAAAATATAATTTCAATAATTATTTATTATTTTTATTAACACTAACATTTTTATTCATTTCGTTCTTTTTGTTATCACATTTTACTTTGTTCCAATTAATAAAATCTTTGTAGATGTTATCGGTTTCAGAACGCATAGTGGCTGTCAAAGTTTTTTATAACTCTCTATAGAAACAATAGATGTCTTCTCTTGTGAGGAACAACATGATCTTAAATTTGATTTGCGATATCAATTTTATTTGATATAGAATCCTCAATGTAACTTTCTGCTATAAAAAAGCTTCTTCACCCTTATGTCGTTTAACTATAATAAGCTCAGCACTTTTATTAGCCAGTAAAGTTGTTGAAGTGCTTCTTATACAATAGCCGCAATAAGTTTTTGCATTTGCCATATTTAAAAATTAATCAACTCTTGGAGAAACTTTTGACAAAAAGTTGATTTTAACAGATAATGATCATTTTGTGTTCTAGAATTTTTTTATTTCTATTTGTGCACATATGTATTACACTAATCTAAATAAAAAAATAAACATACGATGAAAATTCTACAGCCAAAGTAGATCTAAATAATTTATAAACGCACAGTACAATAAACAACTACAGTTTTTTCATATTTATTTACATTTATTTTACATTTAGTCAAGGTAATTTATATTAATTAGTTATTATTTTTTTCTAAATTTTTATTTTAAGGCTACTGGCAAACATTAAAATATGATTTACAACGTATTGTATATTAGGAAAATTTGAGAAAATAAATTTTCAGTGAAACCACAATTGTTCGGTTAGGCGACAAATTGCCTTCAAATACCTGCGTTACAAATAAATTTGCTTTTTATAAAAAATAAAATGATTTTTTTTGAATTTTATATAAAAAAGCTTATTTTTACATTTTTTTTTTTTGATATTGTGTTGTTGAAATTTTATTGCTAAACATCTTTTTTTTTTCAATATAAGAATTCTAATAAATTAAAGCAAGGTTTAAAACTAAAAGTTTCCCAGTAGGTTTCTTATGTTTGTAAGGATTTTCCGTATTAAACCTAAATGTAATTTTTTATTTATCACCGTTATACAACTCGTCAAGGTCCTCGCCAAAGAAAACGTCCTGTTTGTTCCTCTGAGAGTCATCTTCATTATTTTTAAATTGCTCATGGACTATATGAGTATGAAGCATTTTGCAACTTATAAGTTCTAAGTTTTATATGATGGTTTTAATCAATTTCTAAACATAATTAATTTTATTGTTTTCAGTAACAAGTGCTATAAAGTTTCCACAGCTTTTTTTCAATAATCTCAATATCGTCTATTGCTGGCCAATGATATTTTTTATATTTTACCGTCAGAAGTACTATTTTCGTAATTTTTGTTTGTAAACGATCGTAAGCATTGCAAAATATGCTAGTACTAAATTAGGAAAATAGTTTTTGCAATTCTTGTTTTTTCAGGAACAAATATATCACACAGTAAGCGAGACTTTTTAGACGCGTGGGTTATCTATATTAATATTTCATGTACAGTACTATTAGTACTGTAAGGAAAATTAAATATACTAACGTGTGCTAAGTATGATGTGTGAAAACATTTGAGTAGAAAAACCATCTCATGATTATGACATAAAATGCACTAAAATAAAATAAACCAAAAAAAACTAAAATAAAGTAGAATAAACCAAAATAAAGTAAAATAAACTAAAATAAAATAACCTAAATTAAACTTAAATATACGAGAACAAACTAAAATAAACTAAAATAAACTGAAATAAACTTAAATAAACTAAAACAAACTAAAATAACTCAAAATAAACTTTAATAAACTAGAATAAACTAAAATAAACTAAAATAAACTAAAATAAACTAAAATAAACTAAAATAAACTAAAATAAACTAAAATAAACTAAAATAAACTAAAATAAACTAAAATAAACTAAAATAAACTAAAATAAACCAAAATAACTAAAATAATTTAGAATAAACTGAAATAAACTAGAATAAACTAGAATAAAACTAGAATAAACTAGAATAAACTAGAATAAATTAGAATAAACTAGAATAAACTAGAATAAACTAGAATAAACTAGAATAAACTAGAATAAACTACAATAAACTAAAATAAAGTAAAATAAACTAGAATAAATTAAAATAAACTAAAATAAGATAAAATAACCTAAAATAAACTTAAATAAACAAGAATAAACTGAAATAAACTAAATTAAACTAAAATAAATCAAAACAAACTTAAATGAACTAGAATAAACTAAAATTAACTAAAATTAACTAAAATAAACTAAAATAATCATTGTATTTATGGTAGTAATTTATTTTCACTTTTAGTAATTTTAAAACGTATTAAGAAATCTTAAAAATTATAGATAAAAAGATCTATTAAATTTTTTGAAAATTATTAAAAAATACTTAAAATTGCTTAGAAAATTCTAAACAATTCTAAAACTTTTTTAAAATTATTTAAAAAAGTAAAAAAAACCTCATCATATATTTTAAAAAAGTTAAAACTAATTTTAAAGACGTTTAAAAATTTTTAAATTAATTACTGAAAATGATTTTTATTTCTTATTAAAGAACTTTCAAAACATTAAAATATTTTTTCTAACTAGTTTATGGTAATTTATTTTCACTTTTAGTAATTTTAAAACGTAATAATAAATTTAAAAAATTAAATATTAAAAGTTGAATTAATTTAAAAAAAAACTCAACACATATTTTAAAAAAGTTTAAACAAATTTTAAAGACGTTTAAAAATTTTTAAATTGAAAATTATTGAAAATAATCTTTATTTCTTATTAAAAAACTTTTAAACCATGTCAAAACATTAATATATTTTTCTAACTAATTTATAGTAATTTGTTTTTACTTTTAGTAATTTTAAAACGTATTAATCAATTTTAAAAATTATATATAAAAACTTCAATTAAATTTTTTTTAAATTATTAAAAAATTCTTAAGAATTCTTTGAAAATTCTAAACAATTCTGAAAAATTTTTAAAATTATTAAAAAAATTATAAGAAACCTTAACATATATTTAAAAAAAGTTAAAACAAATATTAAAGACGTTTTAAAATAATCTTTATTTCTTATTAAAAAACTTTTAAACCATTTCAAAACATTAAAATATGTTCATAATTAATTCTTATAAAGAAGATTTTCTTTGTCTCACTTAATGTTAGAACAAAAGCATAATTGATACACATATAGGAAAACAAAAAATATTTTTGACTAACTATATTAGAAGTCTTGAAAAAGATGCGAAAAATTTCGCAACGTTTCGATTTCACCCACCAAAACGTTGACCGATTAATATAGCAATTTAAAAAAAAAAATAGCTTCAATACCCCTTTCCCAAGAGTTTTATATCATATTAAAATATGTTTTTTAATTAGTTTATAGTAATTTGATTTTACTTTTAATAATTTTAAAACGTATTAATTAATTTTGAAAACTATATATAAAAAGTTTAATTAATTTTTTTTTAAATTATTAAAAAATTTTTTAAAAATTCTAAAAACTTCTGAAAAATTTTTAAAATTAAAAAAAACTTTAAAAAATATTAAAAAAAATTTAAAACAATTTTTAAAGACGTTTAAAATTTTTTAAATTAAAATTTATTGAAAATAATCTAAATTTCTTAATGAAAATTTTTTAAATCATTTTATAACATTCAAATATTTTTTGTAGCTAGTTTATAGTAATTTATTTTCTCTTTTAGTAATTTTGAAACGTATTAATTAATTTTAAAGATTATATAATATAAAAAGTTCAATTAAATTTTTTTAAATTATTAAAAAATTCTCAAATTTTTATTATTATTTGTATTTTTATATTATTATTCTAAGAAATAAATTGATTTCTCTTTCGTTGACGAGAAATATTTTACTGGCCACTTCAATTTTATATGTTACTCATTCTTCTACTGTTGACGACAGCCATCCTCCAGCCAGTAGTTTTTAGCTAAATCACTTTCACAATTAGTAACGTCAATTTTCTACAAATGTTAATTTGGTTTAATTTTTTATTGATTATGTATCCATGACACAAAACAAACAACACCTAAAGTGGATTAGATTAGATTTGATTAGAAATAGAGTGTCATATGCACTAAAACATATTGGTAAATAGTGCTGCCCTTTCTTGAGCTGTTAAAAGTGTGTTGCAGTTTATAGCCCCCCATCCAGCTCCAAAGCTGTAATAAATGCCAGCAGCTGCGATGGCTTCAAGGATGACATATCTCGACCCAATAGGTATTCCCGAATTCCTGCTCTAAGTGTTCTCTACGTGAGGTTCTAATGGCAAGGTATTCTGTTACAAGACGTTCTAAGGTTTCCTCCTCTTTTTTGCAAAATCTGAATTCATCATTATCTTCTAGGTCGAATCTCATCAGGTGCTTTCCTAAACGGCAAGGTCCGTTAAAGAAACTTGTCAGGGTGTATTTTTAGTGAGGTTTAAGTAAACTTTGAACCTTGCATAGTCAAAGTCTTCAAAAAATTTCTTAGAATGTGTCGAGCCGGGAAGATTTAGCCAGCGTTTTAATCTGTCCATCTCTTCCTTTATTTTAAACTTTTTCCTGTAGGTGTGCTTTCTTAAACCGCAGAATGGTTCTGTCCCTACAAAAGGAGTTAATGCGCCTTCTCTTGATAGCTTATCAGCTGTCGCTTTTCTCTCTTTTTTTTTGAGTGTCCGGGTATCCAAACAAGAAAAACATTATTAGTCTTGCTCAGATCATTTAACTTGCCTCGGCATTTCTATGTCATGCAGGAACTTATGGCATAAAAACTTAGTGCTCCTATAACTGCTTGACCATCGGTGTGAATGGCCATTTTACATTTTTGATAGCTTTTTTCTAACTTAAATTCTACACATCTTTTGATTGCGTGTATTTTCACCTAAAAAATGGTTAGATAATATATCTTCTTACTATTTTGTCTCTTACAAATTTTAAAAATAAAATGCACTTTGTTAAAGATGTCAAAGCTCTCCGACAATTGACTCTATTGTTTTTGGTGTCTTTTTTAGTAAATTTAGAAATAGCTTTGCTTGCGGTTTTTGCTTTAATAGATGTAGAGGTGTCAGATCTGTAATAACGTAAAGCGCGTTCTCACAGCTCCTGCGATGTACAATCATGTTAGTCTTTAAACCTTGTTTAAGGTTCTCTTTGTGGTTACTTGTTCTGTTTTAGACCAGGCTATTGCCTCGTAGGTTATGATAGGCTTAATATTCATGGTATACATCCACCACAGTAAATTTAGGTTGCATTCTCATGTTTTACCTGTTAGATTTCTGTTCACCATAATCGCTTTGGTGTTTTTGTTAGCAGTGTTTTCTACGTGATTGTTTTATAGAAGTATTCCTTTTTTCAAATAGAGAAGTCCCATCTCATGGCGTTTTCATTTCCGATGAAATAGTACAATCTCAATTTTTGAAGAGTTTATACTAAACCCCACTGATTCGCACTACTGCTTAGTAATTTTGAGACTATTCTGTATTATTTTACACAAGGTGCTTTCAAATTTACGTCTGGCACCTATGACAATATCTATGCAGTCTACTCCCTATTCTGTCAGTCTATTTAGTAGTTCATCAACTATTAGAGCCCACATCAGAGCACTCGAGTAGTTTTGACAATGATGGTTTATTACCTGTTGCTATCTTGGCAGTTCTTTTGGTCAGCATTTCTCACATCCATTTGACAATAGTTTTTTCATCCTTTCTTTTCTCTAGCGCGATTTTGACAGATGCATGTAATGCGTTGTCAAACATGCTTGAGATATCTAGAAAAGCTCATTTGCTGATTCTTTGTTGTTTAAAAATTCTTGGATGCTGTTTGTAAGCTGGTACAGGGCAGTTTTTGTTGATCTGTTAGCCCTGTACGCATGTTAACAGTTAGGCAGTGGTTTGTTTCCCAGAGTGTCTATTCTGTTATAGTTTTCTTATACTTTTTTCATTGTCTTTAGTAAGAATTATGTAAGACAAATAGGTCAAAAAGATTTAGGGTCAGTTCAATCCTTTTTCCCTATTTTTGGTATGAAGGTTACTCTTGCTCTTCGCCAGTTGTTGGGTATTGGTCCCTATGCTAAACTGCTTCGAAAAATTGTGAGTAGGTGTAGCATAATTTCTCCTAGTTTTTTTTGCATTAAGGCTGAATGTATCTTTTCTACTCCTGCTGACTTGTTTGGCTGAAAAGTGTTAATAGACTAATAGTTAATGCCGTATTTTAGTAAATATTTTCTTAGCAATGTCCCAGTCCTCTACGCAAGGATTTTTGCTGTGATTGGTTGTTGCTACGACTCCTACGACTTCACTACCTCGGTGGAACTCAAGAAGTAGAGTTGCCCCTTTCGTATAGGTCCCGTCGGACTTCCTTAGTGTCATTGTTGAGTTCGTTCTTCCTTTGATTATTACTCTGGGCATTCGAGCAGTGAAAAGAGTGAATGTGATATTTTCACAGAAAGTGTAAAAATGTAAGTTTTTTGCCATTCTTTTCTTATCTCTTTGTTGTACTAAGTTACGCTGCTGGTGTAGCCTTGCAAATTCTTGTTTTTCTTAGTTTTCTTGATAAGCTTACGGACTTCAGGTCTTAACTTTGATAGGTTTTTGTTCTACCAGGAAACGTTTTTTTCTTATTTGCATTTTGTTCCCTGTGATCACTTCCTCTTCCAGACTCCATATGTAATGGTTTGTCTCCTTTGTGTCAATCTGTTCTAGATTTATTTTTCAAATTAGTTCTATATAAATCCCAAACCGTGACGGTTTGCTTGTCTCTCTGCAGTTTTTTACGCTATTTTTAGCACTAGCATTACTGATTGTCATATCTAACCGAAAGTAACAAATTTTAACTTTTTTTTGTTAGCAGATGTTAAAAAAATAGCTTACCAATTTGAAACTGTAAGTACTTTTTTTGTTTTAAATGCTTAGAAAACCGAGACTTGCTCAATCTAGAGATCTTAACCAAAAAAGTTACAAATACAGTTTACAGTAATAAAAAAACTGCTTTTAAGAACTGTTTTTCAAAATAACAAGTTTTTTTCTTTAGTAAAAAAACTTGAAAAAAAGTATATGACGTTTTATTCTTACGAGTTGTCTTATCATTCTTAAGCAAATTTAATGGTTCCAATCGTAAACCTAGAACGTTTGTCTTATCTTTAGGTAGCTTTAGATCTTGTAATATATTATTAAATTCGGTTACACTAGTTTATGTTAGATGAATAATTTTTGTTTTTGTCTAGCTTAAATTTTTTTCACAATTTTGGAAACTGGTTATTAAAGTAATTTTAGTTTTGCAGAAAACACAAATAAAGTGATAAATCTTTTACTCCTCAGCCAATTTTCTTCAAGTATATTTTCAATTTGTCTTGGCATGTTTCGATTCACATTGGTGAGTAACTAAATAAAGTGAATTTAAATCTGGTCAGTGATATATTTATTTTATTAGGCTCCACCTTTAACGTTTCAATGGGTAGCATTACTTAGTTATGTAGCTGCAGTTACGTATCAAATTTTGTTCTATAGTTGGTTTGGTAATGAAGTTGAACTTAAGGTAAGATAGTTCTATTTTAGAAAAATAACTTATTTTATATTTAAAAGTAAAATTTATTCTTATCATAAAAACAGCTATAGCTTTCAAACTTATAGTAAAGCAGTTTAATTTAAAAAAAAATTGATTTCATATTTTAAATTTGAAAAATATATATATTTCTATAAACTTTAATGTTAGATTCTATGTGCCTATTTCTTACCATTTATTAAGAAAAATAATTTTTCTTACTTACAAACGAAATTTAATTTAAAGAGTAAAAATGATGATTTTACTTTTTTGTCAAGCTCGCTAACATTTAGAAAATTAAGTGTCCATGTTGCTCCACTTCTAGAGACTTTTCAAGAAACGTCCCTTGCAAAACTGTTTCCGGACGTGTATTTCACAAAATTTTTAGTGCCGCTCTAAAAAAAATTAAATACTGTTGTCTATGTAACAGGTAAGAAGATAGTAGATTTATACGGGTTGGATGAAAATTGTAAAAGTAAAGTCTACGTATCAATATTTCCTGTGACATGCAGTCAAATGCTTTTGTCAGGTCTAAAAATTGAGCGACGTAAGCGTTTTGTTTTCAAAACTAATTATTAATGTAATTAGTTTAATTAACAAGGTAGGCTATAGCATCACTTGTTGACAAATTCTTACGAAAACCAAATTGGTTTGCCGATAATAAGTTTTTATTTTGCAGATATGAAACTATTTGATTAAATAACATTTTTTCGAAAATTTTGGACAGTACCGGTAGTAATGAAATGGGTCTGTAATTATTGACATCTATTTGTAGTACCTTTTTTTTTGTATATTGGAATGCCCTTAGATACTTTGAAAAGCATAGGAAAAGTGCACTCTTTTATACATTGATTAAAAAGTTTAGTAATAGGCGAGATTAAACAATCTTTTCCAATTTTTATTAGTTCCATTATCAAACCGTAAATGTCGCGACTGTTAGAATTTCTGAGCTTATTGATAATACCCTTACTGTCAAAGTCGAAACAAAATTGAATGTAAAGTAATCATTATTGTTATACTTTACGTTCTTCATGATGTAAAGAGGATCAAATGAAGAAGGCGGTATAGAACTTAAAGTATTTTCCGCTATACTAGCAAAAAAACATTAAATTCATTAGGTGATATCTCAGGTACACTTTGACGATTGCTAGATTTGTACTGGTTTATAACACTCCACAAAGCTTTAGGGTTTTTTTTTATTTTTATAAAAACGAAATCTACAAACGAAATTTAATTTAAAGAGTAAAAATGATGATTTTACTTTTTTGTCAAGCTCGCTAACATTTAGAAAATTAAGTGTCCATGTTGCTCCACTTCTAGAGACTTTTCAAGAAACGTCCCTTGCAAAACTGTTTCCGGACGTGTATTTCACAAAATTTTTAGTGCCGCTCTAAAAAAAATTAAATACATTTCTTACTGAAAAATGTAATTTCTTATGTTGGCAGCGTTAGTAATACTAAATAATTTGTAATTTAAAGAATCAAGATCTCTTGTTTATTAAGAAAAAAATTGTTTTGGCATTTCATAAACTATTTACGTTCTAAAAAAGTAAAATTGTTGTTTTCTGAAAAATAGATACTCCAGTACACATAAACAGCACAAAATTAATTCTTATGTGTTTAGATTCAAAAATTTAGCTATCGCATGGCATTCTTCAAACATAATGAGTTTACTCATAATGATATCTTTATTGCAATTATTACTGCCTAAAACATTCACACTAAACATTAAAATGTGTTAAGTTAAAAAATCTTGCGACTATAGGTTATGTTGTTAGAGTATATATAATTAGTTCGATAATTGTTCATAAAAAACTAACCTCTAAAAAGTGTAAACTGTTTGAAATCATATACTATGTTTGGTAGATTGTTTTATTCATACTAGAATAGTTCTCAAAAACCCGTCCCCAGGCCCGAGACGTTCGTGGGGCACTCCAACAAACTGTCACTCACGGCGTCTGTGGTTTGTGGGGCGTGTGAGACTTGAAAGAACATACAATACAAACCGTTAGTTGTCGTTGATAAATGTCTGACATTTAAACATGATAGCAAATAGTGCCAACGCAAGCATTTAATGGCATAATATTTCTAGTCATTTTGCCGGCCTAGGCTGGCCAGAGCGAGTTGCCAGTCGATTAAAACACGTCGAAAGTTATGTTTTGCAAGCGCAAGGCACAAAAAACACTTTTGAATAACATCTAAAATAGGAGAAAATCTACTTCTAGATACACTTGTTGTTCGTCAACCATTTTGACTTTTGCAAATCAGCGTTTACAATTTCTTTTCTAAGTTGTAGCTGAGTCTATTTCCTTATTTTTTTGTCATCTTGAATACCCTAGGAATCCTGGAACTTAAACCTTTTTTCTCTGAGCTTAAAAATATTGTTTAGGTTTTTTAAAAATTGTATGTATGCCATAAGTTGTCAACTCTATACTCACAACATTATTATTTGCTCAACCATACCAACCATACCGTTTGTCTTATCCAGAGTATGTGCATAATTATCACTAGTTTTCTATTTTATAAAAATTTTTGAAAGTATTGCACAGTGTTTTAGTACTATGTTATCTCTAAGACAGTTTTTGGTTTTTTTCCGCTTTGAGTCTATCGGTTACTGGTAAAAAGTAAAAAGGTTATCAGAGTAGAAAGTATATCGAAACTTTTTTTGAGTATCAGGTTATTGGTTTAACATCTTGTAACCGTGAAGTTACACAAGGGGAAAAGGAGAGAAGGGAATAAAGGAAATAGGAAAACTCGAGGACAGGCTAATCTCGGCTAGCTTTACCTTGTTCAAAATTTGCCCGGTAGTTCAGCCGTAGAGGCGTGAATCTAAGAACACAGGTGGTGGATATAGCGCCACTCAACCTAGCGCAGACAATAGCCGAAATTAACCTCCCTTTAGCCTTTTAGGGGTCGAGACCTGCAGGCTAAACAAAAGCTCCAGTAAAATAATATTAATATATTGAATAAATAAAAGAAAATACAACAAATAAAAAAACTAACTGACAGCAATAAGTGATATTGGCCTCAAAATGAAATATAATAAAAAAAACAATATATCCAGAATATACAAATAATTAATTAGTTCTAAATAATTCAAATAAAATTTTATCACAATTTTCACACAACTTGACAGAACTCGATGCAGTCTGAGTTAGACAAGACAATTCCCTTGTAGTTAACTCAAGCACCCCTTACAGGTTGTCCTGATTACCACAAACAATAAAGGCAATAATTTGATGAAACAAAATATAATAAAAGGAAGGTTTTCTTCACTTTAAAGGTGTCGTTCAAAGGCTTACTAACATTCACACATTCATTCTACCTTTCATAGACCTTGAACTAACCTTATCTGCTGTTTCCGTTGGAGATGGTTGTTTTGCAGTGCTTTATTCCTCGGAAGCTCGATGGTAGATAGCAGGATAACAGGAGGAAAAGAGATCGAGTGCCGCAATTGAGTCGTCTTTTGACCCTAGACTCGCCTAGCCCTACATGACCCGCGAAGTAAAACCGTTAGTGGTGGAATTAATGAGACTGTTTAACTTACCCCTTCTAACGTCACGTAATCGCGAAAATGGTAAAGTCGTTATCAAAACGTGGCTTCAAAGCCGTACCAATTTTCTTGTCAAAAAGTCGTGAACACACGTAATACCCATTACCGGGTTTATTTGACTCACTACTTTGGCGTAGAAGGGTACACTAACACTACGTACGGTGGCGGACTTAAAAATGCAACATGGGCGCTAACACCACTTCTATATATAGAGTCGGTATCTTTCCCGCTTAAAATCTGGTAAATTCTGCTTTACTATCGGATTATTCTTTTCCCATCCGTTAAAAACTACCTGGGTTTTTTTTTTTCCCTGGCCAATAAAAAAGTTAGCTTGCTTTACTTTATATACAGAGTGTTCAGAAAAGACAGTTACTCGAAAGACATAAATTGTCTTAAAGGCGTCGGGTCTTCGCAGTTCTAGACTAAATCGATGACAGCGAATTCGATAGTGCACAAACTAGCGTCATGCAATGAGTAGTTTACCGCAAAATGGCAAGAAGGCGCTTATTTATCGTAATTTTTGGCGTGTGCCGCAATTCAACCGTTACAATCTTTATGAAAGAAGTCACCGCTTTTCCAAACACATTTTCATAATCTGCGCTAATACAGAAATTTGCGCGTTGAGGCAGTTGGTATGAAGTTGAACCAATACCCACTTTTTGTATTAATTCAAAATTTCTTCTAATAAACTGATAAATAATAATTTAATAAACTTTTTGCATGTGCAAAATATTTCATCAGTGTTTCATAGCAATTTATACCTTGTTCAAAAATAAAATTGTCTAGAAATTTTATTCGAAACTTGGCTCACGAAGGCATAGATCAGCATCTGATGTATTTTTAAGAAATAGAATAGATTATTATCCATGTCTTTGCAAAAATCTTAATAATAATTTAGTATAAGAATTGAGCAGCTCGTTGTTGGTAACAGAAAAATTAACAGTTTTTGAAATGCAAATATTTGACAGTTTATGAAACTAAGATTGAAAAACAGTTTAAATATTTTAACAAAAGTTGAAAATTTGAATATTTTGTAGTTTGGTGCTGGAAATTATAATTTGAAAATAATTCTAAATTTGCATATTTTTATGTAACATTATTTCAATCAATTTGGCCTCATTTATATATATATATATAATGAAGTATATAAATGCAGTATTTCCAGAATTTACATTTACATAAACATCTTTGATCTAATAAATCATATTTTCTCTGTTTTTTGACAATTTTTACTGCGGCAAGAGCTCGTACCTGATATGCGGATAAATTATCAGTAAAACCCTCATCATCCTAATTGGCTAAATCATTATCAGTAAGTTAAAAAAAAATTTAGAAGTTTAATATAACATATTTTAGCAGCACCTATCCCTCAAAAGTCAAAATAGTTTTCTAGTTTCGTTTGATATTGTAATTCTTTTTCCCAGTGTTCCAACGAAAGATTGCTTCAATCTTTTGGAAGAACATTTGTTTAATTCCACACTAGATAATGAAACATGTCAGAATATTTTTGATTTAACAGAGATATGCCTTTAACAAAATTTCTTTCAATTTAATGATATCATATTCTAACAACTTACTGGAGTAAGCATGAGCAACCCCCTTTCACCTCTAGCTGCAGAAATGTTTCTAAGCAATATTGAAGAAAGCATTATCATCAACTGAAAAAACTCGTTTTTAAAAAGTCGGACGGTGCGTTTACATGTTAAGCGTCTTGCATGAGACAACTTCCCATAAAGCAACTTTGAGTGAAAGTTTGTATGGAAAATTACAAACTGATGACTGGATTTGAATGAAAAGGATTTGATACTTTTTATTAACAAAGGGATGAAAAGGGGTGGGATAAGGATAAAAAATGACAAGTATCAATATTAGTATAATTTTAAAAGATTTTGGTTTGTTTATTTTAAAAATAATATTTATGTTTAGGCGGAACAATGTTCGCCGGGCCAGCTAATTTAATATAAAAAATTGAAAACAATTTTTGTATCAAAGATACTATCGATCAAAATCAAAAAAGCGGAGTATATCAACTTTTTTGTTCTTGTGGCAACTACTACATAGGCCGAACATTACGGTCTTTCAAAACTAGAATATCTGAACATCTGAAATATCTTACAAATAAAAACAAAAATACTATAAATTTTGAAGAAATATAAAATAAAAGTACATTTGCAGAACGTGTCTTATCTACAGGCCACACATACAAATATCTTTCATAATTCCAATAATTTCTTTGAGAGTGCTAATTTGGAAGTGTTAGAAATACTAAAATTAAAAAAGACATCACATAATTTAATCTTGAACGATCAAACCGTATATTTAACTCAAATTATCAAACCTTTTATAAACAATATATTTTGAAAACTTTTTTAAAACATTGTACTTGATTCAGTTCTACATGTTTCGATTTGTCCTTCCTCTCTCCTCAATATGATTTACCACCTTCACTACCTGCTTTTCTTCAGTTTACTCTGAGATATAGCATTGTAATCGAATTTCCATGTCGGCTAATTAAAATATATTTTTTGTAAAACTAATCAAAAAATGTCTATAGCAACAGTTATTTTAAACAATTTATAAACGCACAGTATAACGATTAAACTGTATAAAAAAACCAAATCATTTTTTTTACATTGAAATATGGTTTAGAATACCAAAAAAAAAACGCTAGTTAAAACTAGAGCTTTTAATTTGAATATTCAGTTGTACCTCATTGCTATTTTCGACTTTTTATTGAATTAACATAAAAATTTTATTTTCTAAAGTTTGCAATTTTGTAGCTTTTTAACAAATAGTAGAGTTGTTTAAATCAAAACAAATTTTTGTAAGAAATTAAAGGTTTTTAAAAATGGTCTTTTATATTTTTTTGATTAATGCAATTCTTCAAAAATTATTTGATTCAAAAATTGACAATAACAAAAAAAAATTATTTTTGTAGCTCTTTAACCAATAGTTATATTATTTGAGTCAAAATATTTTCTTGTAAGAAATTAAATGGTTTTTAAAAAAGTTTTGTAAAATTTTTTGGTAGATGCTATTTAAGTTTTTTTGACATTTTGAGCAATTATCGCAAACCGCAATTTTTATTTGCGGTACAAAAGTAGAGCTGTTTTACCTAGATGGGATAGTAAGTCACGTGACTATTAAAATTACAAACCTAGCTTACGGCTCGGTTCATATACTTTGCTCATGGTCTGCAAGAAAGCACCATCTTCCATTGGTTTGGAATATACTGTTATCAATAATAACTAACACAGCTAAAATTTATATCGAGATAAAAAAAAATTATGTTCAGACACTGAATGCATTTTATATAAACAGTTTATATAAATGTCAGCAAACAAATAATGTTTTTAGTCAAAATTACAATAACAGCTGTTAATGATTCAAGTGTATGAAGTCAGGCTTTTATGCAAGAGCTGCACATTTTAAAACTTATCAGCTTGCCTATAGGCTCGTGCTTCAATCGCCAGGAATACAAAAAAAATTTTTCACACAAGTGTGCTATACAATATTTTACTATATACAACCTAAATAAATCAGTTATCTATGAACAATAAGAAATATAAACTAAAAAAAAATACTTTTTAAATTTACATTAATTGTCAAATTTCTAGAGAAATTATTACACTAAAAATATTTTTTTCTTTTTATTGGGGCGTAGGACTTTTCCTGTATGTCTCCTGATCCAGAGTGTATGTTTGAAATGTTGGTTGGACCTGAAGTTGATTTCCTAATCCAAAGATTTTTGAGATGTTTCTTTCCTAGAGGATTTTTGATGTAACCTTCTGCAACAATGAAAGATTTCCATTCTCAAGGCTGTTTACTTGCTGAAATATCAGCACCCAAGTCGGACAAAACACAAGCTTGTGAACGTCCGAAACTCTGTCTTGTATAGCTATTAACATATTTTAGAATTAGAATAAATAATTTTGCAACTAGAGAAGAGATTTACTAACCAATGCCGTTAAATATTTTAATATATAATGTCACAAGTGGTAAAATTTTCAGATTGTACGCGTAACAATAGGTATATTGAAGAACATTGTTAAAAAAATTACAACATTTTTAATCAATTTTTCTAGATAACTTAACAACAAATTCAAGTAAATCAATTGTAAAGTTTTGCCAGACAAAATTCCCATGAATGGTATTCGGATGACTATTTCATGAATAAAAAAACTTAGAACGACTTACAAAAAAGCTATTTAAACATACCTAATTACTAAACTACCTACGAAAAAGTGACTTGAATGTAAAAATATAAATTAAAAACAAGACAATAAACATAGGTAAAAATCAAAAAATAAAGAAAATAAACCGCTTACTTATTATAAATAATACTGAATGTACAATTATAATAATTTCTATAATCTGAACCAGAAGCACCTCTTTTGATGTCACTAATATAGCAACTAGATAAACTATTACCAGACGCAGCTGACAAAGAAGTTACAGTTGAACTAGGCCCAATATTTTTTAGACTTTATATTAAATTGAAATGATGGTCAGTGTATAAATAGAGATATGATTTAATTGTCGAGTTGTGTTTTTTCAGAAGCCGTTTAAGCAAACAAACAAAACAAAAGATTAGATTGTCACTATTTCTGATTAACTATTTGCGGTTGGTCAGTGCTTTTAAGCCTCCTTCAGCCGTTTTAGAAAAAATAGAATTGTATTCAATCTCTCCAGTTCACTTTATCCCTGAAATAATAGGTTTTACAATTTACAGCCTCATTTCCACGCCATGATAACTCAAAGACACAATTATGGAATTTTTTTATTGCAAACCTTTGAGATTTTTTTGTCCCAAGCCCTGAGCTTCAAAACTAACTTGCACGTTTCGGGACGTTTTTGTAGACCTTTGCGATTAGCAGCAAATAGAGCAATAAGCTGGCTGTATATATCACTTTTGCTGTGGTGCTCCATTTTGTTTTAACACACAATTTATAATCGTTGCCATTCTCCCTTTTTATATTAAATCCCCAATCTTTGAAAATTTTGGCAAGTTGTTCCGCTGATGTCTCCGCCAAGAATTTATACTGCCTTTCTTATTAAATTAGGCCCATATAAAAGCTTGAATTTTTGCCGTATTGTTTTCAATTTCTTTGTGTGAGTTTTTTTAAAAATAATTTATGTTTGTATTCATCACCGTCTAATTCTTTTAACAATTGAATTTTGTAAAAACGACATTTTCCACTTTTAAAAATTTTCTGTACCGATTGGCTACTCATTCAGAGCCGATTTTTAAACAGAAGTATTTGAGTTTTCAATTGAATTCAACATGACATTAAGAGAATTTTCTTCGTTTGTAACTCTCTTTAGACTGATTTTGGTCTTTCTCTAACACCTCACGTATCGACCAACTTTTTGAATGTTTTTGCCACAGCAGATTCACAAATTAGTTCTGGTGCTGGGTGGATTTTCTTGAAAATGATTAGTACTTTCGAGCAACTTCTTCCTTTGGTATCATATCCTAGAAATCATAGTCATTTAAATAAATAATTTTTCAAAAAATTCAACAATTTTTTTTTACATTTTAAAACAAAAAAAGGTTAACATGTATTACATTGTTAAAATGAAAAAATATTTAGTTTTTACAAATAAATCTTTTACTTTTGCTGCTGTTTAAAAAAAAACAAGTGAGTCTTGAATCTTTGAAACAAGCGAACGTATTTATGTGTAAAAATTACAGTTAAAAGATTATTACCAATTTTTGCGTGCCAAATTTTACTTGATTCTGATAAGTGGTGTTAAAAATATTTGACCGTTTCCATACTTTTGCGCGACCCTGTATTTGCATTTTGGCAGGCAATAAAAACTCTTTCTTCTCTCATCTTTAGATTTTAAGACTAAAGAACTAGATTAAAATGAAATGTTACGAGCTTGATGAAATTCTTCCAATTCGAGTCCATTGAGTTCATTTACGTTGATAACAAATTTTACAATTTTTTTAAATTACAAATATTTTACATTTTGGAGTCAATTTATAACCACTGAGTCAATCTTTTTATTCAAATAGAAGTTTACTGAGTTCCAAAACAAAAAATGTATATTTAATATATTGGCTGGCTAAAACAGAAAATAGACCAATTCACCCACAATCCCTATTATTTTCTTTTAAAATACAAAATCTATTTATAAAAGAAAACAAAAATAAAACTACTCACTTTGAAAGTCACCCTCTTAAAATGAGAAACCACTTCTGAAGTTTTTCAGAAAGCAAAAATCGTTCTGATTATTTTCTTGTGAGATCTGAAACACATAACAAATAACAAAACTTAAAAAAAGATATATTATTATTTTTGTTAAAAAAGCTGAAAAGTTAAAATTTTAATTTAACTAATATTAAATGAAAACTAATAATATTTTGAGTAGCTGTTTTAAAATGTCAAAACCTGTAGTTTTTAATTTTAACTATTGTAATGCATAGATTCGATTAGAATTATTAAAAATTCATTTGAGAAATTTGTCATTTGGAATTTATAATTTTCTACGTGCACAATATTTGTTTTACACAAATCCCAAATTAAAATTTTATAAAATTGACTGCATTAATTTGAATTTTCTTTATTGTAGGGATAATTATTTAACAGTTAATTATGTAAGAAACGGTAATAGGTAATTTTTAATGATTACAATAATAGTTTAAGAAGTGCGCTTGCAAACGTTGCTTGCTCTCAATGTTATAAACAATGGCAGAATTTGATTG
The DNA here is from genome assembly GCA_947359425.1 of Lagria hirta. NCBI lineage: Eukaryota > Metazoa > Arthropoda > Insecta > Coleoptera > Tenebrionidae > Lagria > Lagria hirta. The sequence goes on along the minus strand of OX375801.1, from coordinate 9,136,258 downwards.
GACGCATACAATTCGGTTTAATATTTCAATACTTAAACTGGTTGGTTTATGGCCTGATTCTGACGTTTATAAATTTAATTTATATACAATATACTCCTTTTGTTTTATTAGTATTTTTGTAAATGGACATAATTTTTTTCAAACAATGAACATTTTGTTTGTATACAACAATTTAGAAACTTTAGCAGCAACAATATTTGTATCATTGTCTGATTTGTTGGCATCGCTAAAAATATATTATTTTGTAAAAAATATGACAATTTTGAAAAGTCTGATAAAGCAATTAAATAGAAAAAGTTTTCAACCTACATCTCTAAGCCTACAAGCAGTAAAACCTCATGTAAATATTTGGTTTATAACTTATTTTGGATTTTGTACATCTGCGGTAATAACGTTAACATTATGGTCAGTCTTCCCAATTTTGGATAAATCTGTACATGATTATCGGTTGCCATTTGCCGCTTGGTATCCCTACAATACTAAAAAATCACCAAACTACGAGATCACATATTTGTACCAAGTCATAAGTATTTGGTTTTTATCAGCCGCTAATTTAAATATGGACACTTTAATAACCGCTTTAATGATGTATACATCATCACAATGTGATATTTTGAGCATTCAAGTGAAAAATCTTAACAACAAAGTCGACAATTTCAACAAAAAGCTTATCAAATGTATTCAGCATCATAAAGATATTCTGAGGTAAAAATATTATTATAAAACTATTTGCTTGGTTGTCAACAATGTTTCAGTTTTGCCGCTAGCTCAAACAAGTTTTTTAATATGATAGCTCTAGGACAATTTTTTACTAGTGCAGCTTCAAGTACTTTGGCTATGTTTCAGTTAACATTGGTAAGTTGAAAATAATTAAAAAAACAATTTATTAAGTTGTTAATTTGTTAGGTAGAACCTCTGAGCAGTGAAAGCTATTCTTTGCTCTTTTATTTATCTTCAGTTATGACACAAATTTTTATATATTGTTGGTTTGGAAATCAAGTAACAATCAAGGTATTTTTTAATTTTTAGTATTATTTACTGTTTTGTCTATTCAATTAAATACACAATTTAAAAATTATCACGCATCACAAATACTTAATTATTGTTCCACAAAGAAATTATACAAAAACTTATGAATATTAAATAACACCTTTCTCAAAACAAATCAAATTATTATATAAAACTGTTTATAAGATTTGAATGTGTGCTAGTCCCAATATACCGTTTTACTTAAAATTTTCCTTTTACGCTGAACAACCAACCTAATTTTTCAAATAATCACTTATCATCATGTTTTTAACCTTAGAACTTTAAATCTGTCGGCAGAATATCTGTGAGTTTTAAAACATTACTTTTAAAATAAGTTTTTAAAACATCACAAGCTTGCTCTAAGAACTACTAGATATAGGATACTAGAGAAATAATAGACTATAGCATTAGATACTACAGTATAGTCTGGTACTGTGCTAAAGGTTAGAATAACTTTTAGCATAGTAAATAAAAATAAAATAAAAAATACAAAAAATATTTTTGAGTTTTGTATCAAAGTAAACTCCACTCTGAATTTTTAATATTGACAAAAATTATATTTTAATTTTTTTTTTTAATGTTTTATTTTTTTCTACAAAAAAAATAATAAAGATCTAGAAAATGTTGAGTCAAAATTTCAATATTTGACGGTCGTTCCAAATTTTTTAAAGTTTCCAAAACAAGTACTTTATTTTCCGAGCTACTTTGGAACGTAATAATCAACAAACTGGATAGTTTTTTTAATCATATTGAACACATGGAGTTGAAGCACAAGGAACAAAAGAATATTAAATAAACATTTCTCACTATTGTAGTGTATTTGGCAAAAAATCTTAATTTTTCAAATTCTATAATTTTTTTTTTCAAATAAACATTTTAATAAAATTTTTATAATTTATTATGGAAACAACGACAGACAACGAATTACATTTTCGTAAGTAGAACGAATTTCGTAAGTAGAACGAAGAAGTTTTGAATTTTAGGAAAGCTTGGTGTTGTAGAATGCAGAAGTGCTTTAAAGTCAAAAAATTTGGTTATGCACATAAAAGGTCACTTTGACAGCACATATTTTTACAAGTTAAAAATAACCTCATCTGACTTATAGGTTTAAAGCTAGAAGTTCCACAATACAATTATTTTTTAAACAAAAGAACATACAAAATTAACATAGATTTAAAAAGACAAGTAGTGAAATAAAGCTTGAGAAACAATATGGAAAATAACGACACGTCGACGGTAAGTCAAAAATAACTTAAAATTTAAAAAAAAATGTTAAATGGTCAATAATCGTTTTTCTAAAACTGTTTCATACAATATTTAAATTTTTTCTGCAGGAAAAATGATAAAGATTTTAAAAATCCCAGTCAAATTTTTTATTTTTAAAAGTCGCTCTAAATTGTTTCAAGTTTATAAGACGTCTATAATTATTAACGTCACTAGATTAACACATTACGTGTTGAGGCAGCACCATTAGTAATTGTGCTATCTATATTTGTCGCATAGTATATCAAATTTGATGATAAACCAAACAAAGTAGACGTTTAAAAGTATTGGAGAACATTTTTAAAATATTGTAAAATTACATATTTTGATACAAAGGTCGTTAAGTTTTTGAACTATCTTACTAAAGAAAGATACTGAACTAGATTTGCTTAATAAACTAGAAAGCATAAGTCCAAAATAAGAATACTAAAAAAACACAGATGGATTTTTTTAATTTATACGTTTAAAAATATGATTTTTTTCTTATTTAACGAGATAGTTTTTCGTATCTTAGAGCCAGTAATATTATCTAGAAATAACAATAGTACACGTTTAGTTGATGGATTCTTTTTTTTTTAATTTAATACTAAAAGAAAATGACATTTGAAACTTATATTTGAACTATCTTTAAAAATCACAAGAAAATATTTAAAAAACTATTAAAGCGATTATTAAATAGCTTTGAATACAGCTAGAAATTGAAATTGAGTATTCTAGACAAAAACTTGGTAGTAGTACTGATTTAGTTTGGTACTATGACAAAGAAGTATACTATACTTAGTAAATTTGTGAAATTTAAAATAGGGCCATTGAAGAGAAATAATTTTAACAATAAAAAACTAAAGTATAATAAAAATCTTAAAAAAACATTAAAATTTACGCTTTTTTCGTTTAAATTTTCAGCTAAAACTAGCGATACTAGCTATAGTATATTTTAAATTTTCAAACTTTAAAAATCTGTTAAAATAATAGATAAAACGTATGTTCAATAAAAGAAAAAGTAAAATAATAGAAAAAATTCTAAAAAGCTACAGAAGCAATTTAACATAAAACACTTAACTTTTTAACTTAAAAGAGTAGTACTCATAGTACACAATTTATCAAGAATTTTCGCTTTTAGAGAGCGTAAACTTTTTCAATCTGTCCGAAATACCAGAAAATCCAAAACGCTTAGACAGTAAAAACATCTTCATAAAGTACTAAGCTAATGCACTAGGTTTTATAGTCTAGCTTATTGGAATAGCAAAAAATTATACTATATTGGATTTGAATTTTTTATAGAATAGTACAAGTAGATCTTATTGTGTAGAAACGGATACGGTTTAATAATAGAAAAAAAAACAGATAAAAGAATTGAAATAACAGGATGAACACTGCAATTAAGGCTCCTGTGCAGTGAAAAGAATTTTCAGATTTGGATTGGTCCCGCAACCCAACTTACACAGTTTTATGACATAGCCAGTGACTGACACGTAATAAACCAATAACTACATAATCATAATATAGTTGAGTCGAACTTGTTGATTTACAACACTACCTGATGTTTGAAATTTAAGATAACTTCTCCGAGATGTTTTGGTAGAATCGTTTAGATAATTTGGACGAGTATAATTCGGTAAAAATAGAAAAAAATTATTTATTGTAAATTGTGCTCATTATATTTTTTTGAAAATATATAAGACTATGATGATAATTATTATTTACAATAAACATTGATTAGATTCTGTTGAAATCTACATATAAACTAGAACTTTATAAATTACATCTATTTATACAGAGTGGTTTTTAAAAAAACTAAGCTAAAAAAATGCCAGGCTCTGCAGTATTTTTATTTACACCTCGATTTTAAAAATTTACAACAAAATATTTAAAAAAATTATAGATTGTCATGTCTTTGCCATGAAAACTAATATCGTTCAAAATAAATATATATATATATATGTATATATATATATATATATATATATATATATATATATATATATATAATATAATACCATATAAATAATGTTGTTAGCCGTAGATATCCCTAATAGGCAAATTGCGCTTTAATCTAGAATCTAACAGTTCAGGTAAGAATGATAACATATAAAAATTTTGCAGCTTGTCAAACATAAAATTTTTCCAAAAATTTCTATCGCGAGAAATTATTTCGCAGTGATAATCTTTCTGGGTGTATATAAAAAAATAACAAAATTCTCTATTAGTAACTTCCAGCTGTCCCTGAATTTGGAACATATAATTATCTTTTGGCTTTAACTTAATTTTATTGTTATTGTCTATTATGCAATACGAAATTTTTTTTGATATAATTGCTTCGCGCACTGTCATATCTTTAGAAGCATACGGACATTTAATTTCTAATATAGCATCTTCATCAACAAGACCATCTAGTGAAGCACCTAAAAATTTATAGTACGGATGAATAAAAATACCACAAGAATTGACATCAAACTAGTATCTCTGTTCAAATAAATCTCGTGCATGGATTTCATTAGATATTCCATATTCTAATGACTTACAACCGACTTTTGGGCAAGAATATAGTAATGATTTAACCAGATTGGCGGTTGATGTAGTCGGACGCATTTTACATATTCGGCCAAAATTGCTGGCGGTTAGACGAAAGTATTTTTGTTTAAACCACTCAGGATTTGAACTTTGTCCGCGTGTAATGTCTTCAACAGTTTGAAAATTTACCTTATTAAGATTTTCTAAATACAAAGAAGTTAAAATATTTAACTCCTCAGAATTTTTATCTGGTATTATATCGTCTGACTTGCCGTAATCATCATCTGCTTCTATTACCTCAAGCTTCCTTTTACTTTATGTCTTTTTTGAAATTTTTTTGATGAAACAAAATTGTTCAGTGTATTTTCTGCAAAGTTTGTTTTTATTTAATTTTTCCTGAACTTTATAAAAAAATGGTCGTTTATTATTAAAATTAGAAACTGCCGCAAAACATCGTGTTTCATATGATTTTCCCAGTGAAAAATTTATTCGTTTGCCCCCCACTAGTTTGTTCACTATGCTATTATAACATTCGGCGAAATTTGTATCGACATCATGCAATAAACTAGAAGCATGGCTAGCTACTCGATTGACGTAATTTTCAAAGTCTGAAAAAATCGTACTTTCTTTAAATATATTATATAGGTTCTTTTCCCCAGGCTTCTGGCCTTTGCAAAAATATTTATATAGGTTATTTTCATCTTTGCAGTTATCATGGCAACCTAATATGTGCTTAGGACTGTTTAAAATATCCTCTTTTAAATTATTTATTTTCACATAAGTAGGAAACGTTTCTGTCCGTCTATGTTTAACAGCACTTACTATAGCAGTTCTAAAACGTAAAATACTAGTTCGTATAAATAATTTTAGCACATTTTCAACCCTTGAGCTGTTAGATAATTTACGAATTTTATTGCAATAATTGCGAAGAATGTGATTCCTACATTCAATTTTTTCTACAAAATAGTTTGGTCCATATGGTTTAGAATCCCTAATTTTTTTATAAACGCTTAATTTTTATAAAACTGGTAATACTGGCTATATTTTAGGTTTTGTCAATAATTTTTAAATTTTGGTAGTTTAAGCTTTAATAGATATTTATGCATTAAGGGAGATATGAATGTTTTTTCTCCGAGGTTGACGTGTTACAGACCAAGGGCCGGAGGCCCGCGGTCTGTAAGTCTACCGAGGGTGAAAAACCGAATATCTCCCGTAGTGCATTAAATATTTTATTTTTTAGTATTTCATTACTGCTTTCTTAATAAAATTATATGAAAAATATCAACATCCGAGAATGCATGAATGTATAATTGCTGCAAATGCATGGTAACCATGTGTTTGAGGGTAAAAAACTTTACAAAGTCCCAAGGGAGATATGAGATACGTTTCATATATCGTATCCATGACGAAAATCAACAATATCATGTCACTAAAAAATAAAATTCTTTTAAAACTACCAAACATCATTCTAAAATGCTTAGCAAAAAACAATTATAGCATCTCTATAAAGTACTAAATTATATCACTAGGTACTATAGTATGTATAAGTACTCTCAAAAAGAGGCACTTAACTATATTGCCAATTTTTAACTGAAGCAACACCCTTCTCAATTGTAATTCAGAAACCATAAATTGTATTTTAGAAATCAAAGAGTAGATTACAGTTTTTCAAATTACATGTTATAGTTTCTGAATAACAATGGTCTAATTTAAATATCAGTTTATGCTTTTGGAGTTACAATTTACTAATCTAGATTACATTTAACGCTTTCTGAATTTTAGTTTATTAATCTGAATTACAAGTTACATTTTTTTAATTACAATTAAAAAATGTGCTGGCTATAAATATTCTATGTGCAGTTTATAATTTTTATTCAATCTTTTAAAATCTGTTGGAAACACTAGAAAAGCATAGCATAGTCTAGTACTATATCAAACAAGAGTACGACATTAGATTTGCATCTTTTACAAAACAGTACCTATAATAATAATAATAATAAATATCTTATCGTGTACAATAAGATGCAGTTTCATAATTGATGATTGGTTAAATTGGAAATGTTAAAATCACCGACAATTGACTATTAACATTAAGCATGCGATCCTAGCGAGAAAATATTGAAACTACGATAAATGACATCACAACTAGTCACCGGCTGACCGGTTGTAAACACATTATTAGTTGTTGTAGAAACGAAAATGCGTGTGCAACATCAACTGTTGTGTATACGGGTGTTCTGTAAAAAAGAAAAATCTCAATCTTACATTTTGTTTATTCCCAAAAAAATTAACAAAACAAAATTTATTCTCCTCACATTAGTAAATAATTAACTTGTGCTGAAAATTGCACAAAAACGCACTGTTATTGCATTTTTAAAGCAGTAAACAGTCGTCAAAAAATGACAGATACTAAAAGTGACGTCAGAATTGAAGTTAACTGTATTACCGACAAATTAATGTAAATTGCCAATAACTACAAAAATCTTTCAGCAATTGTAGACTTTTAATACGTGTCGAAATCCCTGCAACGATAAAGCTGGTGGAAAATAGATCACAAACAGAAAAAGTCATTTGCCAGCCAGTAAAACTTTCACCGCAATCAAATCAGAAGAATATTATTTAAGCCAAATTTAATGCTTTTATACTTGATAAATACATAACTAGACAAAACCAAAAAAATCTGATTACTGTTTGTGAAAGCTTATTAAGTATTGGCTTACTCACAAAAATAAAAATATACATCAGGCTATTCTGCAACTAGATTCGAATACATATAATCAATTGCAACTAAAGAATATTCTATTTGGGTATAGTAGCTGTTCTGCCTTTGATGCCGTTGAGGTCTTGAGGTGTTATAAATGTAATGGCTTCAAACATACTAGAACAAAAAATTGCACAAAAAATTTTACATGTCATTATTTCAATCTGAGCTAAATATTATATTGTTACTACTGGTTGCTCGTACATCTACTGTTTTCACAAAATCAATGCGTTTTTTTTATAGAAAGAGAATGTGTATAGACTGCAACAAATTTGAAAAAACCAGAAGAGAGTGTGAGATTCACCGAAGCTTAGTATACCTACTAAACTTCCTCTTCCAAAATCTCAATAGGTATAAATTTCTAATTTAAAATAGTTGAATCAAATCCGACCAAAAATTAAACAGAATATTTGGTAAATACGCAAGAAGAAGACTAATGCCGGTATTCATAGTCGTAGCTCAAGATCAAGCTTAAGCTTAGACTCAAGCGAGAACTCCAGCAATGCTCGGGAAAGCGTTTGCATGCGTTTTGAAATAGATTTATCGCTGATTACATCTTAAGCAAGAACTTCGGCAATGCTCGTGAAATCTGATATTCATATCTTGAGCTTGAAGTCGAGCTCAAGACCGGACGGTATTCATAGACAAATCTCAAGATTTAAATATCAAATTACGGTGTGCATAAGGGCGATTTTTGCTTGATGAGCAAGCGCACTAGGTCCGTCTCAAGTCGGACTTGAGCAAGGCCTCGACTTGTCTTAAGTCCGACTCCAGACGCCATTCGCCGGTTATGGCATCGTTTGACGTTGGAAAATACTGAAGAGTATTATGTGTTGCATTTCATAACAACGAACATTGACATGTTGGACGAGATATGCGCGGGATGCTGCGAACCCATTAGAATTTTTTTCCAACTTTGAATTTAAGCGTCGCTACAGCTTCACAAAAGACAATGTAGTGAATGTAGGATTGCTTGCAAATTAGTGGAAAGACAATTATTACTTACACAAAATTAAAGGAGAATGTAATAATGGTCCAGATCGTTTGCTTTTCCGGCGGCATCCGTTGTATTGCTTTCTACACTATTGGGGTTGTCCATGGGAGACTACAGCAAGGGTTTTGCTTTTTGTGTATACGCAGTTTTTCGTCTATAATGCACATTTTATGAGGTTACCTTACATGTATTCTGTCAGTAGACATGTACTCACCCGTCGTCATTCTTTTTTTTTGGCAAAAACAACACAAAACACTTTTGATATAACCCCTGCGGCATCAAGTTATTTTTTGACCTGTCACTTTATATAAACACAGAGAATGACTGTCATGCGTCAAAATGTTTAATTTTAAACCTAACAACACAAAAATGACTACTTTGGTGACTTCCGCCAGACGCACGTTTTCCCGAGCATTGTCGAAGCCCTTGCTTGCTTTCCCGAGCATTGCCGGAGTCTTTGCTTGAGACGGCGTCTCAAGCTTGAACTCAAGGGTAAGCTTGAGATACGACTATGAATACCGGTATAAGAATATATAGATAAATGACAATGCACTCAAGTCTAGTTTTTTTATAAAACCAAACGTGTCAGCATTAAAACTAAAATTAACAGAATTTACCAAACGGCTAAGTCCAAGATATTAGTTTTTGTTTTGTTCAGATACAAGACAACAAAGGTTCTAGCACATAGTCTAGGGCAGTAAAGCCGGAGCATTTGTGAAATTTTTCGTCATCTAATTGCAAAGTTCACAACTCTATAAAACAACTTTAGATAACAACCTTAGTATGGTCTTCAAAACTAAAGAATAATTTAAGCAGCAGTTGTTTTTATAAAAATCGCTTTGATGGATAAGTCTCTTTGCGACGATAATACAAATATTTTTAGAATCGACGTTGCACGCTTTCTGAAGCATTTTTGTGAGTATGATAAAAAAAAATTTAAACGGCAGCTGATTTAATTTTGGACTGAACTAAAGCAATGTGAATAAGCTTTATGAAAAGCTGATTGTTTAGCTCATGAAAGATACGCAGAACAAATCAAGTGGCTTAAATAAGCTATAAACTAAATTGTTTACATTTGTTACGAACGTTAGTTTGTTATCGAAGGTGACTCCCAAGTCTTTAATGGTGTTAACTTTCTCCAGTGTCTGACAGTTCACACTATAATTAAAGAAAAAAATCAATTGGTTGACATGGTACGTTTTCTGTTCGAAAACAACTACTTTCATTTTGATGGCAACTTTTATAAACAATTAGATGGCACAGCAATAGGAAACCCTCTCAGTCCCTTACTAGCAAATCTAGTTATGAATGATCTAATACTGTTGGCCAAAAATGCTATGAAATTTGAGTGTACATTACTAGACGTCTACGTTGACGATACCTTACTGGCAATTCCAAAAGACATGATACATCATACACAAGACACATTCAACAGTTATCACAAAAAACTAAAGTTTACGGTAGAAGTAGAGAAAAATAATAAACTCCTTTTCCTAGATGTAGACGAAACAAGAGAGAAAAATGGATTGCTAACCACTAATTGGTACCGAAAACCTAGCCACTCTGGAAGCATCCTAAACTACAAGGCGTCTAATCCAATAAAACAAAAGACCGCCATGATGAACGCATTATACCCCCGTATGCACTACCCAAGCGACAAAAAATATTATCTGGAGAACTATAAAGTAATAAAAACGTTACTAATGAACAACAATTACCCCGCAGATCTTATAAACACAACAAAGATAAAAAGCATTAAAAAATTGAGAAATACGGATAAAAGTCTTGCATACAACAACACACACAATACACTCTCTACCGTCAATCCGAAGATTATGATCAAACACCACAAAATATTTCTCTAATTATGCAACGAAAATGCAAAAACTTCTTGCACGGTTTAATATAATAGTTACAGCATATAACACTAGAAACACTTCAAAATTTTTCAAAATTAAAACACCAACATATGACATATCTGGAGTAGTTTACAGAATACGGTGCTTAAGTTGCAGCGGATGTTACATTAAACAGACGAAATAATATTTAAAAAAAAGAATTAAGCAACACAAATTCGATTGCAAGAGCGGAATCATTGACAAAACATCATTGACATCACACCATTAGAATACGGGACATAATTTTGATTTCAACAACACAGCAATAGTGGACAAAGAAGAGACATTACTTCAACATTGGTGAAATGATTACAATTTTGACAAACAATTCTATCAATTGCAGGAGCGACACCGACAACTTAAGCAAATCGTATGCTAACCTAATCAATATATATAAAAAAAAAGAAAAAAAAAGAAACTTAAGCAAAATAATACAATTAGCACAACAAATAATAACATGTGATGACATTTAAAATAATTAATTACAAAAAAAAAAAAAGTTAAGTATATTATTTTACAAGATATCCATAAAACCTTGACATTGCACTGCGATAAGATACAACATTTCACACACTATCTGCAATAATTGTGGTTCCTATTTTACCACGGCTGGCTGGCAGCTTCAGTACCAACAAAGTCTATTTCCAAAAAGTCCAAATAACAATTGTTTCAACAATCCAAAATAATTTTTTTTATTTATTTTTTATCTTTCTATTTTAACGTGTTTCTCTTTAAAATCAAATTACCGTCTTAATGACATCAACAGTAAGTGTTTTTTGTACATTTATGTTTTATGTAACGTTTTATGTAAATCAAATGACTTTTAAGTTTGTCTATATTGTTTTTTAGGCCTGAAGAAGGTCAAAATTTTGTACCGAAACGTAGCTCTCAGATGCAATAAATAACTGTAAAAAACATCTACATTTTAGATGCAATAAATAACTGTAAAAAACATCTACATTTTATACCTAAATACTGAATCTAAAAAAAAATTTCTTCGCATATATTATTAAAAAAAAAAAGGGTGAAAGCCTTTTTAAACTATAATTAAAGTTGTATTTATCATTCCTTCTAGCTAACAAAACATTTTCCAACGTCAATAGCTAATTTGTTTAAAAGGCACCATTTATTAACTTTGTCTAAAAAATTTTGAAGAAGATGACAGTTATTGGTTGACTTGACGGATAAAAATATTTTAGTACAGCATGCAACAGTGACAAACACAACAAATTAAAAATCAGATGGTTGATGTTTATATTAAAAAACAAAGGCCTGAACACAAACTCTTGAAAAACGCCTGAGCGCATATTAAATTTCGAAATATTAAAAGCATTCAACAAAAAAAGCGTCAGGTAGTCGGCAAAAAGCTTAACGATATCAACGTTAAGACTAAGTTAGAGCATTTCTGTCTACAAAAGAGCATAATACAAGCGATCAAATTATTTGACTATGCCTGAACTGTCTAAAACATCTACCTGCAAACCGTTGAACAACTGCGTACACAAATTTTGAGTCAAAACAAACAACTGAGTCACCGTGAAACGATCTAAAAAAAATCCATGTAGGCAGACAGTGAATTGACTACGCAACTTAAATTCTACCTGCTTGTCCAAAAAGCTCAAATACCTTTGCAGCATTGTTTATTACTGAAATCAACCTGTAATTGGACAAAAGATCACAATCATCAGATTTGAAACAGAAAAAAAGTTTTGCAATATTTCAAGATTTCGGATATAGAAAAAGTTTTAAGCAAAGACTATAAATTTTGCATAAAAGAACAGCCAACGCATCAACGAAGTTTTTCAATTAGATGAATTAAAAATTAGAACTTTGTTGTTAAAAGCTTTTTCTGAACAGTTGTTTGGTCAAAAGTTTCAAACATAGAGGTTCTTAAGAATACGCATTCAGCTTTGTTTAAAAATTTTTTGTCAGAATTTAAAAAGTCTGCGACACACAATTTCTTGACAATCAGACATCGTTCTGTCATTGTAACGCATGTTTCGTGGAACACCTGATGCATGTCGTCGCAGGTTGATGTATTTCCAAAAGTTAACAGGACTTTGGCAAACTTTATCTTCAGATTTTTTCAGGAATTTTGTAAACTTACTATTAATTTCTTTCTTCATTCTTGAGCTTAAAGTAAAAATTTTTATATAACCGTTTTGCGATGTTTTTGTACCTACAGAAAGTTTTGAACTTTCTGCAGGTAGGCGAAAACTATAGCGGGTAAGAGCTGAATAAAGAGGCATTTGCAAGACAAATGTTTTTTCAAGTGTGTGGTAGAAATAATCACAAGCTGAATTTGTTTTTACAGTTGTTGAGAAAAGTCCAGTTAATTTTAAGTAACGCTTTCTTTATTCAATTTTGACCTATCAACTGTTTTGAAATTGAAAGCTGTTATTGCCTTAGATAAGAAGTGTTTCTTGCAAACAGTTTTAAATTAATAGTAAAAATATAAAGCTGGATGATGAACATCTTCACCAGGTTAAAATCATACATGTGAACATCCATGAGCTTATTTGAGATAAACAGATCTAGAAGCTTAAGACATTGAGAATGTTGTTACATTAGAAATATGACTAAGTATAAAAAAATTGATTCCCATCAGAGCAAAAAACCTGAAAAATTGCAAAATGTAGAAATCACCTACAATTATAATTTCAGGTGTTTTATCAAATTTATTGACTACTGAGTTCAAGATGTCTAACAAAAAATTATAATAGTTCTCACCTAAAGAACGGAAAATTTAAATAAAGAGTAATTTAGAGTTTATTTGAATTTTAATACCAACAAAAGCAAACAAAAAACTTTTATCTTCTTTTTCTGGGTATAATATTTCAGAGACTTGAAACAAGTTTCTAGCGGCTATAAGAACGCTTCTTCCATAAGACCTACCTAGAGTGTCAAAACAACGATCGTCTCAACCAAAAACAAAAAGTCACAAAACTCAAAATTTGGTACGCTACCATTAGACCAAGTTTTATGAGTCAGATATATCAAGTTATAATTTGTATTTAAAATATGATTATAAAGTAGAGAACATTAAGAATTAAGACCTCTGATAGGACACACAGACAGAATTACTAATACAGCTAAGATGTGATGAAGATACACTTAAATTGTCATAAATTGGAGTCAGATTGCGGCAAGATGTTTTTGCTGTACTATGTACGGCTGATTTCAAAAAAAACTGATACAATTCTTGCTTTTAGCTCTTTGTTCGTGTGCGGAGCCATTTAAAGATTATTATTTTTGCGCGGTTATTTGTTTCTAATCGACAATTCTGACAAGTTTTTTAATTTGACAGTGACGGCGACTGGTGCCCTAGAATACACTGCTCAAATATTTAAAAAACGTGCTTTAAGAGTCGTATCAGTTTTTTTTGAAATTAGCCGTACACTCGCCAGCAAATTATAATTCACTAGGGGATTTTATAAGCAACTGTTTTTACTAAAAATACCACTTGCATGGCACAACTGTGTTTCACAACAATCTTTTATTTTAATTCTTAGGGATTTAAACATTGAACTCAGGTTTTGAGGCTTGTTTTGCACGATCCAAAACGTTTTGTAAACTTTTCTTCTTCAGTTCAATAAATTTAGCTGGAAATTACGTATATGGAAATTAATGTAATTTGTATAATAGTTATTTACATAGAATTTTTGACTAGGAAAATCAATTTTAATGGTTTTTTTTTCAATTAAAAGCTGATGTAGTCCCATATCAACTTGATCAGGATCTGAATAGTAGTTTTTCAGATATTCTTATTAAAGCTTTTTTTGTCATATATTTTTGACCCTCACAATTTATTATAAAAATATGTGAGAAACAAAAAAAATTGCTTTTAATATATTTCAATAGTATGTAGTTTATTTATTTAATTAATTTAATCCAATTTAACAAAAAGCAATTTAAATCATATAATAAAATTTCATAATAATTAATAATTTGGCGCCAATCTTGTTTATGACAGTGTTTTGAACAATCTTTTGAGCTAAAAAAGAAATTAAAAAAATTGAGAAATTATTAACAATTATTATTAAAAAATTGAAAATTATATTAAAAATCTTCGCGGAAATACAGAAAGCACTATTATTATGTGCATGTCATATTGTTAGAATTTTTCTAGCAAATTTATAATTGAAGGTTTTTTTGGGCTAATGTTGTTAATTTGTACGGTTCCATATTACTCGTACAGATAACTAACTAAATATTAAATAAAAGTTAATTAGTCGAAAAAATTGCAATTGAATTCAATTTCTCAGTTCATCGTAGTAATAGTAGAAGATCCCTTGCTCAGGTGTGCTGACGGATATAGTCCAGACTTTTCTTATCGACATTCCAGGGGAAACGTTCGTACGAATCAATCGAAGATAGATTTAATTAATATTTTTTTTTTAAATAATTATTTTGGTTAAGTTGTTATAATTTTAGTTCTGATGACTTCAGAACACGATTTACTGCCACTTTTAATTTTATATTTAAATAAATACAAATATTTTTTATTCTGTTAAAACTGTGCAAAGATTTAATAATCTGTTTGTGTTAAATAAAAATAAATTAGAAAAGGTTTGAGACTATAACTTAGAATGGATCGTTTAGCTGGTGCAAAAGATGCGTCTTTAGATTACCAAAAAAATTCAAAAAATTTAGAAATAAAAATATTTTTACATATTTTATTAATAAATAGTAATAAAATTAGCGGAAAGTAGGCTGTGATTATATAGAAAAAATTTGTTCTTCGTATTTCTGGCATTTATGAATAAAATATACAATAATATATGACCAAAAAATCAGCCAAATATAAAATTATATACTTATAAACCCAATTTTTAATACTTGATGTAGTAACCAACATTTTCTTGACACTCAGTTAACCTACGCGGCATACTTCCAACCAAACGTTGACAAATATTTGGTGTAACATGCCTCCAAAGTTCTCTTACATGAGTGGTTAAATGATGAACGTTTCTTTCTGTAAGTAGGACATGAGGGATCCCATGCTGCATGATTAGAGTAATTCTTTAAGTTTTCCTTTTTTGAGGCATTTACACAGTTTATAGTTTATGCACTTTAAGCCTAGCGCTTCAGTCTTTAACATCGTAATTTTGATTACACTTTGGTCATGTTTTGGAAAGTACACAAATTTTAGAAGAATGATTAAAACCTCTTTACAATTAAAACAACGCCTAAGATACAGTGATCGTGATTTTATACATATCAGACCTTGTTCCTTGTTGTGTCTGAGAATGATTTTTTGGCTTCACAATAACTCTTCTGTTATCTAAGTTTTTTACATTTTCTGAATACAGATCTGTTTTATTTTTGATGCCATTTTTTCTGATGCTATTACACAATTTAACAAGATTGCTTTCTTTCAAATTATCAAACCTACCTTCATTGCAGACAACCTGGTTTTGGCTAAGCAAACAAACCACTTTCTGTCAATTGGTTTCATCTCAAGATCTCAAATTTATTTCTCAAGCTCCGACGGTTTCGGCTAAAAATTCTGAATAAATAAAAAGTTTCGTAACATTTTAATACTTAAGATCTATAATTTGACATTTCTCTCAATAAACTCAGCTTCTAAATATGATTATTAATTATTGAAACGTTAATTATTATCAAAAAAATATAATTTTTAATTTGGTCGTGAGAAATTGTCACATGACCAATAAAGAGCTGACTAAATAATAGAGTTCTGTAATTTTTCTCTTATTATTAGATTTTAAAAATGTATAAATTTAATTTGCTTTGTGTCTAGTTTATAATTTGATTAAAAAGACTTTCAGTATTTTATTTGAAGCGGTAACTTGTGTATACCTTTAACAATATTGAAATGTGTGATTTTGATTGGACTCTAGCGATAAAAATGAATATTGATACATTGAGGATAGTTGGTTTATGGCCGGACCATCAAGTTTACAAATTGAATTTTTACACATTATATGCTATTATTTCAGTTATAGTTTTCATTGATGGTGCTATTTTGTTTCAAATCATGCACCTAGTGTTTGACCAAACAAATCTAGAATCTTTTACTGGTCCAATCTTTATAATTCTAACACAATTATTAGGCTCGATAAAAATTTTCTATTACATTTCAAATGTTGGAATTATCAGACACCTAATAGAAGCGTTAAAAACAGAAATGGTTCAACCGGCTAAAAAACAATTGCATTTGATTAAAAAAACAATGGATACATGGAAATTGATTTATGTAACATTTTGGACATTGGTCAGCATGACCGCGTTCTTATGGTCAATTTATCCCTTTTTAGATAGATCATATTCAGAATACAATTTGCCATTTCCCGCCAGATATCCATACAATACAAAACATTCTCCGTTATACGAAATAAGTTACTGTCATCAAGTTATTGGACTTTTTTTTGTTTCAATCGCCAGTTTAAATATTGACACGCTAATCGCAGCTTTAATAATGTATATTGGAATTCAATGTGATTTGTTATGTGATAATCTTAAAAATTCTAAACCAGACGGCACATTCCATGAAAAAATTGTGAGGTATATCAAACATCATCAAGATATTTCAAGGTAACAAACTTTCTATCTACAGGGGTATTATAAATTATTATAACATCTTGGGCAGCTGTGAAATGTGTCACCTTTTGTTAATAATGTACAGAAATTTTTATTAAGAGTTTTACTTATGTCTCAAAAATTATTGTAGATAATAGATGATTAATAGATTATACAGTTTTTGTACAATAAAGAATTAAATCTTTTATTGTAAATTCAAGATGACTATAGCACTATGCCACTATTCTTTTTTTTTTTCAAAAATATTTTGTAACATTTGCTCATTGATGTTACGGCTATATCGAGTAATTTTTCTTTGCAATTTTTTTAAATTATTAAATTGTCCTTTAAAAGCTTCATTCGTAGGATAAACTCCTTTACGAATGATGCGGTCATTATAAAGCTGTTGCAAGTATCTCAAAGTTGCACCTTCAGTGTACAATCATCTTGCTGGAAATACCCATACTGGAACCCCTTATTATTTAACTGATTTAATAGTTGTTCTCTGTATCTTGCCGCATTAACGTTACCATGGAAAAAAATTGGTTAATAAAATTGCCTACGCGAGATTGTCAAACATATGTCAATTTTTTGTGAATAGAGATAAAAAATATGTGAATTACACATACAATAGAAAAACCCTTTCATTCAATAATCAAATTTTAGAATTGAAGGAACAACTCAAAAAAGAACACTGGATTGTACAAGGAATAAGTAAAATCCACAAAAAAAAACAAAAATTCTTTTATTACAGTCTGGTTTATTCCTTTATGTATTACCACAGAAGTAACAAAAATAATAGCTCTGTGGGAAGGGTAGGGCTGCTAATCTAGAAATGAGATGTGAAGGACATAATACAAATGAAGAGTGTAAGCCCCAGGATGTGCTATGTAATATTAAAACTGAACCAACGATACAATATCAAAATTATACAAGCATATGCACCCACATCCCAACACTCAGACATACATATCTAAAGCTTTTATAATGATATAGCACAAACAATGTCAACTTTTCCGGCCTTTTTTACGGTGCTGAAGAAACTACATGAAGAAGAAACGTCACTTAGATGTCACGGGATAAGAAAAAGAAATAAACAAGGAAACCCGCTGCTTCAATTTCTTCTCGTTCACCAACTGACTCTAAATACTTTTTTCAAAAAGACAGAAGATAGAAAGCGAACAAAGATCAATCTGTATAGCAAAACAAAAAATTAAATAGACGTTATCATCACAGACAAAAAGCAAACAGTTATGGATGTAACCGTACTAAATAAACCCAGTTGGGAGTGACCACAGAATGGTGAGAGCAAAGACATTACTAAATCTGAAAACGGAACAAAACAAACTTATAAATAAAAACAACAGTAAATAGTCAAAATAATGTAAACGATGTTAAAAAGTACTAAAAAACAAAAACTTTAAAGACGCTGATACACAAAATTGTGAGGATCTAAATAAAAACATTGTAAAGTCAATCACCGTTGAAACCACCAAAAGAAACACTGCTTAAAACAAACAAAAAAAGAAGATAAACTTCCTATGAACACCAAAAATTTGATAAACCAGAGGAAAAATCTACAAGGAAAACACTCACAACATAAAGATAAGCTAAGACTATTAAATAAAAATATAGCAAAAACCGGAATAAACCACTAGAAACTACAGCAATAAATGGATAACTAGAGTCATAAAAGAGAATACATGTCTAGACATGAGGATACTACACAACAAATTAAGTAAGAAAATAACTAAGCTAGAAAATGAAAGACGACAAATAACAAGCAACAAAATAAGGATTGTTGAGAACTTTTACACCAAACTATATAAAAACCAAAGTCAAGCAAAAGCATTAGAAAATATACCACACATACTAAACCGAAGGTTAAAAAAGTAGCCAACAAGAACTGAAGAAAAGGTCCTAAAATCGTTGTCAAAAATGAAGAAGAACAAAGCACCTGACATTGACGGTGTTGTCACCCCACAAATATGCAATAAAACTGCTATTTTTATTATGCAGTAAGAAAGGCAGTATCGCAGACCTACAGAACTATAGACTGTTGAAACATCTATATGAATTGCTTACCAATTAATAAGCGTACCGCACGACTTACTAATAAATTTGATCTGGATCAGTCAAGAGAACAAGGTGTTTTTTGAGCCGGGTATGAAACAAATGACTATCTCCAGGTGATAAAATCACAGCTAGAAAAAGTATAGAATACTCTATAGAACTCTTAGTACTTATACTCGTCCACTATAAAAAAGCATTTGACTTTATTTCTATATTACAACATATGTATGAGCAGGCAACAGCAAAAGTAGAAATACATGCAAAACCGATCGGTTTAGAATCAAAAAAAGCGTCCGACAAAACGACACAGTTTCTCCTAAGCTTTTAACAACTTTAACATAATATATGTTTAAAAAGATAAAATTAGTCATTAAAGACATGAACGTAAATGAAGTAATGCTGAGCCATCTACGTTTTGCCGACGATATTGTGCTGATCTCAGACCGACTTGACGAGATAAACAAAATGGCCGCAGAGCTATCAGCCGCTTTTCAAAAAGTAGGCTTAAAAATAAACATTGTCTAAAGTCAATTTATGACAAACTTAGTCCCCAGCTGTAACCTAATGCTAGAAAAAAAATTCAATACGTAAGATCTTACAAATATCTGGCGCATAAAATCCGAGCGGAAAGAGACAACTAGATCTGCGAACTAAACAAAAGGATAACCTGACTTGAAGTCAATATCAAATCAGATAAACTAATGTGTCTTAAGCGATCAATATGTTTTCTTGGTATTGACAATCTTAAAAACCCTTACATTAACTTAGAAAACTGGCCATAAAATAAGAATAACTTAACGAAATATCTATGTTAGGAGTGACACTGCGAGATAAAATACAGAATGGAGAACTACGTAGTAAAACCAAAATCACGGATGTAATTAAAAGAGTCATACACTGAATATGGAATTAGGCTAGCCACGTGTGAAGAGAAAATAGAATGGCGTCACAGAGACGAAGCGGGACAACCGCCAACTTGATTAAAGAACGATTTGAAGAGGTTATCTTCAAACTGGATCCAAATTGTCCAAGACCGAGCAAAATATTTTAGGTTAAGAGAGGCTTATGTTCAGCAGTAGACAAAACAAGTTGCTGCATGATAATGATGATAAAAAATACTTGGTATTTTGGAGTCGACATACCCTTTTAAGTACAACCAGGCTTTGTCATTAAAAAATGTGAAATCCACTCCTGACCTGACGTGAGGGATTTACAATTTAAAGCTGATGTATTGTAGAAACCTTGTAGGGATGCAAATGTCATCTTTTTGTTAGAATGTTTTTGAATGTACTGAAACGTGCCTCAGATTGTGGAAACAATTTTGGTAAGATTTCGCTCAACCCTTCAGTTCTGCAACCACTCTGCAAAAACCTGTTAACTGTGTTTTCTTTGACAGAATAAACCTGTTATCACTGAAACAATACTTAGAGAAAAATGTTTTGCGGTTATATTTCACACCTTACCTCAAAATATCTGCCACTGTATTAATAGTTTGGAGGAAAACGGTTGTATGAGTAACAAAGTAGAACAGCAACAACCGTACTTGAAACTTAAGAAAAGAAAAACATGACTGTTTAAAAAAAATGACGGACTACTCTAACTATAGAGCGGCAAATTCATGATATTAAAAATTAGCAATGCCTTCTGGATGTTATAATGTTTAATTACACCCCTGTAGAAACAAAAGTGTTAAAACTATAAAAAATTTCAGTTTTGCTAAATTTGGAAATACATTCTTGAGTTGGATAGCATTAGGACAATTTTTTACCACATCAGTTTCTGTAGGCTTGGCGATGTTTCGATTGAGTTTGGTAAAGTTTATTTAGGTTGTTTTTACTATATTGTTAATATTAGGTTGCTCCTTTCAGTAACGAAAGCTGTTCACTTTTATTCTACGTATGTGCAGTAACTGTACAACTTCTTCTGTATTGTTGGTATGGAAGCGAAACTATGTGGAAGGTAAATCAAAACATTCTTATTATCAAATCAGGAATCAATTAATTTGCAGTATTTCTTAATATTAAATTTATCTAATTTTTTTATGATAATTAACATATTTTATAACATTAACTATTTAGATTTTTGATATCGAACTTTAAAATATTATTTTATAGTATTTAATATTATATTAATAAATCATAATATATTATATTACTACTACTAGTTTTTATTTAATTAATATCTATTTTTAATATTCAATTAATATCAAATTACATTATATTGTAAGCGTACAAGAAATACTCTGTAAGTTCAAACTTAATAATTTAAAAAAAAAAACGCATTTGAACATTTAACGGGAAAGGTAAAATTTATTGTATATTTCACTTTTTTAAATAATTTTATTTGAACCTAGATTACAATTTTTTAGTATATAAAATAACAACTTTGGTAAAGTGAAATAGTATATTATGTAACAAACACAAAACAATGCACATTTTGCATAAGATTGAAAGTTTGCGACACGAGTCGAAGGCCAGTGTTACAATTCAATCGACTGCTAAATTTAAATGTAAAATCATTTTTGGAGAACTTGTGGAATACTGTATACTAGCATTTTCTTGATATTGACAATTTTTTATTGTAGAAGTAGATGATATTTTACGATTTTTGATTCTTAAAATCGATGGTATATTTGAAGTGCTCTGTATTGCACTTACAATTTTAGTAGCTGTGAAAAATTTATTTTTCTCCGGTTTATCGATATATCTCTCGGCGACTGTTGCGGATTTCTAGCCACCGTGAAGCTTCAAACTAGTTATGTCACCACCAGTATCAACAAGAATTGTTGCTGAAGATCAACGATAGCAGTGTCCGGTGTATAATTCGTGGTTTGGCAATTTTGAATATCTTTCTCATGCCTCCAATCTTATTCACGCTCATTCTTTGGACGGTACATTTTTCTTTTTGATAATTAACAAAGAACCAAAGACCATTTACATTTAAAGGGCAGAGATTTGCATATTTTTTGTAAAGTCCATAGTAAGAACTAGATACAGTAAAACTTCGTATAATCATGGTTTTAGTGTCTGGTATAGTTACCAAAACAGATGAACCCAAATCATTAAAATTTTTAATTTTCATTTGATGTAATTCCTGTCTTCTACATGCACCCATTATGCCCATAATTAATGCGACCTAAAATATAAACTAAATATAAATTTTATTATATGGCTATATAAAACGTACTTTTGTCGCTAAATTGGTCTCATCTGGGGCTTCTTTAATAAATTTATTGATGACATTTGATGTAAAGATCTTCGGCTTTTTGGGTCTGTAGCCGTCGGACTTTCGCTTAAAGAATACTTTCACTTTTAAGTATTTTGCAATATCTATATTATCATGAATACTGAGATTCGTTCGCAGCATTGAGTATTGTGTCCATAATGTGAAACTTTTGAATTTGTTCGCCAAGTCGCTAAAATAAGCCATTAAAATGTTTTCGCAAAACGATTTTGCGTTTTGATTTTCTTTCTACTTCAAAAATTAGTTATAAGCCCGTGTGTACATTTTCTTTGATGTTTCCTGCAGCAAATTTAACAGTTTTGTTAAATTTTCTGCTTCGGTTATACTTGAAAGCGTCAATTTTAAATCATTATCACTATCACTTTCTATATTAATTATCTGATTTCTTGAAAATAAGTACGAAATTGTTTGGAATACACAAACTGTAACTATCTGATGACATTTGTCGTTTGGCGTTATATTCTCTAAGCTACCTTAGTTTTGGTTATCAAAATCAGCAGACTGAACACCAAAATATTTCATATTGCATTTGTTGTCTAGCAACTTACCTAACAACCGATGCAAAATAAAATTCAGTACAAAATGTAGATTTCTATGATTCAATTTTCACTCTTGATACACTTTGTACACTCTTCAGATGTACAATAGTACATCTGAAGACGTACAATAGTACAAGATGTACAATAGTACATCTGAAGACAGTATTTGTAAAACAGCTTTCGACTCTTTAGAGTTAGTTTAAAGTTCTTGTAATTCAAAACCCTTGAGACACAGTAGAAAAAGTAGATTATTTATTATTGCAGTTGCAAAAAATGGCGGAGTTTATGTATTTATACATTTGCATTTTTATTTAAAGTTAGTTTAATTTCTTTATTGTATATTTATTAGACTGTATCAAAAAATTGGTTATTTTACTGAGAATTATACTGATAATTAAGTTCCTAGTGTTGTAGACCAATGAGACATTAAAAACAGTGTCACATGCACCAATCACAAATTAATGAAGAAATGATTTCTCTAACTGAAAAGAATGTATGCTAATTTTCTTGCCGCTACCTCATTGTTTTATTGGTATTTAAAAAAATAAAATGTCATTTTGACAAAAGTAAAAATGTCGCGCTTTGGTAATATTCCTGACGCTTCAATTAATCAAAAAACATTTAAAATTTCATTCCGAAAAACAACACTCAGTGTAGAGAAAGTGTGTGGAATCAATTTGCAGTATTTCGTTAACAACGCAAATATGAATTAAGCAGACCTTTGTCAGTAAATTGTTAAAAATTGGACGTATTTAACGGTTTATTCAGTTAATTCTCCAACCAAAGATCATTCGTTCTCAACTCTTGTCTGGCAAGATTTTTATTTTTTTTTATTTGCATTGATTGCTAAAAGGCAATTAAACTCGATCAAATTCTTGGAAAAAAAACCCTCGCGCTCCGCGCTCGGGTCTTTTCGTCAATTTAATCTCGTTTAATTGCCAACCAACCGATGTTCATACAAAATAAAAATCTTGTCGACAAGAGTTGAGCCTTACTGTTAAAAATATTGATCAAAATATTAAAAAAAAACGTTTTTTAGAACTAGAGTTTTTAATTTTAACATTAAGTTATGCTTTTATCACGATTTTTTTTTAATTTAGTTAACAAAAAAAGCATAGAATTTTCTAGCTTTTTGACAAATAGTTGAATTATTAAATTTAAAATATATTCTTGTAGAAAAGTAAACGTTCTTTAAATAAAGTTTTCTATAATTTTTTGATAAATCTAATTTTTTAAAAGCCATTTGAGTTGGAATTTGACACTAATAGAAAATGTATGTTTTTTTTTACTTTTTAAAGCATCTATCTAACTTATTGCAGAGCTATAAGTTAGTTAGCTACTTAAAATTTTTATTTCGTGCCATTTTTTTCTAAAATTAAAAATAATTTTAACAAGAATTTAGCTGCAAATGGATTTAATTTTTTTTTTTATATAAAAATCTTAAATATAGTTTAATTTTTATTTAGTTTTTTTTAATGTATATTTTTTTAAATATTTTTATAAAATACATGCGGGCTTACTATTTAATCACAAAAAAACAAAATATTAAAAAACGAAAATTAGATGATTTTTTTATGTTGCAAGATGATTTCAACATAATTGAATTAAAGTGAATTTATTTTACGTCAATATATAATTTTTATTCAAACTTAATTATTATGTAAAAACATTATTAAATAACAGTAAATTGAAATTACGAGTTTAAAACTCAATTACTCTTGTCTCATGTTAAAATAAAAAATATCAGTGTTATTATTAAGCAAGGACATAATATTAATTAGCAATTTTTATTATGTGACGACAAAAATTAAACTAAAAAATATTTGTTTTTATTTTTTTACAAAATAAAAATTTATATATATATATTGATAATACATATTATTATATTCTTGTTCTGCATTTATATATTTGCATTTTTATTTAAAATCAGTTTGTTCATATTAATTTGTTGCTAGTTTTGTTTTAAAAATCTACGAAAAGAACAAAATTATTGCACATTTTTGGCAAGTTTATGATCCAGAAATGTTATTGTAACTCATAATATTAAAAATTTTGACACACAATCAGCTCAATTTTCTATGGCACTCTGTTTTGTTATTTAATTGATAATCCTCAAAAAAAATCATCAAAATAATAAAAAACTATATGACAATAAAAAAACCATGTAACAACATAATTGAAATGGAGTGAGTTGATTTTATGTCAATACAAAAGTTTAATTTATATTAATTATTATGCAATAACATAATTAAATAAACTAATTGAAAACCTAGTTTTAATTAGCAATTTTTATTATGCCGCGACATAAATAAAATTGAAACATATTTATTTTCATTTTTAACATAAATGATGGCAAAATTGGGATTTAATTAAATTTCAAACATTAATTGAATTTAATTTAAAACTATGTACATAATAATTTGAACTAAAATTATGTATATAATAAAAATTCCGAATTCAAATTATGTTCATAAACTCTAATTCCAAACTAAAATTCTATACATTTAGACCTGAGTCGATAATTTTTAGTAACATAAAACTTATTGGAAAAAGAAGAAAATATAGCAAAAACAGTATATTTCCAGCCAAGGTAAGAAAATGCTTTCTGTAGACCGCTGGTATAAACCAAGCCATAGGCAAAGATTTTTAAAAAAACTTTTTTACCATAGTATGAATGCTATTTTTTCCCTTCCGGCACAACTTCGCTGTAAAAAAAAATATTGTTCCAATTGGTTAACAATGCGTAACTTGTTTAAGGTACAATAAAGTCAGGTGCAAAAGTAAATCTCAAAAATTTTATGATACTGTACTGATCGCCCCTCAAGCTCACAAAAAAAAATCTTAAATTAAATATTTTTTTTATTATTATGTATAATTTTGAATTATTGTTAAAATTTACTCTTTAATTACTAGAAAAACGTAAGATTCTATGTTACATTAATAAACAAAAAAATTACAATTCTATGATTGCAAAAAACATGCTCACATAGTTGTTCTGAATATTAGAGATAATATTTAGATCTTTAAGTGTACATTTTATTTATCATAAATTATAATCACTTATGTCTTACTCTTTTTCTCTTTGATGACATTTCTTTATTGTTAGGTTTAACAAAACTTTCTCTATTCTGGTAGATCTTCAAAATCTTCAAAACTATCACCGTGTTTGTCTCCAATTTTATTGTCAGTCTGCATTGGATTCTCATTCACACTTTCATCTGAATCACTAACTTTCTTGCAAGGTTTTTTCTTCTACATTGGAGCATTTTTCAGAACTATGACAGTTTGTGCATTTTGTGCAGCTGGTACCAAACAAAAGCTAGTAAAAATTTTACCAATCTAATACCCTATATAAAACTATTAACTTTTTTAAATAATTCATAATCGTTTATGACTGTATTATTTGGGCTTCCTCCAAAAATTAAAACTGTCCAAACAAGACAACAGAGCATAGACAAATAAAGACCATAGTTTGCTTGGACAGCTGTAATATTGAACATGACCATCATAAACTACCTGAAAACGTTCATAGAGTATATAAAGTAATAAACTTGTAAAAATTTTAGTAGCTTTTATTTGGTTTGTCGCATTTATAATAAGGCCCAGATCCTCATAGCTCTTTTCCAGCTCCCCAACTTTTTAAAAAATCAGATATTTTAAAGCAAAAATGTTTGATTAAAAATTAATATTTTAAATAAAAAAAATAACAGTGTGCTTGGGACATAAAAAAGTAAATTTTTACCAGATTTTGTACAATAGTTTTTTTTATTGAAGCACAAAAAAACCAAAAAACGAAACATGATACTACAAAAACTGTAGATCTTTTTATTATCTACAGCTTTGCTATTTAACTTTTATCTATAGGATGAGTAGTTTTGCCGGAAACTAAAGTAACCTTTTTTTCACCCGTAAAAGCTCACTCTTTTTCATTTTTTGACTTCAAACTGCCCGTAAATTATTTTTCTTGTAATTTTTGTTATTATTTAATTTTTTTCTAATGGGTTCAATTCTACTATTTTTTTCACTTTTTGCTATTTTTAAAAGCTTCAGCACTGGTCAAATTATAGAAATTTTGACTACACAATAAAAAAGTTGAAAAATTTGGTATATAGATAGTAAAAATGTTTTAATTAAATTTATGTACATAATTTAAATTTAAGATTTAAATTAAGTACATAATAAAAATTTTATATTTTGAATATTGTGAAAAATGATTTGGACATTAAAACAACAAACAACGTGCCATTGTAATAGTTAAATTAGTACATAACAAAAATGTTTTAATTAAAATTATGTACATTATAGATATTTAGAATAAAAATTATATACATATTAAAAATTATTAAATTAAAATTAGGTGCATTATCAAAATGCTGGAATTTTTGAAATTATAAATTTTATTGAATTGTGAAGATAAAATTATTAATAACGAATAGTAAACAAGTTAAATAAAAACAATTTTTCCTAATAATTAAAATTTTATATTTATATTATGATGGTCCACAATAAATAAATATTTCTTTCAATTATTATGTAAATGAATAATTTGTTTTCTAATTTTTTTTATGACTCTACTCGTAATTGAATTTCACTATTTATTTTTATGATAAACAGTGTTAAAAATTGAAAAAATGTGTTTTTGTATGCATACATATGTTATTGACTTAGTTATTATTATTAAGTTGCATAACTTAAATATTTTTTATATGAGAATAATTTTGACAATTGTAGTTATGCTGCAACATAAACAAAAATAGCCGTTTTTCGTATATGTTCTTATGAATTATTTTTAATTTTATGCCAAAACATAATAATTTTGAATTTTTATTATGTTGATATATAAATATAATTTATTTATAAAGTTTATTTTTTATCAAAAATTGTAAAATATTTATCATTTCAAGTAAAAATATCTAGCGATTAAATAGTAAAACAGCATGCTATAATTCAATACAATTTGTAATTCAGATGTGTCTCTTGCCAATTAGCACCTAATTACAAATTAGCAGCTTTACAAAATGCATCTCATTATAATAGGCGTAAAACATTTAATAGAAAACCTAACGCGCATTTAAGGCATCAATAATTAAATTTGAGTTAATAACTTATTATTTTAGATATCAATTTTCAAATTTTCGTGGGAAATTGATCAGATGGGTGGTAAGCAGTGAGCATTGACCATTAATTAAGTATAGGAAAGTAATAATTATTTTCACCTAAACTTAATTAAAGAAAAAAACATTCTCAGTTTCATTTTCTTGTGAAAAGCTCCCAATTATAGAATTTTCAATGTGTGTGCTATACTTCAAAAAATAAAAATTAAATGATTTTGAAAACTTAAAAATTTTACATTGTGAACAATGGCAACTGAAACCAAATTTGACTTCGCTCACGGTAATCGCGTTAATCTTAACGGTTTATACTTTTTGGGGCTTTGGCCGCAAAATGCAAATGGTTATAAGTTGAATGGTTACTGCTTATACACAATAATTTCTGTTGGATTTCTAATGACAGCACATAATTTCTTCCGGGTAATGAATATATTTTTTGTAATTTCCGATCTTAGTGCTGTAGCTGAAATAATCTTTTTAACGTGCACAGATGTGCTAGCTTCCATCAAAACTTTTGTTTTTATTTACAATATAAAAACATTAAAGATACTTTTTCAAACACTAAATACGGCAACTTGTCAACCAAAATCTTTGATGCAGAAAAAAGTGTGTTTGTACGAGAGCAAGATTTGGGCTATATTAACTTTAACAATATTTGGTATTGCAGTCATAGTTTTTACAAAATGGACAATCACGCCTTTACTTCATATTGAAAATAAAAGTCTTCCATTTCTTGCTTGGTACCCTTTTGATACTCAGAAGAGATTCTTCTATGAGCTGACATTCATACATCAATCAATTGGTTTCCTTTTATTGGCAACAGCAAATGTCAATATAGATGCATTTATAGCTTATTTGATGTTATATGTAGAAAGTCAGCTTCAAATTTTAATGGATAATTTGAAAATGAAGCATTGGTCTTCAGATTTCAATGCCAATTTGATGAAATGCATGGAACATCACAAACTTATCTTGCGGTAAATATTAATAAAATTAATATTATTAAAAACAAAATAAATTTTAGATTTGCTGAGCTGAGCAATCAAACTTTCAATTACATTGCTCTTGGCCAATTTTTTACCACTTCGGTGGCTATAGGACTAAGCATGTTTCGATTAACACTGGTATGTTGCATCCAATTCAAAAGTCTCATGTTTAATGATATTTTATAGCTGAATCCTATAAGCTCTGAAGGATTTATTTTGTTTTTGTATATTTTTGGAATGACGGTACAAATTTTTCTATATTGTTGGTTTGGCAACGAATGCGAAGTTCGGGTAAGTTAAATTATTATACTATAAATTGCAATAACAGTGCTTTGTCTAATCAAAAATCATTATTGTTAGTAAATACCTATTTATTAAAACGTGTTTTTGTTAAAAATTTTGTTAAAAAGAATTACTACAAAACTAAATTATAATTATTGAGTGTTAATTTAATAATCAGGTAGCATCTTTTTTAGAACAAAGCAAATAACAAAAAAACAACAATTACGGCAGACTGGACCTGACTTGGCCGGTCTGTCGTCTCTAAAATTAAGTTATTTATTAAAACGTAATATTTTTGTTAAAAAGAGTTACTAGAAAACTTAATTATAATTATTGAGTGTTACTTTAATAATCAGATAGCATCTTTTCTAGAACAAAGCAAATAACAAAAAAACAACAATTGCGGCAGACTGAACCTGACTTGGCCGGTCTGTCGTCTCTAAAATTAAGCTACGACAAGTTTCTAACTAAAAATAAAGGCGACGCAACCAGAATACTAAAAAAACATTATTTACTAAATCTAGACATAAAAAAAATATAATATTAATAAATGACATAAATTGTTTTTTTTTGTTTTTTGCAAATTAATAATAAGTTTTGTTAGACAGAGTCTGCCAACACTTATGGTCAGTCGGTTTTTGTAATGTAATTTTCAAGAATTCGATTTGGGTTTTAGCACACAGACATCTAGTATTTAGGCGCATATAGTTAGTTAATCAATTAAATGAAAATAATATATTTCTAATCATCTGAAAAAAAAACAATATTTTTAAAATTAAGCCAGCTGAAAATAATTTATTTTTAGACAAAAGTTGAATTTTACAAAAACAAGAACATAACGTGTCATTAAGACGTATACTAACTCATTTAGTATTAAGAATCTAGCAATAGAAGTTATATTTTGTAAACATTTTTCTGAACGTTTTAATAAATTTACAGTTTTTGGTGAGTACAAGTTTTGTTCACAAAAAGTTTATAGTGGTTATTTTCTAAAATTTATGGTACAATTTTTCTAGAATCAATCTGGTTAGTTCTTTTCATAAGATTCAGAAACAAAAATGTAATAAATTTCTAAATGGAAATAAATTGGCTGCTACTGTAAAATACTAGAGGTTTACTACACATGAAATTTTTGTTTTAGTGAAAAAATTTAGTGCCAAGAAAACATAAATAGTATGGTTTTGTTACTCTTATTATTTTAGACGAATCATGGTTGGTCATTATAATCTTAAGCCTTATCAAGATTGTCTACCTCTAAATGAATTTTAGCTTCTCTATGCAAAATGCTTCAAAGCAAGCCAGCTTATTCTTGCTTTTTTCTAATTCAACTGCAGGGAATAAATTTGATAATTTAGCATGCATTAGGCAATTTATTGTTAAATGGGTCTACCACGGTAGTTAACCTATCTATATTGTTGAAAAAACAGTTTTTGTTTTACTACATAAACCCTAATAGTTCCAGTAACTATTAGAACTAATATTCATTTTAAAATTGTCATTTAATCAATAAATCAATTACAAGAAAAATAATAAAGATTGTGAGAACCTTATCTTATGATTTTAATATTTAAAATTCCTTCAAAACTTTTTAATATTTTAAGGATATTTATAATAAGTACTTAATAGGCGCGCCTAAGAGCAATAAATTGAGCTAAAAATGGTTTATAATTAATTAAATAATACTGCCTACATTTTATAGAAATGTTATAAAAAATTATAAAATTTTTAATAAAATGTTAATTTTTGCATAAAAAGAAAAAGAAATATGATTTTTTGACAACTACACTACATCATAAGTCAAGAATGTTGATTTAAAGTTTTTTATTGTGCTTTAATTTCATTTTTTAGTACGTCAAATTTACCAAAAAAAAATTTTTGATTGTTGACATTCCCGTTCAAAAATATAACGCAAAAAAAAATAAAGTTTTAGCAGCTTTGAAAAATTTAAAGCGGCTTTCAAAACTTTTTTTTTTCGGAAAAATAACATTTTTTTTAATTCATTTTTAACAATTTTATAAGGTTTTAAAAATTGAGAAAAACCTTTAAAAAAATTTTTTAAATTGCTGTTTAGAAGGGGTTTTTAATTAGTAACAGTAAATTTTTAAACAGTGACATAGTAAACTTACATATTTTACTATGTTTTATAAAAGATTTTTAAAATTTTAATACGAGAAAAGTATAAAAACCTACCTACTTTTTGGGCTACCCTACTTTAATTTTTCAGTTGGTATTGTAATATTATGGGTTTATATTTTACAGAATGTGTACGTACCGTCAAGTTAAAGATTTTTTATCTTTAAATAATTGAAATTCACATTTTTTTTAAATATAAGAAATTTTGAACAAAATTAGTATTTATCATGCTGTAATAGAACTAAATTTATACTATTGCGTTTATAACATCTTTCTATGAATTACTTAAGCTTATTTTATGTATGGATCTTCATTCACGCCTTAGATTGCTTATACTTTTTTTTAATTGTTTTAGTTTGTTATATGTTGCTTGTATATTTTATTGTTTTTTTTATTGCTTTGTTTACAAGCTGTCGTAATTTTTTGTTTTCTTTACCAGCTGTAGTCCTTTTTTGTTTTGTATTGTTATTTTTTTATTTGGTAATACAGTATAACTTGAATAAAATTCATATCTTTAACATTGTATGATATTATTTTTATTATTTTACTATTAACACACTTTCCAAAAAATTTGTTTATTTAAATTTCGAGAGCTTTTTCAACCCCAATCAGGAGATGAATATAAATAAACAATTATTTGCTTAATTTTATCTGGCTTATTATTATTATTTATAATTCTCAACAGGAACTAAAATTTTAAATTACTGTTTTATTTAATTTTTTTTAAATATAATTATTTTCGTTTGAGTTTAAGATATAATTTAAAAAAATTTAAATTTACCTAATAACAGAAATAAAAAAATAGATTAAAATAAAGCCCAAAAAATTTTAATAACAATTTTTGGATTTTTTCTAATAATCTAAGAAACCGAAAAAAAACGTTCTTTTTGTTAAAAGTTGACGATTCTCAGGCTCTGACTCTTTTGCCTCCGTACATCCATGTCTCATTAGTTATCCCATCCGTTCCCGGTGATTTTTTCTTCACTTTTATCAGTATTTCTTTTACTTTTATTTTGTTAATATTTTTATTTTTTTTTCGCTCTTTTTTTAACAACCTTGTTCTTGCTTGTCTTTTTCTTCTTCATTTTTTTTTAATAGCTTGTTAAAATGTTTTAGCCATATCTCTATTCCGATTTTGTTCGTTTTTTATATCTATTTATTTTGAAATTTTCAAAAAGTTTTTTTTATTTATTTTTTTAAATTTCATTAAACTAAATTTAGTAAAATAAATTTGTAGTTTATTAAACAAATTTTTTGGCAAGTAGTAAAACTGTGTGAATCTTTGTGCCAAAGATGTCAAACCAATTAATTAATTCTTTTACATTGTTAACGTATAATAAAATGATATCTTTAAAAAATTTCTAATAGTACTCTCGCACTAACTATTTTTATCTCTTATACATTAGCTATTTTCTAAAATTTATCATTAAAATTCTTTTAATGCATATTTATTGTAATATATTGTGCATTCATCTATAAATCGACTTTTTTTTTGAACATGTATCATTTTTATAAATAACTGACCAATAAGTATCGTAAATATCTAAATACCAGAAACTTTATTCAATGTTTTATTTTTTTATGTATTAAAAACATTTCATTTTGTAACTTTTAGTTGAAATTAGTTTATAGTTTTTTTTTATTTATTTCATTATATTTCACATTAGGGTTATATATTGTGCTTAATAATTTTTCAGTTTTTTTAAATAATTTTTTTTTTGTGTTTATTTACTTTTTTCTTATTTAACCTATTATTACAAGCACCTAATATTCTATTATTTATAATTGCTTTTCTTTAATCAGATGTTTTTTATTATGTTGATAAATTTTTTTGTGTTTTTAAATGCAGTTTTCTTATATGCGTTTGTCTATTCTCAGTTTTTATTGCTGAATTTTTTTTTAAAAGACGTTTTTTTTATGTGTTGTTTTTTCAAAATTCTTAAGAATACAAATTAGAAAGTAAACTAAATTGATAAATTTATTTCGTATAAGCGTGGTTTGTGAGTGAAATTCTATTCTAAACGACATGTGAAACACAAATAACACAAAAAAAAATTTAATTTGATTTTTTATAAATATTGGTAAAACACCAAATTGTTATAAATTTTTATTGACTCTTTCAATATTTTCAAAAAATTTATTTTTTTATTAGCTAGAGTCATCAATCGATTTAACCTATAAATCATCATAAATTTTGCAAGTTGAGGGTAAAATACATTTATTTTTTACTACCTGTTTGATCTAAAAAATTATGAAATATGCACTAAAACTTTAGATTTTTTTAACATCTATCTTAAAGTTACGATAACTAAAAATCTCATCTAATCTTCGTAAGACAACAAAAAAGCTAATATAATTTTTTTTGCATATAATTACCGTAAATATTTATTTTTTCTAAAAACGACCACACATTTTGTGAGGGTTTTGGTACTTATAGGAAAATTGTTTATAGAAACCAAATTGTTTTTTAAAGAAGTAATTAGGTTGTTTAGTATTACATATTTCAAATATTTTATAAAGCAGCAAAAATTTTCAAATTTTTAAGTTTTAGTTGAGCGTTTAATGTGTTAATGAAACGAACGATGGAGAAAAAATAAGTAAAATGCCTATGCAATTTACCACAAGTTCTAACAACTTTTGTTTCCTAATTATGCAATTCTACTGAGTACCTACTTTAAAAATTGTTGGTGATGTTTACAAGCCAATCGGAAAACCAGTTCACTGTAAACTTTTTTTTTTGGGTCACAATAGTATATTGTAATCCTAGGAGGCAAAGTGGTATTTTTCCAGGCCGAGAGAAGATATGGACAGGCGAGCCAAAGGCGAACCTGGCCACTTCTCAAGGCCTGGAAAATCACTTTGCGGCCGTGGCTTACACATTATTTTTTATCCTACACAAATTACCTTATAATAGAGCATTATTTTAAAATTGATTTGAGGTTATTACTGTCAATCGCCAATTCAAAATGTCAAACTTTGACAGATGTCAAAAATTTATGGATTATTTTACTGTCGTGATTTACACAATTTATCTTGTACAAAAGTAGTTTTTTAATAAATGTGATTTAATATTTCAACACCGCTCATGAATAGTGGGACGTTTATAGTGTCCTTGGTGCGTGACGACTGTTCAACCATTTATTTAGCTTTAATTTTTCTTAAAATGCCTGGCGGAGAAAATCAGATTTTTTTTTCTAGGCTAGCCGAGAAAGTACATCTTTTCTAGGCTAGCCTGGAAATGATGTACTTTCACGGCTGTCGAGAGACGAGAAAATTTCATTTTGAGTTGGTGTAGAATAAAAAAGTTGTTTTTTCGCTGCTTTTTTTAAAAGAATTGACAAAAAATCAAATGTTTTTTCAGCAATTTTCTAATTAATTGTCTCTCTGTTTTGCACATGTGACGGTTTCTTGCTCCAGTGTTAACCTAAACAGTTCAGTTTCCTTTCTTATCTCTGTTGATAATTTTTTTTATTGCCATTTGCTTCTTAATCTTGTCCTTTACTGTCGGTTTTCATTTTTGCGATATTTCTACGTTTTTGTTTTACCTGACTTTTAATTTTTTAATTATATCTAACTAACCCTATTAGAACACCGTAATTAAAACAAATATGTTTTTTTTCTTATATAAAAAATCTCAATTAATTGTAGTTCAATGTGCGTTTTGTGTTGTTTTATTTTTTTTTCTCTTAATTTTAGTAATTTTAAATTAACAATAAAAAAACATTTGGAGTTATATTATAGTAAGTTTGATTAATGGCAAAGCTCTTAGTTTTTTAAATTTGGGTTTCTTCGCGCAGTTTTAATTTCTAGATTGAGTATAGTACTTTTCTCTTACTTTTTTTATTTGTGGTAATATTTGTTAGAATTAGAAGCTAACCTTACATCAAAGTCGAAAAACCAGGTTTTCACATAGCACTTCAAATGACCTGATCGAAATAATTTGATTTGGCTTCGCGACTAAAGTTAGCTTCTAATTCTAATAAATGTAGCTATTTTTACTATATTAAGAAAGTAGTGAACACTGAGGCAAATATTAACCCAAATTGTCACTGCAAATTTATTAAAATAAGTATTTATTCAAATTAATTCATTCAAATAAAATTTATTGCAAATTTTCTCAATTGCTGAAGAGTTTAAATAAAAACAAAACATGTTCATAAGTGTGGTTTCAACACAACATAAACAATGCCGGTTTTTTTATTGGTTTTAGCAAGATTTTTGTTTTTTTATCTATTTTCTTTTAGGTTTACCTTTGGTGAAGATTTCCACTTTTTTTAAGGTCGGTTTTTATAAGGTATTTCAACTTAGCGGAAAAGTTTCTTCAATTCGGCAAACTTTTTCTGTTTGTTTTATTTACAAAATATGTGACAACCCTACCGCGAATAATTTCATCAATATCTTGTTATCAAGTTGTTGTTTTATTCAATTTCAACAAAACTTTTTCTTTCACTAACGCATAATATAAGAGTGACCTTCTGATATTTATATAAAATTAGATGCCTTAATGCTTAATAATTTTTATCTGTATATGTTTCACAAAATTTCTTAATTGTTTTACCAACGCGTTATTTAAAAATAATCTAAAAAGATTAGTTAATCTTTTCAGATTATTTTTAAATTATCTGAATCTCTTAATCTCTGAATCTGTGGATCATTTTTTATGTTTGTTCTCAAAAAAATTTATTGATTAGACCAGGTTTTTGCGTTTTTTAAAACCTATTCTTTTTTACAAGCTATTCTATTCTTATTCAGTTTCAAAACATTTTCTCAATTTTTTAAAACTTTTTTTTCCGTGTTGGAAAAAAACGTTTTACCCAAATTTTTTGTTATGGCTTTTTATAATTTACCACTTACACTAGGGAACGGTTGAATTGGTTAAAGATTAAAAGAAATTGGAGAAGAGAATAGACTGTTTTCATCTTTATCTATTCAATTTTTAGATAAAAAATTCACATTTTTTGTATCAGATGTTTTCTTTCTAATAAAAATCTTTTTTGTTAAGCTTTTTTGTTAAACGTTAAGTTCTTCTTAATTTTTTTTGTCTCTTTACCGATTAGAAAACCTTCAGAGAAGTATATATTTTTATATCGACTACTTCTAATAGGTTTATTTTTGCCTATACGTATATAAGCTTAAAATTACATTTATTAACCGTTTACAATTTTTTTTCGTATCTTATACTCCTTGTTCTTTCTTTGCGATCATTTCCCTGTCTCTATTTCTTTTTTTACCCACTGTATCTCTCTTTTATTTTTTCTCAGTAATTCTTCTCTTTTTGCTTTATCTAGCTTTCTCATCTCACTGAATTTCTTTCTTCATAACACATCCTACATCCTCCATCCAATACCTATTCTCTCTCTCTCTCTCTTCATTTCCGCACTTCATTTCTTCGTTTTAAAATTTTCGATTATCTTTTTTTTGTTCGCACTTTCTCTTTCTAGGTATACCGAGATTTCTTCTGTCATACATTTCTCATAATTCTTGTCGTACCTAGATTCCAAAGAATTTTGCTCTTGCTCTTCTTTCTTACTATCTACATCCTTGTCTCTTTCACACATCTCTTCCTTCATTTACTTGCTTTCTCTTCTCAATGTTTCTAATTTTTTACTCGCATACTTATATCTTCTATAATATATATCTCTCTCACTCATCTCTGTACTCATTTTCTTTTCTTTCCAACATTTATTCAATATTTTACAATCTTTTTTTCTATTTATTCTATCCTCAAAGTTGGTCGTTCTTTTTCCTGCACTTACTCTCAGCTTGTTTTGTCACATGCTTTTTTTACTATATACCCAAAGGTTTTTCTGTCCATCCTCAGAATCCATCTCAAATACTTCTCTTGCAACCTCTCCATTTCATGTTGTTTTTTCTACCCCCAGATTTCTGTCTCGTACTTCAAAACGCTCTATACCAAGCTCTTAAACAATATCATTTTCCTTTTAAAATCTTTTTTTCAATTTCTTTCCCCCATTCCTCATATACTCCCACTATTTCTACTTTGTTTGTCTTCTTTACCATCTCTATAACATGCACTTTGTTCGTAGCTCTTTTATTAAATATATACCCTAAATACTTGAACTCTCTTACTCGCCCTATTTTAGCTCTTTTCCATTTCTAATCATCCTTTTCATCCGTTCTCTGCTTCTTGTTGAACACCTTAATCTTTGTTTTATTCACATTCACTTCTAACTTTTTATTCTTCACAAACTTTTCTAGGTTCTTTATCACTTTTCCAATTTCTTTTTTCACTCTTTGCTACCGTTATCACATCATCCGCCAACACCAGGCTTCATACTCTTTCTCTTCCTACCATACATCTCCCTGCTTGCGCCTTTCTAACATTTCCTATGTCAACTATATAAATTGAAGGGTTCTCGCTCAGCCTGAGCAGGCACCCTTGCTTTACACTTTTTGTTGTTACAAACTTTTCACTTTTGTTCTCCCCTGCTCTAACTTTGCTTTTTGTTCTTACATATATTTCTTCTACTTTTCTCACCAGCCATTCGGATACTGCTCGTTCTCTTATATTATCATATATTTTTTTATCATCCTTATCAAACGCTGCTCTAAAATCTATGAATAGGGCATATATAGGGCAGAATAGAAATACAGCACTTCTCCTTTTATTTTCATTTCGTTCTTTACTAGGTGGTCTAGAATGTATACATTACCCATAGTTCTTTTTCTTTCTCTGAATCCCACCTCTGTTATTCTATCTCCCCATTGGTGCCTTTCTCATTCCCAGCTTCTTTATCTGTCTCTCTGCCTCTTCCAACGTGTAATTTTTGCTCCTAATGGTGCTGTCTGGTTTGTTTGCATTATTGATTTTCCTATATTTACTTCTCATTTTTCTTCCAGCAGTTTTTTGAAGAACTTTTCTCATTTATTTATTGTTATCTCTTCATTCGCTTTTTTTTTCCTTCGTTTTTTCCTTGTTTATGTAATTCCACACCTGCCTCTCTGTTTTAATAGTTTATATTTCTTCTGTTTCTTCTTTTTCTTTTTTTAGTTTTTTTTTCTCTATTTATCTCTTTCTATATATTTTTTTTTGCTTCTAGGAAAACGTTTTTTGCTACTGCCGTTTTTACAGTTTTCCTTTATTTTGATCTTTACCAATAAGCAAAACGCGATTTTATTTTTGTTTACTTTTTCTTGAGTTTAGAATAATAAAGCTTTAGTTAGCTGTTTTTATTTGTAAACCAAAAAACCAACATTTGCAATTTATAATTTAAATTGTGTTTTTCTTGGAAGTTTATACAAGAGAGAGCGTAGACATTTGACCGTTAACATATAGCATTTTGAGAGTCATTCTTATGTTTCCCGAAACCATGATTTCTAAACGTGGTCTTGCGGTTTATTTTAACACGTTTAATTGATCTTAAAATTTAAAATTTTTTTATAATTTTTTAATTTGAAGTCTTGTAAAAATAATAAGAGAACTCAAAAAGGGTTTTTTGGAGTAACTCAAGCGCATTGGACTATTATATAGAAACGTTCTTTAGACCATTTTTAGTATTTTTACAAAATATTAGTCCACATTATAAAACGCAGGAGTAAAGCAGATAATCAAATTAATAAAAAAATAAATAAATAAAAAAACTCAAATTTGTCAAATTAAGATCTGGTCGGTTGCTAAAAAAAATTTATGTAAATAATCTGCTGATTTAAACCTGCCAAAAAAAAATTGAAAATTGGCAAATTAATCGACAAAAATTTTGCTGTATTTTATGCAAAGTCAACATTTTTATATTTAAAAAAAAAACTATTACAGATTTTGAAAAACATACATCTCACTGTTTTCTTAAATAACAGCTAAAAGAATTGGCCGTTTGCTTGCATCACCTTCAAATCGAGAGAGTATGAGAGTTTTGTTGAAACCAACTTAACCCTTTTGTAAACATCTAAAATGCTCAAGATTTTTTTATAATTTGGCATATGGTAAATTTAAATATATTGCAAATTTTACTAGAAATTTTAGCAAAAATATTTCATCTAACTAAGTGATTACAGCATTTTCTATTATCAAATTTCAAAAAAACTTTTTGTTTTCCGGATTTTGTGGTCTCAAACTCACATATTTTGTAAAGAATAATTCCAAGCTTTAAAAGCTTTTGTTATCTTTAATAAAAAAATAATCTATGTTGATTTTTTTAATCAGAGATTTTAAGCACTTTCAAGTTTTCTTTATATGTAATGTCGTTTATAGTTATTTTACATATTTTGTCTTTGCTACAAGCACCAGCTGTACTCATAATAACTACCACTTTTTTATAATATATATTTTGTCAAGCGCTTCATATCTTTTAGTTTCTTTTATATTTTAGCTTTATTTGGATGGTAGCCATTATTCTTATCCTTCAAAAAAGCTTTCAATTTTGAATATTGACAAATATCAACGTTATCGTTAAAAAAATTTTTTTTGAGTATTCACACCATAAGCTCGCTGGGAATAAATGCTTTTTAGACTTCTCTAAAAAATTCGGCAACAAAACTAACTCCTCAGCATAGACTACCTTGTTTGCCTTTGCACCACTTTTGTAATAGATTATATCTTGCCATTTCGTACCTTGTTTTTGACATCTCCAGCAGTTTTTTCAATTGCACTCATAAAATAGTTTTTACTTGAATCACTTTTACAATTAACTCAATTTTCAAGAAATGTAAATCGACGTTATTAAAATATAAATTTGTTTTTAAATTAGTGCTTTGGTTTAATTTATTGTTGATTATGTAAGGTGTTCATGACACCACCTAATTTTTCAGTTATTTGACTTGCGTTTATTAATTTTTGATAGAAATTGAAGTAACAAATTTTGACTTTTTACTTTGTATGCAAGTTTTGCAAAAAATAGCTTACTAACCTGAAATTGTAAGTACTTTTTTTGGTTTTAAATGCTAAGGAAATTTTGGCTTCTCAATCTTGTATTTTCAACCAAAAAACTTACACTTACAGTTCACGGATTGTTTTACAATAAAGTAAATAAATTCTATCAGTTTAAGACAATCTATGTATTTTGATCACATTCGCTGGCTAACTTCTGCGCTTTTGGAAAAAAAACCTTTTTTTGTTATAAATTGAACTGTAAACTCAAATTTTTGGCTTTTTATATGGTAATACTTTATATGGTAATAATTCAGGCATAAGTAGATAATGTAAATAATAGAAATCAATTTACGAACGAAAACAAATAATCACTCACTTATGGCAGTTATCCATCGGGGATTATTGTTATAATAGTAAAAATTAATTTGACCAAAATCACCAAAAAACTAACATAATCAGAATGGTTATTGTGATGAGATTAAGAAGTTAAAATCGTTGACCGTTGTAACCACAGAATGCCTAAAAAGCAAAAGATTTTCCATTGAAAACTGATTACCATTTGGTATGACAATTAATTAAAAGAAAACATATCTTGATGGAAAATATATTTAGAATTCAGTCATTTTCGGCGCTTTTTATTTGTCGATCTTGGTATAACAAATATTTTTTTAAATTAGTTTTAAATATTGCAAGTACAAACAAAACAAAAATAGTTTGACAATGATTTAGGTATAAAACGTCTACAATTTTGAGTTAATGAATAAATTAAAAAAAGTTAGTAAAAGTTAAGAATTGTGCAGCATTAGTTTCAAATATTCATACTTATAAATAATTATCACTATAATCATCACCTATCTAACTAAGTTATTTACCTACGTCTTAAGAAGTTTTCATATAATTTATTTTTTTTAATTATTTAAGTTATGGTTAATTATCTATTATATACCGGACCCAAAACGATAATTTGTTTAGCAATAATTTTTGAATTAATTTGTTTTCTAATTAAGCGTGTGAACATTATCAGATGTTAGTAAAACCTAAACATTAACTGCTAATTAAAAAAAATCATAAAATATAAAATTGTGATCCAGAAAAATGCTGTCAACAGTAGTTTTCAGGTCACTGGTGTATTATGAACTTATTTGACTTCAAAAACTTCATGAGGTTAAATCTAAAGTGCTTATATTTTGTAGGCCTGTGGCCACCAAGCAGCACTGGCTTCAAATTAAATGGATACAGTTTACGTTCTATAATATTTATAGGAATTTTCATGACAATACACAGCATCTTCCGTTTTATAAACTTATTCCTTATTATATCCGATCTTCAAGCTGTCGCCGGCATTATTTTTTTAATATGTACAGAAATTTTAACCTGCATCAAAGCTATAATTTTTATACGAAACATTCAAACGTTAAAAAATCTAATTTCTAAATTAAATACAAAAACAAGTCAACCACAATCTGTAGAACAAAGAAATTTGTATTTATATGATATTAAGTTATGGATGGTGTTAAGTTCTTCACTTTATTTTATTGCGTTGTCTACTTTAGTTAAATGGGTAGCTGCACCGTTGCTTGATCTTCAAAACAGAAACTTACCATTTATTGCTTGGTACCCCTTTGATCCAAAGCAGACGTATTTTTATGAAACCCTCTACGTACATCAAACCATTAGTTTCTTTTTTTCAGCTACTGTAAATATAAATATTGATGCTTTTGTTGCATATTTATTGCTCTATATTGGGGGCCAATGTGAAATATTATGTGACAATTTGAAAATGATGAGGTGGTCCACAAACTATGAATCTAACTTAATACATTGTATCAGGCAACATAAATTTACCATAAGGTATACAACCGTTTGATTTTTTGCTTATTCAATATAATGGTTTCTTTAAAAATTTTAGATTTTCCAAAACTAGTAATAAAACCTATAATTACATAGCTTTATGTCAATTTTTTACCACTTCGCTGGCAATCGGACTTAGTATGTTTCGTTTAACATTGGTATGTAAATAATCATATTAAACTTATCTGCAAAGTGAAATTAATGTTTTCTGTTTAAAAACAAATAGCTAAATCCGTTGAGTTCGGAGGGTTTTGCATTGTTGTTGTACATTTTTGGAATGACTATACAACTTTTTTTGTATTGTTGGTTTGGCAATCAATGTGAGGCAAAGGTAAGATCTAAATTATATTTTAATCTAAATAATGACAAGTGATAAATTTAAAACTTGAATAACGGACTTTAATATATTTTATTTTAGTAAACATGTTTATTATTACCTATACAGGCTTAAATATATACATTAACACCCAATTATTCATTTTTTCTGTCCTATCTTCCCTTTTCTTTCTTTGTGTTCTCTTCCCCTGTCTTCATTTACTCTTTTTGCATACTTCTGTCTCCCGCTTTCCCTTCCCTGTCTCCTATCATCTCTTCCTTTTTTTTTTTTATTTATTCTTCATTCAATTTCTGATTTAATCTTTCTCTCTCCCTCATTATCATCTTTATCCATTCTATTCCTTCTTTATTTCCTTTCATTACATCCTCTCTCTCTAGCATACTTTCTTTTATTTCTGTGCACTCTTTCATCATATCCTCCAATGTTTCTTTCTCTCTTCCACACATTCTGCATTTTCTTTCGTTTTCTTCCATCCAATATCTGTTGTCTCTCTCTTCATTCCCACATCTAAATCTTGCAATCATCTTTCGCTCTCTCTTACTTTCTTTTTTTACATAATTCAGGTCCCTCTTCTGTTATCAACTTCATGTATTCTTTATTGTATCTTGTTTCTCTAACTTCTCCCCTCCTTTCTTGCTTGTCTATGTCTCTGTCTCTGTCTTTCAATTCTCCATGCACCCATTGTCTCGCTTCTCTTTTTTTCCCGATCTCCTCTACGCTGAATCCATTCCTTTTGTAATATTTTTTTCTTTCTTTTTCCATTCCTCTTTCTGCTTTTCTACTCATCACTTTCCAACTCTCTTTCAATATCTCGCACCCTTTTCTCTCTTTTATCCTATCTTCGAACTTCACGGCTCTTTTTTCTGCCTCTATTCTTAATTTTTCTCTCTTTCCTTCCTCTCTCACTATATATCCTGGAGTCTCTCTGCTTAGGCCTAACATACATACCTTTTTTGCACTTTTTCCATTTCCACCCATTCTTTCCACTCCCAAACTTCAGCTCCATACATCATCACACTTTTTACCAGACTGTCAAATAATGTCATTCCTATTCCATATTCGCCTCCAAACTTTCTCTCTGCCATACTCCATACTCTCGCACTCATGTGGCTTTCTTTTTTCACTAATTCTCTTACCTGCGCCTTACATCTATTTCTTTCCTCAAACATAAATCCCAGATACTTCCATTCTTTCACCTGTTCACACTAATATTTTTGTTTTACTTTCATTCACTTCAAGTTCTTTTTTTTCATGTATCTTTCCGCATTTTTTATCATTTCTCTCAGTCCCCGTTCTTCTCTCGCTACCATCACAATATCATCAGGATACGCCAACAACCAAATTTTCTTTCTCCCCACTACCACTCCTCCTTCTTGCCTTTTTGCGAATTCTTCCTCCATATCGCTCATATATATTGTGAACAGTAGTGGGCTCAGTGGGCATCCTTGTCTCAGACCTCTCTTCTTATATATAACTAATTTAGACTTTAGTCTTTAATATAACTAATTATTGATTATCTGATTGAACTAATTTACCTAAACTGCTTTTTGCTCAACGCAATAGTCATTGTAATAATTTTCAAAGATTTCTCTTGATTTGGATACCAAGTCCTAGTTTTCTTATCATGACACCACCCTTAGAATGTTTTCTTTACAGCAAC
Organism: Lagria hirta; assembly: GCA_947359425.1. Classification (NCBI taxonomy): domain Eukaryota; kingdom Metazoa; phylum Arthropoda; class Insecta; order Coleoptera; family Tenebrionidae; genus Lagria; species Lagria hirta. The sequence continues at coordinate 9,092,217 of OX375801.1, read as the reverse complement.
AAAAATATATCAAAATTGGTAACAACAAAAGTTATCTGCGAACACACAACAAATAACAAATATATATATTAAGGTGACTCAAAAACTAAAAATTTTTTTTTCAGTGTCGTATTGAAATTTGTGAGTTTACAATGTTTTAAAAATTTTCTCCACCAAAAGCAAGTTGAAAAACATTATTTAATTTTTTTTTACAAAAACAATAATAAAAATTCTAAAAATTTCAAGAAAGAATTTCAATTTTTAGATTTTGTTTTCAAATTTTTAAACTTTTCAAAGCTTTATAACTTTTCGAGCATTTTTTTCTTCTGAACATTTTTTTTCTTGAATTTGACATACTCAAGATTGGAATTAAAACATAAGATACAAAAAATAATAATGATTTTTCACTTATTTAGTGTAATTGACAGAAAATCATAGCTCTAGAAATTTATTTATTTTAAAAAAACATTTTAATACACATTCTATAATTTCAAATAACATTTTCCTAAACTTTAAAAACAATAATAGTGAATTACAAGTTTTATTCAAATTATTTTTAGTTCAATTTATAATATGCGGTCGAATTAAAATATCTTTCTTTTTTGAAGATTGTTTAAAAATGTAAACTTACACTTGTTCAAAATTTCAAATATTTGAACATTTTCTACAAGTTGCACCTGCCGGGGCATCAAATAAATGTATAATTAGGGTAGGCTGTGACAACTACAACAAGTTTAGTAGGGCTGCTTTTTTAGGTGATGCGACATCTTATAAAGGCGCCCTTTAAAATACAGACAACACCCTAATGTTTCTAGACTATACACTTGCTTGCTCATGATTAAGTATATAGGATGCGTCAAAAGTCCGGTAACGAACCAATAGTTCCCCGGGAAAAGGTTTTCAAAAAAAAAGTTTGGTACAAAAGTTGCTTGGTTGTTACGAATTATCTGGTAACTAACCCATTATCCACTTCATAACCCTTTTGCAGAGGGTAGGAGTGGATAGTTAGTTTCTCTGCGGTTTCAGATCTTTTGAGAAAAAATATCAATCAAGTCTGTATTTTTGGGAGTTATAATTTTTTTCTAGGATGACGATCTCAACTTTTTCCGAGAATAAGTTTGAGACGATTGATGATTTTCAAGATTTTTTTCATATACCACTTTTAATATTTTTTCCGGAAATCGTCTAGGAAACAACATTTTCCTGCTTATTTACGCGCAAGAAAATCGAGTTTTCCGGACTAGTACTGTAAAAACTTTACAAGACGCAAAATAAAAAAGATTCTCTAGTAACTATAGTTCCCCACAAAATTGTTAAACTTGATTTTTGTGGAATTTGTAAAAAAAATTCTAAAATTTGTAAATTTCGTCTTTTTTACGATTTCCGGAAAAATTTAATACAAAACACGTCAGTAAAATCTTTTACTTGACTCAGAGCTTTAAAATACTCGGCACAAAGTGCCTCGTATAAATAACTATTAATTAATTATTTTCAATCATTTATTTTGTAATATTTTTAATATTTTTAATTTTTAATATTTTTTTTCAACAATTTTTTTTTTGGAATGTTGCTGAAGCGACAAGTAGAAAGAACCCTGAGATTCGTCACTCTCTCAGTATTTAGCGACTTTAAACTTTTCTTTCTACAAATTTATTTTTCTAATTGCCTTGCTAGAAGCTCAAACTGCTCTTCTTCTCATTCTTGACAATAAGCTAATCGTTGATAAAAATTGGAAATTTAATCCTTGCGAGAGTTTTAGAATAAAATTTTTTTTTGCCAAAACATTGTTATTTTTCGCCAAAAATATAAATCCGTCAAAATGAAAAAAAACTATTAGAAATTTCAAAATCACCACTATCTCCCGCAAAAGGCTGAAGGAGTAAAAATCGTTTAGTTACTCAAAAATTTCTAACTTGTAACCAAGCAACTTTTGTACTAAACTTTTTTTTTACAAAATATTGACCTGTTGCAGAACTTTTGACGCACCCGCTATATATTACACAAGCCCAAAAACAATTATATTTTTTATTTAGGAAAATATATTAAAAATATCTTTTGAGATGACAAAAAAATACCTTAAAAGTTTAAGTTTTTAATAATAAGAAGAAGAGTACAATAAAAAAAATAAATCTGTTTTTAAAACTTGATTATTCAGAAACGGTAAGCCTGACAAAAAATTTTAAGCCAAAACGGCAAGTTTCTTTAATCAAACATTTTTTTGAAGAAAATTGGATTTGTTACAAAAATATTTGTCGATAATTTTTTTTTGAGTTAGTGACACAACAGTTTTGACGCTAAAATAAGAGTAGAACTAAAACACGGAGAACACGATTGATATGTATATTAGGTACGAGAAGAAATATTGTTCATCTATCCCGGTTGTACTTCAGACAAGTACAACCGGGACAGATGAACAATATTATACTGAGCTACATAAACAATATCTCCTACAATGCAAAAAACATATGTATAACACTACTTTTTATCTTGAATATAATCAATAAATTAATGCTCTAGATTTCGCCATTTGTTTAAGAAGCATCAAATCTATACAATTAATAAAACAGTTAAAAAATTAAATTCTTATTATGAATGCAGGTATACCAAAAGCTTTATTTACAAAAACTAATTTCTGTTACATAAAATTAGACCGTTAATTGAAAGCATAGCAAAACATTTTGTGCGAATACGGTTTTATTGACAAATGTCTACTTAACCTTCACTAATCTTTATGAGAGTTCACCGCAGGGTTTCTTGCTTGTGCAGAACCTTAAAGATACTGCGCACGGCTTTATTCAGGTTGCTTCTACTTTCTTCGCTTGCATGTTACTAAAGATAACAATTAAATTACAATTAGTTATCTAGACACAGATTTATTTATTATTGGATATTATAAAAATTATGTAGGTGGGTATGAAAACATTAGTTTTTTTTTTCTTTTCAATTAAGTAACAAACACAGTTTTTCCAACTCGTCGGTAAAATTTAGTTCGACTAACTATTTCATTACGGTCCATGCTGACAAGAACCACAGACACATCTGTTGGCTACCACTTTTGGCTGCAAATTGGGAGTTGGCCTGGTGTAAAGTATTTAAAGAGACAAAGTTGTAATTGCACTAAAATTTAGCTGAATTATACACAATACCAAAAAAGCTAATACCCTTTTACACTGAGAGATATTTTAATCCACCAGGCTTAATACAAGTTACTAATAAGATTGCTGAACTCTTCGAGATTCTATAAATCAATTTTTTTTAGTGAATTTTGATACTTTCGAAAAAAAATCTATTTTATACAATTTAAACAGCTTAGTTGTTATAGAAACATGTTAGTCAATAAACCGGCATATGATTTTTTTAGCAGATATTTTATACATAATAAGGCGACAAAAATTCGTTTTAGAAGATCTATGACCTTTTTCTTAACAAGCCACTTTTTGGGTTAAAAATACCTGGTTTTGCAAAAAACTTGTTTTTATCACTGGAAATTTGTTTATTTATTTTTTTTACGTGCTATTACTAATTGAAAATCTAAATAAGCTTCGAAAATAACACGATACAACAAAATAAGAGCAGCTATTGATAACTTTTGCGTTTAAATACGCCACCTAGCAGACGTTTGACACACTAAAGAAAAAGAGTAGTCACCCGCGAAGTAATTACAATTAGTGTCTGTCGTATTTAGTTTGTTTATTACGGCTTATTTTCAATTAGTTTAAAGTTGATTATTATAGAAGTGAAGAAAAAATGTAAGACATGTTGTGTCGTTAACTACAGCAGTGTTGCGGACTAAAGACCAGATTCAAGGTTTTATTTGTTCCCTAAAAAAAATGTCCAGGTTGTTGCTATAGAACTTAAACATGGAAGAAAAGAAAAAGTTGACAGGAGATTTGCGTGGGAATATGCATTAAAAATGGGGAAAAATGTATCAGCTTTTATGAAAGTTTGTTCACTGCACTTTAAACCTGAAGATTTTCACCTTTTAAGTAATTTGATAAAATTAGCTTGAATTCATTAATTTTACTGCTGGTTTTATCTATTCTATGCGAATCCTGGTCTATTTTGTGGAAATATTATTATTATATCTTCGGGAGGACTTATTCTATTTTATATCCATATCACCACCGTTACAATATTTACGGTAACACATTTGCTTACCTTCGTTAAAACAACTTGACGATGGAATGGCATTTAGACACAGATTTAGATACCTAAATATTTCCTGGAGTGTCAAAAACATTTTATAAACAGTTATAAACACTAAAAAAAACTTTAAAACCCAAAAACCGACACTTAAAAACACCTAAAATCAAACACCGACACGTAAATTCAAATGACAGATGTATCAACTCTCTTGCTCCTCAGCTGATCGAACCGCCGGTGGCGCCCTCATGGGCAAAAAGAGTTGTCAATCACTAATTTTCATGTTTGAAACTGTTTACAGCCGCACGAAAAATAATATTCTTATAAATTGTGAATGTGTTGAATCACTGCTGAATAGTTTGCTTATTGAAAATAACTAATATACCGAGTGTAAAATATTAAGAGGACTCAAAAACGGCTGTGCTTTTTTGTCAGCAAGTTTTAGATCGGTTTGTACTACAACTAGGTAGAATAACTACTCAACCTGCATTTTTTTTGAAGACACAGCTTATTCAAATATTTACATTCTTCATTTTCTCACTTTATTCCATTTCAAAAATAACATTGATTGATTACTTATTAGTGCCTGGTGTTGCATGTGTTTATTTAAAACTGTTAATTAATACTGTGATTGACATTTGAGCACAGTGTCGTGCGAGCCGGCATTAAAATGTAAAATGAATTTTTAATTATTTAAGAAGAAACAGAAAATTTTCAAACATTATAAAAATACATTTTTTTTATTTTACAGCACTCAAAAACAATAACGCAAACAACTTAAAATGATATCTCAAAATTTACAAAAACCTCTACGTCATTGCGTAAGCGGCTTTATCTTTACCCGGCTTTAGTACAAACCGATCTAAGACCTTAGATCAGCCGCCTTAAAATCCTGTTAATTTTATACACCTTGTACTATATTAAATTATTCAAATTTATTTTTAGTTTGCTAGTCTCGGGAAATTCACTCTTAATATAAAAAATATATTTATAAGCTTATCAAATCTGATAATAATTCAATTTTAAAATAATAGTTAATAAAGATATTTATTTATTTATGAATTATTGTTATTTAAATTACTATTTAAATTGCTGATACAATTTCTAAGTACAAATTTATATATTTTGCATGTATAGTGAACACAATGATTGATTATGAATATTGTTTTTCTACAATCGATGCAAAAAGTAGGCATTTCTTACAAAAAGTGAAAATTGCTGACAAATGCTACTTTGTCGCTTACAACAAAATGTACGAAACGCTATTTAATTAATCAAATATAGTTTATTTATTTACAGCAAGAAAACCAACATTTTCCGAAATACAAACATTTTAAATTCGTAGTTGTGTAAGCGAAGATTTGGTAAACATAATAATTTGAATTAGTAGACAGGCTATAACATATAAGATATAAGAAAAAATCTTGTGTGTAATGCGAGCGCAAAATGTGTTGTTGGTTTCAAAGGCAGTTTTTCTCAGTTAACAATTTGCGCTCTTCATACACAACACAAACAGATAATGTGTAAAGTTATATCTTATACTTATTGTATTTATAATTCATGAAAATAGCGTTGCTATTTGTACAAGCAAACCTGATCAAAAACATTTTTTTTTTTTTGGTAACATAGAATTTTTAGTACAGCATGCTTCTGATAAAAATATACAGAAAAATTTTAAATTTAATAATTTTACAGCATAAAGTCGTTTTCAATAAAAGTATTTGCTTGTAAACAAATAATTTCGCCGTATCAAAATGTGACATCAAATGCACAGGATGCTTGTAAACTTTGTATTTTGCATCATTAACAGATCAATAAATATTTTGACTTAATTTTGCTTTGTTTAGAAAATGTTTGAGGGCTTTTTTTAATAATTCATCCAAAGTGCTAGAAAAAAAAACGTTATCCTTGTTAAGAGCATTTGTCTTCTTTTTATAGATTTTAATAAATTTAGCGGCGTCTAGATGTCTAGAGTTTATTATTTCTGAAAAAAGCGTTGCCTATTGTACAAGCAATTTGTTTGAGTAATTTTAGGCTGTAAATACTAATATGATGATTGCTATTAAAGACGTGCTCTGCTATACTCAACTTGTCTAATCTGCCGTACTTTGAGTGAGCTAAGTGCTAGTTGTATCTATTTTGAAATGATCTACACGTTTGCTGTATATAACAATTATCACAGTTATTTACACTCTATGCGATAAACTCCAAATTTGCTCGCAATAGTGTTTTGTCTTTTAAACCTCCTAAAAAATCTTTTAATTTCAAACCTAACTAATAAACCGCTCTAAATCTTAAATATCAGCACAATATCAAGTCTGTTCGTATTATTTTTAGGTTCAAAAAGTTTTGAAATAAATTTTAATTATTGTTTATTTGTTTGAAAAGTTGTGAAGTTTTTAACATTTGTTTTAAGTTTTGTTTATTTATAGTTAAATTACTATTTTATTATAAACTCTATTACTATTAACAACGTTTTTAATTCTATATTGGAGTTTTTTTGACTTGCTAGTTTATATTGAAAACAATGATTTGCGTCATTAGGTCTGTATTTTAAAGTGCTTGATTCTTTTCTAAATATATCAAAATCTAAATCGCCTGTTATTTTTTTAATTACGCTTATATCTATAAAAAATATTTTATTATTAATCTCCTATTCATAAGTGAATTTAATTAAATAAAAACAAATATTTAAATATGATACAAATTTTGTTAAACTTTCAGAATTATTAAAAACTGCAAAGACATTGTATTTGCAGTTTACGTATTATATCTACATTCTAGAAAATATCAAAATTATCTTTTGCACTATTTTCAAGAGGATGCATAAATAACTTAGCCAGAAATGGCCTTATACATTAACCCATGCTGCCTTTTTTATTTTGTCTGTAAAATTCATTGTATTAAATTCAAAAATTGAGTGCTTTACGCATAGCTCCGTTAATGTTATGTATTCGCTAATTAGATTTGGTTCAATTTGGTTGTATTCGAGCATGTTTTTTAAATAAACCATTGTGGTTTCTATTGGAACGCTAGGATATAATGAAGTGGCATTGAACGACACTAATTTTTTGTTGCTGATTAATTTTTTGATAAGCTTTTTACTAATAAGATTTGTGCCGCAGATCTTTTTTGGTAGTGCGTTTTTAGAAATGTTTGAATAAGATTTGTTTGCGACAATATTATCTAGCTTCTTATAATAGCACTTTGACCTAATACAAACAAACTTATTTACCTTGTTTGATTTTAAATAGAAACAATGTTTTTAATTAACATTTTTAAAATTTTATAAATATAAAATCAACGCCCAACGATATAAAGAGCTACATAGAACTATTACCAAAACATAAATAAGACTAAAGACTTAAAAGGTTAAGTGTAAAATGTCAAAAAAAAAGATCAATTAGAGCAGAGACATGACAGCTTCAACATACATATAAAAGGTTCAACATACATACATAAGGTCAAAGAGAAAACAACGACAGTTTACCAAATTAGTACACGAAAACAACAAACTTATCTAGTCAGGAAAGAACTGTTTGATAATATATAAAAAGCTTACATTAAAAACTTGTTTACCGACTATTGTCAGGTAACAAACGCCCTTGATTTGGAAGAACTAACGATGCTAAAAAACAAGGTAATAAGAGCCCTAGAACAAACAATGGAAGGGAAAGCAATAGAATGCGACAAAGTATCAGTCAAATTTTTGAAAGTTATCGATGAGAATATCCTGAACACCATATTAGGTATTTTTAATAAATTTACAATACTGGTCAAATTGCATCAAACTGGCTAAAATCTAATACTCCCCAAAAACCCCAACTTTAAAAAATACAGTGAATATTGCCTTATAAGCTTAATGAGTCACACACTGAAGGTGTTCTTAAGAATTATTTATGCTAGAATAAGAACAAAAATTAGAACAACAGTGGCACACAGTGTGGATTTAGAGGTAGGTATGGAACAAGAGAACAACCCCTCTTTGCAATGCAGGTCTTGGTCCAAAAATGTCTTTATTAACAAAAAAAATTCTACGCTTGCTTTATCGACTATGAGAACGCGTTTCAAACACGACAAACTTATAGAACTGTTACAACTTTTGAAAATTGATACCAAAAACATCCAAATCATAAAAAATCTTTAATAGAATCAAACAGCAAATATTAAGCATAAACCCATGACCGGTAAGGACATTGTAATCGCTAAAAGAGTTAGACAGAGTTGCGTCTTTTTACCATTGTTGTTCAATGTATACTCTGAAAAATCTTTGTAGAAGCACTGGAAGAACACAATAAAGGCAATTAAATTAATTAGGTACCAATCAGTAATTTTGGCTAAGCAGATGATACCGTCCTGCAAGCAGATAATATCAAAGACTTACAGGCGATGCTCAATAGAATAACTACAATAAGCAACTAATTTAAACTTAAGATCAACAGAAAGAAAAACAAATGTATGATGATTAGTAAGAGGAATATCCAGAATATCGATCTATAAATAAGAATCAAATTTATTAAAAGAGTACACCGCTACAAATATTTAAGATACACAATAAATGATGAATGGAACCTTGATTTAGAGATTAAAATCGGAATTGAAACAGCTAGATCAACATTCATAAAAATGAAAATGCTCTTGAGCAACCGCAACCTAAGCATTGGTACCTGATGGAGAAACACAAAATGTTACGCGCTCTCTACTGTTCTATGGCGTAGAAAGTTAGACCATAAAACAAACAATGACATAATTGAAGGCTTTTGAAATTTAGCTATATAAACGCATACTAAAAATATTATGGACTAAAAGTGTAACCAATAGTATTGAAAAGATAAATAAAAATCTGGAACTGCTTGCAATTTTTAAGAAAAGAAAAGCATCTTACCTGGTCTATGTGTTTTGTAATAAGAAGTAAGATTGGAAGGAAAGATAGCAGGAAGGAGAGGATTGAGCAGAAAGAAGCAATTCTGGTTGAAAAACTTGCGTGAATATGATTCCAAATACCAAAAGCTTCAACTATATTTTATGCGGCGTAAAACAGAAAAACCTTTCACAGAAGACGGCACAGAAAAAAAAAGTTTTATTAAACCATTGACAATTCAGCTTTTGATTTATATCATACTCTTCTAATTTTTAACTAACGGGCGTTATAAGAAAGATTATAATTTTTTGTTAATTATGATTTTAACTATGTAAAAACATGCAACTTACAAGAATTATTGCTAGTATTTGAACGGCATGTATCTCAACAACTAACAAAAATCAGATTAATTACAATATATTTTTTTGGCAAATCTGTTATTTATTAAGAATTTTATATCAGCTATTATGAATTATGTTGTAAAATTTTAATATAGTTTTAGTTTTTGTGCTTTCCATACTGGTATTAGTCTGAGAAAACAACATCTGAAAGACATTATATTTTAAACTTATTGAAAACCTCAAATTAAATTAAAAGCTACGCTTATTAATTATTTTATTATTTATTAATCACTATTTTTCAAATTTTTATTCCAAGCTATAATTTGCTTGAATGAATAGAGAATGAATAAAGATTAACAATGAAGTCTATTTGGCATTCTATCACAAAATATAATATTTTTTCTTTAAAGCTTGTGGGATTATGGCCTGAACACTCTATTAAATACAAATCAAATTTATATTTAGTATATGCAGTTATTTCTATAAATTTATTTATCAACTGCCATGTTTTCTCCCAAATAGCTCAGATTTTTGTTGTTTACAAAAATATAGAGCAAGTCACCGGAATTATTTTCATTATACTTCCACAAATAATGGCGTGTGTGAAAGTTTATACTTTTACTCAAAATTTTCAATTGATAAAGAAAATTATAAGGCTGTTAAACAGTGAACTTTTCCAACCAAATAATTTACGCCTAATGGCTAAGATCCAGCAAAGTTTGTACAGCTGGAAAACAATGTATTTTTCATTCCATGCCATGGTTGCAATAACAAGTTTGGCTCTTCTCAGTTATCCATTTATGGGTCATTTTATCCAGGAATATAGACTACCATTTGCAGCGTGGTATCCTTTCAGTGTAAAAACAAGGATACGTTATACTGCAGCTTATTTATATCAAACAATCAGTATTTTATTCCTTGCCTTTGCACACTTAAATATAGATACTCTTTTACCAGCTATTTTTATCATTCTTGGACATCAATGTGCTATGTTGTGTGACAATTTGAGGAGTATTCAACAAAATACGCACAATAATTATACAAAAAAAATTTTTTTATGCATTAAACACCACCAGAAAATTATTAGGTTTCGTATTTTTCAGTCACTGATACTAAAAAATTAATAAATAACAATTTTTGTAGATTCGCTAGGCTTACAAATAAATTTGTGGAATTTATAGCTTTATCACAATTTTTTTCCACTTCAGTATCTTTAGGATTAGCAATGTTTCAGCTCAGTTTGGTAAACAAAATTGGTTTAACAAATTTTTCACTAATGTAATTATTATTTTTTTAAAAGGTAAATTTATCAAATAATAAAATATATGGCCTGGTATGTTACATGAATGCTGCTATTGTTCAAGTATTTTTATATTGTTGGTTTGGGAATGAAGTTGAGATTAAGGTAAGAACATAAAAATAAAACTTATAGAAATATATTAATTCTAATAATGCAATAATAACAAACATTTACAAAAATTTTACATTTAAAACACTTTTTAGCAGTTTTTCAGAGAAATATGCATATAAAAATCAAATTTTCTATTTGAGGTAAAAAGTTAACTAAATTTTAGCAGTTTTTGTGCTTCTAAAGCTAGTTTTTTAGACCAGGGCGGAATAGAGCTCATAAAAATAGTAAATACTAATAAAAAATAATAATAGAATAACACCCATCGGAAAAAAATTAAATATAACAAAATAAAAGGAAAAATTATTTTAAGGATAAAAAACAGTTAATTTCCGGTAAAACTGCAAGTTCTATGGAAAACAATTTAGATTACACTTGTTTACAAAATTTTTAAATATATGTAAAAAATTATAACCAAGTTTTTGGTTTTTTATTTTCATCTTTAAAAAAAAAATGTTTTTTTACGAAGTTTGGTGAGAACTTACCTTTTTATGATTCAATTTTTTTTATTTAAAATATTAATTTTTTACTTAATATCGAAAAAACAAACTAAATTTTAATTAAAAATTCTTCCGTCAAGATATGGGTTTTTTTAAAAAAGTCGGTAAGTTTTTTGTTTGTTGAAATGTCTACTTTCTGATGGTGTAAAAAAATATATAAGGGATGTTTTTTAAAATTTGGCGTTGTGGTTGGCTATGGTTATGATTTTGTGTGAACGGACCATAATTTTTAAAACAATTGGTTCAAATGTCAAAATAATTACTAAATTTCTCAATGTCTTACTTTTTGAATTTAAAATGGTTTTCTCACAAAGACAGAATATTTTTGTCGTAGAATCTTATTTGCGTAACGGCCATCAAATTGATGCTGAATAGCAATACTCAATTCAAGCTTGTTTTTAAGAATTTTGCTAAAAATTTCCGATGAAATCCAACACTTCATCATAATGTAACTCATTGTATTCAAATCTTTTGTGAAACTGGTTTGTGTAACACTTTTAATAAACATATGTTAAATTTAAAACTGTTGGAAGATACCTGAGAAAAATTTTACAGCTATTCTTAGCACAGTTTAATGACGATAAAATTGTGGACAAATATTTTCAGCAAAGCGGTTTACATACCAATTACGATAACTTAAATATAATACAAGAATTTTATAACTGTCGAGTTATCAGCCGAAATACAGCTATAACTTACCTTTCAAGATCCTGCGACATCACTTCATGTGACTTTTTTTTGTGAACCTATTTAAAAAAAACTCGGTTTTCTAGCAACGCTTAAATAACCTCAACGAGTTGCGCCAGACAATTTTCTATTTTTTTCTATAGTTAATCTTTTGCTTTTTTAAATGGTATTTTGTCAATTTTTTCGACCGCAATTTCATTCTATATGCTATTAAAATGTTAATAATTCTCAATGTTTTGGTTTTGTACTAATTTAAAAAAAAATAATAACAAAATTTAATGTATTGCTATATATGTGATAGTTCCTATGCGTTGCTAACACGATATAACTGTAACCTATTACATTATGAATATTTCGCACAACTATTGATTTCAGGCAATTTCAAGCATGATTACAATATGTATTATTTTAAGAATGGTCGTATGAAAAAATATGCATTTTTTGATGAGCGTCTAGGTTCTCACGTACATAATTTAGTACTGTTGATGCAAGACACATACGGCTTGTGAATCTTCCGGTTATACAAGCGGCCAATTCCTTTTTTTTATATCTACCTTAACAAAACATTATGAATTGATGACATATTTTAGATAGAACTAAATCATGTGTTTTAAGAGATAAATGTAATGCATATTTTAGTGATAAGACTTTTCACAAGGACTAAAACTTTTATTTTTTTATTTTTAGAGCAGCCAAATACCCTATGCAGCATTTGAATCAGACTGGACAGGAGTTCCATTAGAAACCAAGAAAAACCTACTAATTTTTATCATAAGAACTCAAAGACCTATAAAAATGACAGCTATTAATTTATTTTCCCTGTCGCTTGCTACATTTACTGCAGTAACTATAAAATTTATCTATTATAATACATAACTAAATTTGTTTTTCAGATTTTGAGAACTTCATGGTCATATTTTGCTGTGTTGCGGCAAGTTAACGCACAAGATTAGTAATCAAACAGTTACCCAGTTCACCAAAATGTTTTTAATGTCAAAAGTATTATTTTGTACAACCTGCACAATGTACACGACGTACATTATAAAAATGTTCTTTAATAAACACACATAAAACTAGTATAAATTTTTTGGGTAATTTAATTTTAACTGTAGTCTAAAAAATTGTAATGCAATGTGATTTTTCAAGTTTATTTATATCTATGAGTTAAAAAAGTTTTAGGTAAATAAATGAATTAGAAATGATTAGAATCTCTAATATCCTAACTCAAATCTACGTACAGAATTAAGTATTATTGATGCAAAACACATACGGCTCGTGTATTCTTCGGCTATAGACGACTACATTACTCATCACATTTCACTGACTACCTTGATTAATTGGTGTAGCCTACAAACCAAGATTCTAAATTTTACAGTTTATAAGCTTTTTTTAAAATCAACCAAATTAAGTTTAAATTTTTATTTGTTTAATATTAAATTAAATTAAAGCAAGAGTTGAAAGAAATAAAAAATTTATATGTATTAGAGAAGGTTAAACTAAGCCAAAATAAATATTTCATTTTTTATTAGAATAAATAAACAACATTTCAATACTTTTTTGTTAAAAATATTTTAATAAGAAAATGACAAAACCCGCGACTGCCGAACACTGTACGGAACTCGACATTGATTCAGTGGACCAATGCAACAGCAAACAGTCAAATACTTATCAGGTTGTTGCAATACAAAAAGTTTAATTATGAGTTAAAGCCGACAAATTAAAAAAAAAGTTATTTTTTTAAATGCGAGACATTTGTTTATATTAAGAGAAACTCAAATAGTTTAGCACTTTTAATACTTTTTAAGGTTACACTGAGACCTAAAAGTTTCCGATCTTACATAACTGTTACTGAATGTATTGTGAAACCCTTGTAAAAACTTTATTTCATATAACGACAGCTGCATTTTACTATTTCATCAAAAACAATATAAAATATTTTAAATAATGGTTGCATTTCAAATAAATGTTAAAACAAATTTATTCAAACTAGGACTAAGAAAGCTATTCTCAATCATAAAAAAATAAAATTATTTTATACGGGCGTAGCTTGTCAGTAAAATTTTATTTCCAACGACAAATAATACACAAATAAAAAATTTAAATGATTTTTGTTTAATATTGCTAAAAACGCCGACATGTGATTGCCGGATTGACAAACTCGTAAATATGAAAATCGACTTAGGGAAATAAATTAGGATTTATAAAACACAAGTGGTTTTATGATTCAATAATAAAACTGTTTTTGTATAATTCAACAGTTTACAGAAAATAGAACAAAATTTAACGAACATCACAAATTACAATACATAAAATTACAATTAAAAGAAACAGGAAACTCAGATGAAATTATTTGTTGAGATTTACGTTAACATTTATATTAAAAGATTACCAAAAATAATAACAAAATCGACCTATTTTCAACATCAAATATTTTTTATTAGGTGCTTCTGCTAGAAACTGTTAAATATGTTTTTTTTCAAAAACATTTAACATGGTGTATTTGGTCCACATTGAAGAGGCCGCAAATCTTTTTTTGACGTTGAAGAAGTAACACAACAGCAGCTTGTCTTCGTTTACCCCACTAACATCGTTTTTCTGTTTCTAGTTATTGAACTCACTCAATTCTTTGGAATAAGCGTCCCTGGATTTCTAGAGAAGCAAACTCAATGTGACTTTTTCAACAACTTATGCAATTTTTTTAAGAAGAAAACTATTCTTTTCAATTTCCAACAATGCTTCAAGCGCCGAAACAGTTTGTTTGCAAATTTTTTCTTAAACAATAATGACAATCATAGATTACTACTAATCTTTGTAGATATAAAATTTTGGGTTTTGATGATTGTTCAAGAGCTCTTACAGAGAAAGGTGTTGAATAAAACTTTGTATTGTCTTAACAGCTTAAAATTCGCTTAAGAATAATTGCTTGAAAGGTTTCGATTCTTACAATGCCTAGATTACCCAACATATCAACTCAACAATCAAAACTTTTACAATTCCAGCTGTTATGTCCACATCTATGCGCTTCACCATATATATTTCTGCAAAGCTCTCGTGACTAAACATTTCATTCGTGACTTATTTGCCTTATAAGACACTAGTATAATAAATAGCTATAAATTTCTATGCACAAAACCACAGCTTTAACGGTCTGTATCTAACAAATTAAACATGACTTGATAAGAGAAAATTGGATAAATAATTTTAATTGAATTTTAGTTTTTTCTACAAAAAATGTTTAAATTAACTTCTTTATCAAAAAAATAATAATGAGAAACAAAAATATTTAATAAGTTTAACTTCTCAATTTTGTACCAGTCATAATTTCAAACCGAGCATTTCAATTTTGTACATAATTTTAATTTAATAATTTTTATTATGTACATAATTTTAATCATGACATTTTTATTATGTATATAATTGTAATTTTGAATTTTTATTATGTACATTATTTTAAATTTAAAATTTTATTATGTTTATAATTTTAATTCTAAATTTTTATAATGTGCACATGTTTAATTAAAACATTTTTACTATATATATAATTTTAATTCTAAATTTCAATTATGTACCTAATTTTGATTCAAAATTTTGTTATGTAATAATTTTATTTCAAAATCTTTATTTTGTATTTAATTTTAATTAAAATATTTTTGTGAATTATGTACCTACACCGAATTTAATTTAAAATTTTTATTATGTAGATAATTTTAATTGGAACATTTTCATTATATACAAAATTTCAAGTTGGACTTTCTTTCCTGTACATAGTTTTGATTCTGAAATTCTGTTATATCTTTGAAATCTTTAATATGTACTTAATTTCAATTTGAACTTTCTAATCTAATTCTAATCTAATTTGTACATAATTTTAGCTCAATTATTACTATGACACGTCACCAGATAAAACAAAGATCATAATATTAAAGACGCAAAAATTAAATTATTTTTTTCAAATGGCTAAAATTAAAAAATTAAAATAAAATAAATTAATTGTATTCAAATTAATTACTATGTATAATTGAATACCAGTATATAGAAAATATGAGTTTAGCTGAATATGAAAACTCAATTTTAAGGCATTATTTCAATTAACATTTTTTATTATGGCGTGACATAAACAAAATTGAAATTTATTTACTTTTATTTTAAACATAAATTTTGACCAAAATCCAAATAAATTTTAAACTTTAATTAAATATGAATTAAAATTACGTACATAAAAAAAATTTAATTTAAATTATGTGCATAGTAAAAATTCCAAATTTAAATTATGTACATAATAGAAAGCGTGAATTAGAATTATGCACATAATCAAAATTTTGAATTAAATAAATATATTTACATTATAAAAATTCTAAATAAATTTTTTGTACAGAAAAAAAAATTCAAATTAAAAACCTATATAATTATGATAAAAATATTTTAATTAAAAATATGTACGGCTAATTTCAAAAAAAACTGATACGACTCTTAAAGCACGTTTTTTAAATATTTGAGCAGTGTATTCTAGGGCACCAGTCGCCGTCACTGTCAAATTAAAAAACTTGTCAGAATTGTCGATTAGAAACAAATAACCGCGCAAAAATAATAATCTTTAAATGGCTCCGCACACGAACAAAGAGCTAAAAGCAAGAATTGTATCAGTTTTTTTTGAAATTAGCCGTACATAATGAAAATTTAGAACTAAATCTATGTCACATAATGGATATTGAAAATTATGTAATTAAAATTATAAAGAATTATGTGTACATTAAAAATTTTAAATTAAAAGTATGTACATAATCGAAACAAATTATAATTGTTATATAATTGAGAGGTTAAAATTATGTATGTATGCAATAACTGTTGAAAATTTTGTTATTATTTAATTAGAAAATTTGGTATACAAAAACAAAAATTGTATTCATAAACAACAACAATTAATATTTTAAAACTATAAAATATAATATCTATTTAAGATCAACTTTAATTATATTAAGTGTCCAGAATAACAATAAGTATACTACTGTTTTAAATTTTCTAAGAGATGATGTAGCTTTTATTTGTTCTGGTAATTTATTAAATTCATCAAAGCTCTTATAATCTGTAGGTGATTTTGTTTTGAGAATTGGTATTATCACAGTCTCTTTCCACGCAACAGTAAAATAACTCCCTAAAAAACCAGAACTAAAAATATATATACAATAAATTTTAAAATAAAAAAACAACAGAGTTTATTCATATTAATACTAAGATCATCTAGACCTTCTGCCGATCTGGTTAATAGAAGACAGCGCTTCCATCACTAAACGTTCGTTAGTTAATTGAAATTCAAACATGTCCCCAAAATTGCATTTAAGATTACTGCTATAAAATTGTTTACTATCATGAATGGGAGTTTTTGAAATAATTGTTAACATTTGCTATTTTATAACATGCTAATATTTTTTCAATTTTAAACAATACTTGCATTTGCGATAACAATAAATAAGTCTCAAACACAAACCTTCAAAAAAATTGAAGTTTTATTGAATCGGGGAGTTTTATTGAATTTTATGTCGCAGCAAGGCATAGAGTTCGATCATTTGACGGTTTAAGATTATAACGGTCAAGAACATTTAGCAAATGATGAAAGACTTTTTACAAAAAAACATTGTTTACAGATTATTGTCAGCAAATTTTTCTAGATTTGCTCAAAAAGGTGGCATAAATGTTTAATTTTGTTTTTTCCTATTTGGCGAAATGAACATAAAGGAACAATAAAAAAACTATCTAAATAGTCAAATTTAAAACTCTGATTTCTAAAAAAATCTCTCTAATAACTAATCAAAAATACAAAAAAACATTAAAATTATCTATCAATAATCAACAAAAGCAGTTTTGAGTCGACGCCAATTAAAAAACTATATATCATGTCTCACTTTATTTTCCATGTTAGGGTTCTCTATAGTGACAGCACTATTTAAATCACATACTCTTTTATCTATATTCATAAACCTAATATGCTTGTTTGTTTAGTTGACGCTATTTTAAATTATTATGTTAATTTTTAATTTTTAAAAAACTTGTTATTGTTTGGGGGTAGATTATAATATTACATTTTTATTTTTAAAAAGATTACTAAATCTAAATCAATTGAAAAACCTGCTGAAAGGCATTCGAATGATGATAGATTTCTGTTGTTATATTGTCATTAAAAGTGCATATTTTTATGCGTACGATTGTTTTACAGCTGAAAATAGTAGGTGAACTTCTTATCTCTTTGCTCTTAGACGCAGAGTGTTTTTTGTCAAATTTATGGTACCAACTTTCAAATATTGACAGCGTAATTCTAATAGCTTGTGAACCAAAAAAATCAACTTTTTAAACAGCGAAAAAATGTTCCAAATAATTTAAAAAATTAACGAATTAATTTGAATGCGAGGAATTTTTTAACAAAGAAAATCTTTAAAACTAGGTAGCTAAGGCTTGTGAGGTAATTTTTAATCGAAGCAACGCATTTTTCAGAATCGGATTAGCTCATAGCCCAAAAATAAAAAAAAAGTGGATTACGAGGTATTAGAATCACACCGCGTTATTCGGACACTTCTCTAAAACGTTTTACGTAATTTTACATGATAGTTATTAATACATCGAAAATATTATGCATTTTATAAAAAAATGTTTTTAGCCGATGATGTTGCTAACTGACGAAGCGACAGCTCAGTCGCGTAGCAACTTCTGAGATGGCTTAAATTGCAAATATATGAGTTATAATTTATCTAGCTTTATTGTATTGCCAAAGCTAGCAACTTTAAAACAAAACATTAATGTTGATTACATTAAATTAAAAAAAAATGTCAAACGTTTGGCTACGTTTGGTCTTTTTTGATAAAGATGATAGAAGATTTTGGTGTCTTTGCACGTATTAGTTAGCAAAAAGTGTGGAAACGTATTTTGCCAAACTTTTGAATGAGTATTCTTCTTTATCATTATGACCAAAATATTCCATGCTACAAGCTTGTTTGGATCTAAAAAAAAATCAAAATTGACAAATTATAGTTCGTTGAGCCAATTTATCAAAAAGAAGAATGTTAGATACCGACATAAAAAATCTTCAGTATTGACGAAAGAAGAAGTTAACTAATTTTTGCCCAGAGCTCTAGATAAACCTTTTTCATGTAAAAGTAGTTTTCTTGACTTGCTAGAGGTTGCAGAACAAATGAATTAGTGAAAAAATGTCTACCGGTGATATTGAGAGAATAAAAAAGTTGTTACTGTTTTTGCTTTAAAAACTTACAAAAAAAGGTTTTTTTGCGATTGGGTCTGAAGGTGATGTCAATCCTGTAATTTTAATTGAAAAATATGCAGCGTTACGGATTGCTTATGCTACACATAGAAGATTTTTTGTATCATACAGAAATAAAAAGTGTATTTACTATTTAGCTTTTAGTAACATTATTGTTTTCTATAATTTCTAAAAACTTGCTATACATTTCCAACTCGAAAATCTAGCTATGTATACCGGTCACTGCATTAGGAGATATGCCTGTAAACGCCGGTGGAGACATGTTAGAACTGCAAGAGTTCGGTGTATGGAAGTCTAGCAAGGTTGCAAAGGAGTATTTAGAAGAAAATCTAGAAAAGAAAATTTTTATTGCACAAAAAAATTTAGATTGGAAAGGATGTGTAACAAACAAGTGGTTCTGGTACTAAAGAATTACTGACTTATCTGGTAGAGCTACAGGTGATGTAGCAGTCGAGATGGGTCTTTCAGTTTTCATAATTGTAAAAATATAATAATTTGATACGTTCATACGTTATCAGTTATAATAGATTACTGCAATAGATTATATCCGATTGTAACTCATGTATTATGTGAAACTAACGTGTTATGAGATTTTTTATGATAGTATGGCTCATATAATTGTACAGAAATATTTGCAATTATAGAAGCATAATAAACAATAATACGATAAAACAATTTAATTTCATGAATCGTTGAATAATTCTTAGTCATAATAAGGTTACAGAAAGCATTTGTATGGTTTTTTTATATCTTGTATTATAATGCAATGTTTAGTATTCTAAACAAATATACTAAAAATAAGAAGGTTATCTAATTTTTGATAATTTTTGGAGATTTTTAAAAATTTTTTTGGTTAAAAAAATGGACTTTTGCTTAGTTCAAGAATTTGATTTAAACAGTTACACCACTTTAAAACCTAAAAAAATTGCAATAAATTAAGATAGTTTCATCAAAAATAAATTATTTTTGAAAATAATGACCCGTTTGAACCAAAAATGAAAGCAAACATTTTTTTTAAATTGTCGCACTAGTAAACGGGAGAGTGGAAACCAGACCCCTAATGATTATTTAAAATTTTTGTGGTAACATTGGGGTTGTATGGGGTAAACGTCTGGTTTTTTTTTCTGGTTTATTCTTATTTTTTCTAATTCATTGTTTAGTTTTTTGTTTGTTTAATCTTTTTTTTTTCTTTGAAATTTTAATATTTATTGGTGTTTTTTATGTATTTTGGCATCTATGTTTCATACTCAAGATTGTAATTTATCTCTACTTTTTTGCCATTTAATTCCTATTTTTTTTTTCTATGTTACGGTTAGATTTTGTGAATAGTGTCGGATATTCTTTTGTTTAAATATTATTTAAAGATTTTAAGAATAGTTCAAACAATATAGTCATAAAATTGTTCAATTATTAATACTCATAGAAGGTTTTGCAATTATTTATTTTGGCTTTAAGAGGATTTAGTACTTTTATTAACCGTTTTGTTTCAATTAGTAATAATACATAATATAATCTAATAGACCAAATAGTGTAAAAAAATTTCGTTATTAACTCAGCATAAGCTGCTTTTTCTAAAGGATCTATCTAGTATCCTTTTTTTCAGGGATTTTTTGCCTAAATTTGCTTAATCACCAAAAATAAAGCTTTTTTTCATCTGTCATATAATATCGGCATTTGTTGTCATCGAACCTGTAATTTTTGACATCGAAAAAAGAAAACTTGAAGAAATAATTTATATTTTCGTTATTAGTGCGGAAAGTAGTGCGTGATTTTGAAGGACGGCGCTCTGCGGAGTGTTTTACTAAAACTGGGGGCTGTAAAACATCGCACGAATATTGTATTGATCTTGTTAGCCGACGTCTCAATTTTGTCGGTTTAAAAAAATTGATTAGTTAACACTTATTTTTAGTATATTTGTTTTGTTAATTTTTTTTATAATGTAGTAGCTATTATTTAATAATTTTATATTTTTAACTTAAGCGTTGAATATTACATAAAAATATACAATAAGGTAGGAATAAAAGATGCTTGACATTCCAAAGTATATATTCAAGTCTGATTATCTGAAGTGGTCAATAAAATTTTTTACGACGCCTTATGGTACTTGAAGACTTCTAAGCTCACACCAATAGTGTGCTTTTCCGCACCTACATCTAATGGACATTCCAAATAAAGTCTGGACGTGCCAGAAGTGTTAATAGCTGAGAAAGATGGCCGGTCATGATTTAATTCAGTTTTTAATTTTCACCGTGGTTCTAATTAAACAGGGAGAGACGTATATGATTCTACTGGTCGGTTTTTGGTCACGTTTTGGTCAGATTTGGGATCTATAATCTCTATTGTTTGCTTATAGAGGACTGGGTAAACACACCGATACCTCGTAATACTTAAATGTTGACTGCGAGATGGTGCGAAGCTATTTTTAGGGTGGTGATAATGAAGGTGTGATATGGCCGCACAGACATTAGTGCTTGACTTTTTCTTCAGGTATACTGTATATTTACTTTGCTTTTCAAATAGAACTTTTGTTTGACAATGAACAATAAGTACAATTGAAGGCAAAGTTGACGAATATTTTACTCAACAATGGGTTAGGCTCACTTATTTTTATTATATTGCCTGCACCAGTTCAAAAATATCCAAAAATATAGCACGCCGTTTTACGAAATATTTCTACATATTATTATAACCAAATTAAAAATTTAGAAAAAATCGTAATTATGATTACTTCATTATTGTTTTATTTTTTTAATTGACTCAAATTGCTTATAAACTAATATTTAAATTTTTAAATTCTCACATGTATTTTATAATCAATTGATTTATACGTGTCAAAAATATATGTCAAAAAAAAGCATCAATAAGAATAAATTGAAAACAACTGGTCAGATCTTGATCAAATTCAAAGAGGAGGAAATGACAATCCCCAGCTTCCAAATAAAAACTTAATTATCAAATTCGGTTCACCCAGAAAGTTATGAGGTAATTAAGTAGTGAAAAAAATGAAATTATTTGGGACTTATATCAGATAATACTTTTGAATTTAATAGCCATTTTAATCAAATTATTACAATAATATAATAAAACCTTTAATTTTTTTTACGAACATCTAAAAACGTGTCGCTTTCTTCGATTAATATTTTCAACTCTGCCACACTATTGCATCTCTATTTTGTATTTAATTAACAGAACAAAAGTTGATGTAATACAAAAACTATAAAATAGAGGTGTGAGAGTAATTTTAAAATTACTCTCACGCACTAATTTTAAAAAGATACATGCCGGTTTAATTAATGCTAAATAGGTACATTAAGATGGATGTCAGTGAAACAAAGACTGTATTATATGGCAATTATATTTATGTATGAGATAATGCACAAATTTTTTTACACCAGATTATTTGCAAGAATTTGTCAAAAACATAATTTCTCAACGAGAGGAAAAAAAGGCGTTACTAGGGTGAATATGAGCAAAAGTATAAAATGTATTTTTAAAAAGTCTTTAATGAATGTATTAAATTACCAGAACAAATAAAAGCTATATCATCTCTTAGAACATTAAAACAAAACTACGTAAAACCATATTGATCTAATTGTTAAAAGTAATTTTTTATAGTGTTATCGATGACAAACAACCATTGTATCGTGAGTTCAACGATATGTTAACACATAATTATCAGTTATTTTAGGAAAATTATAAAAAATACTTCTACAAATTAAACAATAATTAATATACATTTGGAAAAATTGACGGACAAAATTTTAATTATTGGGTTGTTGATCAATTTTTTTCTTAAATTTCAGGGATTACATATAAATAAAACGCGATAGCGGCGTCTCTTTCTTGCAAAAGTGCGGCGTAAAAAAGATTTATTAATTATGACAAATTGTTAAATGTTGTAAGAAATTTGATAAAAAACGGCATCAATAGAGTTTCGGTGTGATGTTTTGAGATAAGAATTGGATTTTTTTGTGCTAGGATAAAGGGACAGGAGGGATTTCTGATAAAAAAAATTTTTCAAAAAAATGTCCGATAAAAAGAGTAAACGGATAGGACATTTATAGGACGTTGGCCAAAAAACCACAATAGATAGATACTCAAATTCAGAAAACAGTCGGTATTTTTAGGGAATTTTTTCAATTTTGTTGGCTTTCCTGAAATAACTAATGCGAGTCGACGAAACGAGCTGCTCGAAAATAATCGATTCAGATAAGATTTCGGTAAGAAAATTCCTTTTAAATTACATTATTTGCTATATTATAATTATTAGAATAATTTTCAATGGATTTTATAGGCCCAAAATAGAAATATCGCTAAATTTTCCATTAAAAAGTTTAAATGTCAAATGGAATGACATTTGACGCGAGTTTATTGGAACAATTTTTCAAACGAATGACCGATAAAATATTCTACAAAAAAGCAATTTACCGCTGCAATTATATCGAATTAGAAGGTCCTAAGTTGTTTGACGAAATGTGATACAAGTGTGTTCTCTATAAAAATGCAGTCTTCTTCTTCTTATAAGTCATTGGATTGGTTGGTCAATATCAGATAATAGATTATTCTAATAATAATAATATTATATAAGAGGTAGGTTATTGCTTGATTTTTGATTAATATTGTAAAATATATTTTATAATTTATAGATAGCTACAGATTTACATAAAAAAAGAAACAAAAAGTGAGGTTATGTCAAAAAGTTATTTGATAAAGAATTGGCTCATTTTACAAATGAATTGGTTTTGAATGTAAGTTAATTAGTTGGAATGTATTTAAAGTTATCAAAAATAATGTAACTTTCGACCGATTCAAGATTCAAATAAATATAATTAATATAGGTCAATGACCTCATAATTTGTTTATTAATAGAAGAAGAATTTTGCATACATGAATTAGAAGAAGATGTGTTTATAAAAAGATCTATTAAAATACAAGTAATAAAGGTCTCTGAAAATCTTTTTTTCCAAGATAGCAAAGGATCGATTGTAGTGCATGAAATGATATCCGAAATACTGTATAAAAAAATAAAAACAAAATATTGTCTTTATTATCAATATTTTATTGATTAATTTAATATGAGTTGTATGTTGCTATATTAATATGAAGACAAGAGCATTTACTTTTAATAATTCTTCCAGTAAATACTTATCTAAAATGTTTATGTACAAAGTACAATGTAATTTTTTTATTGTTTAATTACACAATGTAAACATTTTGAGAGAAGGCTGCAAATCTGTATGTTAAAAGTAATAAAATAAATCAATAAGATCTGTTTGAGTTGGCAATCCTAAATTTTATTTTAAAATTGTAACACGGCAACAACTTCATATTGTTGTTGTTGATGAGTGAGACATCTTTGACATTGACAGATGTCATTGTGCCTGCTATGATATAACCTACTTTTTTTTTATAAAAGATACGTCAAATATTTGTCAAACAAGCGTTCAAGGTTACAGTGTTGATACTAGGTTAATAAAAAAATCTCTAAGAAGTGTTGCCAACTAAAAAAATATTGATAAAAAATTTTGGTTTTATTTATGCTGTACAAGCTAATGTTTATAATTAATAATTATAAAAGAAAAGTTTTGAATTTGTCTTTATCTGAATTGTTAACAAGAGAAAATAGGAACGGCGTTTTCGGTTACAATGTTGCAGCTAAGCGTAAATAGAAAAGTTTTTTAAAGTGTTGCTAAATTAAAAAGTCATTATTAATTACAAGCTTTAGAAAGTTTGAGTTGGCAATCTTTTATTTTATATTAAAATTGTACCACAGCAATAATTTTCTATTGATTATGGGTGACACATCTTTGACACTGACGACATCATTGACAGATGTCATTGTTCTTGCTATGACATGACCTACATTTTTTTTTTTATAAAAGTTACGTCAAATATTTGTCAAATATACGTTTCCGGTTACAGTGTTGATACTAGGTCAATAAAAAAATTTATAAAAAGTGTTGCCAACTGAAAAAAATTATTGATAAAAAATTTTGATTCTTTTTATGCTGTACAAGCAAATTTTTATAATTAATAGTTATAAAAGAAAAGTTTTGAATTTGTGTTTATCTAAATTTGTAACAAGAGGAAATAGAAACGACGTTTATAGTTTTAAAGAGTGTTGCAGCTACGCGCAAATAAAAAAGTCTCTTAAAGTGTTGCCAAATGAAAAAATCATTAAAAATTAAGAGTGTTTGAGTTGGAAAACTTAAATATTTTATATTAAAATTGTATCAAGGTAATAACTTTCTATTGATAATGAGTGACACATCTATGACACCGACAACGTCATTGACAAATGTCATTATGTTTGCTATGACATAACCTACTTTTTTTTTTATAAAAGTTACGTCAAATATTTGTGATACAAGTGTTTCCGGTTATACTGTTAACACTAGAAAAATAAAAAAAAAATAAAAAGTGATGCTAACTAAAAAAGCAATTAATAAATTTTTTTTTTTTGAATTATGCTGTACAAACAAATGTTTATAATAATTAAATATTAAAGAAAAGTTTCAAATTTGTGTTTATCTAAATTGTTGACAAGAGGCAATAGGAATGACGTTTCCGGTTACAGTGTTGCAGCTAGGCGCAAATAAAAAAATTTTTAAAAAATGTTATCAAATAAAAAAGTCATTATTAATCACGCTTAGGAGGGTTTTAATTTAATGGTAATTTTAAATTTAATATTAAAATTGTACCACAACAACAACTTCATATTGTTGATGGGTGACACATCTTTGACACCGACAACATCATTGACAGATGTTATTGTGCTTGAGCTATGACATAACATACATTTTTGTATGAAAGTTACGTAAAATATTTGAAAAAAAAAAGTGTTTTCGGTTACAGTGTTCCCACTAGGCAATTAAAAAATTTTTTTTTAAAAGTGTTGCCAAATTAAATATTTATTAAAAAAAATTTTTTTTTGATTGTATTAATTATAAACAAATGTTTCTAATTAATAATTATACATGCAAAATTTTTTTATAAAAAAAAAATGTTGTGTTATTGTTGCCGAAGGCAACCTTTTACATATAAGAGAGTATGGTAAGAACAAGAAGGAATAAAAAAAAACTATTTATATATATATATATATAATGATTGAAAAAAATAATATAAAATAATGATAGATAGTAATACTATTTTTAAATATTAAAGTAATATTAATATGAAAACGTTTGTCAAAATCTGATCTCAAATGTTATAACGAGAATTTTTATAACAGAAAATGACTGTCCGCCACCTAAATAATGAGAAAAAAATTAAAAATTTTTTTTATAATAATAATGAATAGTAAAAGTATTTACAAAAATAAATGATAATAGATTTATATATGTTGCCGCAGGCAACATTCAATACGAGTGAGTAGAACAAGTACAAAAAAAAATAAGTAAAAAAAATTTTAGTAAATGGTAATATGCTTGCTTTATTATAAAAAAAAAGATGAGAAAGATAAAAGAAAAAGAAATAAGTATAATTAATAAAATCTAATTAAAATTTTTTAAATAAATAGTTATAAATTTCAACATAAATAATAATGGGCTAGGTTTATATAAATGTTGTCGAAGCCAAACGTTGATATGAGAAAGTAGAAAAAAAAATAAAAAAAAATATATTACAATAAAAAAATAAATAAACAATAATCTAATAAAAAAAAAAAGTGCGTTTATTTTACGGTTGCCGAAGGCAACCCCTATAGGTTCATACACGTTGCCGTAGGCAACCCTCTACTCAAGAGAGTAGGGTAAGCACCCGGAGGGTGCGAAACCATACTCTCGTTGTAGATAAAATATGTATGACACACGAATGTGAAAAGTCTTAACGCGCTTTTTTCGATTAAAGCACTTGTTTTTGGTTTGTGTTTTAGCATAGTCTTCGTAATTTGCGCATAAAAGCTTTACTTCACACACTAACATCCTAAATAACTATTTTTTTAAAATATCGGAACTAAATATGCTTTTAATTCTGAACATTTCTACAGCTGTAATTTTGTTTTTTAACAAAATAAAAACAAAATGTGAAAAACAATTATTTGGCCCCATATTATGTTCTTAGCCTGGCGGTGTCAGATGACTGTCGCTGCTTTTTTTTATCTAGTTCAACATTTAACTATAAAAGATAAAAATAATTTATTAATCATTATTTTTTACATAAAGTGTTTTGATTCTAGTTCTTTGAATAAACGTCTCAAAATTACATTTGATACATAAAAAAATCAAAAATAAAATGTTGCAATGCAACAGTTTACAACAGACATTTATAAGTGTTGAAAAACATTGATTATTCTTATGAAACTTAAAATATGAATATTCATTATTGGTGTAAGATGATGATAATAATAATCATAAATCAGTGTTTTGACACTAACACAAGCTACTCACCTGCATAAAAATTAATGTTTTACATAATACAGGAAGCAGCTGGACCTTAAGCAGTAGACAAATAAGAAGTATGATACTATTTGACACTATTTTACCGCTCATATTGTTAATTTGTAAAATTAACTTTTTCCAGCTAATATCTGTGAGGACTTGCATAGAAATTTGTTCTAATTAGTCAATTAATTAATTTGCCACACGCATTGTGTTAAATAAATCACTGAAATATTTCTATTAGATAATTAGTTTTGATAATGTAGAATATTAATTAGGATTATGTGTGTGGTCTTAGTTTAAGGTAACATTTTTAATTTGAAATAGATCGGTATGAAGAAGCATACCGATCTTCAGTGATGCATGAAATCATCTTAATAAGTTACATTATCTCTTTATACAGTAGATTTATTTACAGTTCTGCTCAACAAAGGTTTTTGACAAACATTTTAATTATTTGTTAAAGAACTACAAAATTTGTATTGATGTCAATTTCCAATTCATAGCTTTGAATTGCATTTATCCTTAAAAAGATTTTATAAATAGACCTCTTTTAAGAGCATTTAATTTCCTACAAGAACATGTTTTGACTCAAACAACTCAACTAGTTTTTAAAAAGATAAAAAAATTTTAATTTAAAAATGAATTCTAATTTGATTAAATGGAAAATAAAATATCGCAATTACAACTTAATTTTAAAATTAAATGCTCTAGGTGTAACAAACGTTTCTTAAAACTTAATAAACAAAATAAATTCAGCATAATAGGGTAGTGTGCGTGTTTTTTTATTTTATTTAAAGCAACAAGTTTTAGTTTAATTAACTTTAATTAACTGCCGACGTGACATCTGACGGCCATTTGAAAGACCAAATTTGTGAGCATGTGTGTTTTTTTAGGTATCGTTCGATATTAATAGAACAGGTGCATTTATGAACAATATATAAAGTTTGTTCCAACAGTGCAAAGAGTCAACATTCAAAGAGCATTAATCTTGCCATTAATTTTACATTCCTATTTAATAATTATTTTGTGTATTTTAAATATTTATTAATAACAAACAAAATAAAAAATTAAAGCCTTATTTTATTCACGCACATTAAACATGTTTTTGAATTAAAAGAAATATTAAAAATCCACGGAAAAAATCAACAATATATTATTATAATGTTCAACTCTCCCTGTTCCGGTGACACAGCAATTTTGGTAGATTCAAAAAACATTACGGTCTTCGACAAGTAATGATAATGACAATATTATTTATCAGATAATATAAAAATAGTTAAAAGACAAGCTTTTAATTTTCAATTAGTTTAAAATCAAATTTAAGAATTGAATTACAAACAAAGACAACAAATTGTGTTTTAAACTAAATAGACTATTTAAGTTTGCTATTTCAAAAATCAAGCTAAATTACATTCTCTCCACGCATCAGCGATCATATTATTTAAATTGTTAGATTTTACATTTAAAAACATTCGAACAATATGACATAAACATAATAATGATGCTTTCGGTATTTCTGGGAGGATTTTTAAATAAAAATCTAAAATTTTAAGATTTTTATCTAATGATATAGGTACAACCCTCATATTTGAATTAACTAAAGGAAGGTAAAATTTTAATCATTTTTAAATTCCAAAGATTCTTTATGGTCACAAAGCAGCCAATATTTTGTCATTTTGGATTTAAAGATATCAATAATATTACAAAAATTTTAAACAACAATATCTATAAAATATGCAATTTCAGTTTTCTTCAATACGATAACATTATGCGGCCTATTGACTTCAATTTTTGAAGCAGTTAGCAAAGTTCGATTCTAATATAATTTGTAATTATTATTTTCCAAGAAATTTTCTGGGTTATAATTATAATACGGTTTTACATTTTTGACCAAACCAAACTTAAAAGCCAAATTTGAATAAACTATTTTTGCAATTACGTCATGTTTTTTTTATGTTTTTTAGCAGAAGATAAAATGTGTTCAATTGTTTTCGATGAATTAAAACACATTCTACAAACGTCATTCACTAATTGTTCCTTAATTATAAAATTACGATAATTTTTAGTTTTATTTATTTTTCGTTTATTGACTATGAAAGTAATTTTGCATCTTAAAAATTTGGTTATTTAATAAAACTGATATGTTCAAGAATCCTCTGTCTTTGTTTTCTCTAGTAATTAAAAATCGTTCAATTGAAGATTTTGGATGATGTTTATTAAATTTAGTAAATTATGTTCGAATTTTTATGTTAATGTTATTAATATTTGTTGCAGTCCATTTGATTACACCAAAGGAGTAAGTTAATAGAGGAACAGCATAAGAATTCATTGCTTGTATCAAATTGCTACTATTTAATAGCGTTTTTAAAAGTAATAAAACTCGGTTGAAAAACATTTTGTTAATGCTATTTTTAAATTTTTTATAAGAAATTTTTGAATTTGGATATAACCTAGATATTTATACAGTTCTTTTTGATTTAAACCGTTAATAATTTCATTGTTCTTAGTTGCATAAGATAAAATTTGATTTTTATCTTTATTTGTGCGTTAAAGTTTACATTTGCTAACACCAAAATCTATACCAATACTATTTGAAAACAACTCAGTTATTTTTGTTAAATTAAATAATTGATTCTTGCTGCTTACATATATTTTTATGTCATCTATATACATAAGATGACTAATAGTTTAAAAATTAATACGGTTTGATATCAGCTTATAACAAATATAAGTCTTTATTGATTCGTTTCCACTTGAAAGATGAAGTGAAAGCTGCCAAAATTATATATTTCAACAATTAAATTAAATTTAAGTAGATCTTAAGCATTTGTAAAATTTTGTTTAACCAACAATGAGAAACGAAATCATAATTTTTTTTATAATTAATAAAAACAGTGTAGATGTTAGAGCTCGTTTGTTTTCTGTTGGCGGGTGCCCTTCCATAAACCTGCGCGAACACGTGACAGCTGAAGAAATAAGTGGACGCTGAAAACATTCGACTGATTCGATATCCCGCTGAGCCAAACTCCAACACGGGATTTTGCTTCAGCCAGTGAAGGTTTGCTTCTTGAGACAGACAAGCGCAAAGTGAAAAATTTAGCTGACGTTTTTAGTTTAGTTAGTAATAGCAAAGAATTACGAATTTGAGCTTTTGCGCATGGAGGGGCGACCCGCCAACACAAAACAAACGAGCTCTACGTTTATTTAATTGAGCTTGCTCCATCAGTACTAAATCAATAATTAATTGTTTTTACAACCAAAAGAACCACTCATGCAACCTTTCTGCTTATTATTTATTATATTATTATTTATGCAATGGTTATAAATTAGATTTTTGATGCATGATGTAAACAGTTTATATAATGTGGGCAAACGCGTTATAGGCCTATAATTTGACGTATTTTTATTGTCATTTTCCTTGAGCTTTAAAAAGGTTATACCTTCAGCCAGAAATTTCGGAAAAATTTTGGGATTTTTTATAGATATGTTTTAAAAAATATTTATACTGGTAGAACTGCAGTGCATGACTATTTCTACAATTATAAAACAGATAATAAATTGGTAAATATTCTTGTTAAAACCGATTGAGTTTTATCAAGATAGTAACTGTTTATTACAAATTAAACAAAAGACATTACATAATAACTTTGTTAAAGAAATTGAATAAGATATGATAGATAAAGAGCGGATTTAAGAAAAGTCACCCTTTTCTAAAAACTGAAAGTTTTGTTTTTTCAATTTAAGATAGATTAGGTAAATAAATCAAAAGTTTGTAATTAAAAAATATTTAATTTAATGACATTTGAAGAATGTTCTTTTATTTGGAACACATTTTATCGTATTGTTCAATGCTGGTCAATAGAGATTTAAAACAAAACACAACGCAGTTGCGTTTAAATTCAGCTTTTAAATTTAATCTAGTAAAAAATGTGTAACTATATTTCTTAAAATTTTTTGGAAAATGATAATTACAAATTATATTAAAACCGAACTTTACAAACGGTTTCTAAAATTAAAACCACCAGTACGGATATTGTAATAGTATTTGAAAAGACTTAAATAACTTATTTTATAGATATAGCTGTTTTAAATTTATGAAATAATGTTATTACTTTCGGTGATCATCTGAAAGCTTTTACTTTCAGTTGTTTCAAGTATAGATTATGTACTCATATCATTAAGTGACAATCTCATAATTTTTTATTTGGATTTAAACATTTTTGCAAAATTACAGAAAGCGGCATTACTATTATTATATTGATCAAGTGTTCCGTAAATGCTAAATGTGACAAAATCAAATAATATGATTGCAAATACGAAGAGAGACAGTACTTTAGAATAAATTGTTAAGAACAAAATTTATATTTTCTGTTTAGCTTAGAAAACAATTTGTAGTTTTTGTTTTTAATTTAATTCTCAAATTGGTTTTCAAACTAATTGTTAAATGTTAAATCTTAATATAAGTGAGGATGCGTAGAGAAGTTGTAATATAGATTGATTTTTTCAAAACAAATTTATATTTTTTCAATAATATGAAAGCTGAAAAAACAAGCTTTCAACTTTCAATTAGTTTAAACATTAATTTAGGAATTAAGTTATAAGGACAAATTATTCTTAAGCTCAATCAGAAAATATAGAATGGTACTTAACAACACCCATATTTAAAATAACTAAAGATAAAATTTGTATTATTTTTAATTTCAGAAATTTTTTAATATATAAATACGGAAGAAAATATAAATATTTAGTTCTGGTTTTTTTAAATAATATGCAACATTGAAGATAATAGCTTAACATTTTTTTCTACTGCATACATTTAAAAGCCAAATTAGAATAAACTATTTTTGCAACAACGTTGTAATTTTTATAATCTCTCATAACTCGCGCTAAACTATAAGATAAAAATGTCTTCAATTGTTTTTTACTACCTAATTTTTTATGAAAAAATATTGTTGCTTATGTTTAAAAAACATTTTGGTAATATAAATTTTTATTTAGCTATGAGAAACTATAAAATTCAACCTATTGCCTAGATATTTGTACACTTCTGTTTTATTTATTTAATAATTTTATTGTTGCTACTTTTAAAACAAAATATTTAATTTTTACTAAATACGATAAAGTAATGGTTTGTCGGAACTGCAAAATATGTTTTAAGATGACTCTATATATTTGAAAAGTTTATATTAGCCAACAATGAGAAACAGAATTTTAAGCGTTTTTATAGTCTATAAAAGTAGCATTTGTTGTATTAGTAACAATTATTAAATTTGATCAAGCTTATTTCATCACCACCAAATTAATGGTTTTTTCTTTACAAATTGATTTTTGTTCAATATTGAAAATGTATGATGGCGGCAAATAATTATATAATTTTATGGATTTTTGATGGCATTTTCTTTAGGCTTTAATTAAGTTGAGAAATTTTAACAGATTTTTCATAAACTTGTTGAAATGATGTAAAAAATATTGAAAAAAATAATAACTTTTTAAATCAAAATTGAAAACATTGTTGTTTTTTTTGATGAATTTTTAATAATTGTATTTGACAAGTTTTGGTTTATATTTTGTTAATACTATTTAATAATTTTTTTTTGATAAATTTTTAAAATCGTAATTGAAATTATAAGACTCTCCCCAAAAATTTTGTATATTTATAATATTTGCTAAACAATTATTATTTTGTAGTTTTTCTTCACTTTTCAATCGATTAATTTAAACTTTTCTTAAAAATGCTTTTTTATAAACTTTTAAACCTTTAGAATACAAGCAAAGTTTCAGTGTAACGTATCTTTCACAGCATGAGAAAAGAATGTATTTTCAAATGTTGGTTGATAAATAAAATGTTTTTTTGAAATGTTATCAATACATTTGTTTGTTAAGATAATTTAAACCTCTTTTATACAACTGCAGTATAAAATTTCATGGAAAGAAAAATTTGAAATTAAATATTTTGTATAATGTTTGAAAATTACGGCATTACATTTTTTACGCATTTTTGTTTGTGTAGATGTGTCTTATAACTAGAACCATTGACTAAATATACTTAGTCTATGCTAGAACTGAATAATTTAAAGAATAAATTAATTAATACAAAAATTAATAAAATCTTTTTCTAATTGTCTTTTTAGGTTTAGATGATATTGGTAAAACTAATTTAATTATTAGGCTTTTACTGTCTAAGACAGAGAACCCATTGGTATTTTCTGACCAATTTGGTTAATGTTTCAATTATTTGCTTATATCAGACTCCTCAAATTCTAATTTTAGTAAATTTATTACAACTCATATGTATTTTTTTCAATAACCTGTTTTTGATCACACAAATTTTAAATTATCGGAATATTTTAGTCAAAACTATTGAAAAACTTTACTCTACAAGAATTTTGTGATTGTCCTCTGCACTAAATTCATGTCATATGTCCACTTTGACCGTTTTTCGATTACCCTATGTTGAGATAATGTATAATTGAGTATTAAATAGTAAAAGTTTTTATAAAAATAAATATGTAGTTATATTAATAATCTCAATTCCAGCATTTCGATTATGTACATAATTGTATTTTAATAATTTTTATTACGTATATAATTTTAATCATGACATTTTTATTATGTATACATAGAATTGTAATTCGGAATTTTTGTTATGTACATAATTTTAATCATGACATTTTTATAATGTACTAGCTGACCCGGCGAACTTCGTACCGCCTTAGCGTAAATTTGATGCACTACTTTATTTTGTATAGCTGACCTATCTTATGTATGCGTTCCTATTCAATTTGAACTGGAATCTATAATATCCTCCATATAAAAATGAATACCTATTTCCCTGGTCTCGTCATACTCGAGAAGGACTTTACTAATTTTATTAAATATTGCCCCCCCAGTGCCCCCTTCACCCGGCCCGCCGCGATGCCCGGCGCGCTTTTCAGACTGCATCGCAAACAACGGCCACGGCGCTATGGCGGTTTGGTTTACTGTTTGAATTTTTTAATTCGTAATATCTTTAGAATGGAAAGTCCAATTTAAATAATTTAAAAACTATTTTATAGGTAGTTAAATGGTCTTGACCATAAAATAATTTATTTGGATAAGGATTATAATAAACACATAAATAGCATGGTTTGAATTTGGTTAGCATTTTCATTAATGTTTAAAATGAAAAAAGTTGTTGTAGTGACATAACTACAATAGTTGGACATATGCTACCGGGGAGTTTTTTGTAGACATTATGATGTTCTTCAATATTGTTGTACATTATTTTGTTCTATCGCTAATAGTTTCGGCAGCGCATTCGACGAAAGACATTTTAAGACTCATTTTTCTATACCTTCGGTTACATTGTTCAAATTTTACCAAGGATGCCTATTTTTTTCAAAATGAAATGTAACCTATGTCAAATAGGAAGAATGTAGCATTCTATTGGTGAAAGAATTTTTTAAATCGGCTCAGTACTTTTTGAGCCTATTCATTACAAACATACAAACATACAAATCTTTCCTCTTTATAATATTAGTGTAGAAGTGTAGATATAATTGTACTTCGGAATTTTTATCATGTACATTATTTTAATTCTGAATTTCTGTTAACTTAGAATTTATTGCATTGAACATTTCTAGACAAGTGAGTTATGTTAAAAAATAATTCAGGTAGTCAATAAAATGATGTAATATTCAAATTTGGCGTTGATACCTTAACAACATTTTTGTGGGTTATTAAATATTTATTTTTTAATGTTATGCAGTACCCACCAACATCAATAATTATTGCCTACGATTTGTAAAAAATTCACATGGTGCATTTCGAAGAATCTAGGCTAACGTGATTTGTGGTAGCCATATTAGCATATTACTTATGTAAATCATTATTTAGTCTGGAATTTTTAAATTGAAAATGTGGTTTTTTATTTACGTCACAAAGTTGAATTTATAGAGATAAGTGAGATTATGAATACCTAGGCCACCTAAGGTGTCGACAATAAAAGAATTGAAGTAATTAGCAGAGATGAATGATCAGATAAAGATAGGCATGCTATTTGACGTTTGAGTTCTAAAATCAAATTAAACAATTCACACCCACCTTTTAGAGTGGTGTGAGGAGGCTTGGCTGTTCACAAGTCGCGATGGATGCCATTAGTACCTGTATTTTAAGTTTACAGTCTAGGCGCCACTAAAATTTTATTATTCACACTTCAGTTGTGTGTAAACAATTGACTATTATTTCGATCATTTTGTGTATTATTACAGCACGCCGTGTTACTATTTAATCGACAACAAAAAATTATAGAATCATAAATTAAATGATTTTTTCATGTGGCAACATAATTATTAATTTTAAGTCAATAAATAAATTTTAATTAAGTTAATTATTATGCAACATAATAATTGAATTAATAACAGTGAATTAATGTTATAAGCTTGGCTGAATGATAATAATAAGAATATCAGTTTTAATATTATATAAAGGGGGCATAATATAATAATAAAATTATCAATTTTATTATTTCAAACGTTTATTGAATTTGAATGTACGTACATAATAATAATGATTGAATTAAAATTATGTACAAAATAGAAATTCCGAATTTAAATTATCAACATAATAGAAAGTCTAAACTAAAATCATGCTCATTATAAAAATTTCAATCTAAAATTATGTACATAATAGAAAGTTTAAATTAGAATTCTGTACATAATAAAAATGTTTTAATTAAAATTACATACATAATAAAAATAGAAAATTAAAATTATGTACGCAATAAAAATGTTATATGTAATTGAAATTGTGTGCATAATTGAATATATTAAATTAAAATTATTTACATAATCGAAATGCTGGAAGTTAAAATTATTATGTACCAACATTATAACTTTTCGATAAGGCTTTCATCCAGCCTTTTTCTGAATAGCTACTGACCCAATTTTTTCACTGCTTCAACAATTTCTTTAGAATTTAAAATTTTTTTTGTATGGGTAAAGAATTATCGGCGGCGACAAATCTCCATTAGCTCAGAAAGTGAACACTATAGTAAGCGATGCTTCTGCTATACCTTGATCTACTTTATATACATTTTTTGCACTCCTACACGCTATAAATCTTTTATTTTTTGAACAAAGAAAAAATTTTGTTTCATCTCTTTTTTAAACCCTTGCCTTATATTTGTTTCGCTAATACAAGCTT
Organism: Lagria hirta; assembly: GCA_947359425.1. Lineage (NCBI taxonomy): Eukaryota > Metazoa > Arthropoda > Insecta > Coleoptera > Tenebrionidae > Lagria > Lagria hirta. The sequence continues at coordinate 9,055,467 of OX375801.1, read as the reverse complement.
GGGCTTGTACTGGCTTAGGTAACTGGCTTGGGTAACGGCTTCTGTAGTTCTAAGGCACAGATCAGGATATATTTTGGTAAAAGCGAGGTATCATTCTTGACCCGGCAAACCATCTGAAAATAGAGTACTTCTTTCGCATGATTTAATAAAGTTTTGCACGCTTTGTTGAACATCTTTAATTCTTCATAAAAAGCTTTTTTTTGGCATGTTCCAATCTATTCAGCCAGTGTTTTTTTTTTCTTCTGCTGTTAAATATGTAGCTGGACCATAACCAGGCTTTTTAAATTTAGATCCCATTTGAAATTGTATGGTAGCCTTCGGTACACCAAAAATTTTAGAAGACTTTAATTTTGGCATGCCATAGTTAACAGCTTGAACTGGCTGCGCAATTGCCGCTTCTCGTTTATTCATAGCGTTATCTGTAGAAAAAAATATGTGTAAGGTATTTAGGCACCTACCTGGGTAATTTTTATTACGTTTCAATCAGCATGCCAATCACTAAATCACTGTGTAAAAAATGTATAACATAGTAGCTGGCACCCATATGCCAACAAGAATGTTGGTAGTATACATCAATTTGAACTGGAATCTATAATATCCTCCATATAAAAATTAATACCTATTTCTCTGGTCTTGTCATACCTGAGAAAGACTTTACTAATTTTATTAAATAAAAAACAAAATATAAATTTTTATAATAGTGTTTATTTTGTACGGTTCAATAATTTCACTTATATTTTTACAAATCGCTATTGAACAACTGGACATTTTCAAGTAAACACTGAGCTCAATATCACGCGCGCTCTAGAAAGCAACTAATAGCCTCTATACCCTTCACTGCTTCTCTCTATTCTAATGCTTTTTGATAAAATATATTTTTAGTTTTATATTCTGGCGCGTAAATAAATAAAGTTGATGGTTTTCCGACACGGGCACAGGCGACATATAATTGGCCATGTAAAAAACATGGATTTTCTAGGTTGATGACACATACACTTAGCGACTGCCCTTGCGATTTATTTATTGACATTGCAAATGCAGGCCGGACTAGAAACTGTAAACGTTTAAAACTGAATGGCATATCGCTTGGTATCATAGGGATGCGTGGAGTTAAAACATCTTCGCCTTCGTACTTCATTGAATGACGATTTCATTAAATGACGTTGACATTTGTTAGCGCGGTTATGTCTGTGGTGTCATACACAAAAGTGTCATAGATCACCACAGAGTTTTTTGTTTTAAATTGAACGACGTTGACATTCGTAAAGCGCTTTTTTTTAAAATATGCAAAATTAAATGTCTTTCTGAGAGATTTTCTTAATATTTTTTCCCGTAAAAACCTTGTACAGAGTATTAGAAAACTACAAAAAAAAATCAGCTAAATCGTTCAAGCCGTTTTTATGCTATGTCGTGACAACGGAAAACGGGTTTCATTTTTATATATATAGATATAGAAAAAAAAAGTTATCTTGTGAATACGTATATAGTAATTTTAACAAAACAGACCTTAAATGACATTATAGTATAAACAATTTTTTTTTTTACTGCTACAATTAGCAGGAAATCTCACTATTACTAATTATAATATCATTTTATTGTGTTTGAAGTGTTTTAATTGTAAATTATATTTTAGTCTGTCCTGAAGATAAAAATGCAAATGTTCGAAAGCTTGACATTGAATAATTAACGAGATAACATATATGTAGGCTTTTAATACCAGCCCAAACAACCGCTTCCCCACTAATCATCTGTTTTATATTTATATTATTTTCATGATATATATATACATATTATTTTTGATTTAAATATAAACAGTTTAATTTTGACACAACTTTTGCTTCATAATAAATAGTTTTCTAACACAATTTTTTTAAATATTTTTTTTATATTTTAACCTTAAATTGGTTTTATTTAATGAACAATAATATTATCAAAATGGTTGTCAAGTAAATAAATTTTAAATAGCATGTGAATTTATAATAAAAGATAACATAGTTGAAATTTCAAACTGAAACTGGGCATTTATTACCCATGAAACAATGATAAACCACAATATTATGTGACTGAATAGTCACAACATGTCCAACCTACACACGTGTGTAGGCCGTTTGAGTCTGTTTTATGGTGAACGTGTCGCGCGAGCCATAACAGCTTCTTGCATGCTGATATTTGAGTAGGCAGTAAATAGAAAGACAATACAAAAGCTAATGACCTTAATGTATTTTTTCTTTGGTGATTTTTCTTTGTAGAATTTAATCACAGTTTGTTATTAAATTTATTAATTAATAAAAGTGTGATAACTTAAAGACAATGCTTAAAGCAAAGTGGTCCAGACTAATCGACAACTGACTCTTCTGTTGCTTGATTCTATTCCAGTTCTTTTTTGTTGAACAAGGGATGAACGATTCAAAGTTTGAGACAAATAAACAAGCAGCGTCTTATTTGTAAACTCTATTAAGGCCCAATTTTATTTCTTGTTGAATTTTGGCTTAATATTTTAACAATATGTTACGATAAGACTAAAATTCAAGTAGCAAAACAAAGAATTTGAAGAAAACATAATTATCGTTAAAAAAAAGATTGAGGATGCTGAGCTCATATCTATATAAATTATTGAAAAATAAAAAAAAAATTAATAAAAATTATTCTAATAACAAACATCAAAAAACAATTAAAATTATGTAATCAAAAAAAAATTATTTTAAGTGCAAGTATTGAAAACATTGAGGGACACAAAAAGTTACGTCATACGTCGCGTTTTGTGCAATAAGTTTTGGGCTTACTCTGACAATTATGATATTAATTGTACTTTCTTATAATCTTGTAGTGCATTGTAAGCTTGTCTTTTGTGCTCATTAGACTATTTAATGTTAAATCATGCTCATGCAATTATTACGCATGACGGGTTTGTGCTTTGTTTTTGACTTGTAGTTCGTAGTGAGTATACGGGATGTTTCTGGTCCTCTGGCATTCCGGTTCTTTTACACTCATTGCACACCTTGCTATGAAGTCGGCAGAAATTATCAAAGAGAGATTAGGTAGCTAAGCAAGTATACGGGTTGACTTTGATATTCCGGTTCCTCTATACTCATTGCACAACTCTCTATCTGAGGATAAATCAAAGAGAGAGAGATCACATTGCGGGGATAGCCCAATGTGATTATTATTACTAATGTGAGCAATGAGATTAATGATTAATGTGAGTAATAAAACTAATAAGATTAATGGGATTAATATGACGACTGTGATTAATGTGAGTAATTAATGTGAGTATTGGGATTAATGTGAGTATTGGGATTAATGTGATTATTATAATTAATGAGATTAATATGATTAATGAGATTAATATGATTAATGAGATTGATATGATTAATGAGATTAATACAATTAATGTGAAAATTTAAAGCATTAATAATCAAAAAAAATTTTTTTTGGTTTTGGTTTTCTTTTACATATTTTTGACTTTTAGATTCAATTAAATTATATACTGTAAGGGTTTTTAATTTTATAATAAGTAGCAGTTAGTCAAGTGGCAGTTAGTAAACTGAGAAGAATGAGAACGTTTGGTAAAAGATTGTCGAGCGGTCGGTCGGACGGACAGTATTATGAATATTTGAACTGTTAATTGTTTATTAAAAAAGAAAGATAATTAATGTGTAGATCTTGTTGATCATGTGTTGTTTTGTGCCTTAATTGTAAATTTAATGCTGAGCTCTTGAATTCAAAGGGATAATGAGTAAAATATTATTGATAGGCATAAATATGTATTGAATATGTTAATATGAAACATCCACGCCAGAAACTATAGTTTATACCTGGAGTACGGTCTATGTGGTGTTGCATCTTAGACTGTTCGGTTGTACTTCTATGACGTCTGTAGGCATTTACAGATTGCTATCCTGACTCTCTACTTCTTCGAAGGGGAAGAGGGGTGATCTGAAGCCTGTTAACCGCTACAGTTATGTTTCTGTCAGTGGGTAAAAAGGTTGTGAATTTTCTTTGTGCTGGCATAAAAGAGTATTGCGTAATGTTCTTAGGCTCTCCACTTATTAATCTTTATTTGACACTTTTTTCTATTACGCCTTACTCCTGGCCAGTTTATTTCTCATAATTAGAATGAGGCCTAGCCACACCGTTCACGTTGCTCTCGAATTAGATACCAAAACAATAAAGACACTATTGAGAGCTAAAAGGGGATAATGTAGCTAGCTGTTGCTATTCTGTACACTGTTTTTAAGTGAATCCTAACAAATTTTTATAAAGCAGGAGTTAACTGTTATATACTTCAATTTAATTGTTCAAATTTAGCAAAACGTAAGATTAAAATAAGTAAGTCTTACAATAATCAAAAAATAAAACAATAAAACACTTAACCTGCTAGGTGGACCACTGAAATGGACATCTTAACGACTGTAAACATCTATCTATATATATAAAAGAAAGTCTGTTAGTTACTCCACTTATAACTCAAGAACGGCTTTACCGATATGGTTGAAAATTGGTGAGGTGGTAGTTTAGAGCCAGGAGAATGCTATAGGATACTTTTTATTCTAGAAACCACCCTTTAAAAGAAGGGTTAAATCAAAATTAGAATTGCGATGTCGGAAACGTTCGGTGAGGCTCGGCAAAGTACCGTTCCAAATAAATCGATCCACTCCCCCACCACCAACCAAAGTCGGATCGTGCGTTTACATGTACAGCCAAGCCGGCCACTGACTTTCCAACGCGCCAACGCCAACGCCGCAGTACGACTGTGGCGTTGGATCTTGGATCGTCAGTGACCGTCTTTAATCGTCTTCCATGAGACAACTTCCCATATAACAACTTTGGGTGAAAGTTTGTATGGAAAATTATGATGACTGGATTTGAATGAAAAGAATAGAATACTTTTTATTAACAAAGAGATAAAAAGAGGTAGGATAGGAACAAAAAATGACAAGTACCAATATTAGTATGATTTTCAAAAATTTTAGATTGTTTATTTTAAAAATAATATCTATGTTTAAATCCGAAATTTTAGAAGTAAAATATTATCATTTCTTGATAGGGCGGAAAGAGGGCAAAATGTCTAAAGATTGATGTCGTTTTCATAATTTTTCCCATAAATTGCCTAAGTTCTCAAAAAAAAATAAATAGGTATGTTTCCTGCTTTCTAAAAAATTACTCTTAGGAGGATGAAAAGAGAGTGTTCTAGGGATAAAAATGTAAGAAAACGATATGGGTATTTTCGAGGAATTTCAGGTCGTTGATTTTGAAAATGATATTTAAGTTAAAGAGGGTTGTAAAATGAATGTGATAAAGGTAATAAATGTGAATAATTAATTTGGGTATCATTTTTATAGTTTTTGGGGTCGTTTATTTTAAAAATCTATATCTATTTATGACCGATTTGGCTGAAAATTGGTGGAGTGGTTGTTTAGAACCAGTAGCCTAACAAAGAATATTTTTTATCCCATTCCGTGTGACGTGACATACAATATAAAACGTAAACGCATCTGACATATAATAACAAAACAAATGACAAAAAAAAATAAAAATAAAAAATAAAATAACAAAACTAAGGCGGAACGAAGTTCGCCGGGCCAGCTAGTTTTTTATAAAATAATATGAAAAAATGTTGCGTACTGTCAACAATTAAATTCATATGCGCAAAAGACTGTAAACTGTAAAAAAGAAAAAAAAATGTATGCCGCTTATTCAAAACATTCAACAACTGTTATCAACTAACATAAAAGTTAAGCAAGCCCCTTAAAGGGGTTTAAGCCCGTGATGAAAACAGTGTTTTAGAGGTTTAGTAGAAGTCATTCGTGAATTGTAATCGGAATGTAACTAAGTTTTAACAATATATTTATCAAAAATGTTTTTATTGATTATTTCTATTTATTTGATCCTAATTAAAATGATTCTTTTATTAATTTAAAATCTAATAAATACATAATAAATCAGCTACAAAGGTGCATTTAAGTGTTTTCAACAATTGGCATTTTCAATTATTGAAAAATGGACAAAAATAAAGGAATGGCACGTATTCTACAAAACTTCTATCAAATCAAATTTTCCTGAATTTTCCTAATTTTGTCGACTAGCCGAAAGTGGTCGTTGAGTATGTATTTTTTAATTTGCTTTATTTATATAATAATTAAAAAATAACAATTTTTTGCAATTGCTTAAACAATTTCGGTTTAAAAATATAGCACCGAATTGTTCCCAGGCAGCATGCATTTATATCATCAGTAAGACAATTTAAAGAGAATCATAAAGCAGTTTTCGATACTCATGCGCCGATTCCTATTAGACTATGTGTCCAAAGTCGTTATTAATATCTATAAAATAATATACAAAGTAAAATATAATTATTCACAGCTGTTTCTTCTTTAACCATAATATTTCTTTAGATAACTATGTATAATATCTAATTTTATAATTTCTTGCAGATTGAATTCAACAAAATACAGGTATAATTTTTATTTGTAAAAGAAAAACAAAAACAAAGTAGAGTACGTTTTAAAAATTATTAATTGTGCCGTAGTTTAACTATATCGGCATAAATGTAAGGTAGGGATTCGATACCGAAACTGTCACATTTCGGTAAAACAAAAGTCAGCTTAGCACTCTTGATGTGTTTTTTGTCACTCTGTATAAATTTTAATATATCCTTTACTGTAAAAACTGTATTTGCGTAGGTTTCTCCAAAAGAATTACCTAATATTTGTCGATTTATTTTGAAGCTCTTAATCCTTTAATAGATAAAGTATAATATTCAACTTGCGCATAATGGCTATTACCCACTCAGATAATGACACCTCTTGCTTTCGGCTCGTGTTGCAAATTTTATCTTTGTGGATAATAGTCTTCATTATGTGCTTGTTGAATAATGTACTGTTTTTAACTGTAATAAAAACATTACTATTATTATTATTATTATTACATAGAAAAAAAATTACTATTGTTTATAAATCTTATCGTAGAATACTTTAATTACCAATTTGTATTAAGTACTTGATCCAGTTAACAATTAACAAGAACAAGCTTTATTGTGGCAAAAAAAGTTTGCTTTCCCGTGCAGTTCTTATGTGCGTGAATAGTAATATTTACGGTTGAGTGTTGGCATTACACAATGAATATATCAGAAAGTGTAAAATGTACAATCTTATAATATCCATTTCAAGGGTTGGTTTTCTTCAGCTAGACGAGGAAAAGACGAGGGAGAGAGACTGAAATAACAGAGTTAAGCTCCGCCTCTCGGCTGATGTGTAAAATCATCAAGGGATAGTGAGAACTGAATTGTGTTCGTCTTTAAAACACTCTTAACGGCATGTAACATTTGATTTTTAATGATATATAGTAAAACAAAATCTATTGTGCTAGACAAACTGATTGAGAAGTCTAAGAAGCCGGTCCGACCCTGTGTGTTGATACGTTATAATCGGATGAATTACTTGAATTAATTGAATTACCTCGCCTAAACCTAATCTACCTAGAATTTAATAAAGAATCATAAAATTTAATCAATAAGAATATTATAAAGAAAAACAATTTTTGCATAAAAATAGTAAATAGAAAAGTATGAACATTGCAAAACATAGAGTATTAAATGTATTACTTCAAATGGATATGTCCGTTGCTGCTTGCGATGTTAATCATTTTGGCTGCATCAGGAAATCCTTATTAAATTTGGCGGACACATTTTATTTTTATTTGTCTATAAAAACACTTAATGATGGAATTGAAACACATGTGAGGATTAAAACTCTTTTTATAGGTACTGTAACAATTTCTTGTTTTTCATATATTTTGAATAATGTTTATTTTTCTCTTAATTATGTAGATCATCCATGGTATAATACACTATTATTATAAATATAAAATTAAACCATTTTTCAAGCAGGTACCAGTATTAAAATTAATGATTTAAGTTTCGCAGCAAAGCGAAGTAGGACCATGAACTCCGCAAAATCTAAAAATGTTTAGTAATGTAATGAAAAAGTTTAGAAGTAATTCTAAAACAATTATAGTTATAAAGAGTTTCATTTGTTTGTGTTTAAATAAAAAAATTTTAACTTTTTCCTATTTACTTTTGGTAAACTTTATTTGGAAGTAGTAAAACCCAAAATAACAACTTTTTTCTCAGAATTTGAGTAATAACAAGGGAGTTTGAGATAACCCCAAGTTGCACACGTAAATTCGTGTACAAGTCTGACCTTCTGCTCATTTTTTAAATCAAAATTGTTTCTGACTCGGTGCTTCCTAAGAGAATATTCATTTGCCTCTTCTAATGTTAATTTTTTTTCCAATCTATACCCAAGACAATCGCATGTCTCAATTCTGGTATTACTAACACCTTTCAATTCTACCTTTGTTTTTAACCTTATAAAAATGTTTAGCAACTATACTTTTGACACAAGCCTGTTTCCTGCTTAGACTGCAACGTCCTTGCTCATCTTGTAATTTGTTGAGTTTAAAAATTTTCAGCGATCTTTACCTATAAATGTTCATTTAACCTCAGAATGAAATAAACCATAATATTTCTAAAAACTGCCACCTTCAAATACAAACATTTGTCTTCTTCCGCCGACAAGATATAATTCAAAACACTTATTGATCTAGACGCTTCTTGTTTGGACATAAGAGCACAATTGTGTCTTCCTTTTGGAGTTTCCCGTTGCAGTTGGTACAATTTGTGATTGTGATATTCTTTCTTTTACATTTAAAACATTTCAGCTCCTTCTAATCCTTGCAATCCTTAGCCATATGTTCTTTTTTATTGCAATTAAAACATATTACATATTTCTATTTGCATGGCATGACTTAAAATGCTTAGCTTGCTAAATGTCAAATTTTTATTTCTATGGCTTTATGTTCTTTCTTAAAGTCTTCAATTTCTAATCTTTGTCCATTGGAGGTCAATCAATACAAAAAGATTGTTCATAGCCTCTATGTACCTATCGGTTCTTGAATACCCTGAGTTGGTGCCTTAATTTGTTATAAGAATTTGTCTTGTTAGTGAAACGGCAAATTTTTTTATTAATACTTTCTTCAATTCTGACCAGCTGTTTACTCTTTTTTTTTGTTCGCGGGTCACTTTTCAATTTAATCAAAAGCAGACATAAATAAGTCTTCTTCGGATACACTTCTTGCTATTTTCAAATCTTCAACCTTTTTCAAGAAGGAGTTAATACTTTGCGTCTGGTTCTAGTTTTCCTTATATTTCAGATTCCGGTAGAAACTTTATGACAGGTTGACACACATCATTGTCGAAAGATCTAAACTACAACTTCTCCTCCCAGAATTCTGTGAGTTTCTAACATCCGTTAATTCGTTTTCTGATATTGATAGAACAAAACCTAATACGTGCAATAAACTTTTCTAGTTTTTTCAGAATATTGGTCTAGGCGGTTGCAAATTTATCTAAATAAATGTTTAAAAATCTTTAAGACTAGGTTTTTGCTCGATAAAGCTTTGGACTATTGTGAACTTATTTATCAACAGAATTCAGTTTACAACAAAAGTGATAAATCATATATAAATGAAAAATGATAAATAAACTTACCGCACTAAAGGTTGGCAATGATAGATCAAAAAACTTAACAGCTCGTATTCTAATTGCTTTGCGGGCTCTCATCAAAAAGAAGAGTAGATCTTGTTTGAAAGTTTGTGACTTGTTGTACCAATCGGTTTGATACCCAAAATTACATATTTTTTCACTCTGAAACAGTCAATCTGGTCAAATTTATCAAAAGTATGTGCTTTGTTTATTGGTAATAAAATATAGAATGCTAAACAAACAATACTTGAAAATCTATATACAGTAATCTAGAGATATAAATATTTTAGTAAAAGCAAACTTGAATACATCTGTTTACAGAGGTCAGTAGATCAAATAAGTGAGGTAAGTCATTGACTTACCTCACGTAAAATACTGCAGATTGAACAAGTCAAGTATAGCAAAATACGCCTTTAAGAGCTTTCGAAATCTAAGAAACAAACTTTTTTACAAGTGGTAAAACAGTGTTAATAAGAGTATTATTTTTGTTAATTATACTGTTTGTTTTATTAGAATGCTTATTTTAGTCAAAAAATATGAGAAATAGTTTTATTAAGAACGAATAACAATGTTTTAAGACCAATAAAATACAACAATTTTGAGAAATACTTCCGTAATAGAATGTTCAACTTTTATTATTATTATTATTTAAAATAAATGCTTTAATCTATATATATATATATATAAATGAAACCTGTTTTCCGTTGTCACGACATAGCATGAAAACGGCTTGACCGATTTGGCTGATTTTTTTTGTAGTTTTCTAATACTCTGTACAAGGTTCTTACGAAAAAAAATATTAAGAAAATCTCTCAAAAAGATTGAAAAATATACATTTAATTTTGCATATTTTAAAAAAAGCGCGTTACGAATGTCAACGTCATTTAATTTAAAACAAAAAACTCATAGATCTGTGGTGATCTATGACACCGCAGACATAACCGCGCTAATAAAATATGTCAACGTCATTCAATTGAACGTCTCTTTCAAACATTTTAAAAGGGAAGTACGAAGGCAAAGATGTTTTAATCCCACGCATCCCTATGATACCGAACGATATGCAATTCAGTTTTAAACGTTTACAGTTTCCAAAACGGCTTGCATTTGCAATGTCAATAAATAAATCGCAAGGGCAGTCGCTAAGTGTATGTGGCATCAACCTAGAAAATTCATGTTTTTCTCATGGCCAATTATTATATGTCGCCTGTTACCGTGTCGGAAAACCATCAACTTTATTTATTTACGCGCCAGAACATAAAACTAAAAATATAGTTTTTCAAAAAGCATTAGAATAGAGAGAAGCAGTGAAGGGTATAGAGGCTATTAGTTGCTTTCTAGAGCGCGCGTGATATTGAGCTCAGTGTTTACTTCAAAATGTTCAGTTGTTCAATAGCGATTTGTAAAAATATAAGTGAAATTATTGAACCCTACGGAATAAACACTATTATGAAAATATATATTTTGTTTTTTATTTAATAAAATTAGTAAAGTCTTTCTCAGGTATGGCGAGACCAGGGAAATAGGTATTCATTTTTATATGGAGGATATTATAGATTCCAGTACATAAGATAGGTCAGCTATACAAAATAAAGTAATGCATCAAATTTACGCTAAGGCGGTACGAAGTTCGCCAGGTCAGCTAGTGTTTAATAAAAAACACATAAAAAAACACTTTAAATAAATAATAAATATATAAGTTTTTTGTTGTCCAACTATTTACTGGACAAAATTTGATAAGAATACAATAAGTAGTACACTAGTAGAAAATCTATGCTACATAAACTTAAGTTGAAAATGTTTAAGGTATTGCAATATATCATAAACACAAAAAAAAAAGATAATAAAAAGAAATGAAATATAATCAACAGATAATGTTGATTATACTTCGAGCGGTTGAGATAAAACAGATACCACAATCTTTGATTAAAAACGATGGGACCTTGTCGTGTCCTGCGCGTAGGTTATTTTTAAATTTTTTAACTAAGTTGACTACACTCTTTTCTGAAACTGAGCTAACATTTGATGATAGAAAAAGATTGTTAAAGATTGTCTTATTGTCTTTACTTCTAGGGTTAGCATAGGCATCGTAAAATACACTTGGAAAAAAGTTACTAAACTCTAAACTCATTGACTATGTCTTGCGGTTTAGTATATTCGGCTTTATTAACCACTAGTCTGCCAGAAAAAGCCGACAGATTTTTTTCTTTTAACAAATTTCCAAAATTTGTAAGGATCACTCTATTTTAAACATCTTACCTCAACAATTACTTCATTTCCATACCAACAATATACAAAAACTTGCGTAAACACCGCACATTGACAACAAACTAATGTATAAAATTCAGCTGATAGAGGTTTTACCTATAATATATATTTATCACGAAAATTCCTACATAACAAGTAACCACTTACCACTGTCAACTGAAATAAAGTCATACAAATGGAAATTACACTAGTGGCAAATTGTCCAAAAGCCATAAGGCTAATAAATTGATCAGTTAATTGAGCAAATTTTAAAATTTCTTGGTGATGCTGTACTATATTTACAAAGATGTCTTCAATTTTGTGATAATCTACATTTTTCAAGCTATCACCGACTAATTTGCATTCAGCTGCAATATACATCAGAAGTGCAGAAATAAAAGCGTCAATGTTTTGGTTGGTGAATGCAATAAAATAATTAGCCAAAATTTGATATGAATAAGTTAGTTCATAGAACGGTGTCGTCTGTTCATCGTATGGATACCAAGCAGTAAAAGGTAAATTTCCAATTTTGTAGGAACCATCCATAAGTGGATAAAATCCCCATAAAAATAATGTCATTACTGCAGAAAATGAAAATATAAAATAAATTTGTTTCCATGTGTCAAAACTTTTCCGCAGTAACCTTTGCTGAGTTAGACTTTTGGGCTGGAAAACATCTTCGTCGAGAATCTCCATCAACCGATAGACAGTTTTGATATTTTTGTAAAATATAATAAATTTTATCATTCCCATTAGCTCAGTTAATGCTACAACTATAGATGCAGTCAAAGTGACCAATTGATCGTAAATAAAATAGATATTTATTGCTTGAGACAAATTATGACAAACCACTATAAAAATGAAGCAAAATATTGAGTAAAAGTCATGAAACCTTTTGAAAGAAAAATCATCGTATCTAGGCCAAATTCCACTCATTTTCAAGATATAAATATTGATTGTTAGAGGTGCTTTCAAATCAAACTGTTTCATTTTATTGGTCAGAGTTGTTTTTCTGATAATTTCACCAATTGAATCGGGATTTTATCAGCGCTGCGAAAGAGAATTTGTTATCTCTTTGCTCGTGTAATTGTTAGGTTCTGATGATACCCTGTAATTTGCTGATTTATAATTAATATTAACAAATGTTAATATTAATTATAAATCAGCATTTCTAAAAAGTTTATTACTTATATAATATAATATATCTGGAAAATCTCTTAAGAAAAAAAATTATGCCACCAGTTCATTCATTATTTATAAAACATTAGATAAAACCAAGTATTTATTAAAAAATCATTAAAGATATCTCTATTATTAGGTTCTTGAAGGGATTTGAACATTACCTACCCTACATTTGTCGCTATTGACAAATTTTTTGATTTTATATAAATTTGATACAAATAATTTATGAAATAATACTACATTACGTTTTTCTGATAAATAATAAAACATGGAGTTATAATTGCCATTTTATAGATGCTAAAAATTATTTAAAATAGTAAATTATACACCGAGGGAGTGAAGTGCAAGATTTTTTTAGAAATCTTATTTTATAAATCGATCGATTTGCTCTCTAGTAAGAATTTTGGATTTGTTTGGCTGTTATCCAACAATGATTTTTCAAAAATGTTAATAATCTTTAATACTTGTTTATTCTTGACTCTAGAGTCGATATTATTCTTGACTCCAAGACTGTCTTTTATCATTGAATAACATTACCAAAGTGTGGAAGCTTTACAATGCTTTTGTAAATTGTAAAACAACACACTCTCACTATGAATTTCCTCTATTTTTTTCATCAAGCATCAACCACAAAATTCCTTGAAGCACTTTCCGTAAACTTTCCGAAATTTTTCTGGCAATAAATTTATCACTATTTCTGCGTCAGCTTCGTTCATTGTTTTGTCACACATTTTTGTAATATTTATTAAATAAACTCAGGAAAACAGTTTAAAAAATGCGAACACAATTTTTCGATGTTGACAAAAAACAATATAAATTCTATATACCATGCAGATTTATTTATTTGTAAATTATAAATGTTACATTGACAATTAATTTTATTTTAAGATTCTTTCAGTTAAAATTGTTGAGTTGTGCAATAAATAGTATATAAACTTTGACAGTTAGTTGTTTCCTTAATGCATTTTCTTCTAAAGACTACAAAAGCACCTCAGAAAAAAATCTTGCACTTAACTCCTTCGTTCTACAATCTACTATTTTTTAGTTAAATGATCAACTAAGTATAATAATTATAAGATTCTAAAAAACCACAGAAATAGTTAAAAGTGTTTTTAACATTGAAAATCATTAATTACAAATACGAGTATTGCGTTTCTTAATATTTTGTCACTTTTAACAATTTAGATTAGATCAGGGTGTTATATGCGACCTATTGGTTTATTGTGCTCTCTTTTTTTGAACTGTTTTATAGTTCCCTATTTAACGCCAAAACTGTGGTAAATTCTATCACTAAAATGTCTTCAAAGATGACGTAATTCTATCCGATATGTATTTTTGCTCTAAGTGTTTTTGACGTTGAATTCTAATGGCGACGCATTCAGTTACCAGATGTTTCAAAGTTTCCTTTCTTTTTCTGCAAAATTTGCATTTGTCATTATCTTCTAGACAGAGTTTTACCAGGTGCTTTTTTTGGAATGTCTCAAACCAAGAATATTTAGCTAAAATTTGATCTGTCCGTCTCTTCCTTTTAACCTTTTCTTGTAGGTGTGCTTCTTTAAACCACAGAGTTCTGACTCTACAAAAAAATAATACGCTCACTTGCAAACTTATCAGCTTTCTCGCTTCCTTCTATTCCCGAGGAAAACATCAATGTTTTTACTCAGTTTGTTTAACTTGCCTCGGCATTCCCATGCCATTCTGGAACTGATGACATAGAAGCTTAGTGTTTTTATGACTGCTTGACTATCGGTGTGAATTGCAATTTTGCATCTTTAATAGTTTCTTATGAAGTTAAATGTGACACATCTTTTTAATAAGTGTATTTCTACCTAAAAGATGCTAAAATTGTAGTTCTAAGACCAATTACTCCTGCTCTTCTGCCTTTGTCTGTCTTAGAGCTGTCCGTATACCATAATATATTTTTTAAACTCAAATGAGTTTTTTCTTGCTTGATTTTATTTTACAATAAAATATCTTTCAGAGATTTATATTTTTATCATTTCGTCACTTGGTAAGTTTAGAAAAAAAATAAACTCTGTCAAAAATTGCCAAGCTTGCTGACATTTGATTTTTTTATTTTTTGATGTTTTTCCTCGGCGGTCTAAGAATAGCTTCTTTTTCTATTTTTGTTATTACTAAATGTAGAAGTCTCAGGTCTGTAATAACCTTTAGTGCCGCAGTAGGGCACGTTTTCATGGCTTCTCTGATGCATGAATATGGTAGTCCTTGTACCCTGTCAAGGGATTTCGTTGTAGTTACTTGTTTTGCTTTAGAATATTTTGCTGCTCTGCAGTACTTTTAAATCGCATTCCTATGTTTTACTTGCTAGATTTCTGCAGACCATAAGCGCTTTAAAAGCTTTTCAAGTAGTTTTTTCCACGTAATTATCTCATAAAAATTTTTTGTCTAGATTTATTTCTAGATATTTATCTTCTGACTTTTTTTGCTAACCTTTTTTTTAATCAAAAGATCTCATTTTCTAAAGTTTTCTTTTGCGAGTAAATAGTACAATTGCGGTTTTTGATGACTTAATACGCAATCCCACTGATCCACACCACCGCTCGGTAATTCTGAAACTTTTCTGTAAATATTATCGGTATATCCTATGCAGTCTATTCTTAATTCCGTCAGTCTATTTAGTAGATTTTCTATTATGCTGATAGGTCAAGAAGATTTAGGGTACGTTCTATGTTTTTTTCCTATTTTTGACATAAAGGTGACTTAAACTGGCTCTTAAATTCTAAGAAAGTAAGACATAATTTCTTCTAGTTCTTTTTGTACTAAAACTGGATATATTTCATTGACGTACTCTTCGTGACTTGTACCTCTGAAAGGTGTTAAATGTTAATAGCCTATTCTAGCCTTTGTTTTGTAAATATTTTTTAGCCATGTTTCAGTTTTCTTTACAAGGACTTTTAATATAATTTCTAATGCCTGTAAAAGTCGGTTTACTGTCTCCATGTTAGCTTGCTGGTGTAGCATTGTCAGTTCTGGTTTTTTTAGCTTTGTTAAAAAGTTTTCAATCTTTAGATCTTGAATTTAACAGGTTCAAGATCTATTAGAAACCGTCTCTGCTTGATTTGCTTTTTGTTAACGCAGAGTTAGAGTTATATGCTTCTATAATTGTCCCTGCCATCTGTTCTACTTCATCTTCCAGATCCTATCTGTAGTGGTTAGTCCCATCTGTGCCAATCTGTTGTAGTTTTTTTTTCCAGATTGATTTTATATGAATCTTAACCCAACTCGTTTTTCTAAGATGACGCGTTAATAACTTAGAGGCATTAAGTCCCTCCAGGTCAAACTTGTCTCTCTCCATTTTTTTACGTTGTTCATAGCACTCGAGCTACTAATTTTTATATCTAGTAGTTTTTGTAGCCAATGAAAACGTTTTTTGCTGCAATATCTCTCTTTTGCCCTTCCCACCGCTTTCTCTTCCTAGCTTACCATATAAGCCCAAGCGGAAACGAGGACTAGCAGAATAAGTTTCGCTTCTAGTGTGGTTCACACGTCTAGTTACCGTGCTTGTTCTCATTTGTATTTCCCTGTCCTGATGACGCCTCCACCGATGGAGAGCAAAACGTCGACAGTTTCATTAAACTTTTCGAAACGGTCTTTCCCGAAAGATGTCAATATGTATTTCAATAATGTTACAAACCTATTTTCAACAAAGTGCGAGTGCGATTACAATGTTTTGATTTAGGCCCTTCTTTTCATTTAGATGAATTATGACTGATGTCTAATCTCGAGTCCTAAATTCTAAAACACAGGTGTAGTTAATATTATTATGAGTATTAATAATATTATGAGAATACAGACCCGGAATCGTTGCTGCCTGTGATCATATATTATCTTCAAGTTTTCTCATGACAGACTCTGGGTTGGTTTTATTTTGACCACTCGGCGTTGTGCAAGTTTACCTAGGCGATTCTATTACCGTTGAAGGCAAATGACGTAGCAACCAAAAAAAACTGTTAGGTTAATTCTGAACAACTAGTCGTAGATCTCAAGTAAATCGGGATGCATACTCTCAATGTCTTTTTAGTTTTTTTTTTTTGTTAGAAAGTAGAGATATTTTCAACTTCTATCGTCTTCAAATTGAGTTTTTTCTGTTCCTTTCTACGTTCCTAAACAGAAATTTGCCCAAATCTATAGTGAATTGAGCACCTTCTTTTTTAAAAAAAAAAGCTTTCTTCTGGCGCCTAGTTAATGCTTAAATCTGTCCCGGTACTTTTAAAAATTAAAAAATAGTTTGTTTTAGGATTTACAAGCAATAATAAGATACCTACATATTGCAATGCTAACTCAGGCGTTACCAAGATGTATTGGATTATGTAGCCTAAATATTTTAAAAAATAAAAAACTCAATAAACCCTTTTTAATTTAGCGGTGAGAGAATGATCTACAGATCTAAAAATATATTCAAAAAACAAACCTATAGAGTAACATAAAGCGTCATATATTGAACCTGTAGTACTCTCACGATTAGGGAGAACTAATTTGGTTTAGGCAAAACTAACTCATCTCAAAATCGGGTTTGGCCAGTAACATAACATAATAAAATACTATAAGAATGCAAAAAATTTCCAACGCTTCTTCTAATCTGAAAACTATTTGCCCACTTGTTCTGACGGTTGTTTTTCAAAATTTGGTGTCATAGTCGGCCATACTTATGAGTTTATGAGTTTGTGTAAACAGACCATAATTTTGAAAGCAATTGCTTCAAATGCCAAAATATTGTTACATTTTTTAATTTTTTTTATTTTTGAATTTAAAATGTTTTTTTCACAAGAACAGAACATTTTTGTGGTAGAATATTATTTTCATTACGGCCACCAAGTTTATGATCAATAGTAAGTTACTAAGCCAATTTTTTTAATGGAACATAGACTGCTGCTAGATACCGAGAGGAGATTTTACAGCCATTTATAGCACAGCTTTATAACAATGAAATTGTAGACGGATACTTTCAGCAATAGTATGTAGAGTGTATACTATTTACGAACCCTTGAATATGATACAAGAAATTTATGCTTGTTGATTTACCAGCCAAAATACAGCCATAACTTACTCTTCAAGATCGTGCAACCTCACTCCATGTGTGGCTTTATTTAAAAAACTCGATTTTTTAGCAACGCTTCAATAATCTTGATGAGGTGAGTTAGGTTAGTAACGCAATTGTTCAAAAAGTCCGCAAATGCCTTAAAGGTAATAAACGACATTTTGATTTTTTGTTATGAGCCTTATTTCCTCATTAAAGTTTATTTTTTCGTTTCTTATAACACTCAAGTGCTTTTAATTTAATCACAATAGCGTGTTGAACTATATATTCATTAAATGTAAAATTAATAACTGTCAGTTTGGTTTGATAATAAACATACGTTCACAGTTTAAAATCCATGGTAAGATTCAAAGCCAATTTTAAAAAAACATCCATTATATCTTGCAGCATTTTGAATTAATTTTTTATTGATTCTTTTTCTTATTTTTTTCTACAATTTTTTATTGATCCTTTTTCTTATTTTTTTCCACAGATTGTCTAAAGGCCATCTCTGTTTTATCAATTAAACTCATGTTTGCCACCTTTAGATAATTATAGTTAATTTCAAATAGGTTATAAAACTTTTTGATATGCAAACTGCATGCTCTCTACTTTTATCAACATATTTAAAAACATAGCTAAGTGCAATTGTTTATAATTTTCTTATTACTACACAAATTTATAAAAAAGCAATATTCCAAAAGCACACGGTGGCTTAATAGATTCATATTGCTTTTGGCTAAAAATAAATAAGCAACAATTTATAGACAAAGGTATTTTTTGAAGCCAATCTATTTCAACACGCTACCGTATATTCCCAAAATCACTACAAAACTACAGAGCATTGCTTAAAGCATTTTTGAATATTAATGAAAACGTGGAAACTATTTATTTTATCATAAATAACTTGCAAATTAGGTTTGTTCTCCACTTGTAGTTGTTATTATCAATTTTAGCTAAATAAATAGAAATCAAAATGCATTACAAAAATAAATAAAAAAAACAAACAGCATTTGTTGCATTGTATTGCAAAGCTTTATGTCAGTATGTATTGCAAATGTCAGTTTTTTGTGTAAATTTAGTGATTGGCAAAACTTTCAGTTGAAGAGAAATTTATCTGATAAAAGAAAAGCTCGAGTGTTTTTTGGCAAGATAAATTATATTGAGGTGACATTCACGGCTACTAGATGAGTCTAGTTAGAAGGAATAGGCGCTTTTATCAGTGATAAAAGCGCAAGTGTCAAACTGACAAAAATATCTTCGTTAAATAGTACATTTGATAAAGGAAATAATTTATCACAAAAAAATAAAAAATAAAAGCTTCTCATTAAAAAAAAAAACGAAAAATTCAAAACAAAACTAAAAATAGAACTATATAAACGTCTTATTATTAACAATGATTTACCACTTATCAAAAAATTTGTTTATTAAATCTTGAGAGTTTTTTTGACCACATCCAGAGATGAATAAAACTGAATTATTATTTGCTTAATTTGCCCTGGTTTAGAAAATTTGATTCGTACTGGCGCGGTCATGTGTTCATCATTCAAAAAAGAATTATTTGTAATATTACAAAATCAAATTTTAGAGATTCTTGTAAACCATTATTTTGGCAATTACTCTACCTTCATTGTATATTTATCAGCTTTTGTTTGTCAAAAAGAACTTAAATCGTTAAAAAAAATTACCAACACTATGACCATACGTGTTCACTAATAACAAGACATAGAGACCAACTCAGAATTCCACAACACTTCTGAGAAGAGAGCAAGATATAGGGCATTAAAAACTTTAACTTACTCCTCATCAATATTGGCTTCTATAATTTAAATGTTTTTTCTTTTATTTGGCTTGTGTGTATAATTATGTTTATATTATCTATATATGTATATGAAAATGAAACCCGTTTTCCGTTGTCACAACATAGCATGAAAACGACTTGACCGATTTGGCTGATTTTTTTTTGAAGTTTTCTAATACTCTGTACAAAGTTCTTACGGAAAAAATTTTTAAGAAAATTGCCGAGTCAGCTAGTACTAGATAAAAACTATTTTCAAAGTAAACATATCACATGTGTCACAAGTTTCCAGAAAAGTAGAAATGTGTGCAAAGAACAAATGATTGGATCTAGAAATTGAGTCTCTATACAGTAAATGAAGAATGACCGAATTAAACCAAAAAATTAACTCATAGATTAAATAAAATTAAACGTAATTTAGAAATAACTGCTTTCTTGGCTGATACCGTAGTGTAGTTCAAAAACGCACGAAACCGCAATAAAATAATGCCAAAAAATAATTAAATTTACTAAGTTAAACGTCAAACTAGATAATTAGCTCTTGTCAGTTGCAATAATACAAATAGAACATAGATTATTTGGTCAAAGCAGCCATTATGTGCAACTAACAAACTACCACTTGTAGAACTTAAAGATCTTTAATTTCTAATTTCTTCTCAATATTGCAGTAAAATATTTTCCTTTCTGTGGCAAGCGGATCGGGCAAAAATAAACTTTATCTTCGCTTGTTTGTAAACGTCTGCTGTCTTACTTCTTACTGCTGGAAGCGGCTGTACTCCTCTGCACTTACATGAGCACGGAGCACTTCTCCTTATTAGACGGAAAAAATGTTTTTTAAACAATTTGTTTTGATTTTTTCTTTGTATGTATTGTACCTCATATACACTTATTTTTTTGTTTGTTTCTTTTTTTATGTATTTACAATTCTGAATCACAATTATTAACACATTAGTTGAAATGTATTGATAAAATATTTGCTTCTTCAAACTATTTAATTTTTGTCTCTATTAGTTTAGTTTTTGTGTAATTTTCAAGCGGAAGCGCTTTGGGAATAAACAGGCAAAAGGCGTGTCTGATTCTGTCGTTAATCATCATTTTAGACATCTGTGCAGATTTGTTTGGTGATTTGTCACGTGTGCTTTCAAAAATCCAAATCAAAAAACTACTTAATTAATCAAATACTTATCCTGGATGACACTCTACACAGTAATAGTGAAATAGTCAAGAGTAACACATAGGCCACTTTTTATTCATGTTTTTCGTAGATATAGTAGCCGAGCTGTGTTTATTATGTGGTACACCGTTTTACGAGATATTCTTAAATCAAAATGATAAATATTTTACAATTTTTGATAAAAAAACAAATGTAAATTATGTATCAGCATAATATTATTATGTTTTGCCATTCAATTAAATACATAGTTATAAATAGGAAGATATATGTGAGATTTACAAGATACAGAGTATTCTTTATTAATCAATTTATATAAAACTAGCTGGCCCGGCGAACTGTTCCGCCTAAACATAGATATTATTTTTAAAATAAACATAAAATAAACAAAATCTTTGAAAATCATACTAACATTGATTCTTGTCATTTTTTATCCCTATCCCACCCCTTTTTATCCCTTTGTTAATAAAAAGTATCCTATCCTTTTCATTCAAATCCAGTCATCAGTTTGTAATTTTCCATACAAACTTTCACCCAAAGTTGGTATATGGGAAGTTGTCTCATGCAAGACGATTAACATGTAAACGCACGGTCCGACTTTGGTCTGTGGTGCAAAAAATTATTGCAAAAAATCCAAGTTAGGAAAAATTTCTTGAGCCACGTCAAATAAATTTTAATGTAAACGCTTCTTCGTGGTTGCGTCAAATTTCTTAAGGTAGTTTAATTGAACCGTCCGATGACTTATTACAAGCTATCCTTAAATACGAGTACTTCAAAATATTTCATAAATATTAAATATTTTATTAATAAATAATATGTTCGTTACATGCCCTTTTAATTTAATTATTCATATTATGAAAATATTGACATTTACAGCAAATGTTTAATAATAATAGGTAATTGTTTATGCTCTTTTTAAACATCAGGTTGCTAAACGTACCTAGAATCTTCTCTGTTTAATTCGAAAAAATGAGTCCTGAATGTCTAGCGCCTACGTCATAAACGGTAATTTGCCGAGCCTCACCGAACGTTTCCGACATCGCAATTTCAATTTTGACTTTTACCCTTCTTTTAGAGGGTGGTTTTTGGAATAAAAAGTATCCTATATCCGTCTCCTGCCTCTAAGCTATCTCCTCACCAATTTTCAGCCATATCGGTAAAGCCGTTCTTGAGTTATAAATAGTGTAACTAACACGACTTTCTTTTATATATATAGAAGATAACGTGCGTATATTTTTGATATCTGGTTTGTTATGTCTTTGCTATAGCAGATCAAGATGACCTCAATGTGGACAAAATGCTCACATATACAATGTGAGCATGTACGTTTAATTATGTTGTAGCATAGATAAAATTGTCAAACATTCTTCTCTAAAAAAAAATATTTATATTATCTTGTAACATATTAATATTTACAAAAATACAGTTATGTCTATCAATAATTATTATTATTTCATTAAAGAAAACCATTAAAAATATTTAAACTATGCAACTTAAAAATAATAATTGAGTTAATAACATATGAACGAGTACAAAAATTTAATTTGCAATTTTTATTATGATTTATCAAAAAAATAAATAGTGAAATTCAATTATGAGTAGACTTATAATAAACATTAGGACAAAACTTTATGATTTTAACTTGTGAAGGTGTTCCATCTTTTTAACACAAAATGTGATTGTAATAATTAATTAATTGTAAATTAAAAAAGCACAATATCTTCCCATAGATGCTTTATTTCAACTTAAGGTTGAATTAGAACTACATATGTTTCGGCTTGTACTGATTGTATGTATTAATCAGAGGCCATCGTCAGGTTTAAGAATATTTAATACAAATATTTCAACTAGCCGACATGAAAATAGGAGATTACTATGGTATATCTCAGAGTAAACCAGAGTAAACTAAAGAAAAGCAGGTAGCAAAAGTGGTTGAAACTACTTGAGAGGGAGGAGGTACTTAAAGGAATTAACATTTAACATTTTTTTGAAATACCGGGCCTTAAGAAAGGGTAAGTATTTTTATGAAGAGGTAAGTAATGTTCAGATATCCTAGCTTTAAAAGATCGCAGTGTTCGGCCTATGTAAGAGTTGCCACAAGAGCAAAAAAGTTGATAAACTCCGCTTTTTAAGTTTTTATCAATAGTATCTTTGTTTGATACAAGAACAGTTTTAAGTTTTTGATCTTTTTGATTAAGTTTTGAACATCTAAGATACTTGAAAATCAAACACAAAAACAAAAACTCTATAGATTTGGAAGAATTAAAAAACAAAAGTACTTTTGCAGAACATGTCATATCTAAAAATCACACATTTTCACATTCAAAATTTTTACACAACTCTAATAATTTTTTTGAAAGCGCTAATTTGGAAGTATTAGAAATTTTAAAACTGAAAAAAACATCACCCAATTTAATCTTAAATGACCAAACTGAATTCACTACTCAAATTATCAAACCTTTCATAAATAATCTTTTTTAAAATAATCATTTTTTAAATACGCATTATTAAATATTTAGCTCCACATATCTCGATTTGTCTCTTACACAATAATCTCTTTACAATTCTAAAAAAATACTTACCTCTTCATAAAAATACTTACCCTTTCTTAGAAAAATGTTAATTCCTTTAAGTACCTCCTCCCTCCCAATTAGTTTCAACCTGCTTTTCTTTAGTTTACTCTGAGATATACCATAGTAATCTCTTATTTTCATGTCGGCTAGTTGAAATATTTGTATTAAATATTCTTGAACCTGACGATGGCCTCTGATTAATACATACAATCAGTACAAGCCGAAACAAATGTAGTTCAAATTCAACCTTAAGTTGAAACAAAGCATCTATGGGAAGATATTGTGTTTTTTTAATTTACAATTAATTACTTTATGCTTTTACATAATTAAAATATAGTTTTTTTATATTGTGTGCTATCATAATAATCAATAATATCAATACTAAATTTTAATTATCAAGAAAAATCATTTTAACTGCCTCATCTTTATTCACGAGGTTTCTCGTTGTGTCCTCTCGGTGTTTGGTTTTACATTGCCCGCGTTTATTCGGATCAGTTTTGTAAAATAAAGTTTTGTAAAGGCTCGAAAATTCAGATCTTTAGTAGACTTTAACATCACAAAATGTTTATGTTGACTAGTGAGCACTACCCATAGTTGAGATTGCGTTAAATAGTTTTTTAATGCAATAATTCGATTTTTATTTTTATTGGGCGTGTTAAAAAGGGCTTTTTAACACTTTTTTGCACATTTTAAAAACTATAAGTAGTGTTTATAGATATCCAAAAAAATTGGTACTGTTTTTGTTTAATGGTATACGGCCTCTTTAACATTTACAGAAAAAAAGATTTAAAACAAGAAATTTCTTTGTGGTGTTAGTATTTAATAAAAGTATTTTATTAAACTTTTGTGTTTTATCTAAAAGAATACTTGGGTTTAAATCAAGTTAAAGTTAATAGATGAAAGTACTTTAAAACTGCAGCAGCAAATGACAACATTCTGATATTTCTATAAAAACAACTTCTAAGGTCTTTTTTGGCAGTGTCAAACAACTGTGTCAAACTTTTGGATGATTTCAAATCAATTATTGTAAAACAATGTTTGTTTTTAGCAAGCGAATACTGCGACATGTACACTTGTTTAAAATGCAAGTGAAAAAAATGCTGGATTAGATGCAGTGAGACAATATGGCATCCGATTTCCCCAGGGACGACAATGTGTTTTGACGACTTGATTAGAAACTTGGAGAAAATCGTACTTTGATTCCAAAATATAAAGGAATGCTTTATGGAAGACCTTGCTTAAGCAGAACTGTTGAGACAGAGGAAGCAATTATTAAAGCGGTTGCTGAAAATCCAAGCATCATTTGTCGTCAAGTTTAAGAAACTTGACGATGGAAGAAACCCAAATTGGAAGCGATGGAAGTAGAGACTCCCTCTACTGAAGTAGAGACGCCCTCTACTTGTCAACAAACAGAACCTGACCAAAAAAACGTTTTCAGACTTATTTGAGGTTCACGACAAGTTTTCTGAAATTACACAGAAGATAGGTGAAGAAGCTCTCACAGGCAAAAGCAAGAGAGACGATAAATAAGACTAACTTGTTTGCTAACACACCTCTTTTATTTGTTTGCTATATCATTTGTCTCTAACAGCAAAAGAATTGCCCAGGTAAACTTGCACATCAAGGAGAGCCTTTGCGATAATTGCAAGGCTATTCTCAAATCAACAACTCTGATTAGTGTTGATTCAAGTGCTTTAAATCAACAAAGTAAGATAAATATAAAGTTTATCATGTCCAAACTCAAAGATAATATACGATTACAGACAGAAAGCACCCCCTGTCTGTATTCTCAAAAGAAATAATATCAACTGCATTTGTGTTTCAGAATTTATGACTTGGGATTTTACACCAATAATTTATGTAAGTGATAAGAGCTTTAACCGAAACTTTGTAATTGTATCCGTATTATTGTATTTGGAGATGAACCTATGACTCCACCAGCGAAAACGCAGGAGTTATTAATATACTGTAACAAAAAACGTCTGACTTTCTTTTATTAGAAGATGTGCAGAATGTCATCTGCGGAAGCAGAGAGATCAACAAAAAAATAATAAGTATTTACTTGATTTTTTTGATTTAACTATCCTTGAGATTCTAAATGTTAGAATCATACCAACATTTGTTATAACATCAAGAAACAAAGTAAGTACTAGATATAACAATTAGTACCGTCAGTGCTAAGAACAATGTAAAAAACTAGAGAGCGACGAGAAAACCGTCACTGTCAGATCGCAAGATAATTAGGTATTGACCTGAGGGGACTTAACCCTTCTTAGCTACTAACACGTAATTCTAAAAAATCGGATTAAGATTTATATAAAACCAATCTGAAAGAAAATCTAGAACAGATCGACACAGAGGAGTCAAACCACTACAGATGAGATCTGAAAGATAAATTGAAACACATTACAGGGGCATTTATCGAGGCATACAACTCTAACTGGTCTTTAACAAAAAGCAAACCAAGCAAAAACTATTCTTAGTGAAACAAAAACCTGTTAAATTTAAGATCTAAAGCCCGCAAGCTTTTTCACAAAACTGAGCAAAACAAGAACTGGTAGGGCTACACCAGCAACCTAACAAAAAGCTACACCAGCAAGCTAACTCAGTACAACAAAAAGATCGAATTCACAAAGTAATGGCCAAAAGGGAAACAAACCCGATAAAAGCATTAAAGAAAGTCTGAAGGAACCTATACGGAACAGAAAAAGAAGCGTGCGTCTCTACTTCTTGAGGAACACTCTCCAGGTAGTGAACCGACTCCTACAGACGTTGGAGTCATAGCAACAATTAATTACAGCAATCAAATTTGTAGAAAAAACTGGGACATTGCTAAGAAAATATTTACTAAACAACGGCTTGAATGAACTGTTAATATCTTCTAGTACAAGTCACCGGGACTAGATGGAATACATTCTGCCTTACTACAAAAAAGACTAGGAGAAATTATGCTACACCTACTCAGAATTTTACAAACCAGTTTAGCACAAAGGCAAATACTTGTTGGTATTTCTTTGAATAACAATTGGCGAAGGGCAATAGTAATCTTTATACCAGAAATAGAAGACAAGTATGGAACTGATCACAAATCTTTTCGGCCCATCAGTCTCGTTCTTGTTGAAGACAATTTTTTAAATTAGATAATTAAATCAAAATAGAGACTCTCAAGCAAACCACTGCATACCCTCTGTCAACTGCGTACAGGGCGGGCAGATAAGCAGAAGCTACTTTCTATCAGCTAACAGACAGTATCCAGAAAACTCTAAACAACAAATGATCAGCATTTTGTGTCTTTCTAAATATCTCAGGTGCATTTGACAACGCATTACATGCATCTGTCAAAGTTGCGCTGGAGAAAAGAGAAGTTGAAACCATTTTTTGTTATTCATTTTGATTATATTAGTTTAGTTTAGCTCAATTCAGTTTATTTTAATTTATTCTAGTTTGTTTTAGTTTATTTTTATTTGTTTCACTTTATTTTAATTTAGATATTTTAATTTATTTTAATTTATTTTAATTTGATTTAATTTTTTTTATTTTATTTTAATTTATTTTAATTTATTTTAATTTATTTTAATTTATTTTAATTTATTTTAATTTATTTTAATTTATTTTAATTTATTTTAATTTATTTTAATTTATTTTAATTGATATTAATTTATTTTAATTTATTTTTATTTATTTTCATTTATTTTTATTTATTTTCATTTATTTTCATTTATTTTCATTTATTTTCATTTATTTTCATTTATTTTCATTTATTTTTATTTATTTTCATTTATTTTCATTTAGTTTAATTTATTTTATTTATTTTATTTATTTTATTTATTTTATTTATTTTATTTATTTTATTTATTTTATTTATTTTATTTATTTTATTTATTTTATTTATTTTATTTATTTTATTTATTTTATTTATTTTATTTATTTTATTTATTTTATTTATTTTATTTATTTTATTTATTTTATTTATTTTATTTATTTTATTTATTTTATTTATTTTATTTATTTTATTTATTTTATTTATTTTATTTATTTTATTTATTTTATTTATTTTATTTATTTTATTTATTTTATTTATTTTATTTATTTTATTTATTTTATTTATTTTATTTATTTTATTTATTTTATTTATTTTATTTATTTTATTTATTTTATTTATTTTATTTATTTTATTTATTTTATTTATTTTATTTATTTTATTTATTTTATTTATTTTATATATTTTATTTATTTTATTTATTTTATTTATTTTATTTATTTTATTTATTTTATTTATTTTATTTATTTTATTTATTTTATTTATTTTATTTATTTTATTTATTTTATTTATTTTATTTATTTTATTTATTTTATTTATTTTATTTATTTTATTTATTTTTTATTTATTTTATTTATTTTATTTATTTTATTTATTTTATTTATTTTATTTATTTTATTTATTTTATTTATTTTATTTATTTTATTTATTTTATTTATTTTATTTATTTTATTTATTTTATTTATTTTATTTATTTTATTTATTTTATTTATTTTATTTATTTTATTTATTTTATTTATTTTATTTATTTTATTTATTTTATTTATTTTATTTATTTTATTTATTTTATTTATTTTATTTATTTTATTTATTTTATTTATTTTAATTATTTTATTTATTTTATTTATTTTATTTATTTTATTTATTTTATTTATTTTATTTATTTTATTTATTTTATTTATTTTATTTATTTTATTTATTTTATTTATTTTATTTATTTTATTTATTTTATTTATTTTATTTATTTTATTTATTTTATTTATTTTATTTATTTTATTTATTTTATTTATTTTATTTATTTTATTTATTTTATTTATTTTATTTTAATTTATTTTAGTTTATTTTAATTTATTTTAATTTATTTTAATTGATAATAATTTATTTTAATTTATTTTTATTTATTTTCATTTATTTTTATTTATTTTTATTTATTTTCATTTATTTTCATTTATTTTCATTTATTTTCATTTATTTTAATTTATTTTAATTTATTTTAATTTAGTTTAATTTATTTTATTTATTTTATTTATTTTATTTATTTTATTTATTTTATTTATTTTATTTATTTTATTTATTTTATTTATTTTATTTATTTTATTTATTTTATTTATTTTATTTATTTTATTTATTTTATTTATTTTATTTATTTTATTTATTTTATTTATTTTATTTATTTTATTTATTTTATTTATTTTATTTATTTTATTTATTTTATTTATTTTATTTATTTTATTTATTTTATTTATTTTATTTATTTTATTTATTTTATTTATTTTATTTATTCTATTTATTTTAATTTATTTTAATTTATTTTAATTTATTTTAATTTATTTTAATTTATTTTAATTTATTTTAATTTATTTTAATTTATTTTAATTTATTTTAATTTATTTTAATTTATTTTAATTTATTTTAATTTATTTTAATTTATTTTAATTTATTTTAATTTATTTTAATTTATTTTAATTTATTTTAATTTATTTTAATTTATTTTAATTTATTTTAATTTATTTTAATTTATTTTAATTTATTTTAATTTATTTTAATTTATTTTAATTTATTTTAATTTATTTTAATTTATTTTAATTTATTTTAATTTATTTTAATTTATTTTAATTTATTTAAATTTATTTTCATTTATTTTAATTTATTTTAATTTATTTTAGTTTATTTTAATTTATTTTCATTTATTTTAATTTATTTTAATTTATTTTAATTTATTTTAATTTATTTTGAATGAATAATTTCAAAATGAATTTAAATAAATTAAGATAAAATTGAATTGAACTAACACAATCTAAATTGAACTAAAATAAACTGAAATAAATTAGAATAAACTAGAATAAATTAAAATAAACTAAGTTCATTTTAGTTAAAGTTCAAATTGAACTAAAATGAACTGAAATAAATTAGAATAAACTAGAATAAATTAAAATAAACTAAGTTCATTTTAGTTAAAGTTCAAATTGAACTAAAATGAACTGAATTAAACTAAAATATACTAAAATAAACTAGATATTACTGTTTATTTTAGTTTATTTTAATTTATTTTAGCAAAACTCAAATTATTTTAGTTTATTTTAATTTTTGGTCTATTTTAGTTGAATTTAGTTTATTTCAGTTTGTTTTAGTTTATTTTAATTCATTTCAATTTTTTATAGTTTATTTTAGTTTATTTAAGATTAATTTAGTTTATTTTAGTTTATTTAAGTTTATTTTAAATTATTTTAGTTTATTTGAGTTGATTTTAATTCATTCTAGTTTATTATAGTTTACTCTACTTCATTTTAATTATGGTTAAATTTATTTTAGTTTAATTCAGTTTATTTTAACACCTAGTAAGACTTGAAGAAGAAGAAACGTCGGAAACCTGGTAACAGAATACGTCGTCATTAGAACCCAACGTAGAAAACATCTAGAGCAGGAATACATATTGGATAGAGGAAACACGTCATCCTTAAAGCCTTGTAATAAATCCAGTTGCTGGAATTTCTTACAGCTTTTGAGTCAGCTATTTCTAATTTTAAATCTTATTTCAAATAACAAAACAATATGATAGTGGTTTACTTTTTATCAAACTTTTATGTCACTGCGATGTCACGAGTATCCCGGTTACAAAGCGATGACAGTAGAAAAAATGTGACGAGGTCCAAATGTGACCATGCAGGCGTAGATCGTTGTTTAAAAAAATAATATCATCGCCTGTTCTTTGGTCTATTGGACGTAGCATTTGTAAACAGCTATATTTATACAAAAAATGGCATTCAAAGTAAATAAATAACTTTGTTGGATTTTAGAAGAAGAATTGCTTAGGAACTTATGTCTAAACATTCTACTCAATTGCAAAAGAAAAAAATTACATCTAGAGTTTTCACTCTACGTAGTATTCCAAAACCGCACAATGTTGCGCCAAAACAAACAAAACATATAATGACAGCGTTTCCAATAATAATAGAATAGGCATTAGAGAAAATAATTGGCCGGTGTTAACAAATGCTCTTGAATGCAAATTGAGTTTTTTTGTGTAAATAATAGATATTTATTTAGATGCATATCGATGTAGCATCTAAATAAAAAAAAAAATTATTTTATAAATTTACATTAATACTTTTTTAGTCGTGAAGAGACATGTAAGTCCCAACCTTTTAACACGGTTATAAGATAAACAAAAACTAAAAAAAAAAATCAATATTTTTTTGGTTGAACATAATGCAATCAACTCACATACTTTCTTATTAATAAAATTCAAAAATAATATTGCAAGACACAAAGAGTTGTAGTGAATATCTAGACACAACTTGTTATGTAACGTAACAATTTGTTTAACTAATAACACCAATTATTTAATTTACATGTTAACAACTTCTTAAAAATTTACATAATTATTAATTCCATTGATTAGTTTCATTTATATTTAATAAGAAAGTTATAAAATTATTCAAATTTTTATATGTTTATGTAATAATTATCTCACACAACTTGTAATCAAACGAGATTATAACTAACATAAAGTAGTCTATAAAAGAAAAATTCAAACCAAATTATTTTTACCTTAATAACAATTGTTAAGACTATTTGAAAAAATACTTTTTAATAATGCATTATTAAATATTTAGTTCCGCTGTTAGATTAATATCTCAGAAGAGCATTGTTAAAAATGATTTTCACTTTCATCTTGCTAAATTAGTGAGAACACAACTGCTAAATTTTTTTTTGGTACAATTTTGAATTAAAGCAGTGCTAACCATGCTAAAGTGGCCCAACCATAGAACAATAAGCGTCTGCTTCGTTTTTTGCGTTAAATAATCTCATAATCTATTGCAAATTCCTTTAATGCGGTAATTATGTATGTCATTCTCACGTAGCTTCCAGATATCATTTCATTCATCTCTTTTTTATGACATCAGAATAAAATTTCTCTTTCTCTAAGCATTTGCTATTTTTAACATAATTGATACAAGATTTCTTTCGTTTGGATACTTTCACTAAATGATGACGATCTGAGTCATCTAAAATTTTTGAACAGGTAGTTTATAATTTGTTAATTTTTTTCACCTTTCCAAATCTTGCTGCGTTACTTTTTTTTTAGTAAATTAATTTTAAGATGCCATTAGTTATCTTGGAACTATCTAAGAAGAAAACACAATTTGCAATTCTAAGCCCCACTTGAAAAGTTCGCATCTTGCAAAGCTTATAAATAAACGTCCGGAAAGCCGGAACCAATTTAGTTGGGAAGAAGTACCGGTGCGATGAGTCCTTTTTGTAGTTATTTTGGTTATTTGTTTGTGACATATTGTTTTGATGGCACTCCTTCGGCAAAAAGTGTCGCATTAGCTCCAATAAAAACCGAGCAAAAACCTACGAAATTTGATCTGGAATACCAGTGGCAATATGTGAATTTTACGTGGCCTTCGAGGAATATATATGAAAATGCAATAAATTACGGTTATTATATTCCCGAAAATGTTGCGATGACAGGGATTAAATATTATAAAGACAACATATATTTTGCTTTGCCAAGAATTCGAAGGGGTGTTCCCGCCACACTTGGGAAAATGGTTTTAGAAAATAGTACAACTCTCAATCCTTTAATTAAACCATATCCAAATTGGGAAGCGAATGCTTTCATTAGAGATTGTTCAGCACTTCAAAGCGTCCACAGTATGGAAATTGACAGGAATGGAATTATGTGGGTTTTAGACGGTTTTAGAACTAATAATATTACAAAATGCCCACCAAAACTTGTTTTGCTAGATCTCACGAATAAAGGACGCGAAATTCTTTCATATATTTTCCCAAAAGAAGTTTGCTCATTCCAAGGAGGATTTTTAAGTGATATCGTACTTGATGAAACCGATAACGGCTATGCTTATATAACAGACAACAGTCGAATTGATCCCGGTCTAATTGTTTATTCAAAAACACAAAATAGGGCATGGAAATTGCGCGACCGAACTATGTTTGATGAAGAAAATGCTTCCAATTTTGTGATTGGAAATCTAACATTTGATCAGTTATCACCTCTAAATGGAATAGCCCTCTCACCTCTTTCAGCAAAAGACAAAGAGAATAAAATTTTATATTATTCATCATTAGCTGGCATGCATCTTTATTCAATCGACACTAAAGTGCTAAAAAACGAAAACTTCTTTGACACTGGGGAATGGAGAAGAGGCATTAAAGTCATTGGTAAAAAACAAGGACAGAGTGATGGATTAATTATGGACAATCGAGGAAATTTGTATTATACACTGCCTCCTCTATATGGCGTTGGGCAGTGGAATACTAACACTCCATTTTCATCAGCGCAGATCATTATGAAAGACAAAAAGAAAATGATTTGGCCCAGTAGTTTCACTTTCGATGATAGAGGAAATTTGCGACTTTTAGCAAGCAGCTTTAATAGGTTTATAGATGATTCCATTGCTTTAAGTTTAAGTAAAGAAGTGCTGTTTAGAATATTTAAATTATTTACTGGTACAAAAAGTTACTTAAATTGATTGTTTGGATTATTTTATTCATTAACTTTATTAGTTAACATTTGTTATTTAGGTAATTATTGTTTTTACATTTTAATAAATATTTATTGTTTTTGTTGAACTTAGTTTAACCAATTTTGATCATTTGTTTAATTTTTTCTAATAAACCTATACATATTTAATTATATATAGTCGAAAATAAAACAGAGACATTTACAGACAGCTCAGATTTTTTTTTTAGAAAACCGCTCAGATCCGTCAATTTTGTTTTCGAGGGAAACATAAAATCTGTAAGAAATCATGTTAACACATGCACTTTCCTAAGCCAAAGTGGCCCCATTCTTAAAATATTAACCTGAAAAGGGAGTCAAACGAGGTATCATTTATTCTCTTTATAATAATGTGAAATTTATGTACTTTAGTTTATTAGTTTACAAGATTTATTGATTTAAAGCTAAAGTAGACATCAGATCGGTACGTCAGATTAGTTTGTACTGATTTCAAGGTGCTTACAATTTTGGAATGGCCTGCGATGAGTCCTAACATAAATCCATTGAGCACGCTTGGATTGGGAAAACGTGTTAAAGCCAAGCCCCGTGCGTTCAAGAATTAAGACAGGCACTTGTGAAAAAATAGGGTAACATTGATGAAAATGTGGTTTTTATTTAATTCAAGATATGTCTTGACAAATTCTGGCATTGGTGGAAGTAACACTCGTTACTGATACCAAAAAACGTTACGGTAATTCAAGAAAGTTTTCCTTTCATTTCTTTTAATTTTTCGGCCACTCTTTGCGCAAACGTGCTATATCTCTCTTCGAAATCTTCAAATTTTTTTTCATTTTTCTGAATTTTTTTTCCATTCACATAGTATTTATTTTTATCTTCCACATGGTTTGTGTTTTTTTTTAGAATTTTTTTTTATTTTGGCATCAATATTTTCTTGGTTTATTCTAGCAGTTTTTTTCCATCTTTCTAAAATTTTCTTCCATTTTAGCTCAATATTTGTTGCATTGTTCTGAAATTTTCTTGCGTTACACAAAGTTGTTCTATTTTCTTAAATTTTTCTAGCTATTATGTTTAATTCTTTTTCAAAAATATATGTATCTGTTTTAATCTATCGGATATAACAGACTTTTTACTCAAGATAACAAAAGATGCATATCTTCTAGAATTTCCTTCAAACCGAAGACCTTTAGCTCGTATAATTCAGCCATGATCTTTTTTATTTAACCTCATATCTCACATCTGGTACCAAATTGTAACGTGAAAGCTGTACAGTTTTTTTATATAATTTTTTTACACACTTATTTATTTATATACAAATATTACACTACTAATTTTACAGTATTTTATACAATTAAAACCCTTAAAACATTTATATTTATATTGTTTCGAGCACGTGACGTTTACTCGGTTGGATCTCAACTCTACTGAACTTAAACTGGCTCCCACTCTCACTTCCTGCTCCTTATATTGCGTACGGTGTATACAGTTTTTGAACCGACTGAAAACGATCTAGGACTTTTGATAGCTTTTTGAATCTTCTCTGTGGCTTTCAAACCGTTACAATATTGTTTTTTTAAATCCCTTGAGGAGACAGATTAATATAAGAGTAGGTTTAGGTTTTTTTTTCTGTCAAAAGCTAAAAGTTGTCATAAATATAAGTCAATATTTACTTATACCTTAGCAATAATGTGATAAATAAAATGTAGGTAGAGAAAAAATGTATTAAAAATGGATAAAAGGTCCTATACTTTAAAATTACTCATATTTTTGCGCCAATCGGCGCAAATGAGTTTTTCCAAGTGCCTATTTCTTTACGTTTTAGAACCAAAGCTATCTCAGCCCACAAATTTAATGTCATATCCTTACCATCTATCAACATAAGTATTTATTGTTTAATGTGACATCTAATAAATTCTCCAAATTTGAGAAAAAAACCGGCAATTTGCAGATAAATTTTGACACATTTTAAAAATCATGATTGTCAATATGTTCAACACAAATTACCAACTCATAATTTTTTTTTATTTATTTAAAGTTTTTGAATAGAGAACATGTAGTCAAGCCGATTTATTGAAAGCTTTTCAGTTTGCAATATAATAAATTTAATAATTGTTTAAATTTGCAAAGTGACAAGTTTCACAAATCATTATTGTCAAAATGTACTACACTAATTACTTCCTCATAAAGTTTTTTTTGATATAAGAACATTAATCATTTTGTGATAAACATTAAAAAAATATATAAAACGAGTAATACCCTGTAATCTACAATTATTTAGATCAGGGAAAGCTACGAAAAACAAAATCAGAGTCTTAGCTATTCAACGCGTTTGAAATACTGAAGAAACTCATTTCAAATTCAAAATGTAATCATTTCGTCGCGCTAAACAAAATATTAAATTGTGAATGGTGCCATAAAATTTTGGCACTTCCCTATAGGCAAAAATATATAATTTTTATTTAAGTAATTTGGGTTTACAGAATGTAGCTGACTTATGTTTGACAAAATTTCATTTTTGTTTGATGTTTTATTCTTGTCACTTTTGCTCAATCCTTTAAATTGTAGAAATGTTAGTTCTTGGACTGTCAAATTTAGTGGTTTTGTTGACTGTTTTGGTTAGATAGAAAGTAAGATATCGCAAACGGGAAAGATCTTGGGTGGCCAACCGCAAAGAAGAATAGACGCGTCTCTAGAGAAACGATGTCGGTCGCGTTCGCAAAATCTCCCAAACGTATGTGTTGCGATTGGCATGGTATCTACAAATATTCTGCTAATCTTAGGCTCCGATTACGTGGAGGCATGAGAAACGGGCTTCAAGAATGGTTGCAATAATTGGTACTCGAATATTTCAATCCAAAAGAGGATAATCGTCAAATTCGAGATAACGTGGAGCAAGACCGAGGTCCTGGCGCCGTTTTATTGTCTGACTGTAGGGTTTCACAAATAATCTAAATTATTTTAACGAAGTGTTATAGATTTTGTTTAAATATTAGTCTTTACGATTGCTAATTTTGGGTATCTAAAGTTTGTTTAAAAAAAATTTTAAATAAACCTACGTGTTAAAACCCCGTTTATGTGATTTTGTTCTCGACAATTTATGTTGTCCTATAAATGCAATCTTGAAATCAAAGGAATATAATCTTTCAAGGGAAACAATAATGAAAGAATGCCTACAGATATAATTCTAGAGCAATTTCTAGATCACGCTCAAACTATTTGCTTATGCCATATATATAATTTAATAAATTGAAGACACTTAATGACCCTGTCTATATAGTGAGATTTTTGTTTTACTAAACATAACGTTATAAATCGTATGTTCAGTTTTAAAAAAACCATGTCAATACATTGTCGCTAGGTAGGCAACCAAATTAACAAATGTTTTATTTTGACACTTGACAGAACAGCTGAACTCTGAAATTTTATTTTATTCATAGATAAGGAAGGTTATGTTACCTCTTAATAACAAGTTTAAAAAGAAACTTTTAATCAAATTAGTTTAATAAATGTTCAAAGTGACCACCTTCTTGTTCCAAGCAATAAAATGCTTGTCCAGTACTTTGTAAAAAAACTGGATTTATTTCGTTGCAGGCGGTGATTATTCTATTCTTTAGTTCTTCTGTACTCTCTATTACGGTACTGTTGTAGACTTTAGATTGGAGATAACTCCAAAGAAAGAAATCGTTTGGTGATAAATCTGGCAACCGAGGTGGCCAAGCTATTGGTCCAAACCGTCCAATCCAGCGATCCTGGAAGTTTTCAGTCAGGAAACGTGTAATAGGGCCCGTGGAATGTGGTGGAGCGCCGTCCATTTGAAACCATGCGTTCTCAAGATTCAAGTCTTTTAGTCGTCGCATTATGTGTCTTTGCAATAGTTCTAAAAAGTTGGCGGCATTTAAGTTTCTTTTTAAACTTGTTATTAAAAGGTAACATAACCTTCCTTATCTATGAATAAAATAAAATTTCAGAGTTCAGCTGTTCTGTCAAGTGTCAAAATAAAACATTTGCTAATTTGGTTGCCTACCTACCGACAATGTATTGACTTGGTTTTTTTAAAACTGAACATGCGTTTTATAACGTTTTGTTCAGTAAAACAATAATCTCACTGTATATTATTGAGTACAGATTGCGCAACAATATCAGTAAATTTCTGTTTATGTAGTCTTCGCATAACTAACAGAATGGTCACAGTAAACAAAGAATATGAACTATCACTAAACATAAGTAAAATAAAATATATGCTGATAACTAAAACAACCCCAGACAATCGTAAGATATATGTAAAAAATCAACTTATAGAGAGAGTACCTACGGCAGTACAAATAGCTAAACTCTGTCTATCAACGGAGTGCGTCAAAACAATGATCGAAGCGTAATCGGTTACTTGTGTGTGCGCTGATTTGCTAAAGCAGACGTGTCTTTAACTTGTAGCTATTAAAATAAGATTTTTTTTATAGTTATTTA
Organism: Lagria hirta; assembly: GCA_947359425.1. Lineage (NCBI taxonomy): Eukaryota > Metazoa > Arthropoda > Insecta > Coleoptera > Tenebrionidae > Lagria > Lagria hirta. The sequence continues at coordinate 9,017,926 of OX375801.1, read as the reverse complement.
TGTCTTAATGCTTTAACTTACCTCTGGAGCAACCGTCTTGGCCTTTACCTACCACGTATTCTTATCGTGATATTGTTTTGATTCGCTCCGTTTATTAAATGGACAGAGTTTAGGCAGGAACCCTGACAGCACCCAAGAAATATAAGGCATAATAGAACAAGCGAAAAGCACCCTTACAAGAATGAAAAACTTTTCTGCTGCCGAGACTTAAATCTTGATTTAAAAACACGACTGATGAGATGCTATGTGCTGTCTATACTATATTATGGGATGAAGGCCTAGACGCTGAATGTAACGAGTATGAGGAGACTGGAGACATTTGAGATGCGGGTGTACTGGAGACTCTTGAGCATCCCATGGGTAGAGAGAATGACCAACGTGGAAGTGATGAGACGTATGCATAAGGAGAAAGAAGTGATTCTCACAATTTTAGAGAAGAAAAGTGCTGTACATAGAGCATATCATGAGAAGAGCAAACTATCAAAACGCTACAAATAATTATACAAGGAACAATTTAAAGCAAAAGATCTATAGGAAGAAGATAAAATTCATAGCTGAAGAACCATAGGGATTGGTTTAGATGCAGTAATAATTAACTATTTAGAGTTGTGGTTTCAAAAGTGACAATTGCTATAATAATTGCCAACCTTCGAAGCGGAGACAGTACCTAAAAAAGAAGTCTTTGTATGCTGCCAATATATGTTTTTCCTTGGCTTTTCAATTTGTATCTTTTTTTTATGTTTGGTCGTAAAGAGGCGGCTAAAGTAGGCTTTCTATTTCCATCTTTTCGGCCCCCCTTAATGCTTGAAGTCAGTTCTTAAAGTTATTCTTGAACAAATAACCCAGCAGAGGTCTAAATAAAAGGCCATACCAGGCAAAGTACAGAAGAGAGAACGTCATTAGACCAGACAATGCTTTTTTTACAGTAAAAACCCCGTGGATTTTGTTTCACGCTTTGAGAGAAAGCCCCCTAGAAGTAACGCTGTAGGAACAAGTCTGTGAATGTTCTTGAACCCAGAGCATCAAGTCAAGGCGCCGCTACCGATACCATTCACAATATATTTGTAGCTATTATTTTAACTGATTGCATTATTTGCTTAAGTAAACCCCGTAAGTGACTCGCTTACGCAAATGACGATTAGCTAGTAAAACCGTTTTAATCTGCAGGTTATTCTTTTGAGTTGCAAGCTGTAACATATTATTCCGTACTGAGAATTCTAGCTGTTGTTAGGAAGAAAATGCAAACTATTCGTAGCTAATTTAAATAGATTGTCTCTTAACCCCGAACAAGTAGGTTAACAAGTAGTAATTTGAGTCCACAAGTTAGCTTTAGGAAACCCGGGATGAGCTATCTGACTAGAATTGTCGTAGGCGCAAATAGGTGTTCAGACCGTTCATCAGTTTGAATAGAGTTCTTTGGTTATCCTTACCCAGCATCAACTGAAGAACTGTTCGTGCCCGCAATGGGGATTTAGGCTATCTAGGGAGATGTCAGTTTAACTAGAATTTAGCTGACCATATCTCGTTAACCATGCAACTGTTAGTAGGCCGGGTAGTGTATTATTGTTAGAGATTTAATTGATCTACTGATTAGTAAGACATCAGGTAATTAAGTACTTCCAGATTTTTAGGCAGTAGCTTGACACTAGTCCATTCTTGAGTCTCTACGTCAAGTAGGCTGCGTAGGAATTTTTGACTATTAAGCATTTCTGATTAGGAGATAAGCTTAACTTTTCTTCTTTTAGAGACCCCTCTTCTCCCACATATCATTAATATTAACCTAGTTTTTGCGTCACGCTATTCATATTTAGCTGATGTATAAGACAGTTAATAGACCTGATTTGTTTAGCCAGAACGACTTAAGAGTACAAAAAATAAGATTTTCCGTCTTCGCTTTAATATTATAATCTAGTAAGTTGTTATTTCAAACCTTTACAGTATTTGCAGCATTTTAAAAGATAATAAGAAAGCCATTCAGTTTATTTTTTGACTACCTATAATTGTTCTATTGCTTATGTTCATGTAGTATTAATGTTCTCATGTATTATTCTCAATTGATTTTCATGTTCTCATTTATTTTATGTGTGCTGTAATATCGACTTTGGTCCCTCAAATATTACGTTCTTCTTGTGTCTTGTGTGTGAATTTTATTGTGTTTTTGTTAGTTCCAAATTGATTATTTCATTGTGGTATTGTTGTAATAGCTGTTTCGTATCTCTTCAAATATATTTGTACATGAAATATCTGTCTTACCATTGTACTGCAAACGAGCTCACACTACATTTAAAATCAAGGTTATTACAAAAACACAACATAAAACTCTGTCAAATTAAACGTCACTTGTAGCCAAATTCAAATAAAGTAGAAGAGGCAATTGCAATACTGTTAGGATTACAATTCAAGAAAGCTAGAAGTTTGGATCACAAGAAAAGTGCTGGTAGGCCAACAATCGGACCAGAAAAGGTGGTAGCAAATGTTGAACAGCGGATGCATGATGCACCAATGTTGCGAGCTGATCATTATTTCAATGTTATAAAACGATTAATAGGAAAATTTGACAGTAGCCACCAAACGGATATAAAACTGAATTGCTATGTCTGATTTTGTTTTCCACAGCCTTCCTTTATCTAGATAATTGTAGATCACCCGGTATATAGGTAAACATTTTATACTTATTAGATGTAAAAAAATTATAAAAAATCTCTACTATTCTGACGCATTTGCTAAATTCAATTGACAAAAAAATGTACACTATAGAAATCTAACATGAAAACATAATCACGTCTTATGAAAAACTAAATAATTAGATTAAATTTAAGATCAATCGATTACTTTTTTCGTCATATATATTATAGTTCTTGCCCAGTAGATATAAATTCGTTATTACTTATCAGTTTTTATTTACTTATCTAGCTACAAACAATGCACTAGTACACCAATTAAAACAATGAGATAATCAAGCAACAAGTACTTGATTGAGAAGATACATCAAAACTTGCAAAAATAATAATCACTAATAATAGTATATTGTTTAATTGATTTTCAAAAACACTAACAAAGTTTAAATTTTTTCTGTAGATTTTCTCGTTAATGTAAGTAAATATACTAGAGTAGTATTAAATAAATTTTTAAAAACATAACTTTTAGAGATTGAATAATGAATCCACTTGAAAGTGTGACTATTGTACGCAATGCATATCTTACTGGAGTTACCAGAAATATTAAATTCCGCTTGTATCAATTAAAAGCTTTGCTACGATTGTATGAAGATAATACCGAAGCAATGATAACAGCATTAGCACAAGATATGTTTAAAAGCAAACAAGAAGCTATTATCTCTGAAATTGATTATTTGATCAACGATGTGAAAACCATGATACGAAATGTCTCAACCTGGTCAAAACCTAAAAAACCAAACAAACCTTTCATCAACTTGTTAGATCAAGTAATTATAGAGAAGGAGCCATACGGGGTTGTTTTGATCATAAGCGCTTGGAACTATCCTCTCCAACTAGCATTCGCTCCTCTTTCGGGAGCAATTGCAGCTGGAAATTGCGCTATTATTAAACCTTCTGAAATAGCACCAGCGTGTTCTACGTTGATAGCTCATTTAGTGCCTCAATATCTTGATAAGAACTGTTATCGAGTAGTAGAAGGAGGAATTTTTGAAACCTCTGAATTGCTAAAGCTTAAGTTCGATTTCATTTTCTTTACTGGTTCTACTCAAACTGGTAAAATTGTGCAAGAGGCAGCTGCTAAGTTTTTAACTCCTACGACACTGGAACTTGGAGGTAAAAGTCCTGTATTTATCGATAGCTCTGCAGATATTGAAATTGCTGTTAGAAGAATTATGTGGGGAAAATGCTTTAATGCCGGCCAAACATGTATAGCACCCGATTATCTACTATGTACTAAAGAAATTCAAAAGCAGTTTGTTGACATAGTTGAACGAGTTGTACATGAGTGGTATAGTACACAAGTTCATCAATCTCCAGATTATGCACGAATTATAAATATTAATCACTTCAAACGTCTTATCCGGCTACTAGAAAATGCAAAAATAGCTTATGGAGGCAACTATAATATAACAGAAAAATATATTCAACCTACAGTTCTTATTGATGTTGCCGCTACTGATTTGGTTATGCATGAAGAAATATTTGGACCTATTCTACCAATACTTAATGTAAATAACGTTGATGAAGCTATAGAGTTCATTAATGCAAGAGAGAAGCCTCTAGCCTTATATATTTTTTCTAATAATCAGAAAACCATTAATTTGTTTCGAAAAAATACTTCTTGTGGTGGGATAACTGTAAATGATACGCTTATGCACTTTTCTTGTGAAAGTCTTCCATTTGGAGGAGTAGGAAACAGTGGTTTAGGAGCATATCATGGTAAATTTTCGTTTAATACATTTACTCATCAAAAATCGATTCTTATTAAAAGTTTAAATAAGTTTGGAGAGCATCTACAAAGTTCTAGATATCCACCATATTCAGATAAGAAAATTAAGTTTCTCACATCTATGACAAAGCGCAAAGCTAGGAATGGACTAAACTATTTGTTGTATCTTGCTATTTATTTACTTGGAGCTGTTACAGGTGTAGCAATTTTTTATTTGTGTAATTTTGTTATTAAAAAGCAATAACATCAACAATTTTTTTTCTTTAGGTGTATATTATATTTTACTCGTTTTTCTGTTTTTTTTTAATTCTTATCTTTTAGCTTTGCCCATCTTGCAAAATTTTTTAATCCCATGAACCATTTTACTTACTTTTTGTAGCTCCATTTTTTGTTCCACTATTACAGCTTAGCCTCATAAATAATTAAACTTTTTATTAAACAGTCAAACATCATCATTCCTTTTTTTCCATACTACTTTTATCCTCTGTTTCTTGAGGTAGACTTTCCAGGTAGACATATGTAGGAGCCGTAGCAACAACGAATTACATCAAACATCCTCGTAGAGAGAATTAAGATACTACTAAAAAAATATTCATTAAACAACGGCTTGAATAAGCTATTAACACCTTCCAGCTGTACAAGTAACTGGGAGTAGATGGAAGATGGAATACAACTCTACAGCCTTACTACAAAAAAGACTAGCAGAAATTATGCCCCACCAACTTAGAATTTCACAAATCACTTTAGCACGCACAGGGACAAATACTCTAAAACTGGCAAAAAGTCACCTTCATACCAAAAATAAGAAAAAAAATTGTGTGTGTCAGCTCCGACGCACGACTAGAGTTCCACTAGCGCAGTGGAAGCGTGCTGGGCCCATAACCCAGAGGTCCGTAGATCGAAACCACGCTCTGCTACCAGCAAAATTGGAGAAGGCAACTCAAACCACTTCAATTAAAAAAATTTCCCTAGTACAATCATTCATGGCCGAAAACAATCAGACAAAATGATCGCCAACATCCGGACCGGATAGGCAGGCACTATAAGAAGAAGAAGATCATTTTTTTAAATATTAAGTAAATCAACATTATCTGCATTATTAATTACAGTGACAAGTGGTTTATGGTAACTAAAATAAGACACATGGACGTTCGTAGATACGTGGTTCACGAATCCTGAAAATACCGCATCAATGTGATTACCGTTAGGCAAAGCACATCTCGCAGCACATATGTCTCCCAATAAAGAATGTGTTTGAATCATTGACTAAATATACCTTAGGTTTACTTAGTCTATGGTTTGAATGTATTCATTTCAACCAAATTAGAAAGTTGCGCGACATAGGATGCGCACCAAAAACGTAACGAGGTCATTCACGATAGATTTTACTCCTCACAATTTTCTCATACCGGGCCCCTTATATATGCAAATCGATTCTTAAGAAGTAAACTCCAAAAAGAATGTGACTAGTTCCAAATCTTTTCAACCTATCAGCTTCACATCGTTCTTGTTGAAGACAATGAAGAAAGTATTAGATAATTATATCAGAATAGAGACTCTAGAAAACGAACAACACCATAATTGGCAACACACGCGTTCCAGCTAACAGACAGTATCTAGAGAACTCTTTACAACAAACAAACAGCAATTTGTGCCATCCTAGATATGTCAGACGCCTTTGACAACGCATCACATGCATTTGTCAAGCGCTAAAAAAAGAGCGGTTGAAAAAACTATTGTCAGATGGATGTAAAAAATGCTGACCACAAGAACATCCGAGATAGCAACGGGTAATAAAACTATCACCGTCAAAACTACTCTAAGCACACCTCAGAGGGGACTAATCTCTCCTCTAATGTGGAGCCTAATAGTCGATAAACTACTACTAAATAGACTGACAGAATCGGAAATAGACTGCATAGAATATGCCGATAATGTCATTAGTGCCAGAGGCAAAGTACAGAAGGGTCTCAGAATTACCGAGCAGTGGTGCGAAGCAGTGGAGTTGAGTTTCAACTCATCAAAAACTGTGGTTATACCATTTATTCAGAAAAGAAAACTTCAGGAGATGAGACCTTTCTATTTGAAGGGAGAAATCATCAAAGAGAAGTCGGAAGTTAAACTATACAACAATCACGTAGAAGAAACTACTAGTTAAGTCATCAAAGCGTTTATGGTCTGCAGAAATCTAGCAGGTAAAACTTATTAGAGAAGCAGCCCAAAAATAGTCCAATGGATGTATACCTTGATTATTTATTAAACCCATCATAACCTATAGGGCAATTGCCTAGTATTCTAAGACAGAATAAGTAGCCCTAACAAAAACCTTCGACAATGTACATGTTTATGCATTACAGAAGCCATGACAACGTGCCCTACTGCGACACTAGAAGTTATTACAGATCTGACACCTACATATCTTATGATAGCAAGAGCAGCAAACGAACTATTCTTAGACTGACTGACTAAAGAAGGCACCAAAAAAAATGTAATAAAAGTCGGAAAGCTTGGGCATCTCTAACGAAATGCATTTCATTTTCAAACCTTCTATTACTAATATAGCTTTGAAAGAAATTTTATTGTAAAATTAAGCAACAGGAATGATTTGGATGAAAGAACCCACCACCAGTAAGTTTAAAAGGAATACCATAAAATGGTATTCAGACGGCTCCAAGACAGACAAAAGCACGGTAGCAAGAGTAGTCGGTCCCAGAATCACATACTCAAAATCAATAGGAACATACCCAAGCATCTTTCAGGTGGAAATACACGCAATCAGAAGATGTGTAGAATTTAACTTAGAACAAAACTATCAAAAATGTGAAATGGCAATTCACACCAATAGTCAAGCAGCCATAACAGCATTAAGCTCCTATGGAAATGCCAGGCAAGTTAAACGAAGGGGGAAAGGATAACAAGGTTTTCCTCGTTTGGATACCCGGACACTCGAGAATAGAGAGAAACGAGAAAGCTGATAAGTTTGCAAGAGAGGCATTAACCTCCTTTATAGGGCCAGAACCATTCTGTGGTTTAAGAAAGCACACCTACCGAAAAAGATGAAGAAAGAGACGGAAGATCAACACTTTGGCAGAGTCTTTATGGTTTGAGACATTCTAAGAAATTTTCCAAAACTTACTTGAACCTCACTAGAAATAGGCTTCGCATCCTCACAGGCTTTCTTACCGGTCCCTGCCGACTAGGAAAGCACCTGTTGAAACTCGTCCTAGAAGATAATGATGAATGCAGTGTTTGCAGAGAAAAGGAAGAAGAAACTCTAGAACATCTGGTAACAGAATACGTCGTTATTAGATCCCATCGTTGAAAACACTTAAGAAAGGAATACATTTTTGATGTCATACATGTCATCCTTGAAGCCATTCCAGCTGCTGGAATTCATTACAGCTTAGGAAAAAAGAGCACAATAGAAGAATAGTTCGCAGTGCATATGACACCCTATTTTTAAACTAACTTAACAAATTCTTTTACCTGTGCTTGGTATTTATTACTGCATTCAAACAGGCACCCCAGATACTTCCATTGTTTTAACATTTTTCGTTCTCTTTTTCTCGTCTTTCATTCTACACTTTTTTCATCTCTTTGCTTCGCTGAGCACAATTATTTCATTTACCTCTAAATGTTTCCTTTTGCTTAAGACTGGCAGCTACAAACGAATTTCACAATCCAGATAAAATTAAAAGCTTGAAATTTCGAGATTAATCTCAGGAATAGAAACATATATACCGAAGTTTAATTTATTTTTTAAGTTTTATTTAACTTCATCAAAAAAATAAAAAGAGATATGATGTAGCTTAGTAAGAAGAAATACTAACTCATCTAGCACACCCAGACTTAAACTCAAGCGAATTTTCGGGTAAAACGTGCCAGCCGTTGAGAAGGTCCTCGGAAACTTGTAGATAGAAGCACCAATAAGAAATGATTTGATATTTGTAAATTCAATTCTCATGTGCCACCATTTTTAAATACTCCCATTTCTTTAGATAGAGTGATGAATAGATAACAAAATATTTTTACTTTTGTTAGTCTTAACGCCAAGTTAAATAATAATTATAATGAATTAATAGTATCTCTAAATATTAAATTTTTTATTAACAATAGTAGTCGACCATAAACAAAATACAATAATATTCAACTTATCCTTAAATTGCTTCGTTTTTTTATCTTCTCTATTCTATCCTTATATATAATATCGATGAGAGCAATCTGCAACAAATCCACAATATAGTTCATACAAGTTAAAAGTGTATTTTAATATTATAATTGTAACACTTTAATTGTGTTGTTAAAAATGATCAACCTTGTATATTATTATTATAATTGTCCATGAATTGCTTAATGGGCTATGAACACGCGCAAATAGCTCGCGACGACGCATAAGACCCGCTAAAAGGTTCCTTACTATCGTTAACCTCGAGAAAACCGGTCCAAGCCACAAGGCACTTTACCATTTATCTTTTTGGCATTCTCCCAAAATTACGCCAGTTAGCGACCAGAAAAGAGTTTTTAAATGGCGAAACAAAGATTACCATTATAGTGTAGCAATTCAGTTGCCACTATCACTTGCAAGCATTTAGTTACACATTATTATCCCGACGAATTTAAAAATATAATAAAAATTAAAACAAGTTTTACAACAAGTAAAATACTAACTAAAATATTATCAAATACATCTTATCTCTCAGTATCAGCACGGCTTTATGGTAAAAAGATCAACTGCCACAAATCTTTCATGCTTTGTTGTGTATGTTTCAACAGTGTTAGATACTAATGGGCAGGTAGATACAATTTACACCGACTTCTCAAAAACCTTTGACAAAATCGATCATGGAATAATTTTACAAAAATTATTCCATGATTAAGTAAAATTGGATGTAGCACTCGCTTGATATTGTACTTTAACTCTTATCTATCTAATCGGCGTCAATTTGTCTCTTATAACGGCTTCACCTCTAATTTATTCACAGCAACATCTGGTGTTCCTCAGGAATCAAATCTTGGTGCTTTGTAGTTTCTAATATTTATTAATGACATTACTGAGGTGTTAAATTCTAATGATAAAATAAATACGCGGCTTTGTGCAGATGATCTAAAGGTTTTCAGTAGCGTTTCTAACATAGATGATTGTATTGCACTTCAAAAGGTGATAACAAACATTGAAACATGGTGTCAAACTAACAAACTATATATGAATATTAACAAGTGCCGAGTCGTAAGTTACACTAGAAAAAAAAAACTACTTATTTCAATTACAACTTTGATTCTACGTCACTCGCTAGAAGTAATATTATTAAAAATTTGGGTATTACCTTTGATAGTTTTTGGTCATTTGATTACCATGTAGCAAACATTGTTAATTCTTCTTACAGAATTTTAGGTTTTATATTTAGGAATTGTTGCGCGTTCACCAACAGTCTAACACTAAAAACTTTATATAGGGCACTAGTCAGATTAAAAGTAGAATATTGCAGTATTGTCTGGTCACCAGTGTACATTTGCCAAAAAACAATGGTCGAGAGAGTTCAAAGAAAATTTTTGAAGTTTCTTAATTTCAAAATTTATAGTGTCTATCCACCAAGAGGTTCTGATCATCAATTACTTCTTTTTAAGTTCGATATGTATTCCCTAGATCAGCAGCGATTCCTAGCAAGTCTCAAATTTGCATATAATCTTTTTCATGGTAACAATGTATTTGTTGCCTGAGTTTGAGTTTTATGTTCCTAGAATTAACTCTAGATTAAGTATTGCTGAATAAGGCAAATACTAATATTTTGTATAAATCGCCCGTGTATGTTATGAGTCGCAACTTCAACCAAATATCGGATAAGTGCGAAATCAATCACTCAACACTTCAAGAAATTATAAAAATGGGTTTATCTTAACGTCTTGTATTTTTAGTTTAGTTTCTAGTATATTTTATTTAAACAACACTGAGTATAGGTTATTTTGTTTTTTCAAGTATTTTTTTTTCAAGTATGTATTATATATCTGTCCTGTAATTGGATGTAAATCTGTTAGGCATTAAACTTGTTATTGTTATTATTTAAAAAAATGTACGAAACTCTTGCTATCCAGTCAACTTTCGTTTATTTTGCAAAAATAACTAAACAAACTTTTGATTAGACACAACCATTTCCAGCATAGGATTTTATAAGATTTGTTAAAAATGTAACGTTTTTAATTCCTAAGCTGTGTAATTGTAGAAAAAATGTTGTGAATAACGCGCGCGCACATTGCGAATGCAGGGACTACTAAGAAATAGTAGCTAAGGATAAAAAGAAATTTGTAGCATATGTAAAAATAAACATACACATAACAAAGTTGAATGTGTTCGTACACTTGTACGAACACATTCGGCAATTGATTGACTAATTTTCATGGACAGATAAATCATTTTCCCATATGGATTTCGCAACTGTTAAACATTTACTGTTCAACCTGTCAATATAGTCATCATTCTCCTCAATTTATAAACGTATTTAAGTAAAGCTTTCGAATCGACAAGATATCTCCACAATATTTAGATAATAACGTATTTTAAATTTTAAAAATGTAGAATAATGTCAGTAATGAGAAAGGATTGCCATATATATAGATTATCAAATATTTATACGTGCGTTCAGAATATTATTTTGTGTAAACTAAAAAAAATATATCAAACTACTTAAATATACAACAAATGACTTAATTAAAAAAAAAAAACGTCAAATTGATTGATGTCACTAAATCATTCCGAATTATTCTGTCAATCCGGCATGGTCAGTATAATATATGAATAATTACGTCGCAAAGTAATTTATTCACGACAGGCAAGGCAAGACGTCTTTGGTTTGTTTCAATGTGAGAGTATTATTATTATTATTATTATTATTATTAAAACCGCGACCAATACGATCTATTCTTTCCCAACTAAGACATAATGCAATTGGGCTACGAAACATAGCGAACGAATTAACTGATGAAGAACGACAAATCGCACGAGAAGAGCGAAAAAACAAAAAATTGCGTATATCCCAAAATGCTTACTTCAGTGAAAAGAATTAGGCCGAGTGCATCCCATGCTGTACATTTTGTATAATTCAATCATGTCTTGCTATAACACTCGATTGCTTAATTTTTTTACTTTTTTATTTCTTTTTGTGTTATATCTCAATAGAAGCGAACCTAATATTATTTTGTATTCATGGTATTAATTTTATAAAATTATAAATAAAGTTCAGTTAATCAGTAACAAGACATTCATTGTCAGTTACGCGGTACAAAGTTTGCCGGGTCAGCTAGTACGTTTATAAATACTCACTTCTTTCTGTCCTGCAGCTATTTTGTTTGATACTGTTTTAAAAGCGTTTTGTGTGTCTCTTTGGATATTAGAAAAATGTTTAGCGTATGTCTCTAAAATGTCGACCCATCTTCTATTCAAAGCCTAAAAAAATAATTATAATAATAAAACTAAAAAACGCGTAATTTTTTATTTACTGAACTATTTCTTTTAGATTCCATAATCATGTTCTGATATTTCAGATAGTTAACTTCTACTTCAGTTCGGTACGCTTTATATTCTTGAACTAATGCATTTGTTTGTTTTATTAAAGTATCATTTTCACTTTCCAATGCTTCAATTTTTAGACCACATTCTTCTAAGACTGCTGATAGTTGTTTACGATAAATTGTTTCTAGTTGTTTAAATTTGTCTTTGTCTTTATTATAAATCTCGTACTTTTCATTCATTGCTTTACTATATTGCTCTTCAATTTTTTGCATTTTAATAACAGCTTCTTGCTGAATCTTTTCTCTCAAATTTAATTCTACTTTCAAGATTTCTGCTTGCAATATTTTCTCAAATACTTGATTTTCTAAAAATACAAAACTAATTAGAAACCAGATATCCAAAAATTTACGTGAAAAGCTTTCGAGTGGTAAAAGACCATTATATATATTTTTCTTTAGATGTCTATCAGAATTGATATCTGTCATTTAGAGTGACCCATGTATTAACATACATGTCTGATTTCTCGATTTTGATGTAAGGTCAGCGTCTAATAGATGTTACTATTTTTACCATATTACAGAACATGGGTAAATATATGCTCAAATTTGTCACTGCAATTTTGTTCAAATAATAAAGTGTGGTGACTTGCTGAAAAGGTCCAATAGCATGTTCAAGCCTACCGATCTAATTTGAATAAATTTGCATTGACCTTATTCCAATCATACTATCAAAGACAATGAAAGTCTGTCAAACTAAATTACACAGCAAGAGTTGATCTAAAGACTTTATGAACGCTCGCTTTAAAAAATGTGTCAAGTTACTAAAAAAACTATACAGATTGATTCTTAACTTATGATTTTCCATTCAGAAGACGTAAAATAAAGCACTTTAACCAAATATCACTTTAACAAAAACATTTGTAAAAAATACCTTCAAATTATTGAGTCCTTACAACAGATGCGAGCGGTTTACGGCTGCGTTGTCAAAGCGTAGTCGTAATTCCGCGAGGGTGTCCGTAGGCCAATGTTTTCATGTGCCCCCAGAGGTTAAAATCGCACGAATTTAAATCAAACGACCGTGGGGGCCATAAAATATAGCCCATTACGACCAATCTACCTGCCCGGAAAAGTGCCATATACATAGTTGCCAACTTCGCGACAAAAATGAGACACGCCGTCATGTAAAAACCACATGTTGGCACAAACATTGAGTAAAACAATTTCAATTGTTCTGCAAAAACTGCAAGTAATATAAAACCGTCAAGCAGTCAGTTAAAATAAAAAGACCAATAAGGAGTTCGTTGACGATACCTGCCTACACATTGACCGCAAATCGCTGTTAAAAGTGTGCTCTGCGAATGTCATGCGGATTTGCCGTGCGTGTTGTCAAAATTATTGATATCATTACGTGTAAATGTCGCTTCATCGTGACCAACACGCTCTGGGTAAACGTGTTGTCAAGTGTAATTTATTGCAGCAGCATTTAATTTGTTATTATTTCGGCTATCTAACCGATTTTACCTGCCAAATTTTTGAAACACGACTTATTTTAGGCTCTATTTTGTGTGATGCAAAGAAAAGTCCCAAGTTGAGAATCACCCTTTATAGTTGTGCATATTGAAAATGCAGGAACTGTACATAAAAAAAAATATTTTGATTCAAAACCCTTATGGATTATCATATTGAAAAAATATTGCAGTTGCATACACACGTGGCAAATTGAATATGTTTTCTTAAACTATGTTAATAAGCTGCAAATCAAATAAGAGTACCCAAGGTTTTGCATTAGAATTTTGGATTAAAAAAAAATCTTTTACTTGTTTCGTCACTTCCTAATCTTTTTGAAGAGTCTGCATCTTTTCCAGTAATTTGTTTACGCAAGTCTAATATTTCTTCTTGACATGAAGTCAACTGTTTTGTTAAATTTTTTAACTGTGTTTCAAGATCTTGTTTGCTCTCTTCTACAACTTGAACATATTTATTTAAGTTGTGTAAATTGTCAGTAAGTTGTTTTATAACTAACTTGTTTTCGTCCATTTCAGTGATATAGGATGTATTTTTTTCCTCTAAAGCAACAATCTCTTTTTTGGCTTTTTCAATTTCATTAGTACGACATTCTAATTGATAACTCAAGTCACATTTTTCTTTTTCTAATTGAATTTTGAAGTTGTTTAAACTCTCCAAATGATTATCGCTTGCTTCAATTGGTAAGCCATAAAGACATTCATCTAAAAGCTTCGCCCATGCTTCTACTTCTTTAGAAAAATCTGAATTTTGAGATTTGAGTTCCATTAAATATTTCGAGATGTGTTGCTTCAATTTATACAGGATATGTACATTGGCTATTTTAGTGATGCTAACATCTTCACTTTTAGAATTTAATAATGTCGTTATTCTTGTATTTTCTTCAGTTAACTTCACTTCTTTCTTTTTCAAATCTTCTAATAGTGTTTGCAAATAGTTATAATCATCTGTTACACGTTTCAAATCTTCCTCTAAAGCACTAAAATAGACCGACTTCTCATTATTTTTTTTAATAACTGCCTCTTTCTCAATTAGTTGTTCCTTAAGAGCAGCAATTGTATCTTCAGAAATTTTCAATTCATTACTCATTGTTTCCAATTGAGGAAGACTATAACGACGAGATAGATTTTCCAATTCAGCTCTTGTTTGTTGAATTCCTTGCTGAATTTGCTCCTGCAATTCGTTTTTATCTTTTTTCAAGTTCATTATTTGATTGTCGCGATCTTCCACTGCTTGTTCAAAACTTTGAAGTTGCCGTTGCATGAAAATCAGCAACTCCTCATGCTCATGATTGTTACAAAGTTTGATTGACATTGTACTCAATTCGCTTATCATTTTTCGATATTCAAATAATTCATTCAGATCTGAATCGTAGAACCTAAAATTCACCAAATTATTATGACAAGATATAAGGTTGATATCTAACGTGAGCAGAAAAAGTATGAGATAAACTAATTTAAAAATTAGGTGTTTCTTTCTGGAAAAAAATCTCAAATCTTTCAATATATATTTTAAAAATTTTATTTTATTAAATAGAAATCATTTTTTAATTTACAATAAAATTTTAAGTATTATCTATGTAACATATCCTATACCTATGTTGGAAAAATCTTACAAACAAGTTATCGTTAGCGTCAGTTGGTGAACAAACCAAAGAAGATAGATTACATTGTGACAAAAGACGCTAACGTGATAACTTGGTTGTCCAGTCAGCGATTTCAAATTGTACCTTGACATTTTCTATACTAATATATCTAACTTGCGTTGATCAATTAGTTAAATTTCAAAGACAAAAGATTTTTAACTAAACTAGAGTTTAATGCGCTGTTTTCACCTGTAGGAATCCAACCACAAGGTAATACAGAAAACCAAAAAATTGAAAACGTTATTCAAGAAGTCACAAAAAAAACTATTTTTCTGAGACCGACCTACAAGTATTTCGCAACGAACTTCAACTAAAATTTCAACGTCACCTCAAAGCATCAAATCTATTTCTATTATACAATAAAACATTAGAGGTATAAGAGACAATAGAGATACCCTACTGCCCTAATAAATTTATGTCGTCAATTTAATCCAGATAAAAAAGCCTTACAGAAAACGTTACTACAAAAACAAAATCTATTCAGATTAAACGTTTAAACCATTTATAGCATATACAAAGAAAAAGCAGTCACAGGAAGAGGGGTTATAGCCGTGCTGGGTAACTCCTAGATTTCTCAAATTATAATTCAAGTTATAAGAAAACCTCTCAAGTTTCAACAAATAATAATTGAAATAGTGGACATATACATAATCAATATGTTCAATCCACCTAGTACCAACCACATTAGAAACGTTTGAACTTTTTTTAACACCATCAATAATGAACTATATCTCTTTATAGAAGATTTTAATGCTCAAAACTCTAAAGATCTAAACATCAATGGGAAAAGTCTAGAGCACGCTATAAAAGATATAACAGATTTTAATGCCCAAAACCACCTCTGGATAGCTAAAGATCTTAACATCTAAGAGAGGAATCTAGAGCAAGTTGAAAAAACTATAGGAGATTTCAATGCCCAAAATCCCCTTTAAGGATCTAAACATCAATGGGAGAAGTATAGTTAGGGAAGACAGAGATAAAAAAAATGCTACAGACATTTTAAGATTAAGAATCAATTAGAAGAATCAAAACATTAAGAATCAATGATAATCCAGAACTATAATGCAGATAACCAGGTGAAAATAATAGGATCAATAAAAAAAGCCATGAAAGCAGCAAGAGAAATATATGTTTCCAACATTGGTGGTATTAAGAATGCAAAGAAATAATATGGGTATAAAAACACAAGCTCTAAAAAATATCTAAGCGCCTCATCGATGGAAAACTACATAGAGACCGAAAGGTTCAACGCCAATGTAAGGAAAAAAGTGAAAAAGAGTTAATTCAGACAGTTTCTGCTGATTTAACGTAACCTTTTGTTGTGTTGCAAAAAAGCTATGAGGAAAAAGATGATAATGTTTTATTTTTCTAGGTTCTACCGTGTACACGTTACAGAGTTTTTAAAACTGAAAACTGCTTGCTTACTCGAAATTCCAGAATTAATTTTGTAAAAACGGTTGAAGGTAAGTACATAATTCGACAACACCAAATGCATTAGATGGCGTCTTAAATCTCAGCTAAACCCCAAACAAAACAATGACCCTGCCCTCTTCAGCCACCAGCTAGCTGTCTCTGATTCGCTTATCACTGTTAATTTTGCCCTTGTGGTGTCATTTATGTCAGGTTCGTTGTTCTGTTAATGAATTTTCAAATTATTATATCATAAAGCACATATCGAATTATCTTTGTCAGCTATTAACTTATTTCAGCATATGGAAAAATCCTAGAAAATTAAAAAAAGTATTGTGAACGCAGGGCATCCTATTTTGGGTAGTGTTTTGGCCCCGTGTCCCGTAACTATGTACTTACACGGCAAATCTGATGACAAGCAATGTTCGTTGCACACAGACAAATATCTACTATTAAGTTTTCCAGTTTTTAAAGCAGTTTGTCACTTGTTCTTTCATTTTTTTTAGGAGGGAAAACTGGTCCATGCTAGCACTGGAACACCGATCAATAATAGGTTGATTTACTGATCATCTTATAAACTTGAGGAATCAATTATTACCAGTCCAATACTTTTTGACACGCCTTTTCATAGATGAATTTACCGAAACCGCACTGCAGAGTTGGAAGACAATTTCTTTCCGTTACTTAAAAATCTATTTTATCTTTGTATTATTAAATGGCGCCTCCATTGTGCTTTTGTACAAGACAGTATGCTACATAGAAAATACTTAAAATTTTATTGCCAACTAAATCAAAATTAAATTTTTGCCAGTCCAAACCATTGTTCAAGAAATATCACTTTCTTTATTACATACTTTTACCGTTCACGGTATATAAATGTTTGCACATTACTTTAACTTAGCTTTTAGTGTGTTCAATTCAACGTCTCTATCAAGAAGCATTTGTTTCAACCTTTCTGTATGACCCGACATTTTATCGACGTCCTAAAAATATAAAATTAAGTTTTATTATTTCAAAACATTACCCTTAGTTCAAAACTCACTTCTCCATCATATATAAGCAATTGATGATTTTCAATCTGTTCTAACCTCCCTAAAATGATGGTAGCAGATAAAGTAAACAAAACAACAAATCATAACATGCAGTTTATAATAGTATATTACATAACAAGCGTTGTAAGAAGCATATTATGTACGAGTGAAGAACGAGGAGTACTTGATTGCTTTACAACTCCTGTTGTGTACTATACTTTTTCTACAACACTGACAAAATTCGTAAACAAATATATAATAAATAACATTGCAACTTTTGTGGGCTGAGTTAATTTACAGCACACGTATGTAAGGAAGGATTTACTACAAACGTTTTTGGTGCAATTTTCACTATTTAAACTATAGGTCGTAGAAAAAAAAATCATAAAGGTACATGTTGAAAAAATACAAAGACTATACTTTTATATAACAAGTTAGCATACACCTACCGATCAAAAAGACCTTCTATCAAGTAGGCGTTGAAATAAAGAATGTTATAATGTTAAAACAAATGCAAAATAATTTTTAATTAAATTTCAAATTATTTTAGCGCCGAATTATTATATGGGTCACAGCACCCTTCTGTCTTGCACACATCCAAAATAAGCCAGCAAAGAATCTGACGTACTGCAAGTTGTGAAGATGTGCTGTTTTAAAGTTGGCAGTTAACATCGTGGTGTTTATTCACTTAAAAAGATAAAAGTGTATAACAAATGTTGAAATTGTTGGCCATCATTCTCTAAACAAATTGCATCCGCCGTTCTATTACAAGATACATAAATAAAAACTTGAAAAAATTAAAATATAGATCAAAAATGGACATCAACCACGTGTTCATTGCTGTCAATAACTTTCAAGATTTAATCATAATTTGAAAATAATTCCATTCTTCAAGCAAATGGACTTAAATTATTATTGGTATACTAAATTTTCTAACCTTTCATATGATCGTTTTCTTTTTTCAATGCCTCGCCCAATAAAAACATATCCTTACACTGCTGTTGCGACATTTGTAATTTTTTCGACAACCCTATAATAGTAAGATTATTTTCTGTATCGACTTCAGATCTGCTTTCAACTAGTTTCTTTATATCGCTTTCTAAACGCACATTTTGCTTTTCCTAAAATTAAAATACATAACTTTTAACAGAATTATCACAAAAAAAACTACCAAAATTTGACATCGTTTAGATTCTTCCTGAAGAAAAGATTGAAGTTTTAAAACTTGGTCATTATGAGCTTTCTGCAATTCCTCTGAGTGATTTCTGCGCGAACTCGAACTAAATGAGTTACAATCGTTTTGTTTTAATTGTAGCTCAGTAACCATGGATTTATAAGTACAGATTTCTAGGTTCATCTAAAAACAATTTCATAAAATAAAATGTAAAGTTGAATAGGTCATATACATCTTTCACAGTTTGCTTCAACTGATTAGTTTCTTCATTTGTTTTACTCAATTCTTGCTTCATTTGAGTAATAAGTTCAGTTTTTTCCACTGAAATATAAAAGTGTGTTATAAACATGGTCAGTCCATACATTATTTAAATCAACTCTTGCTATAAAATTTTGAAAATATGTATGTCCATTTTTTGAATAGTTTATACGCAGCTACAGGCGTGTCGTGTTTATTGGATGAACTTTGGCGCTTGATGGCGAGATCATAGTAGCAACGACAATAAAATGTAACAAGCTAAATTGCGCAGCAGGAGGTGATCTAACTAATTTAAGAGCGCATGGAGTAAAAATTGTAAATATAAAAAATCATCTATTAAAATAAATTTTTATTTAACACATGCGCTACAAAGAAGAAAATCAATCCCATTATTTTGATATATAATAGACAATTTTAAAGGATACAAAGGCTTATCTTTATATTATATAAATAGTTTTCAAAAAACACTAGTATTGAAAAATTAACATATTTCAAAAAAGACTAAAAACCGTGTCAAAATTTTTTATTAATTTGTCATTAAATTTGTCAGCACAATCTTTTCCAAAAGATGTCAATTTTTAAGTGACTTCTAGGAAGTCTTTTTTCTTCTTAGAATTACTTGTGCCAAGATTTATTTTTGCGACAAACTTTTATATCATTTCAAATTTTATTATATAACAAAAAAAAGTTTGATTTACATGAAAGTTTCTTTTATTCTTTTGAAAAAGTTTTTAAAATAAAAGCTTGTTTAAAAAAAACAGCTTGTTTATTTATTTCAACTTTTAAGTATTATGTGATGAGCAAAATAACTTAATAAAAAAAATATTTTAGCGTTATATTTTTGGTACGTTAGCGCCTTTTGTCTCCAACACATACAATGTAATCTATCTTTTTTGATTACTAGTGGGTAAAAATAACCCCAAATTTGTCACTGCAAATTATTCAAATAAATCTGTTGAGACTTGCTGAAGAGTTCCAATAAGAACGAAGCATGTCCAAATTTACAGATTTAATTTGAATAAATTTGCATTAATTTTATTATTCTATTTGTTGGTAGTAACCAAAGAAAATATATTACAATATAGAATGATAGATAGATTTTACATTGTATATCATTGATATGCGTTTGAGACAAAAGATGATAACGTGATAACTTAGTTGTCCAATCAGAGATATACGTTTTATCTCAATTTTTATTTATTAAAATTTATATTTGGCATTTAGAGCGTGACCTATATGCATTAAAACCTATTTCTCAAACTTTTGAAGTAAGGTATCTTCTTCTAATAGATGTCGCTCGTTTTACTATATTACTGAGATTTTTAGTTTGGTTTCAAATTTAATAAACATGTTTCATGAGTCTTTTTACACTTGAGTAAATATTTTAATAATTGATTTTATTTGTTTTTTAAATTATTTTAAAAATTTTAATTATTTGTTGTAATAGATCAGAATATGGACAATCAAAACGCCATATGAGCTTGTGCTCCTTATTTCTACCCTCCATAGATCAGTTGTGGCTAGACAAGTCATAATCAAACTATGTATAAAAAACCGTTGTATTTAATGTAAAACTAAATTTCGACTAAATAAGACTAGACACTTAAAAACCAGAACCTGGCGCAGTCAAAAACAAGCTAAAATTTAGTAAAAGATAATAGTTCAAACTAATTTTATCCACTACAATCATAAACAAATTACTTTTGATAGATAATAAAAAATTGCATAAAAAGATAATCAATCGGGTAGAATAGAGTTGAATTATTATAATCAAATAAACATTTACAAATTATTATAATAAAATAAAATTAAATGACAAATACCATTTTTAAATATATTTCTTATCTTGATAAACAAAAAATTTACCAAAAAAAAAGCTTTTTCCCATTTGTTGATAACGTCTGTTATTAAAAAACAATAAAAATAAATATTATAATTACTATAATCACAAAACCAATAAAACCAATAAAATAAAATTTAATAACATAAACTATATATAATTATTCTTTTTAAATGCGTAGTAATAATCTACCCCAGCTAACTAAATACTATTATTTAAAAGCCATAAAAATAATTTATCAAGTTTAATTTTAATTACCAGTATAATTAAATAATTGATTGAAGAAGCATATAAAAGCCGTACTGTTCAAAAACGATTTGTATTCAACATTTCAAACATGAGTCTCAAACTAGTTTTTCTAATGGTGGTTGGTTTTCTAGCTGCCCAATGTGCAGCAAAAGCTGAACCAAACCGTAAAAATATTCTTTTATTTAGTAATTTTTAACAAAAAATTTATTTCTTTTTCAGGAGGATATTATGGGGATTAGGGTAGAAGTCTAATAGTGCAGGAAAAAGTTGTCATAATAAGTTTCTTATACTAACTGTGACAGATACAAATAAAATGTTGCAAAATTATTGTTTACGGTTTTTTTATTTATTACCTAGTTAATAACTACTCTTATGTGAAAGAAAGTAATTATACTTGAAAATTCTTTTTGAAAAACTGTGTTGATAAATAAAGTAAAGTGATAAATATGTACACGGCATTGTAACTCGAATCAAAAGTGTAGATATTATTGTTTGTCCTGCATTTGGTACTGACATCTAGCACTAACAATACTGTTATGGATTCTTGCGTTCCTCAGTTTATCGATAGTGATGAAGATGAAACATCTAAGAAGCAGGAGGAAAGAGAGATTAACAACAATAAATTTGAAAATTTTACAATTAACATATTGTAACGGAATCAAAGACTTGAGACAATTGTCCAGTTGGTTCTAGACTGTCGGTACTAAACGCGATATAAGAAAGCAGCAAGCGAGAATGGGAGTCAGTTTAAGTTCAAAGTAGAGATCCAATAGAGGACGCGACACGAGTGTATTGACATAAATATAAATTAAATGTACAGTGTTTTAACAAAGTTCATATAAAATAGTGTAATATTAATATTAGTATATAAATAAATAAGTGTGTAAATGAGGTAAATAAATCCACTGTATAGCTTTCACGTTACAATATATAATAAATAAATTTGAAGTCACTTTTTATAACGAGTTATAAAACATCATAATGACAATATCACAGTTATTGTTTTTCGTCACGGAATTAGAAAATACTTATTTATGTACTTAGTGTGGAAAGAGAGCCATTTGGGTATAAGGATGCTAATTTCGTGCTGAGCGCCCAGCAAGTCGCAAAAAAGCCACGAATACCAAAATGGCTCTTTTCCACTCAAAATACTTACAAACATTTTTTTAGGGTCCAAGATAAATGACCAAACTGTGGTGCGTAAAGTAAAATGAAGCCTCATTAAGATATTGTTAACGTGGTTGCGATGTTAAATTGGTTACCAGGAAAAAATGTGTGAATCGCTAAATTTTCTTATTGAATGATAGTGTGCTTTTAATAGTCAGTTTTAGAAGTGACCGCAGAAAAAAACTATTTATTAAATGTAGAATTGTCTTCTCTTTAAAAAATAAATCTTAAATAAAAGTAAAAAAAAATAAGTGCAGCCGCAGTGTAGAAATGTCTAATCTGTTACATAATGTAAAAGAATTTTGTAGGTACTGTCTTATTTTTATATTTAATTAGTAATAAATATTTCCAAATTTTTAGTTATTTATTTGACAGAAAAAAAAAAGAACTATATGTACACGACCAAATTTATTCGGGTTAATTATGTGTTGTTATAGATCAGAATCTGGAGAGTAGACATAAGAAGCACCAACTCTGTGTTACAAAAGTGTCCCCCGAATCGCCTAAAATAAAGATAGCGTTGAGCGTATTAAGTGTTGAAAACAGCTAACTTCAGATCATATCTGGCTCCTTTGTTTGATGCTATTTTGTAAACACTTTTTGCGTCAAAAGACCATAATTATGAGCTTGTGTTCCTTATCTCTACCCTCCATAGATCAGAAGTAGGTTTTAAATTTAGCTGATTTATTTTAGAAGCAATATAGCGGAAAACCGCGGATTTTTGGTAATCTAGGCACTATGAAGGTTAAAGATATGAAGCACAAACTCTGTGTTACAAAAATGTCCTTTAAATCGCCTTAAATAGAGATAGCGTTGCTGTACCAGATACCGTAACGTCACTAGCTTAACACACTACATGTTCAGGTAGCGCCATTAGGAATTTTTACGTCTATCCTTGTCGCAACGTCACTCAAACGTGATGACAAACAAAACAAAGTGACGTTTATGAAAAGTTGAAGTATCAATGATGAAAAAATATATGCTGCTGCTTCTTCTTAAACATTATTGTAAGTATGTATTTTCTCTAATGAGACTGTATTACCTCTTGTTATTGATGTGTTAGACTGACTTAACTATGAGTTGTATAAAATAGTCAAACGCTTTGTTTGAAAAGAAGCCAAACGTCAGATTACTGACGTCAGCCACTGCTATCTGGTTATGCGATGTCAGTCAAAAAATATCAGCTGCGAAAGTGACATATATACGCATAACCCTAGTTTTTTTGACGTTAAAACACTGCTGCCATTTTGGCAAACCAAATTCTCCAAAGCTATTGACCTCTTCGTCTCACTTACGACATTTGCATTTTCCATCTTTTGTTAACGGCAAATGTAAGCATGATGTGTCATTTTCTAATGGCACGTAGTGTGTTAATCGAGTGACCTTAAGAGACCATTTTAAGTGATCTAGAACAGCTAGATCACTCCTCTGCACTAGCGTCATTCTAGCCTCTTTATTTAATGATATTTTGTCAACACTTTTTGAGTCGAAAGGCCACATGAGAGTGAGCTTCTTATCTAGGAGTACACTCTCCATACTAGAAACTTTAACAGTCTTATTTTCTGCGCATCACCTAGTGAGCAAAACTGCACACACCCCCAGAGGTGCAAAAATAGATTCTTTCCACCCAAGAGAATGTCAAACTGTCCACCTCTAAGAGATTAGAAAGCAGGTGTTTTCATAAAATACATATTTGGATCAAGTCTTGCTGTGTAATTTAGCTTGACCGATTTTCATTGTCTTTGATACTACAATTGCCGACAAATGTCAAACAAACGTCAAAGTTTGCTAGGGTTTCTATTAATGATTCTAAGGACGGAGTTGGCTGTGAATTTTGAGAATACCGCTTTGTTGAAATGAAACTTATAATTTGACAGTTCTCGCTTATTCTATGGTTCCCACTGGTCATTAATAAGATTTGTCACCTGTTATTTAGAGTCGTCTGATACGTGTCCTTTAAAGATCTATGTACAAAATAAAAGAGGCGACACACTTCCGACGCCAACTGCGTTCTTAGAATCATATATAAAAACCCGTTAGTAATTGTTTACTTTACCGGCCAGTCCAATTTGTGTGTAATTTTTAGTCGTACGATCATAAAACATTGTTTAACATCATTTCCAACTACTAAACAATTGCGCAAATGTCCCGAAGGGTTAAAAAACATATGCTTTGGTATCTAAAACGTTAAAAACATTTGATTATTCTAAAAACCATGTGAGACAAGAAACGACTGTACGTATCCAGTGAATTGTAAAAAATTAAAAAAAGGTTTAGAACATTGTAGGGCAAGGAAAACATCCATGTATTCAGTAAATTGAGAGGGTGATTTACGTATGCTTGACGCATGCGAACAAAAGTGTATGCAAAAAGTGGATTTTGCCAATGTTTGGGAGTTTGAAACATTTCCACAAAACTTTTTCTGATACATTCATAAAACCCCTTTTAAACACTATAAACAACACCCCAGCCTCATACCTTACTAGCCGGTAAAGTAAACAATGACCAAATAACTTATAAACGCACAGTATAATTGCGAATAAAAATTTAAAATCATCCCAATCCTGTGTATATTTTGTTTTTAGTAGAAAAACAAAAACAACTCAATTGTTACAGTAGCGCAATAAAAGTAAAGAAAAAAGCGTCAACTCACATAATAACCCTTCGGAGTTTGCCAAAGAAGATTGAATATGACGCAATTCGGCTTCAGCTAAAATCGCTTTATTTTTCAAAACTCCCATTTCTTTATCTTTTTCAATTTTATAATTTTGGTATTCCTCTCTGAGTTTGTTGATTTCACGTACTCGAACATCGTAAAGAACTTTCAATTGATCTTGAATTTTGCTATCTTTATACAATTGTGTTTCAAAAGTCGACACATCATTAATTAAATTTTGTGGGTCTACTGTTTTGAAATCATTGGTATCACAGCCAAGGCTACCAGCTAAGTTTAAAACTCCCATTGCATTTTGTCCGGTCCCTTCAATAGAAGCAATAGAAGAATTAACCGTACTTTCATCATAATGAAATGGATTGAATTCATTTACCAAAAAGTCATTTATCTGAAAAATTTAAAAAAAAATATGAGAATTTAAGATATTATACCGCCGTAGGTACCTCTTCTTGGCGTCGCTGCTGTTCTTCAGCAACTTCTTCCTCTTCTCTGCTATGAGGATTTTCAATGTTAATTGCTATATTCGAAAATAAACTCATTCTTTAATAGAGAAGTCTGCTAAAACTGCACGAATTCAAATTAGCAACATAAATAAACATAAGTTAAAACATGACATAACCTAACAAAACAATTGTTTTTTTTATATATTCTCTGGTCTGGTTAGCCTCACAGGACACAGGGTTTGCCTATTCTATTTATCTGACCGTGTTATAGTAACGCGCCCTAGCGGAAAAAACTGTAAGTAGCAACATTTAATAATGGAATATTTTAAAATTCAAAGTTTATCTGATACATCAAAATAATTAAACTTTTTATTAGTGCTTACAAACAAACAAATTAAAAAGATAAGGAACTAAAAATAAAAATAAGAAAAACATTTTTATTCTTATATTTTGTTTTTTTGAAGTGAAAACTTCTTTAGCGGCGCTGAGCACTTTTTTTTGTATGGGTAAAAACTTTCAAACTCGCGTCAGGGTCACGTGATGCTGATCGAAAAAGCGTAAGATCGAGGGGAAGGGAGGGGAACTAGTATCTCCCACTCTTTCTACCGTGCCTGAGTCATAGATTTATTATAACAAGATACAGCCATGCACTGCGATAGTCCGCCAAGACGTACCATCTATTGCTCTCACTCTCAACTGCATTAGTATTCGATAGCGCTATCTTTTAGAGAGGTTCCTACAAATAGCAAAGCAGAAATCAGTAGACGCAGAGTACGCTACGTCAGCATGACACTAGAATTATTTTGACGTTTCTATTCAAATTTTTCTAATCACATAATTTGAACAGAAGACTTAGTTCAGTCACTTAAAAATTGAAAATAATTATTGTCAAGAAAAATATTTAATAATTTGAAGGTAATTTTATTTATTGAGATTTTAACCTCAACTTTTATTTTCTTCCAGCTTTTTAATGTTTCTCTATTTTCTTAAAGCCTAACTTCAATTTTACAAATTCATAGGAGAGAAGTTTTTTATTTTCATTATTGTGATTGTCACGATGCAGTTGTGGGTTTGTAAGCTGATAAAATATGAAGCGGATAATAAAGTTTACATGGGTCAGGGGCCCGATTCTAACCACTATCGAAAAGCTTTTCGACTCGAAATCTGTCAAATTCAACCATTTTGGATAGAAAAACAACACGTAGCCACCTGACGGCTTTCACAGAAAGGTAGCATATGACGTCATGGATTTTCGATATCGAAAAGTACTTTTCAATATTGAAAACGTGTTGAATTCAAGAATTCGAGTCGAATAGTTTGACAGTAGCACTGTATGACAGGCAGAAAAGTGACGTTCAAGCGGTTTGTTTGAGGTTAGTTTCATTTGATGTAAACAAAAACAAAGTAATTGGTTGAAGAATTATTGTACGCGCAGTTTCTTCTTATTGAAGAATTAGAGCGAGAAGAACGGAATCGCACAAGATTGTTTCGACGAATGGTGCGGGATGCACAAGACCCCTTCAGGGCATCTAACAGGGACCCCCAACTCATGTGGGATGAAATAGATTTAGAGCCCCTGCCAGTACCCCAGATACAAGAGGGTAGAAATGATCTTCAAGAGCGGAGAAGGGGACAAAAATATAGAGAAGACTATATTAATCAATATTTGTAATATAAAGTTACATCTTATCGATCAATTTTTGAAATAAATCATTGGTTCTAAGCTTTTCTGTAATTAAAACATCCATTTTTGCACTCATCTCCTGCATCGTTGCACCCATCTTCTGTATTTGTGTGTTTAAAGTCGTCCCTATGACGGAAAATTGCTTTACAGGTTCAACTGTTTGGTTACCTGTACTACGCTTACGTTTCTTTCCTGCAAGGGTATCATTATATTATGCAAATTATTTTTTACTTGCACACTTACTGGTAGGTGTCGTTTCCCCAAAGGGCTTGCTTTCGTTTGCGCCCTTCTACGCCGAGCAATTTGCCGGTGGCAAATTCGGGATGCTCCTCCATAAAGGAGACCATAACTTCTTTTTGTTCCAGAGAAATTCGCGACTCGTATTTTTCCATTATTGTGGAAGCAGCTGATTTTTGCACTACAAACGCCGGTAGATGGTAGAAATTAATGTGCACATAGATACTGCTGTTTACCAACCTTTAGGGTGCAAAACTACCAACACAACATTTATTTGTCACTGGCATTTTTTGACATTTTTTCCACTATCGAAAAAGAGTGACGTCACATGCGACATCGCACTCTTTTCGACTCGAATATTTTCGATAGTGGTTAGAATCGGCCCCCTGACACAACTAAAAGTTGGTGAAATTTTGAAATTGAAAAAGAGTTTTTTGATAAAATAATTAAGAATCATTAGCACTGATGAAAAAACCTTTATTTATAAATAATTATTCATTCCAAAATAAAATTGATTTTTAACCTAATTTTCGTATTTTATTAGATTGTGTATGACAAATGTCAATAAGTTGACAGCAAAGCATTGCATCGTTGATTGTCGACTAAAATCGTAGAAATTCGTGTCTGTTTAATCACTATAGACTCGTGTGCGACATACAACAAATATGATGAAAAGGATAAAAAATGTGTTTCATTAAATATAGAAAGAAATGGAGAGATGTACCAATTTCTTTGATATGTTTTTTAAGAACCGAAGTATGTTCAGCATGCATAGCTATATCTAATGTATTAAATCTATGGCCTGAGTGTGCTGCTCTGTTTAGGCGGCACAGGGCGCTTGCGCGAATGACCGTGTGTGTTTATGTACAGCGTCCCACGCGTATCCAAGGATGGTGACAGCTGATTGCTTGACTGTTGTGTAGTAAATACACTGTTGTGTATTCGTAAATGTGAATTGTTTAAATTATGGAAATCGAACAAAGTGAATCTATTAATGAAAAAAGTGATGATGAAGTAGTGAAAGAAAATGAGTAAGTAGGAAAAAAAAATTGGAAAAAGCTTTGATAAATTGCCAATGATTTTAAGTGGAGATTTCAATATAAACTTTGCAGACGATAAAAATCAATCATTAATTGAATTTTTAAATAATGAATTTGGTTTAACTATGTCAAATGATCGCAATTTTAGCACAACGAAATACAAAACTACTATTGATGCGGTCTTTATTAGACACTTAAATAGGTTCGAATCAAAACTGTTTGTTTCTTACTTCAGTTATCATAAACCAATTGTATCAGTTGTAAAAATTTGCGATCATGATTCTGATAATAACGATGGTGTAAAAGTCGTCGAAATTATGGATGAAAGTTGATTTTTGTGAGAGATAAAATTTAATGTAATATATAAATAACGATATAATATTATAAATAACAACATATAAATTGTCATATTTGTGTACGATAGCGCAATAAATAAACATTGTATTCTACCTCATAAATGATAGTACTTTTATACTTATAATTAAACACAACGTTAATATTGAAGTTTTCACTTCTGCCGGCACTCCCGGAGTGCTACCTTTTTTTTTTCTTATTTATTTTACATTTTAACATCATTGATTTAATTTTGCTATTTTTTTATTTATTATAGAAAAACTTAAAATTTATATAAACTTTAGATTCTGACACCCTTGGCATTATACACAAATCAATATAAATTTTGTATAAACAAGGGTGACACCTGTCAACAACAAGAAGTAGTTGCAGCTGTATCATTTTAAAATAAAATCTAGAATTGCCAACTTAAACAGTTATTATTGACCACGCTGTATGTATTAAACATTTATTTTATTTTTAATATGTACTTAGTTTTCTTTAATTTTATGCCTCTTCTATTGTTTGTTATCTATTATTTAGTTTTTGAAAAACTTCAATTTAATGGTTTCTTTTTATTTAACATGAATTTTTTTTTTATATATTTTGTATAATTATTAGTTTTTGTTTTATTTAGCTTTATGCAATTTTGATAAAAATAATTTTGTTTTGTTTACTTTTATAATCAAATTTTTCTTCATTAATTACCTTATCGTTTATTCTATTTTTCTCTATTTAAATTCTTTTTTAATTTCGTATATAATCTTATTATAAAATGTCTATATTATCTCTCTTGTTTTATATATTATTACGTTTATTTTTATTTATCTCTATTAATTTTTGTTTGTTTTTGACTCTCTTTCTCGCTTTCGTTATTTTTTGTTTTCCTCTTTTTTTTAATCCAAATATTCAATTAAAAATTTTGACGTTCAACTGACATTTCTTCGACTAATAGGACGTTACACGTTGTTTGGCTGAAAACCTGCTGGTGTTTTTGATGGCAATGGATAGTGTATTCTATTGTCTAGACCCACAGACTTTGTGGCTTGGCTGAAAGTATGCGCTTGCGCTTTGTAAATATCAAAAAACACGAGTTTCAAAATGTGACATAAATTAATTCTATCTAACCTCTCTTTAGTTATGCCATGAATCAGATAAAGATTTTTTTGAAAAAGGTATTTCCAAAACTTAATAAATGCGTAAATAATAGTTTCAATGACAAATATTTACTCTACACGAATGTGGGCTTGTCACTTTCATTATCCGGACTGGGAGACGTTCTTGGTCAATACTACGAAATTTTAAGTAATGACTTGGACTGCTGGGATGCTTCCCGTACCCGAAAAATGTCTATATTTGGAATGACTATTGGAGTATTCTGTCATTATTGGTACAATTTTCTTGACCGAAAACTTCCAGGGTACACCCTTCGGACTGTCTCTAAAAAGATCCTGATTGATCAAATGATTTGTTCACCGGTTTGTGTATCAATGTTGTTTTTCACAACTTCTATATTGGAAGGTATATCAAAAGAGGAAGCTTTGGAAGAGTTTAAGAAGAAAGCATGGATTTTATACGCTGCTGAATGGACAGTGTGGCCACCAGCACAATTTATAAACTTTTATTTCCTACCAACTAGATATAGAGTCTTATATGATAACACGATTTCTCTAGGATATGATGTGTTTACTTCGCATGTGAAACACAAACGTTTTTCAGAAAATGATGAGAAAAGTTGACCCCAGAAGGTTGTTTAAAATGTAAATTAAATAATGTTAATGTTTTCTCTTTAATAGACATTTTTTCAAAAGCTTGCATGATGGAATTTATTGAAATCAGATCATTGCTAAGTTAATATTATTAATCCGGTTTTCGTACTAACTACAGTTCAAATAATTTTTAAATATATTTTGATTACATGTTTCGACTTTTTTAAGCCATCAGCACCTCAAAATCGACAAAAAATAATATAAATAATGGTCGAAATTCGATCATAATTAAATTATGAATTTGAACATTATTAAGCCTATATTATCAAAGACTATACTTATACTGGCATTCTTCTATAATCACAGATTCCGCTCAGACCACACTGTTAATTTGCCCGTTTTTCTCAAACAAATTTTATGAAATTTAAATTAAAAAAACCCAAACAATGATAAAAATAAAGAATACTTTTACTGAAACAAAAATCCACGCAATAAAGGAAATACTGTGCATAAAACTTGACATACACATTTTGATAATTTAATTAATACAATACTCTGTAAACGATGTTTTTTGTAAAAACTCTTTCATCGTTTGCTAAATGTCCTTGATCATTATATTCGAAAATATAAAATCTCAAACCGTTGAATGATCGAAATCTACTTGCTACGACATACAATTGCTCCTGTGTAAAAACTGGTCGAATCAATAAAATTTCAATTACGAGATTGTCGTAAAAAGGGGTACAAAGTTTTTGTTTCACATATTAATTCAGTCGACCAGTGCAACATTACACAATCGAATACTGTTCACGTATTCCAATGTTCCATTGCTTGTTTGGAAAGGTGAACACGGTTGAGCAGTGGCACCACTCTTGGCAGATTACTTGGGGATATGTACTGCGAGCCTTGAAGGTTTATTGTACTCTCTACATCCGCAAACATACACACACTCAAAAGCTAGAACACGACTCTTGCTTGGGTGAGAATTGAACCCACGCCTCGTTAGATCGATCTCCAACGTACTTTCGTTTGGCCAACTGATCCTGAATCGGTTTCGACTTGCTGAAGAGTTTCAATAAGACAGAAACATGTCCAAGTCTATGGATCTTTTCTATCACAATTTTGAAAATAAATTTGAAACTTAATATTAATGAAATTGGTTTGTTAA
Source organism: Lagria hirta (assembly GCA_947359425.1). Classification (NCBI taxonomy): domain Eukaryota; kingdom Metazoa; phylum Arthropoda; class Insecta; order Coleoptera; family Tenebrionidae; genus Lagria; species Lagria hirta. The sequence goes on along the minus strand of OX375801.1, from coordinate 8,986,430 downwards.
TATTACAAAAGAAAATTCTTTAGAATTTTTTTCATAATCTAGATATTTGTACGCTATGAAAAACCTACTTAGAGCATATGTATATAAATTTATATTAGTTCGCAATGCCTACTTTTCTCTTGAAAACCTACTTAGAGCATATATAAATTTATATTAGTTCAATGCCTACTTCTCTCTTATTTTAACACTGTTAGCAATTTTATTGTTGCCAGTTTTAATATCATTAATTTTTTTTTTAAATAAACCGGTGATTTTAATAAGGTTCAGTTAGTGATATTCATATATCGCACCCCGGCGAGAACAGTGACACAACTCAAAAATGTAAATTTTCAGCTTTATGTCAGTAAAAAATACATTATAATATCTCGCTTGTTGCGATATTAATTCTTCAGAATAAAATTGAATTTACTGACAAAGATAGTTATCTGTAACGTAAAAGCAACTTAGACAATCTCAATATGAGTTTAAGAGTTTCCTGCTTTTTGCGATTTTTGAACTACTGCAAGTGTTTTTGAGTTGTGTCACTGTTCTTGCCGGGGTGCGATATTTCCGCATATATTTTTATGCCATTCGTCCAAATGCATAAGATGACGAAAGTATTTGATGAATTATAATGTAGTTTGTCATCGGTTTACAACTATACCCTGCATTATTAAGAGGATTGGATAATGGATTAGTTGTTAGACAAAACCATAATAAGCTTAATGAATCTCAATGAAATATGCCGCGTTTCTGACATTCCGTTTCCGGCATGCCGGCATTTCCATTTTAGGTGTGTGACTCTTTCAATTGCATCCCTGTCTTTTGTTCTTCTACGTAGTTCTTAATTCCGGATTTTATCTCACAATGTCCCTCCTAACATAGTTCTCCCCATGGCTTGTTGAATTATTCTTCTTTTATTGATAATTTCTTGTGTTAATGTGTTTCCGAGTTATATGTCAATACCGGGAGGACACACCTTTCGTTTAAGAGAAATCAGTATATCTGATTTACATACAATGTTTCAGCCTGCCACAAGCAGCCCAAGTCAGTCCTAGCCTTTTAGTTGTCAGGTTTGGTGATCTCTTTCCATTCGGATTTTTTGTCCCAGATATTAGTAAGATGTTACGTATTGAATTTCTTCTCTTTCTGGCATGGGGTTACAGACAGCTGGATCCTAAGTTTATCATAAATTGGGTCTTGGCAATGGTGATCTTCAAGGCTACTTTTTGGTAAGCGTCGGTTAGCTCTGCGACCATTTTGTTTGCCTGGTCAAGTCGATCTGAGAACAGCCCGATATCGTCGGCGAAACGTAGGTGGTTCAGCTTCTCTCCATTTACGTTTATGCCTTTATTGTCTAATTTGATCTTATTAAACATATTAATTAAATCCCATTAGAATTGAGAAAAGTTTGGGAGAAATTGTGTCGCCTTGTCGGACGCCCTTTTCGATTCTGAACCCATCTGTTTCCGCCTATATTTTTACTTTTGCTATTGCTTGCTCATATATGTTATATGTTAGCGAGAGCTTTAAACAGTTTATGGTGCTTTATGCAGTCGAATGCTTTTTTATAGTCGACGAATATTAGTACTAAGAGCTTCTTATATTCTATGCTTTTTTTCTATTAGTGATTTTATCACCTGGAGATACTCATTTGTTCTATATCCGACTCTGAAACCAGCTTGTTCTCTTGGCTGATACAGATCAAGTTTATTAGTAGGCCGTGCGGTACTGATTCTGGTGAACAATTTAAATAGATGTGTCAACAGGCTTATGGATCTATAGTTCTGTAGGTCTGTGATACTGCCCTTCTTATGCATAATAACAATATTTTTATCATTCCGTATCTGTGGAGTTGTTCCTTCATCTAGGCATTTATTGAAGAGTATGGTTATTGCTTTGAGCAGCTCACCTCCTTCTAGTTTGATGGCCTCTACAACAGCATCTTCGCCAGGTGCTTTGTTGTTCTGCATTTCTGACGACTTTAGAACCTCTTCTTCAGTTATTGTTGGCATCTCTTCCGATCCATGGTTTAGTATGTGTGGTATATTTTCTGATGCTTTTGCTTGACTTTAGTTTCTATACAGTTTGGTGTAAAAGTTCTCGACAATGTTTAATATTTCTCCTCTGCTGCTTGTTATTTGTCTTCTCTCATTTTCTAGTTCAGTTATTTCGGCTTTTCCCTTACTTAATTTGTTGTGTTGTACCCTCATGTTTTACCACATTGAAAAACAGGCAACAGTTGGAGAGACATAACTTATGAAAAAGCTATTATTTAAAACAACTAATAAGCAACACTTCCTTAATAATAATAATAATAATAATATTTATTCAACCTAATTCATACAGTTATAAAAAATGCCAAAAATAACATAAGTTTCTACATTCCAGGTTGAATCTTCAGTATAGTTTTGTTTATATGACTATACTGGATCTAAAGATTAATCACAAAGAAAGAAATAACAACAATAATAACAACTTTAAAGCTTGTGTCATCTGAAAAAAAAGAAAAAACCAAAAAAATCTATTAAATTTACATTGCTATATTAGCGGTACACAAAATCTCTTCTACAGTTTCCTTGTTTTCTAGGAGCCAACGTTTTAGAAGTTTTAGTTTACCTTTTAAATTTTGGTAATTTTTAATATAATCCGGCAATTTATTGTTAATAGCAGGTCCTATGTATAGAAAACAAGTTTTAAAAATACATTTATTAACTTTGGGGAGCTTGAGGCTGCTAATGCAAGTGTTTCTCGTAAATTTTGTATAGTATTGAATTCCAAAGCAATGTGATCTTTCAAAAAACTCTTTTAGCACTTTATAAACATATAAATATCTGAGTGGCAGTATACCTAGAAACCTGAAAAGAGGAAATAAAGGCTCATATCTATTGGACAACAATATATTCCTAATTGCTTTTTTTTGGCCTATTAAGATGGGTTTTAAATGAGATTTGTAAGAACCACCCCAGACTGCTAGGCCATACTCTATTTTTGAGTGGTAAAAGGCAAGCTTTATATAAATGGTTAATATGAACATGCCACGTTATCTCACTGTCTAGAATTAAACCTAAATATTTCTGCTCAAATGTTTTTTTAATCTCAGGACATGTACATTCATTATTATTATTACCATTACAGCACTCATTATTATGAAATTTTATTGGTTTCATAAGTGTCTTTTTTTCGGCAAGCAAAATACATTATTTTTGTTTTATCAATGTTCAGCCTAAGTTTGTTATAATAAAACCACAGTTTTAATAATTCAAGGTCATTTTCTATTTTTTTATTTAAAAGATCCCAGCTTACATCACTGTATAGTGGAGCCGTGTCGTCCGCAAAGGCTGTAAGCTTTCCTGCAAATTTCCCATTACATAAATCATTGCAATAAACTAAAAATAATGTTGCAGAAAGGGCACATCCCTGCGGTACTCCATTGTTCATTACTTTCCAGTCGCCAACAGTATTACCGATCTTAACCGCTTGATCTCTATTTGTCAGATAGCTACGAAACCATTTGTTACATATACCTCTCACTCCCGCCTTATCAAGTTTCTCAAGCAGTATCTCTCGATCTAAAGTATCAAAAGCTTTTTCAACATCCAAGAATAGTCCCCCGCTTTTTTCCCCATCATTTATGTTTGTATATATATTACTTGTAAAATTGAGTAGTGCTTTTTCAGTATTACAGTTTTTTAAGAATCCAAATTGATTCTTAGAGAAAAAATTATTTTTGTACAAGAAATTAAGACGGTTTCTATTTATTATTCGCTCAAAAACTTTTGATACAACAGAAACGAGTGCTATAGGTCTATAATTATTAATATCTTCTTTATTACTGGGCTTATTGCATTTGAGATTTTTTTTAATAAGGTTGTTGGAACTTTGTCAAATCCGGTAGATTTTTTGTTTGGAAGTGCATTTATTGTGGCGGCTACCTCATATTCATGAGTTGGATTCATCAAAAATGTATTAGTGTTATTGAGCTGTGTAAAATGCTCTATATTTAAGTTATAAGAATAATGTTCTGTCAGATTATTTGCAGAAGACATAGTTATCTGATTAGAAATATTAATAAAGTTAATATTAAATATATTACAACTTTCAATATTATTTGTTAAAACTTGGTTGTTAATTTTAATCTTAATCGGTTCAATCTCCCTGTTTTTATTTCTATGTGTTATTGAGTTTAGTAAATCCCATTTAAGTTTTGTATTATTTCCCGCTTGGGTAAGAGCTGTTTGAGTATAATTTGATTTTTCCTGTTTAATCTCTAAATTAATTTGATTTTTAATATTACTAAATTTATTTACCAACTCTTTATTGAAAGGCTCTTTGGTGAGTTTTCTATTAATTTTATTTCGCTTTTTTACCATCTTAACAAACAGAGTTTTTGATAAATGAGGTCCATTTTGTTAACGCAACATCTCTCTATCAGTTTAAAAAGTATTTTGATGATCTTACAGTAAATAAAAAGTTTTATGTTTAATATAAAATAAAAGTCAATTTAAACCGATTAAAACCAAATATTTAATAAATGACCAAATAGGAATTTTGTAAAATATATAATAATAATAATAACATTTTCTATAGTGTTGAAATATTGACATCTTTCGGAAAAGACCGCGTCGAAAAGTTTAATGAAATTGTCGACGTTTCTCACTCCATCGGTGGAGGCGTCATCAGGACAGGAAAATACAAATGAGAACAAGCACGGTATCTCGACGTGTGAACCACGCTAGAGGCGAAAGTTATTCTGGCTAGACCTCGTTGCTGCATTATTTCTATAGTACTTTCTATAGTACTGGCCGATTACAGAGAATGAACTCAAAATTCCTAGTTATAGAGTAGAGCTTTTCAATAGTTTTAGGTAAAAATAGGCCAATATTAATATTTTAATTGGTTTGACCGAAGGCAGGCTATGTAAAAAATTGATATATTTTGCAAAATGTGATAAATTTATTAAAATTTGAGGTGTCTGACACAATGCAAGCACATAATTCGTACAGTAAATGATTTACAATATTTGGCAGAGAACGACAGCAGATTGAATTAATCTTCAGATATAAATTAATGTAGCCCCAAATACCAATTGTTTTAGAACAATGAACGGGTTTTTATATCATCTAAATCTACAAAGGCCAATTAGAAGGAGAATTTAGTAACGGTTTAAATGACTTTGAAACTTAGTCTTAATGATGATATTTGCTCAAACAAAAATATGCCAAAAATGTAATGAATTATCTTCTATTTTAAACACAAACATTATTCTAAAATAATGTAATTGTATGGCTGTAACTAGAACCAATGGGTTTAAAGAATTTTTTTGTAAATCTTTAGGTATCTGACAAATCCAATCCAAGTTGGTAAATTAAAATACGAAAATTAATTAAATTATGAAGGACTTATTAAATAGAGAAACAAGATCAAATTATCTTAATAATTGGATTGATAGTATTACTTCAAATAAATATTTTATTTTAAATATTTTATTTATTTGACAAAAAATCAAAAATACAACGTTTTTTATTTAGGCGGTAACCCAGATAGCACAAAGTAGTCCTATAGACGTACAGTGGACGTCCCTTTATGTACGGTTGGATGTCCATTGTAGATCTGTTTCCGTCTTATGAACGTCCATTTAATGTCCTTTTGTCACAACATTGGACGTCCGTAAAATGTCCGTTACGGGACGTCCATAGAGCGTCCGTTACCAGACGTCCATAGAGTGTCCGTTACCGGACGTCCATAGAGTGTCCAATACCGGACGTTCATTTGGCGTACGCTACTCGTCATATAGCGTCGGTTACCGGACGTCCATATCGCGTTTGGAAGCTAATTAAGGCGTTTATTATCAACGTTAGTTTTATATTTCCATATTTGGTTTATAGTTCTAAAACCAAATTCATCAGTTACAAAAAAATGTTTACAAATAATTAACGCACCTCCTATCATGTTACAGCACTTTGTAACAATATAATAAAGAGGCAACATTCAACATTTTGTTTCAAACAGGAAGACTAACAATAATTAGAGAAGAAAACTTTAAATTTTCTGATAAGACAGACGAGTATCTATTTATAAAGCTTTTTTGGTTTGTTTGAATAACTAATAGGCTGATTAATTTTAGCATAATATTATATTATTTTTTGAAATACAAGATAATTATGTTTCTACAAAGTATTTTTTTACTCATTTATTTATTCTTTTTTCGCACGTTCCGCACAGCGCCGAAGCCATTTTGCTATAGCCACTTCAGCTTCCTTTTCTGAACATTGAGAAAAAACTCGAATAGCGGCTTCTAAAAAACAAAATTATATAAGAATATGTATGCACAGAACAACATTCTTACTTTTAAGCAATTCGTTTATTTTTAATAACCATAATTTTTTTTTTGTCGTCCAAAATAACTATAGTTTGAGGCAAATTTATTTGATAAAGCTCCACTAGCGCAGTGGAAGCGTGCTGGGCCCATAACCCCCAGAGGTCCGTGTATCGAAACCACGCTCTGCTACCAGCAAAATTGGAGAAGGCAACGGGAAACCACTCCAATTAAATTTCCCTAGTACAATCATTCATGGCTGAAAACAATCAGCCAGAATGATCGCCAACATCCGGACCGGATAGGCACTATAAGAAGAAGAATAGTTTTTTGGTGGCCCTATATATTAATTCATACGCCTCTTTCCACCCAGATGACGAAATCTCTTTTATCTGCAAAAAAGTAAATAGATTATTATAATTCACTAAAATCTTAAAGTGAGATAAACAGTCAGATTTTATACTTACAGCAGTACTCATAGCCCCCGTACTGACAAGATGTTCTTCCAAATTTTTTAATTCTACTTCAGAATTGATGGGAAGACTGACAGAAGTAAATAGAGATTGCCCATCTTCATCAGCCCTGATTGATTCTGTATTTGTTTCTTCGATCCCATTTTTTATTTCTTTTACATCTTCGGCAAGATCTGCTAAAGCGCTTTGTAAAATGTTTTGTTTTCTAATTACTTTTTTCAAATACTCTGCAGCAATATTTTATAAACAAACTTGAGCAGTAGGTAGACTCTATTTACCTGTTATATGTTGGAGTTCTGAGGAAAGATGTTCAAATGAAACACTTGCAGTCTCAATACGGTTAACATCATTTTCCTGGTGGTGAACATTTTCCTGCTTGTCAGCATCATGTTCACTCACCAAAGCTGTTCTTTTTTTCTTCATAACGCCTATTAAAATCGAACAGATCATTAAAATTTTTAATGCAATGAAAATAGATATGATAGAAATACTTTGCTGTACTTGCAAGATTAATTCAATAATTAAACCATACCTTTAAATTTGGGAGGTTCTAGTAGATTTAATGTCCCAGAGTTATCTAATTCTCCTTCATCACTTAATACCTCAAATGAGGCAAATTTTGTTAGAGTTGTTTTCATAATTTTTCTTTTTTTGTTGAGACCTGTGTCACTCATCCAAGGATTCTAGATCGCTGGTTTCTGCAGCCTTCTCCACTTTATTTTGGCGGTCTTAAAATCATCTAAACATTTTAAAAAAACATATTAAAATTACAAGAAATTACTTTGTCATTACCAAACACATTATTTCTTAATGGTATGAATTGGTGAATTTGCCATGTTTCTACATATGGAGGTGTGAAATTTTGAAAAACCACGTTGATTTTTTCTTTACTCCAAAAGGAGGCCACTAACATTGGTTTCCCCGCAACCACGTCGTAGGAACAGCTGCTACTGCGTCTTTCTCATTTGGAAATTTTATTACAGCCCAGGATTTTTCCATATTATTTTTCTTAATTTTTATTATAAGATTTTAACAAAACCAAAGATTTTAAAAGTTTAGAAATAATTTACAATCACTCTTATTATAACATCACTTTTGTCACAGATAATTTAGTATCGTAGTAACTAATGCCTTAACTTGTATGAAGAAGGAGAACTACAAGAAACTTATTTTATAAGACATTTTTACAAATTTATACTTTAAATCCTTTATATTCCATGCAGTTAATGGGCCTGGATCACTGACTAAATAAATATTTATTAGTGATGACTTACACGGCGTCAGGTAAAAATCTTCGATTGTTTGATACTTTGGACCAATTACAAATAAATTTTCATTTTTCCTTACGACATTTTTTATGCAAACAATACTTTTGTCTTTAAAAAAGCAGCAATTGTCACCTTCAGAATATTTTAAAATTAATAATTCAAAATCAAGTTGTTTAAACTGATCACAGCACTCAAAATTTTTTACGATTGGTCCATTGCAATGTTCATATTTTGGGATAATCATAATTTGTTTATCATCGGATATTTCTGTTATCTCTTGACACATATCTTCCTCTATTTTTTTTTATTATCTCTGTCAAAGGTTTGTCGCGTTTTCTAATCAATCGTTTAAATTTTTGTAAATAATTTTCGAAAGGAAATGCTGAAAAGTTTTCCAATACACCAAATGTTTTTGTGTCTTCATGTAGATGAATCAAATTATGAATGTTATGCGAAGCATTCTCCTTGCCATAAAGAGTAACAAAAGTTTGGATGAAGTATTTTAGAAGCTCATGAACGTATTCACCAATTTCAATTAAGTGTTCATGATGCTACAAAATAATTGTCGCGAGATGAAGGCACAAAAAATTTATGTACTTGTCGCAAGACAACGCAGATTTTAAAACAAGTGGACCTGTATAGCATAAAAACTGTCTTAATTCAGTTGCTTTAAAACGCTTAAGTTCATGCAATGTACGCGGTTTTCTAACAAACTCACATGGTATATTGATCTTCTGTGCAACTAACATTTCTGAAATTTCGGTTATTTTAGCAAAAGGTAATTTTTGTTGTGGCTTTCCATTAACCCATAATAAAAGTAATTTTCTCATAACTCCTAAATATATTAAGTGCATTGTGGATCAAGAGAAATATTTTTAATCATATGAAAATTTGGTATAGTCTCAACTAAAGGTACACCATTATTATAGTGATCTTCATCAATTCGTCGTCTAAAATCTAAATCATTTCTTAGTCGGAAATGATTGACGTCAGAAAAACAAACACGGTTGTTAACAAAATCTCCTTCGATATAACATTTAGTACACGAACTGTATCCTGTATGACCTTTTGTATATAAAATAAATGATTTGGCTGGTGCATCACATATAAGAGCAAGTAAGGTAAATAGATATAGTCGCTCATTAAAATAAAACCCATTTTTAGTTAGTTCTATCATCTCGTCTATAAAATGTGTTAAAAATTTATTAGCGTTGACATTTACGCACAAATTGATAGATTGTAAACCATTTAAAAATTTTATTTTTTTCAATAGTTTAGTGATTGCTACTGAAACTCCGAAATGATAATAGTTACCAGATTCTACAATTTTTATATTTAATTTTCGGGGTGTACTAAGTAGTATTCTTGATTCAAGAATACTACTGTTAGGGCAGATTAGCATTAAAATGACTATTAATAGAAAATAATAAAGAATTGAAAGCAACATGAGAAATTTGATAATGAGTTGCCCACTTCGCCATAACCTCTCCAAAAGTTTCTGTAATTCTGCCAAATATCAATTTTGTATCATTTATGTTTGACGCATCTGCATTTTCTTCCTCGTTTTCTGTTGCAGAAAACTCTGACTCTGAATCAAAACAATAAAAGTTTACGTTACGTTATTTTGGCATTTTAGATCATAAACATATAAATTTTGCTTATTAATTTTTACTATGTTACATGAAAAAGAGCAGTTAGCAGGGTATTTCTGTTCAACGTGTGTATTACAAAACCTGAAAAAATATAATTTTGGTTTATATGTATGAGAAACATGAACTTACTTTGATTTTTTTTCATTAGTTTGTTGACTGACTTAAAGATGTCATCGTGTAATAAAATTGCCCATAAAATGTAAAAACATTTTTTTTAAAATAAAGTTATTTTAAATCCTACCGTCTTTGCTCGAAGATCTGGAAATAAATAGATTGTCTTGCTGTCCAACGACCCTTTCAAACGCTAATCCTAAAACGTAAAAATGATGTTCACTTTTTTCAATCACACAGAAATTAATAAGAATAGGCGCATTAACACACATAATAACAATTAGCAGTACTTATCTTGTTATTAGATAAGAATAATATTTAAATTTTCATATTAGACTACAGTCTTTATATTATAATTGAATAATCTGTATATAATTGAATATTCGTTATAGCTAAATCCCTTTTCTCAGCAGCTTTCCAGAGTGCAAGGATTATTAATCCACGGTACGGACTATCAAGGTAAGCTCGAAATGCAATGATATCTTTGTAATGACTCCCCAGTAACACGAGCCTCTCACTTGTAGACCAGGTATGATAGACAAGTTCATATTATTAGATTATTTAAATTTAGTTAGTCTGAAGAATGCTAACTAGTTATATATAAACTAGTTATACATAATATTTCTAAGATAGTATAATATCTCAGATAATATATTATTTAATAACGAAATGTGACTACAATCTTGAATTAGTATACGTAATTTGTTATGTCAGTTAACAGCTGTCACTATTACGCCAAGTCATGCTTGATACACCTTGTATATCAACTCTCTACTAAAAGTGAAACCTCCTGTATATAAATTATTTTTCAAATGTTTGATTGTAAGACAATCTTTACAAATCAAAGCAATTGACTACTGATTTAGATTGACAATGACTCTATATTAGATACCAATAATAATTAGTAATGGTCAGTAGCGCAACTAGGGACGGTTAGGTGGCTGTAAAAACCCACCCATGATGAATTTCAGTGTTTAGCGCCTTTTTCAGAAATTAAGGCTCCTGTGCAGTGAAAAGAATTTTCAGATTTGGATTGGTCCCGCAACCCAACTTACACAGTTTTATGACATGGCCAGTGACTGACACGTAATAAACCAATAACTACATAATCATAATATAGTTGAGTCGAACTTGTTGATTTACAACACTACCTGATGTTTGAAATTTAAGATAACTTCTCCGAGATGTTTTGGTAGAATCGTTTAGATAATTTAGACTAGTATAATTCGGTAAAAATAGAAAAAAATTATTTATTGTAAATTGTGCTCATTATATTTTTTTGAAAATATATAAGACTATGATGATAATTATTATTTACAATAAACATTGATTAGATTCTGTTGAAATCTACATATAAACTAAAACTTTATAAATTACATCTACTTATACAGAGTGGTTTTTAAAAAAACTAAGCTAAAAAAATGCCAGGCTCTGCAGTATTTTTATTTACACCTCGATTTTAAAAATTTACAACAAAATATTTAAAAAAATTATAGATTGTCATCTCTTTGCCATGAAAACTAATATCGTTCAAAATAAATATATATATATATAATATATATATAATACCATCTAAATAATGTTGTTAGCCGTAGATATCCCTAATAGGCAAATTGCGCTTTAATCTAGAATCTAACAGTTCAGGTAAGAATGATAACATATAAAAATTTTGCAGCTTGTCAAACATAAAATTTTTCCAAAAATTTCTATCGCGAGAAATTATTTCGCAGTGATAATCTTTCTGGGTGTATATAAAAAAATAACAAAATTCTCTATTAGTAACTTCCAGCTGTCCCTGAATTTGGAACATATAATTATCTTTTGGCTTTAACTTAATTTTATTGTTATCGTCTATTATGCAATACGAAATTTTTTTTGATATAATTGCTTCGCGCACTGTCATATCTTTAGAAGCATACAGACATTTAATTTCTAATATAGCATCTTCATCAACAAGACCATCTGGTGAAGCACCTAAAAATTTATAGTCCGGATGAATAAAAATACCACAAGAATTGACATCAAACTGGTATGTCTGTTCAAATAAATCTCGTGCATGGATTTCATTAGATATTCCATATTCTAATGACTTGCAACCGACTTTTGAGCAAGAATATAGTAATGATTTAACAAGATTGGCGGTTGATGTAGTCGGACGCATTTTACATCTTCGGCCAAAATTGCTGGCGGTTAGACGAAAGTATTATTGTTTAAACCACTCAGGATTTGAACTTTGTCCGCGTGTAATTTCTTCAACAGTTTGAAAATTTACCTTATTAAGATTTTCTAAATACAAAGAAATTTGTATCGACATCATGCAATAAACTAGAAGCATGGCTAGCTACTCGATTGACGTAATTTTCAAAGTCTGAAAAAATCGTACTTTCTTTAAATATATTATGTATATAGGTTCTTTTCCCCAGGCTTCTGGCCTTTGCAAAAATATTTATATCGGTTATTTTCATCTTTGCAGTTATCATGGCAACCCAATATGTGCTTAGGACTGTTTAAAATATCCTCTTTTAAATTATTTATTTTCACATAAGTAGGAAACGTTTCTGTCCGCCTATGTTTAACAGCACTTACTATAGCAGTTCTAAAACGTAAAATACTAGTTCGTATAAATAATTTTAGCACATTTTCAACCCTTGAGCTGTTAGATAATTCACGAATTTTATTGCAATAATTGCGAAGAATGTGATTCCTAATACATTCAATTTTTTCTACAAAATAGTTTGGTCCATATGGTTTAAAATCCCTAATTTTTTTATAAACGCTGCTATCACCGTCTCCAATTATTTTATTATATTTTAAGCCATGCGTTTTCAAAGAACACAAAAATCCATCCACAATGATTTGTGATTCCATAGAGGTTGATGTTTTTTTCCAATTTTTACTGCAGTTATGGGTAGGGATGTCTCTTTTGGCAACTACATGTTTTTGACAAACACGACAAAACTTGTTTAAATTTATTTATTATTTAACATCAATTATAATATAATTATAATTGAACTATTTTATCTTATATTGAAAAACGAATAAAATGAGCTACTCGTTGTCTATGTGCCTCTCACCTTGTTAAGATTCAACTAAATTCAAAATTCACTTCGGTCAGAATATTAGCAGGTAAACACTGTGTAGTGAAGGTGTCTTTTAATCTCCTACCACCATAAATTAAAAATTAGCTACCGGCACTTCAAGCAGAGAGATGTCGTAAATCTTCTCACGTTTAGACGAATTTTTGTGTCTAGCGAACAAAATGAATATTTTGTTTTCTTGATTAAATCAAAAAATAAGGCAAAATAAAAAAAAATAAAAAGAGAGCAAGATAGATATCTATATCATTGCTTAGATGCAACAAAAATAAATATGCTACAGTAAATGCTTTCGAAGAAAAGTTGAGTCAAAAGTTTTGACATATTAATTATTTCCCTTACATCTAGCAATTTTTTTAAAAATCTGATAGCAAGGCGCGGTAGATTATTGTATTTTAGATAAGATGAAAATGCGGAATTTTCTTCAAATTTAAACTAAACCGAAATAACTTGCATCAAAAATCAGTCATTTTCATGTCTCAGCGCATAGGAGTGCTGAAGAGCCTTAATATTTTGTGAAACATCTGTTGCGTGCAGATGCTAAATTATTCGTTTCCAATAAAAAATCAAACTTTACTTTTTGTATTTACACGTTGGAGATTTTCTTTCAAATTTGTTCTTAAAACTTCCACATGTTGTACATCTTGAAATAATAAATAAACTTGACTTGACACTATTCTTTAAACAAGATAACAAAAGAAGAATTTCTATCATTTAACCTTTTTCATGCTTTAAAGTAGTTGATGGGCTGATATTCTTCTATAGTCTTTTTGGTCAAAAGGTTCATTGTTCATACGCTCTTTGTTCACTTTAAAAAGTAGCTTGACCTGATTTATCCTATTTGACATTTGTACAAAAGATTATATCATTAAATTTATTATTTCTAACATTACATACTGGTTTACATATTAGAAGAATTTATTATTTATAAAATAGTTATCAAATAAATATTAAAAACATTTATACAAAATTTATATTTAAAAATGGCTTGCTTAATGATAACTGTTACAAAAAACCAAATACAACTGATGCGAAATTATAAAGCTTTCTTTCAGTATGAGACATTTTGACATGAATTTGATCTTGTGATGTGGGTTTACCGATTATTAGACAACATGAAGACGGTAATGTAAATGAAAGCCCTTTTACAAAAAGATAAAAAAAACCATTTAACAAAAATCGCTAAGCTTTTTAAAATTAAGTTTTATTTTTTAACACTGCATCAAATTAATGTAGCTTTCAAAGGCTGCTTAGAAAAAGTTTCACTTTTTAAACTTTTATATTCAAAAAATTCTAGCGGTAAAACAAAGTTTTAAAATTTTTTAATGTTATATAAAGATGACTTGCAAAGTGCGGAAAATATAAACCAAAAATATAAAGAGTTCAAATTATTATTTATTTTGGTTTTTTTTAAATAATTATTAAAACAACCCAAATATATCGAATGTATTACCATTTTTAATCTCAAACGATTTAACAGAATGTTACCCTAATTTGGTTTTCCTATATAAATTTAAAATTTTTGCAACATAACAAATAAGCAATCGATTAAAATCATATTTAAAAATTATTTGCGGTATTGAAAAAGAGCAGGTGAAAGCATAAATTTCGATGTGAATAGAAATTTTAAGAAAATTAAAAGACGGAAATCAAATTTTTGAATGTTTTATTGTAGCTTCTTTTTAAATTTTAAATTATTTGTTTTTGTTTTTATTCCTTATTTGTAAAATTTATAGATAATGTTTGAATAAACAATGGTATAAACTTGAAATATCAATCAACTATTTATTATTGTTGATTTTATTGTTAACAACAAATAGTATAATTTATATTAATTGACTGATTTATTATTTACCATGCCTTTAATAATGTAAAACCATTTGTGTAAATTTACAAAAAAATTGATGAATATACTCAAGCGCCTTTTTGGGAATAACACACCTGTCTGTTGTCACTACTAGTTGCGCCACTGCTAATGGTACTTTTGTCACATGAAGATGCAAACTTAACAAAATATATTATGACAATAAACCATAATTAGATCTGTACATAATACAAATTAAAAATTTTGAAAAAACCGACTTCAATCTGATATTATTTTATTTATTTATTTATTCAAAATTGTTAAATTAATTAAATAATAAACTATTATATAATAGTTTTTAATTTAATATTTTAAATATGTAAAATATTTTTTAAATTTGTCACAAATTTTTATAATCAAAAACATATGTCAAAAAAAGCGTTAATAAAAATAACTTAAAAACTACTGGTCAGGTTTTGATCAAATGTAAATGGAACCAAACAGCAGTTTCCCAATAAAAGAAGAATGATCAAATTTGGTTAACTCAAAAAAATGTCATGATGTAACACACATAAAAAAAATACAGTCGAATTGAGAACCTCCTCGTACAGCCTAAAAAAAAACGTTGTATTTTTAATTTTTTGTCAAATAAATAAAATATTTATTTTAAGTAATATTATCAATCCAATTATTAAGATAATTCGATCTTATTTCTCTATTTAATAAGTTCTTCATAATTTAATTAATTTTCGTATTTTAATTTACCAACTTGGATTGGATTTGTCAGATACCTACAGATTTAAAAAAAAATTCTTTAAACCCATTGGTTCTAGTTACAGCCATACAATTACATTATTTTAGAATAATGTTTGTGTTTAAAATAGAAGTTAATTCATTACATTTTTGGCATATTTTTGTTTGGGCAAATATCATCATTAAGACTAAGTTTCAAAGTCATTTAAACCGTTACTAAACTCTCCTTCTAATTGGCCTTTCTAGATTTAGATGATATAAAAACCCGTTAATTGTTCTAAAACAATTGGTATTTGAGGCTACATTAATTATATCTGAAGATTAATTCTATCTACTGTCGTTCTCTGCCAAATATTGTAAATCATTTACTGTACGAATATGTGCTTGCATTGTGTCAGACACCTCAAATTTTAATAAATTTCTCACATTTTGCAAAATATATCAATTTTTTACACAGCCTGCCTTCGGTCAAACCAATTAAAATATTGATATTGGAATATTTTTACCTAAAACTATTGAAAAGCTCTACTTTATAACTAGGAATTTTGAGTTCATTCTCTGTAATCGGTCAGTACTATAGAAAATGCAGCAACGAGGTGTAGCCAGAATAACTTTCGCCTCTAGCGTGGTTCACACGTCGAGATACCGTGCTTGTTCTCATTTGTATTTCCCTGTCCTGATGACGCTTCCCCCGATGGAGTGCGACAATTTCATGAAACGTCGACAATTTCATTAAACTTTTCGACACGGTCTTTTCCGAAAGATGTCAATATTTCAACACTATAGAAAATGTTAATATTATCATTATATACATATTTTAAAAAATTCCTATTTGGCCATTTATTAAATATTTGGTTTTGATCGGTTTAAATTGACTTTTTATTTTATATTAAACATAAAACTTTTTATTTACTGTAAGACCATCAAAATACTTTTTAAACTGATAGAGAGATGTTGCGTTAACAAAATGGACCTCATTTATTAAAAACTCTGTTTGTTAAGGAAGTGTTGCTTATTAGTTGTTTTAAATAATAGCTCTTTCATAAGTTATGGGGTTTGTCTCTCCAACTGTTGCCTGTTTTTCAATGTGGTAAAAACATTACAAAACTCAGGAAAAAGAGCATTGAATAAATAACCTTTCAACAGTGGATGAAGATGGATATAGAAACCCTCTTTTTAACCCCTAAGTCGTTCTGTGAGTGGACTTTAGACAGCTCTTTTATGTAGCAAATACATACTTGGCTTTTGAGTTGTAAAAACCAAACTACATAACAGTACATTTTTGTGTGTTTAATGAGAGTTTCCACTTTTTACACCTCTCTGCAACAAGGTTTAGTTTGTTCTGCAGCCCACTTTTGACGAACATCCAAATAATTTTACATCATCTGCGGCCCGTCGATAGACCAGCAAGACGGAGCCCCGGCCAGCAACTAGAAGGTCGTAGGATCAATTCCCTACTGAAGACTACACGCTGTAAAAACTTTGTAAAAAAAAAGTAGAAACAATAAAGTGTACTACTTTTTTTTTTTTTTTAATAATTTTACATTATCTGCGGAAGTAGAATATCCAGTTTGTAGTGATAGTAGATAGTCGATATTGTGTATGCAATACATAACATTGGGCCCAAAACAGAGCCTTGGGGATCACCACTGGTAAAGGGTCTATCAGAGAATGTGCAACTACCTACACAAACCGAAAACGTCGGAGATTTAGAATTAAGGCACATACCTTCAACTCCAAAAAGTTTCAGTTTATGCAGTAACAAACCGTGTCAAACCGCGCCAAAAGCTCTACTAAAAAATAACATCGAGAGAGGCATATTGATCCAAAACTTTTATTCATTAATTAACTGAGGAAATTAGGTTGGTTAGCACCGAACGATTAGGCGAAAATCTATGTTGTTGATGTGGAATAATATTATTCGCAAAAAAGTGTGGCAGCAAATAGCTCGCTATCAATTTCTCCATCATTTTGCATACGGTGCTTGTAAGTAAGGCTGATGGGTCAAAAATTTTTAGCGTACCGTTGATCGCCTTTTTTAAAAATACGAGCTACTCCGGCTTGACGCCGTTGATTGGGTAACAAAGCGGTAAAGAACAATGTTTTAAAATTTTTTTGTTATGGTCCGACAAGGTGGCCGCCAGAAATTTTTAAAATTTTTGAAGAAAAGCGACCTTGATAGACACAGCTATACTGTATTAATTTTCAAGAAAGAGTGCATTAAATCAAATGCATGCAGGCTCCACGTGATCATATCTATGAAGTGGGAGATGGTCGACGATTTTTCAAACAGGGCAGGCCGCAGAAAAAATCGTTTATTCCATTTTAGATCAAGTTATTTTCAATTCATCGGCTTAAAATAATATATTCAAAATCATATTATTTTTACTAGTATTTAAGTGGTTACGTTAAGCCCCTTTTTCTGGGAGGATTGGAGTTCTGGAATTAACCTCAGTCTCTGTCTCCGTATCAGCACACAGAAACAGCAACGAAACAAATCCACAATGCACCTCTGTGCTTTCGGCTGCCAGCCCGGCTCAAATTTCAGAAAATCGGTATCACTCAGTCTTCATCAATGGATCACGCACTGATCACGTCCTACACATTGTTTACTACCACTGTTTCTTGAAAATAAATAAAAAGACCCAATCCACTGAAATCACTTCCTACCAACTCCAAGAAACTGCAGTGTATGCAGTAACAAGTTGTCAAAATCTTTGCTGAAATCTAAAAATATTACATCAAAAAACTAACGTTTGCAGCAAGCAGTTAATCCCGTTGCTATTAATTGTTCCATAAATTTGGAAACTGTACACCTAAGGCTAATGGGTGGTAACTTCTTGCGTCTTTAAAGAAGAGTATTTTATCAATAAATTTCGCCTCTAGCGAGGTTCACAGGTGGTCAAGTTACCGTGAGTGTCTCACCCTTATTTTATTGTCCCGATGAGGCCTCCACTAATAGAGTGCGAAACGTCAACAATTTTTTCAACCATTTCGACACGGTTTTTTCCGCAAGATGTCACTATTTCAGCATTATATCACTCTTGAAAAAGTTCTAGTAAAATTCAAACATTCACGTTTTTAATAGGTACTCAATTATTTACATTAAAAAATCACAGTTAAGAGAAAGATGCACTAGTGATGGTTTTTAACTTCAGATAAAAACCTAAAGTTTGCCAATAAACATGTCATGATTGAGAATTGTTGTGATTAGACCCTCATCATTTTCCACATTTGCATCATCTTGGTAGTCAATTTGTTTATTAAATTTCGTTGTCATTTTACCATTCATTGCCTTTATTATAGCATTGCCTGCGCAAATATCCCATTTTTTTATAGCTGTTATATGAAGATAAGCATCAACTCTCCCAGTGGCTACTTCTAAAGCCTTATATCCTACAAATCAACAAAACAATACTTTAGTTGCTGTTCAAAAATTAAAGAAAATATTACATCATAATATGAAAAAATATATATAAAAAAGTTGATCATGAAAATTAGAAACAAAATCTTGTAAGCGTGATTTACATCTACAAATATAATGTCTTTGCAAATAATACTGTCATTTACACACATCTCTGAGAGAATTAAATTGTGGCCTGACCCATTGACTACGATTTTCTTTTTTTTTCGATAGATCTTCCATTATTTACAAATTAAAATGCAGCAGACTACATTTTTTTATTGTTCTATTCTTTATTATTATTTTTCATGTTTAAAATAGTACTGTCACTTGTAGTACTAATACTTAAAAAGTCATCGCTACGGCTGAGGGACATGAGGCGTAGTTTGTGAGGTAGTTTAGAACAGTCAAATGGGAAGCGCAAAATCAGCTGTGCTTTGCCTTGACAGTTGATGCCAGCAGTTCGTTTTCAATTTGTGTGTGGTCGCTAGCGTTT
This sequence comes from Lagria hirta, assembly GCA_947359425.1. NCBI lineage: Eukaryota > Metazoa > Arthropoda > Insecta > Coleoptera > Tenebrionidae > Lagria > Lagria hirta. The sequence goes on along the minus strand of OX375801.1, from coordinate 8,967,077 downwards.
AGATTGTCTACTTTCTATTAGAGTTTTTGTGTTGAAATCAAACCTGTTTTTTTTAAACAAACTAGTCATATTACTCCACTATGTTACATATTATCATTATCATACACCTGTGTTGACGGACCCTTTATTTACCATACGCCAATGAAGTCAAAAGATCACGCAGATCAAAACCACGCCCCACGTCCCTTAGCCGTTTCGATGACTTTAAATAGCTTTCTCATTGTCAGACCGATTTTACGCTAATGCTCGCTTGCAAAAAGCCTAACAATTCGTTAGGTTTTGTGATGACAACTGCGCCAAATAGCACTAGTTTGCTGTTAATTAAGAACCCTGGTGTTATATAACAATGATCACTGCTTATACTATACAGCAGTCGAATACCTTAACAAATTTAGTGAGCTAAAATATTTTGTAATCACATGACAAAAAAAATATATAATAATTACATAATCCGTTAGTAATAATAATTTTCTCTACTATGAATGAGTTATTTTCCTCAAGTACAAAAAATTCCCCACAAGCGCTAGTGGTCCGTTAGAGACAAACATTTTCTAGCTCCCATTTAACTAAAAGTAAAAAACTTATAAACATTATTTTGACAAAAAACAACATTGCAAAAGCCAAATTAAAATTTAGCAATGTGAAAGGAGACCATAATGTAGCAACATTAAAAACATAACTTGTGTTAGAACGGTAGATAACAGAGACATCAAACAGATAAAAAAGAGAGAAGAAAAAATAGACAAAAGTGAAGAATACCTAAATCTATTGATAGAAAGCGATTATAATGAAGACCAAAACAAAAAGCAAAAAATTGTAGAGAAGAACAAAAAGATAATAATAAAACAACAGCAAAATGATAAAAAACAACAGAGAAGGAATAAGATTGATAAATATGGTAGAAGAAAATAGGTCGTAAATTTTAAATGAAAACAAAGAAGGAGACCAGAAAGGAAAGTAGATATATAGAGAAATAAAGACGGAAACTGTAACAGACTATAGAATAGTAAATCAAAAATCATAGGACAACGTGCAAAGGTTTGAAAAAGACAACAATAATATAATGCGACAGAAAATCAAAAGAAGCATATCGACGACATGCATTCAAAATGACCGAAGTCTTTAAATGACATTTTACAGGAACGTCGGAAAAACAAAACTTTTAATGTAATCAAAATATCTATTATCCAATTAGATTAATTCTATTATTATTATGTAATTTTGTTAGATATTTGTGATAAGATATTTTGAAATTCAAAACTCGCGAGATAGAACGTTTTGATAGTAGAACAAAGCCATCAAAAACTTTTGGATATTTTCATACAAGAAACTGTAAATACAAAAACTACTACTAAAAAAATAATAATAAAAAATGTAAAGTTTTATTAGCAGGGAACACAAAAATATAATATAGATATTTATGCATTAAGGGAGATATGAATGTTTTTTCTCCGAGGTTGACGTGTTACAGACCAAGGGCCGGAGGCCCGCGGTCTGTAAGTCTACCGAGGGTGAAAAACAGAATATCTCCCGTAGTGCATTAAATATTTTATTTTTTAGTATTTCATTACTGCTTTCTTAATAAAATTATATAAAAAATAACAACATCCGAGAATGCATGAATGTATAATTGCTGCAAATGCATGGTAACCATGTGTTTGAGGGTGAAAAACTTTACAGAGTCCCAAGGGAGATATGAGATACGTTTCATATATCGTATCCATGACGAAAATCAACAATATCATGTCACTAAAAAATAAATAATTTTATTATCTTTTTAAAAATGAGCCAATAATGTATTGTAAAATTTATAGCAGTCTCTAGGAATCACCGATTTCAATTCTTGCAAATGTTTATATTTCGCATTAGAAATCTTTCAAACCTCCTATAGAATGGAGAATAATCTAAAATTAGAGGCAACTTTCTGGAACGTATGGGAAGATCTTCCCAACTCTTATCAAAATCGAGTTTCACCTAAAATAATATAAGTTAGAACATACCTAATCCTGTTTGAAAATTGCACAGCCCTTACTTAAATAACACCTTCTGGCTTGTAAACAATCGATTTAATGTTTGATACGACTGAATCGTTCGATTTTTTCCCTGGTCTTATAGAATTGTATCGTTGGTGTTCAGAAGCAGCACAGTTTTTAAAAAAAGTGTATTCTAAATCGTAAGGCACTATCTGACGTGCTTAAAGTAGAACAGAGTCACAACTCCTTGCGTGTGTCAAACTTCTTAAAACTTCTGATATTAATATTTCATTGATCATTGAAAAATTAGAAAAAGCGTTTCCCAAAACACTGTTTCTGTTTTGGTATGTACATCCATCAGACCAAAAAACTATGGAAATTTGGTTTTCAGTTAGACAATTTTTTTGGAAGTAGTCAATAAATGTATGACACGAAAGTTGAAGCTTTAAGATCAGCCTTTTGGTCTTCGGAAGACCAATTACACGCTACATGCTTTGTTTTTAAATTAAATACAGTAAAGTTGTAACTAGAAAGTTTGGTTTTGTCATAAAATGCATTGGCATTCACATATAGGCTCAACTTAACAGCTTACAAGTCCATAGTAAGAGCAATAATTCTGTTTTCATCCGAGAGCTGTTTATCCATTATTTTTCTCAATTCAAGCTAACTCTTTTCGCTTGTTGTGAGCTGCCCACACTTCATTAGAGATAGTACCGACTTTATAAAAACTGCAAGTATTATATTGATCTGCCTTTAATTGATAAATTGCTAAGTTTTTCTTCTTGAATATTTGATTTAATATTTTAATGCTGTATGGATTTTTATTGTATAATTTATAAATGTTAGTCAGTGTTTGAAACACAGGTTTCAAGAATAATTTACTAGAATCTTTCCGCGCATAACACGATCACAGTTTTAGAAGGATGTTTAAAAATTCATCTAAATAGCAATAACAATTTTTGCTCTCTTTTATAATTTTTTTTTCTTGCCGACAGTTTAACTTCGGTACTTTCATGCATTCCACCACATACCAAAATTGACCCAACGCTGTTCTGCTCTCTAGATCAAAATGTATTCGAGAACATAATTCGGCAAACTTAAAGTTTTTTCTGACCATCATCGATGAAATACAAGAAAGAGACTTTACGCCTAAATTATTCTGCATTACTTGTTTTCACATTCGTAATTTGTTTTTGCACATGAGAAGAACATAAAGTTTTCCTTAATTCCACGTCATTTTTGATCAGAATTCTTCAAACACTGTTTTTTTATGTTCTTCGGTTATTTCGGAACAATGTCTTGTCTTCGCCAGTGGCGGCTCGTGTGTTGATTGACCAGGTAAGCGACAACAATTTGAATAAATGCAGAACCGCGCCGCCCGCAAAATTGTTTAATTTATCAAGGTCAAACAGCCTAAAGCTAAAAGTTACACATTAGAATTACCTTTAAAAGATACGTTTTATAGAGATATTCCTTTTCTTCATGGAGAAACAGTGTTTTTTTTATTTAAAAAATATATTGTAATGTTTCTGTTTGTTTATCCATTTAAATATAACGGTACATTTCCACACCACCCAAGATGTTGAGCTATTACCGCGGCGAGTTATCTTTTTTTTTTTGTGAGTTATTCGCCAATAGCCCTATTCTCACTTAATAGTAAATCTTAATGAGTAAAATTTTAAAAGTTAAAAATACTAAAACATATCTAATAAACAAAAACTTATGCAAAAAAAAAACAAAATAATATAATTATATATAATTGTACAATGCACCATAAATAATGTAGTTGTCCGACAGATTATTTTTTATATTGTAAGTTAATGCGCCTATCTCTAGTAGTAGAGAAAATTTTAATTATCTCATCATAAAAAGATTCATTTTTATAAAGATCGCAAAGAAATTCTTTTTCAATTGAAAGTAAAGAAAGAGAAGTTAGTCTATGTTGGGTCATAGAATTTCTGCTGTAACTTTTTATTCTCTTTAAACAAGAAAATTTTCGTTCAACACTAGCTGTAGTAGCTGGAATCGTAGCGATCAAAACAAATAAATTATAGGCTTCAGAAAATATTTCGATCAGATCATTTTCAGTAAATAACTGCAATATCTCTACAATTTTTAAATTGTGTATCGTTGTAAATTACACTTAACTCGTTAATTAATTTCTGTTTCTCTGTGTAAATAAAGCATTTATTAAATTATGAGGAAAATTATTAGTAAAACTTTGAAATTTGGAACTATCAGCCAGAGCAAAATATTTTAAGTCTGCTAGATCTTTGAAACGAACTTCTATTTGCAGTATAACATTATCCAGTATTTCAAAATATAGCGCTTTACATTCAATAGTCGGGTTTATATTGTTAGTTAATACTTTCCGTCTTTTTGGTGGGTTCTGTTCAGTCTGTTCTATAACTGTGGACAATTTGAACTGTGCTCTTTGGTAAAAAACATCAAAATTCTCGTCATTTCTTAATTTTATTATTCTCTTTGATGCATTGTCAATTTCTTGTTGACAATAATTTATATCTAAACATTTACGTTGTAAAATAGAGAAAAGCAGATCGGTAATGTTAAAGATTGAACTATATACTCCAGTGAGAAAAGCAAATTCAAAATTTTTAAAATGATTTAAATAACTTTGGGCTCCATTTATTGATTCGACTCCTGAACTTAGATCTTTCCTTATTTTTGAAAATACGCTTATTAAATTATTCCACTCTGAATCAATAATATGAATTATTTTTGACCTTGAAGCCCATCGAGTTTCTCAACTTTTTGGAATTCTTTGACCAATAACTGAATCCAAAACAAATGTTCGTTTAGCAGACTGGTTGAAGAAGCCAGGAATAGATGTTAAGGTGCCGCAATGAGTAAAAAGAGCTTTAAAAGCGTCGCGTTTAATTTTGATTTGTAACCCGTTCCAAGATCCGGCCATAACGCTTGCCCCATCGTAACACTGGGCCACTAATTTGGTTTTAAATTCGTATAGCGCCAAAACATTTATAATAAAATTGTAAAGTGCATCGGCAGTTCTGTCTTCACTGACACCAAAAAATCCTAAAAACCTTTCTTTTATTTGACTCAATTTGTTTACAAACCGTACGCATTGCGATTTTTCGAGAATATCCGTTGTATCATCCGCTTGAATAGCAAAAAAATTAGCAGAAATTATTTCCTCCCGTATTTTACTTCTTACAAAATCAGCAACACATTCTATCAAATCGTTTTGAATTGTTTTAGATAACCCTGTAAAAACACCACCAATTTTTTTAATGTGTGCTTCAATTTCTGAATCACGTTTAATTACAAGATTAAATATTTCTCTAAAATTGCCAGTGTTGAACGAATTATCGGATTCATCTCTTCCGCGGAATGCAAGTTCTTGCTTTGCCAGAGTAACTGTGACGTCGATTAAATATGTCAGCAAAATTCGATTTTTTCTCACATCTTCATTAAATAATTTGATAGATAAAGCGCCATGCGCTTCTAATGCATCCCCAATTGTGGGGGCATTTTTTTCAAGACGTTTTAAACTTTAACAGTTCTGTAAATGGTCAATAGACTTTTCGTATTTTTTCACAACAACCGATAAATTTTTTAAGTCCGAATATCCTTGCGAAACCCAAATATTTTGCTTTAAAGTCGTCAAAAGTAAACATGGCCAACAAAATAATTTATTTTTAAAAATGCTGCCACATAACCACTTGTGGTTTTCATACCACGTATATTTAAACGACCGCAAAAATGATTGACCACGTTTCTTATCACTACATAAAATTGAAATGTTTGGCAGAGGACGGCCCAAAAAAACAATCTCAAAACGTTCCTCATTCCGGCGCTAAGAGAACGATTTTTGCATAAGGCTGCAAACAATATCGTAGGGCACATCCATCTTTTAAAATAAAATTTGCAAACTTTAAGTTGCCACTTGCCAATGAATTAAAAAAAATAAAATTGCCAAAAAAATGTGAAGGCAGCCGATTGCATCGCCTTAGATTCTTTTCATATGCCAATCTGAACGTAAAAACACTGGATACGTTCTACATGAACAGCGTGGAGCGCGCGCGTAATGATTCGATTTTCAGGCGAAAATTAGAGCCGCCTTGGACTCCTGGCTTTGGGTTGCGCGGTAGTGGAAGCCGTGGAGTTGAATTTTTTATTCACAATTATTTCTTTTTTATACTTAACAGGGTAATGAGATTTAAGATAAACTGTACAATTTACAATTATATTTTTTAAAACCATTCCTGATCTAAAAAAAAAAATATGTGACTTCGCTTTTAAACATTAGTTTGAATTACACCGTGGTTTTAATTTTCTCCCATGCCTTTGACTAGTCTTGCCTACTTTTTTTACTTTTTAAATCGTATTTGACTCCTATGTATTCTTTTCCTTAAATTCTAAGTTTTTTGTTTATTTTTCTTAGCCATTTTTAAGGCTCTGCTGTTATTTTTTGTTTTCGTGTGGTTTGTTCAAGCCTATTCACATCATTGTCATCTCTTGTGTCCATGATAGTATTTTTCTGCGGAACATCAGTGTTCTTCTTATCTGAATGTGTGATAATATTAGGATCACTGCAATTTGTTATACTTTTATTTGTACTATTATTTCCAAGATCTGTAGCTACTATCAATTCTACCGATTCAGCATTTTTTGGTGATTCTACAATGTTAATGCCAATAAAATCTATCGGAATGTCTTCTATATCCAATTCTGTTGGAACAACATAATTGCTTATAGTCGCACATGCCTGAATATAATTGTTATTACTATTATAGTTGTTTAGAAAACTAGTGCGTAAGTTATTGTCTTTTGTAGTTATATGAACATTGTCTGTGTCACTTTTTTCAATATTATGCATAGCATATTATTAAGTCCTAACTGCAATATTGCCCTCAAACGCGAAGACATTTTTAGGTCTTAATAATTGCTTCATGTGAAAACAAAAAGTCTTATCTCTTTATTATTATTTTTTTTAATTGGTGCAGAATGTCCCATATGCACAAAATGAGGTTAATGTAATTTGTGAAGTAAATTAATGATAGAGCTAGAAAATAATACCTCAGGTGCCTCAGTAACATAAACTAATTTATGAGAAACCGGAGTAAATACATTATCAAATAACAACGATTAAAACAATCTAAAAATAACCATTCCCAATACAGTCTGTTCACGTTATTTCAATTTAACGTATTTCAATCTATAACAATTTTTTACAGTTAGGACAGTTTGCAGGCGTAGCGTTAGGTATTATCTATATTACTATGTAAAAATCTTATTTTAAGTAAAATTTGAGTTAGGACATTTTGAACGCATGTCGACGATATAGAAAACATTTAGATGAAAAAAAATTGCTGCAAAAAAATGTAGAAACAATGGTGAAAGAACTAGAAATAAAGATAAAAAAACGATAGTTAAAAAAAAGTTTTGAAATTAAAAAAAGAGGAAAACAATAAATGGTAGAATAGATAATGCAAAAAACGAAAAAGTTAAAAAAACATTGAGAGAATGGAGAGAAAAAAATAAAAAATATAACAAAGAAGTTTACATGAAAAAAATAGAAAATATACAGAAACACAAAAGACAAAAAAGAATAATTGCAATAAAAACACAAAATTAAATATATAAATGAAGAGAAAGAGGAAAAAAAAGATAACAAACAAAATAAGAATAGAAAAATGACTAAACCTTAAAAAAAACTATTCGAAGAAGAGGCACAAACAAAAAAACCGGGAAAAAATAAATCTACTTAAAAAAAAGAGAGAAAGAAGAAATAACAAGAGAAGAAGTAGAAAAAATACAAATAAATTTAAAAATAAGAAAATCACCAGGATCGGATAGAATACCGAATAAAGCATGGATGTATGATAGTGAAAAGGTTAGAGAAAGACTAAGAAAACTGTTGAATAAAGTGTGGAAAAGAGAAGAACTTCGCCGGTAGTAGACTGAAGAAATAATACCAATCCACAAAAAGGAAAAAGATAACGAAAGTAACTACCGGGGAATAACTCGTCTCGATACGATGTACAAGGTGTATGCAATGTGTGTGGCAGAGAACTTAAAAAAAAGATGTAGAGAAAGTGGAAGGATTACCAGATTGGCAAGTGGGATTTAGAGAAAGAAGAGCGCCCATAGCCAATGTGTATGTTTTAAGTGCAGTAATAGAGAGTAAGTTAGAAAAGGAAGGAAAAAAAGTATGTGAGATGTTTGTAAATTTAAAAGTAGTCTTTGACAAGGTAGATAGAAATAAGTTATAGAGCTACATGAAAAAAAGAGAGTAGCGAAAGAAATAGTAGAGAAAGTTAAAAAAATATATGAGAAAACAAAGTGTGAGGTGAAGGTAAATTGAAAAAAAAAAGAATAATTGTGAACAAAGAAGAGTCTTAGACAAGAGTGTTATTTGAGTCCACTACGGTTTACAATATATATGAGTGATATAAAAGAAGTGCTAGCAAAAGGACAAGAGAGAGAAGTGATAGTGGGTGGTAGCGTATGCAGATGACATAGTGAAGAAAGTGAGAGAGGAAAGAAGCAGGAGGAGAATGATAAAAGTCACAGAACGGTACATAGATAAGAAACGATTTAAAGTGAATAAATGTAAAACAAAGATGATAGTGTTTAACAAAATGCTAAAAAAAAAAGTAGTTTGGAAATGAGAAATAAAAATAGAGCAGGTTAAAGAATGGAAAGAAAAAAAAACAGATATAAACCGCAGGTGAGAGCACTAGTGAAAAAGAAGAACAAAGCATGTGCAATGGTGTGGGGAATGATAGAAAAAAGTTTGAAATAGGAATTACAATGTTTAAGTCTGGTGAAAAGTATAATGTTGTAAAGTGCGGAAATTTGAGGATAGAAAAAAAAAGAAGAGATAAAAAGAGTGCAAAAGAAATATCTGAGATAGATGATGGAATTGAGCAAAGAGACTCCAAGATATATAGTGAGAGAGAATGAAAAAAGGAAAGAAAAAAGAATAGAAGCAGAAAAAAGAGCAGTAAAGTTTGAGGGCAAAATAAGAAGAGAAATAAGTGAAAACAAGTACAACAGAGGTACATTACTCTAACTACAAAAGAGTTGCCTAGATTCTTAAAAAGAGAAAATGAGAGAACAACAATGATTTTAGATAGAGAAAAATGAAAGAATAAGTAGGATGTGTGGAAAAAAAAAAGAAACATTAGAGCACATGATGAAGGACTGCTTGGAGGTTAAAGAAAGCAAGCTGGAGAAAAAGAGCATAATGAAAAAAAAAGAAAGAAAGAAGGATCAGAATGCAGGACGTTCATAATAAGAAAGAGAGAGAGAGAGAGAAAGATTAAACAAGACCGGGAATGAAGTAGAATGAGTGAAAAAAAATTGAAATAAAAAGAAGAAAAAAAAGATAAAGCAAGCGAGAAAAAAAATTAAATTAAATTTAATGTTAAAAACTGAAGAAAATAACTCAAATAATTATGTTAACAATGTAGGTAGAACAAATAGTTCAAATAGTACATACATGAATATTATTCTATAAAATTTTCCTAAAACAACTCACCTGCGCCGGCTGCTACTACAAGATCGTATTTTTTAATACTGTTTTCCAACTTTTTCCTGATTTCTCCGCTGTGAGACCTCGATATAATTATTTTCAGGGCTTCGGTACTGTTTCTCTGTACAAAAACAATAAACAACATGGTAAATTAAAATAATCTATACTTACTGTAAACTGAAGGTTAGGGGACTTAGCTTGTCCTACCCAAGCCCAACTTGTCTTTAAATTGTCTCTAAGAAAGGGTTTGTGTATTACACCAATAATTGGTTTTCCTTTCACAGCCACACATACCATTGTCGTCACGTAGTCATAAAGAGATTCTGAAAAAGAAAACCAAACATATTTATATCAAAATTATTATTCGTGTGAATACTTCTTTTAAGAGAAAAACAAAAAAAAATAATCAATTAGGAGATGATGACCACATGGAAATTAAAAGATCTCTCAAGATTAAATAAAAAACTTTTTGGTAAGTGGTACAAATGTGTTAATAGTAGAATAAGAGCCGATAAAGTATATTACCACATATAAACAATTGATGACATAATATTCTTCTCTCATTCTCATCTCATTCTTCAAATTGTTCAAAACTTTATTAAGAAATCATATTGTATGTATTATATTGACTGGATCACACTTTGTATCTTGTTATTTGCATTTAGTTTTAATATGTGTAGCAAACAATAAATATTTTTTTGCAATACCTGCTTCGTAAGTCAACATTCAGAACCAAATACTTCACACAGTAAGGGATACTTTTTAGACACATGCCTCTTTCGTAGTATTTCACTCACAGTATTACTAGTACTGTAAGTAATATTAATTCCCAACGTGTGATATTCATGCTGTGTGAAGGCATTTGACCAGAAAACCATCTATGATCATGAGAGCCAGAATAAGACAACAAAATAGACGTTTAGCATTTTAGGCGTCGTTTTTATTAAAATTAATATAGAATTTGATAAAATGATCATTGTATCTATGTGAAAGATTTATGATACTCCTAAGAAATACCTTCCTGTGTTCTTGTTTTCTTAGTAACGCATATAGTCGATGCCATATAAAATTATATTCGAATTATACGAGGAAGTAGAATCATCTTCATTATTATTTATTCTGAAAAATAAAATAATTTTTCTTTTGTTGTAGAAAAAGTCGGTAGTAAAACACAGCCTTATCTCTGTAGAGAGTCACGAGCCGCCACTGATTTAAACTAACATTTGGTTAACATTAAGATTTTGGTAACATCTAGGTTTGTTATATTGGTGACAGCTGGCATTCGACGCTTTTCTTATGAGATCGTAAGCGCCATATTCTTTCTTATATAACGGTTTTAATTTTACAAATTCATTGATTTTAGATTCCATATTGAATATTAGCAGACAAATTATACAATATATATATAAATGCATGTCAATAATAAATTAAAATTACTCCCTAGATTCAAGTTGATTTATTAGGACGATGGCATTTCAGATCGAAAGCAAATATTGTAACCATGTCAATAATATATGATAGGCGGCTTATATTAAAACTATTGTTTCATAATAATTTATATACAAAGTAAAATGCTGAAATATAACTTGAATAATTGAATGACCCCGACGAGGATCATATGGCATTGTAAGATAAAGAGAGAGAGTTTAGTCTTTAGCATCCCTGAAAAGGTTGTGCGGCAGTTAGAAAACTGAGATGATGTGGCATTGCATTTCAGACTGAGGATAAACTTCTTTCACATCTGTAGGCATTTACCGGCTGCTATCCGACTAACTGACTAGCTCTTTACTTCCTTGAAAAGTAGCAAAGAGGTAGAGAGGTGAGCTGGAGCCCGTTAACCGCTATAGTTATGTTCTTGTCGGTAGATAAAAAAGGTTGTGGATTTCCCTGTAGCCGGCATGGCAGAGTATTGCGTTGTAAAACAAATATTAAGAGCAGCGATCAATGTGATCACTTTAAGTGATATTTGTTGGTAATACATGAAATTTGCAAGATACATAACACTCTTACGAGGTATTTGAGAAAATCTATCTTTTATTGCAAAAAACATTTCTATTAAATTTGTTTCGATTATTTTCAAATTTAAAAGCAAATGATTAATGTTATTACTTGTTACTACTTATTACCAACCCACCTAGGCAAAAGTCCCTAATAGAATCAAAACTGCAGCAGTCAAGTGTTAACATAAAGCGGTTGATTAGTAGAAGCGTCTAACGTCATCACGATTGGAACGAGAGACCGAGGGAGAAGCCGGGCAGTTTGGTTAAAATCTTCCATAGTTACGCATGTTTTGACTGTACCAGAGACTTTTATTATTGGAATTAATTAGTTTCATTATTAAATAGTCATTAAGTTTACACAAGGTTCAAAGTAAATAAAATAATAAAAATAGTATATTAGACTTGTTTAATAAGACGTATGTCACACTAGTGTTTTTATTAACACACTCGCGTGACAATACGTCTAATTAAACTCGTAACAGATTTTTATAAATGGTTCTAAAAACGCAGTTGGCGTAGGAAGTGTGCCGCCTCTTTTACTTTGTACATAGATCGTTCAAGAACACGTATCAGACGACTCTAAGTGACAGATGACAAATCACATTAATGACCAGCGGGAATCATAGAATAAGTGAGAACTGTCAAATTACAAATTTCATTTCAACATAGCGGTATTTTCAAAATTCACAGCTAAGTGCGTCCTTAGATTCATCAAGAGAAACCCTGTATAATAATATACATTATTATTGAAATATAATTACAAATGTATTTATTAAATAAAGTAAAGCAAACTGAACTTACCTGTGTACTCGTGAGTTGCATCTAATGGATCAATCCAAACTGTAATATCTCTTAAGTCCGCCCAATTATCTTCTACACTAGGAACTAAATCAGTGATGTCAGAAAAATCAATGTTTTGATTCTGACTACATTCAGTCTTTGATTCTTCTGAAATAATCTTTAATGTAGGATATGCATGTTTTAAAGTTCCCAGCATAGCACAATGAGATAAATAATCAGCAGTAGTCACAGTATCTTCAAGTCCCTCTTTCGTGAGGCCTTTGCTTTTAATGTTAAGTTTGTCTTTACTTGCGATTACTTCGATTCCACCATTCTGAGCCGCTTTAATGCCAACTCGTAAAAGTTGTTTCAAATTAATCTTTTGTGTCGCTTGCTTTCGATCACCTGAACTTCCTGTGGTGAAGTATATAAACAGAATCAATAATGCCCCAAAAAGAAGGCAAACGCCGGTTTTGTTCAAATGGACGACACCTCCTAAATTCATTTTATTATTTATGTACTCCAATGCATGATAAATCAACGGTTTCTTAAGTTTTTATATGAAATAACTGAAAATTAATTTAAATTAGATACTTCCATAATTAATGTGCTTTATAAATGACATTTTAAAATTACCTTGAACTTAGTTCACATAGACTTGGCTTCATGACTAATAAGTTTAAGCTGATAGGTAAGAAAACAATAATAACTTCATAACAATAACCAAAGGGCCAAGGTTATTATTGTTAAACACGGATCAGCTGTCAGGGGTGGTAACACTGCGTAACGTCTATGTCACTCGCGTATTGGGAGAAATCAGTAAATTGGCTGACACCTTGCGGACAGTTTTGCAAGCTTTAAATAAAGAAACACAATAGATTATTTGTTTTATCTTGGTTGTATAGTACAGGGTGTATAATATTAACAAGAATCAAAAGCGGCTGTGTTTTTTTTTTGGCAGCAGATCTTAGATCGGTTATAAACAACTGTTTGTCTAAGAAAGCGCAGTAAGGTCAAAAAAAGACAAATAGTTTAAGGAAAGTAATGCGACTAGACCAGATAATGCGTTTTTTGCAGTTAGAACCCTATAGATGATGCCCAAGGCACACTTTATAGACGATAAAATTGTAGAAAGGTTCAGAGACTCACAGAGACGAGTATAGTAACAGCGTTGAAGGGAGCATAACAACAGCTTAGAGAGTGAAGAAGTAATGACGTAATAGTGTTTCGTAGCTGTCTTATATTGAAAACTTTTCAGAAAAAAAGCGAATTGTATCTTTTGGCACATTTTAAAAGATCCAGAGTGTAGTTTTGTGTTAATTCTTGTTTAGACAATCAAATTCAACAAGTGGCTGAATAGTCTTGCCGACCTGGATTCTTAAATATGAAGAACAACTCATTTATTTTCAGTGGCTCGTACCTTGAATTAAAAAAAAACAGATGTCGCTCAACTCTTTTTTGATGAGTAATCCACGGCTTGGATCTTCAGATCGTCGAAAGCTGGATTTAAATCGATCAAATTTGGAAATCGCTAAAATAGCAAGCTGCTTGTCAGAATAGTGACCAAAACAAACTGCGTAACTATTTTTTTTTAATTTCTATCCAATATTTCTCTATTAATTCACTATAAAATTAGTTTGATTTTCTGATATCAATGATCTTTTTTTTAAATTTATTTTAATATCATTTAATAAATTAATTTCGTTTTCTAATTGTTTCTTTAATGTAATCAATATTTGTTAGTTTGTTATAATGTTTAATTTCTCTTTAATAAATTAATTTTTGTGATTAAATGGTTAGCTCTATTCCCTAATTTCCAAAACGGCTGAATCAATTCTGACAAAAGTCTCTTGATCGGATAGCTGATCTTGTGGAATAGCTTAAGCTACTGTCTATTTATTTTGACCAACGGACCAACTTTCACTGGCAGATAACTGATGTTCTATAAAGTAATGTTAGCTCTTTAATTGGAATTCTTTCTAGCTAGTAAGTTATAAATAATGAAACTCATGTCTGCATGTTGTTTGTTTATTCAAGTCTTACAACATATTTTGTTAACAACAACTCAAAATATGTGTGGATGACAGGCACTATTAAAGACTGTTATTTTTATCTATGAAGATAGTTTATAAGAATTTTCTTATAGGTACATATAATAAATAAATTCTATTAAAATTTTAAAACTAACAGTTATCAGCTTCAACACAAAAGTTCAATAATCACAAGACCATAAGTAAATAGAAACCTCATACGGAATCATCTGAAAATAACATTATTCAATAATTAATGTCATAAAGCTCCAATGCTCTCAGAAAGGTACAGCTGACTCATCCTTAGATGCGCTAACTCGTGATAACGATAATCTTACGCCAATTTTATCTCCGGCTGCACCACTGCGCATCTAATGTGAATAAGCAGATGTCCCTATCTCAGAAAAATCGTACTCTACCTCTAACTTTCCACCACAATTTCAATTTATGCCAGATAGTTTCAAACTTATATAATTATTACAACATTTAAGCCGAAACAGAAAACACAAACGATTATAATAAAATGCTTTAAAGAGATTAGCCGTTTACAATAATAGTGAAAAAGTTAAAATGGAAGATTTTATAATTATAAAAAGAAATTGTGGTGCAAAAAAATTATTTTATTTATAAAACTCTTACCATGATACCACCATTTTGTCTTCTTGGGATTTTTATTGCAGGTTTTTACATAGAAAGCATTATCGGGTGGTCTTTGCTGTAACATTTTGAAAAATTATACAAATTAAATATATTTTTTTGGCTGGTTTGTTGTTAAATATTTTACAAATTGATTTTTAACACTCTTACTTTTTCTTTACAACTACTGAGCATTGAAACTATTGAGAGACACACAGACTGAACTGATAAGGCTGGTGACCAGTCATCTGTTAAGATTGAAAGACAAATATGTCCGTTGCTATATATGTGTGGATGCACTGGAATATTGTTTCCTACAAAAGTAACCTAGAAAATAAAACAAAAAGTAATTAACAATAAGAATAAGAAATACGAATAAATCAAAGCAAGTGAATAACTCACAACATTCTGTTAACATTGATTGATTGTAACTTGAGGTACACCATTCTGACTAATATTATAACAAGTGAGCAAATAGATTTCAGATTAGAAAAAGCGTTGACAATATTTTGCTATATTTTTTATTGAAACATTAAAACATCGAACCTCAAATGTCACAAAATTCGTACCACTCAATATCAACTCTTATTTTTTTTCCGATAAATTATAATGGTTTTTACACGAGAAAAAAGATATTTTATGGTCGAAGCGTATTTTCGTAATGCACAAGCAGTAAATGAAGAATGATGTTATTCTACTGTTGATTGTTTGGAAGAATTTCGCATTCCCACGCAGAATATTCAAATTAATCCATTGAAATGTTACATTTTTTAGGCCTTACCTTGCGTTTTTTAGAGGACGCCATTTTATTTTTTTGATGTGTAGGGGGGGTCAGTGTAGAGCTAAAACTAAGTTTGTGGAGTCGCCACCCTTGTCCCACGGCCGCCATCTTAAAAATAGGGGTTGAAATTGTTTTTACGATATATCTCTTAAACTATTCATTTGATAAAAAAAAATTCTCAACATTTTTTGTTGCAAATTTATGTTGTAAATTTTCTACAACTTTGGTCTAGTAACTTTTTGTCGTAGAACTATAAATAAAAAACTTATAAGCGAAAATGTTAAATTTATATTTTTCTATATAAGTTTTTTTTTATCATTTTACGAAAAAAATAAATGAAACCTTTTTTGTAGATCGTTTAGTCAATAGATAAAGTTTCACAGCACTCCGAAGTAAGTACTATTTTGCAGCACTCTTGACTATATATACATAATATATTATACGTGCGTACTAATAATGCGTTATCAGAGAAGTATAGTAGAGAATTTAAATTTCAACAAAAAATGTTAACAAATTTTGTTTTTTAAGTAAATAGTTTAAGAGATATATTGTAAAAACCATTTCAACCCTTATTTTCAAGATGGCAGTCGTTGGACAAGGGTGGCGACCCCACAAACTTAGTTTTAGCTTTACACTAACCCCCCCTACACATCAAAAAAATAAAATTGCGTCCTCTAAAAAACGCAACCCCAAATGTAACATTTCAATGGACTAAATAGATTTTGTTCATGATTATGACAGACACGAATTTTACGACATTTGAATTTCAATTGTTTCAATCAAAGACAGAAAAATATTTACAACGTCTTCTCCAATCTGAAAACTATTAACTCATTTTTTAAATACGATGTGAAATAGTTTGTGGATGTGTAGAAATACGTTTTTTTGTCTACTAAGAAATTACTTTTTTTTAATTGTCTGGCTTTTAATCAAAGACAGCGGTATAACAAGAACATAATTTTGCATTTAAAATTCAGAATAGCAAAACTTATTATTATGTTCACACCTCCCTGTTCCTGAGGCACAGCCATTTTGCTAGATTCAACAATCATTACGGTTCTTGACAAGTAATGATAATAACAATATTGTTTTCTCAATAATAAAAAAATTGATGAAAAACCTCCTTTTAATTTATCAATTAGTTTAAAAGCCAATTTAAATATCAAATTAAAAAAAAACCACAAATTGTGTTCTAAGCCAAATAGAAAACAAAAAATTGTTTTTTAAAAAATCAAGCTAAATTACTATCTCTTCAAGCATCCACAATCATATTACATATTTGAATTGTCGGAATTAACATTTAAAAACATTCGAGCAATATGACATGAACATAATAATGCTGATTTCTGTATTTAGGCTAAGATTTTTAAATACAAATCTCAAATTTTGAAGTTTTCACTAAATGATATTGAGTACAAGACGCATATTTGAAATAACTAAAAGTAAAATTTTCACCAATTTTCAATTCCAAAGATCCCTAATAACCCCGACAGCAGCGAATTTTAAGCCATTTTCATATTAAAGGTATGAATAATATTACAACAATTTATAAAATCAATTACTATAAAATATGGAATTTTAGTTTTTTTTAAATACTACAACAATATCTGCCTATTGGCTTCAATTTTTGAAGCAGTTAGTAGAGCTCAATCCCAATATAATTAGTAATTATCACTTTCTAAGAAAAATTGTGAACTACGGTTCAACATTTTTGATTAAATTAAATTTAAAATCTAAATTTGAATGAACTATTTTTGCAATTGCGTCAGGTCTTTTTTTTAACTAGAACTGAATAAGAACATACCTAATTCATAATTAAAATTTCCAAAAACTGTATAATCTATTAATCAGTTATTTTCCCCAATAATTCTTTATACAAACGTAATTATTTAATGTATTCAAATGTTCGCGAGTTGTAAAATGACGAACGCACGAATAATGTATTCAACTTTTTCGCCGAGAACTGAATTTTGTCTATTTTAAAAATTCCAAAATGGTTGACAGCTCAAGTGCAAATAGTCTGTGGTTCCAGCTCGATAGATAGTTAGCTAAGTACTACACCACAAGATGGCGCCTTAATAGTTGCACAAAAATATTAAATTGTCTTTATTTTTCAAATCTATAGGTCTTATTAAGTGTGGTAAATTGTCCTAGTATAAAAGAACTATATTTATGACTAAACAACCCTTTTTTTTGTAGTTCTCTAAAAGCAGATAATTTTCATGGTATTTTACAACACGCCAGTGAGTCAAAGTGACAGATGAAAACTTTGCATGTGGAAACATTTAGATACCATAGCAGTTAACAAGACGTAAATATGCGGTAAATATAGACGAGGCCAAAAATAGCTATTATAACACCACTGTAAATAAACAATAAAATGACAAAAAAATGCAAAAAACTTATTGGAACAGAAAAAGAAACAAGGCATAAAAGCATAGTAATAGAATACATATTCTGAAATGTAGATTATAGTTTTGTGATGTAAATAAGTGCATTATACTTCACTTAACTAATGGTTATAGTCGATTTAACAACGTATAAGACTTTAAAATTGATTTGATTTCCATTCCATTTTTAAAATTTCTGGTAAATGATGATATAAAGAAAATAAAAATTTTTTTACCATTTTTATTCGGCACAGACGATAGTTCTACCACGAAGGGCAAATTTAAAATGATTTATAGTTTATCTAACGTATTTGGCTAGCAGGTAAAGTAGTTTTTAGCCTCCTGAGACGTAAACGTCAAAATAACATTCAAATGACATCTTTGTTAGGTTAGGTCAGATCAGGTCAGGTCTATGGATTTTATGAATGTAAATTGCCACCTCGCGTCCATTTAGAAAAGTTCAAAAATAAACGTCAAAATCCCAAACATGGCGGTTAGGACACTCTATTATATGTATGTATGTTTTGATGTTTAATTTTTTACTATTATTATTTTCTAACAAATTTATCGGATAAATTTTTTTATACAAATCACATGCGTTAAGCCACTTTACAGGACTCCAACTAATAAACTTAAACAAAGTTGTCGTCTTGTAAAGTGTGTCTTACCACATTTGAATGTAAATAGCTATTACAGTCGCCCTTGCTTTCTCCCACTCGCGGTGCGTAAAAATTGGCCAAATTGTCCACTTTTCAGATACGTTTATAAATTAAAATCTCCTTATACAACAAAAATATGTATACCTGTTGAAACACTACATCCATAGCTTTTTTTATTGCCGGTTGGTAAATAATGATGTTTTAAATATTTTGAGTGCCATTCACCTTACAGAGTCACTCCAAAATCGATAGAGGTAGTGACTTGTTTTGATATATCGGACTTGGATTAATTCATTCAATTTCGATAAATTTAAAAAATAACATTTTGGAATGTAAACCTCCAATCAAAATGAAAAAGGTATTGTTAGATTAAACGTATCCTTGTAGTAATCTAATCTTTCATCTTTCCAATTTAATTTTAGAATGAGAATAGGAATATTGGAGGTTCATGAACTCTATTTAATGAAAAATATAGTTAATAATTTTAAAATTGTCGGCCCAAAAGTTAAATGAAAATCATGTGCGACAACGCTCAATCATTAACGGCTTCAAATTTATTTCGCGCTGTAAAATGTAAGTTACCGCAGACGAATGTAAATAACTATTATTTTAGACTGGAGTTAGGTGCTGCAAAAACTAGAAAATACTAAATTACTGAATAAAGCCATAAACGCCAAATAATATAGGTGGCGAGTAGCAAGCAAGCGAGAAGACATCTGAAGGATAGCAAATTTCTCCTTACAATTATTTGGCTCAAAAACGTTCATTTTAATAAAGCTGTAGTGTTAATATATATTTTTTTTTATTGCAGTATGTATTGGAAAGTCAAGGATTGAAAGAAGTTCCCTAGATCTTTTTTAAATTGGATTATTTTTGACACTTCTGTTAGAAAATAAATTAATGATATTTTTATCAAATCCATTATTTTTTTACTCAAATTTAAAGAGAGTTTTTTAGCAGATAATAAGCAAATAATGAAATAGCATTGTCGTATTTCGTATACAAAATCGTTTAAAATCGCAAGGGTAAAATTATTTGTGTGAATTTAGATCTATTTACATATTGTGAAGAATAAATTTTTAGAGAGGTCGTATTTTGGACAAGATTATAGACTATAAAATTCAATGTGATACCCATTGACTCATTGACCTTCTATAATGGTAAATTCGAGGCTACAACAGACACGTTTCACCAAAAGATTAAACAAAATACGTGAACAAATTATAAAAAAAAAACAATTCTGTGCGTTATTACTAGATTAAAAATTCAGTAAAAAGCCTACAATGTCATTCTTTCAGTATCCACTTAAAACAAGGATGTGAAACATATCCCTCGAGTTAGGTATCAATCTCGTATCTTAAAATGTTGTAAGATATTTAAAATTTAGATATATTTAGAAAACAGCTAATTAGTTATTTACCTCGGGGGAGTCAAAAGGGTATTTGGTACTGAATTTGAACTGCAATTGGAACCGTTCACCTTCATACAATGTTCCAGCAGCCCCCTCCATATTAATAATCCAACTGTAAATGCGTAAATTTACTATGAATCAATTTTTGAAGACAACAATGTAAGGAAATTGACTTACTGGAGCAAATTTTGCTCTGCAAGCGTGACATCCACTGCTACTCCTGGAGGAGGCTCCTTCATCAGTGATAACAGTTCCTTCTGGAGTCTTTTCTGGAAAATGACAAATGAACAATGACAATTTATTCGAAAAAGATAAACAGATTTACCTCGGACGGCGATAATCCTGCCATTTTGAATTTATCTTTTCATAATAGTTGACAAACCTACCAGCTGATTTTGACAATAATAAACTTTTGTCTTTTTCAATTTTGGTTCATTTGCCACAATTTTTAATAACTTACTTTTTTAATGGTTCAGATTATATTGGATTTCCTCTACACATTAGAAATTTAAGAAAGAGAATACAATTATTGCGCGAGTTCGTTTAAGTAAAACATTTTGATCGTCTCATATCGGTGCTCATAATTATCATATCAGTACATGGGCCATAGAAAACTCTGACCATAGATGTTTTTAATAGAATAAAATTTGCAATAATAATGTCAAAACCACTTTGCTACTGCTATCTGTTATTTGGAATTTGTAACTAATTTTGCAACATAATCATTCGAACATAGTCGGTTTCAGTCTTGTGGCGCTTTTTGAGCATATTTATCATAGATTTACTATAACAAGATACAGCCATGCACAGGGATAGTCCGTCAAGACGTACCGTCTATTGCCCTCACTCTCAACTGCATTAGTATTCGATAGGGCTATCCTTTAGAGAGGTTCCTACCAATAGCAAAGCAGTGGACGCAAAATGACATTTATTATTTGACTTTTAATTTGACGATTAATTGAATCATTTTGACATTTATCATTGTCCTCGTGTCAAATTTTGCAAAAAAACTACAGTAATTTGTAAATAAAACATATTCAATCTCTGAAAAATTAGACATAGCAACTATTGTCAAGAAAAATATTTAATAATTTGTAAGTAATTTTATTTGCTAAGATTCAACCTCAACTTTTATTCTCTTTAATATATATAATTGAAAAACGAATTTAAGCATACACACCGATGAAAGGATGTTTTCAGTTGTGAAAGGATTATAAGGAATAGAACAAACAATACAGGATCTCATTTTAAATATAAATATTCAAAAATTGTAAATGTCAAATAAATTGACAGCGACGATCGTCGACTAAAATCGTGCGTATTCGTCTCTATTATCACTATAAAAACGTGTGCGACATACGACAAATGTGATAAAAAAGATGGAAGATGTGTTTTATTAAATATAGAAAGAAATGGAGAGATGTACCAATTTCGTTGATATGTTTTTTAAGAACCGAAGTATGTTTAGCATTCATAGCTATATCTAGTGTATTAAATCTGCACCAAATAAATGTAAGGTCACTAAGTTAACACTATGTGTTCAAGTAGCGCCATTAGTAATTTTTAAATCTATCTTTGTCGCAGCGTAACCCCAATCTGGTGACAAACAAAACAAAGTGACGTTTATAAAAAGTTGAAGTGTCAGTGATGAAAAAATATATTATATAAAAAAAACAAACGGTTTGTTTGGAAAGATGTCGAACGTCAGATTACTGAGGTCAGTCACTATCTGGTTATGTAATGTCAGTTTAAAAATATTAGCTGTCAATGTCATGGGTCAATGTGACATATATACGCATAAGCTTAATATTTTTGACGTTGAAACACTGCTGCCATTTGGACAATCAAAATTCTCTAAAGCTAGTGACCTCTTTGTCTTACTTACGATATTTGCACTTTCCATTTTTTGTTAACGTCAAATATAAACATGAATGTGTCATTTTCTAATAGCGCTACCTGAACGCGTAGTGTGTTAATCGAATGACCTTAAATAAATGCGTGCCGCAATCACCTGACTTTGTGGCACGCAAAATACTTTTTGGTGTCTGGTCTAATAGATAACGTGTTTTTAAACGTCAAATTGCCAAAAAAACAATAGTCAGCTGTTTCTAGCTTGCTTATCACTCTCAATTCAGCTAATGTGCTGTCATTAGTGTCAGTTTCGTTGTATTGTAAATGTGTTCTTCAAATTATTATACTGACCTTGCTAAATAGTTTAGCTTATTTTGGTATTAGGAAAAAATTTTTAGAAAATGGAGCATTTTTTTTAAATGCGAGCTATATTATTTTTTGTGGTTTAGTGTGTTGGCCCTGCGAATATGTACAGCTAATTTCAAAAAAAACTGATACGACTTGAAAAATATTTTTTTTATTTTGAGCAGTGTAATATCATAAGGCTGACATATTACATTTTGACTCAACAAAATTTTTTATTATGTCTAAATAAGGCAGCTAAAGGTGCGAACACACTATTATTATTTTTGCGCGGTTATTTGTTTCTAATCGACAATTCTGACAAGTTTTTTAATTTGACAGTGACGGCGACTGGTGCCCTAGAATACACTGCTCAAATATTTAAAAAACGTGCTTTAAGAGTCGTATCAGTTTTTTTTGAAATTAGCTGTACTTACGGAGCAAGAAATCTGATAGCAAAAAATGTTTGCGGTTTTTCTAATTTTAAGAGAATCTGACACTCTCGTTAATTCTTTGTCAGATTGTAACTAGTGTATGCCGGCTTTTTTACTCACGTAATTATTGCACTCAAGCATTGAACAAGAATATTTTGGTTTTTGATTTACTGGTTATTTTAAAATTTTGAAAAATTAATTAACACTAGTTCAATACTTTAATTTTAAAGACGCCTATTAATATATTTATCCAACACTTTTTTATTATAATGTAATCAACACCGGCAAATTCGAATGTCGCGGGCAAACGGTGGTCACGCGAAGACGGAAGGGAAGGAGATGTCCGAAAAGAGGCGAGGAGAACTCGGGCACTCGAGAAAAGTGGTAGCGACCGAGAGAAAGGAAAAGTGTGTGGTTCCCAGCATTTAGATTTGTGATAAATATTATACTCCTTTTTTGTAATAAAAGGGTCTTTTACAATAATGTTATAAAAATAATCTTTTTGATTGAAGTATAGGGTTTATAGCACAAGTGGTTTTATGAATCAATAATACAACGGTTTTTATAAGAAAATAGAACAATTTATTGAACATCAAAAAATAAATACATAAAATTACAATTATAAGAAACAGGAATTTTAGATAAAATCATTTGTTGAGATTTACGTTAACATTTATATTAAAAGATAAATAAAAATAATAACAAAATCGGTCTTTTACTATCAAATATTTTTTATTGGGTGCTTCTGCTAGCAACTGTTGAATATGCTCTATTTTAAAATTTTTTGATTTCTTGCACTTGTAATTTTTTGATTCGTTCTTCGAAAAAGCGACTAACTTGCTATATTGGAAAATATCTGTTTTTTTGTGAAGCTTTAATGTCGATCTTAACATGCAGTCATTCGCCCACATTGAAGAGACCGCAAATCTTTTTTTGTGCTCAATTAGCTCAAATATTTGTTTTTCTCTCTCTTCATTTTCTACATCTAAATCAATTTTCTTGTTCTTTATTTCCGCACCTAAATTTTGTTATCTGCTTTTTCTCTCTTATTTTCTCTTTTTAAAAATCTAGGCAACTCTTCTGTTATTAAACTAATGTACCTTCTAATAGTTTTATTGCATGTACCTGCTTTCACTTAATTCTCCACTTCTTTTTTGCTTGACAGCATTGTCTATCTTTTTTCTGCATTTTATTACCATTGTCTTGCTTTCTTTTTTTTTATCTTTTCTACGCTAAACCTTTCCTTTTCATAGTACTCTTTTCTTTTTGTTTTCTATTTCTTTATCTGCTTTTCTACTCACTACATTTCACTACAATATCTCACATCCTTCTCGTTCTCTTATTTTGTTCTCAAACTTTTAACATATATTTAAAAAAAAACAAGTTTTAAAGACGTTTAAAAATTTTTAAATTGAAAATTATTGAAAATAATTTTTATTTCTTATTAAAAAACTTTTAAAATAATTCAAAACATTAAAATATTTTTTTGAATTAGTTTAGAGTAATTTGTTTTCACTTTTAGTAATTTTAAAACGTAATAAGTTTTAAAAATTATATATTAGAAGATCAATTATTTTTTTTTAAATTTATAAAAAATTTTTAAAAATTTTTTGAAAATTCTAAAAAATGCTGAAAAATTATTAAATTTATTTAAAAAATAAAAAAAAATTTTAACATATATTTTAAAAAAGTTAAAACAAATTTTAAAAACGTTTAAAAATTTTTAAATTGAAAATTATTGAAAATAATCTTTATTTCTTATTAAAAAACTTTTAAACCATTTCAAAACATTAAAATATTTTTTCTAACTAGTTTATAATAATTTGTTTTTACTTTTAGTAATTTTAAAACTTATTAATAAATTTTAAAAATTACTTATAAAAAGTTCAACTAAATTTTTTTTTAATTTTATTAAAATTTATTTTTTTTTTATTTTATTTAAATTTTAAAAAATTTAAAAAATTTTTTAAAAATTATTAAAATTATTTAAAAATAAATAAAACTTTAACATATATTTAAAAAAAGTTAAAACAAATTTACTGCTTTTTTCTCTGTTTTATTCTTATTTTTTCCGCTTTTTTTCCTCTTTCACTACCTATATATCCTAATCTTTTTGCTACATCTATATCACTCATACTTCAATCTCTACTCTTTCTTTCCATCTTCAAATTTACAGCTTTTACTGGACTTTGAAACATTGTTGTTCCTATTTCATTCTCTTCCGAACGTTTTCTTTACCATTTCCCACTCAATTGCACACGCTTGATTCCTCTTTTTCAATCATTCTTTCACTTGCGCCTTTACATTGGTTACTTTCGTTAAACATATCACCTACTTTTTTCTTTACAAGAATGTAAAGAAAAATAATACTGCAACTGAACACTTTTATTTTTATTTTTAATTTATTTCCTCAAATCCCTTTTTATTCAAGTACTTTTTTGCGTTTCTTATTATTTTTTTCATCCCTCTTTCTACTCTCGCCACTATTACTATGTCATCTGCATATACACTGCATATCATTCATCCTTCTTAAAACTTTTTCTATATCACTCAATTATTTGATATTATTTAAATTGTCGGATTTAGCATTTAAGAACATTTGAACAATATGACATAAACGTAATAATGCTGCTTTTTGTATTTCCTCAAGGATTTTTAAACTCAAATCTAAAATTTCAAAATTGTTACTTAATGATATGGGTATATTAGATAACAAATTTTACTAACTAAATGTTCTTTATTCATAATCTTACGATATTTTTTTAGTCTATGCCGACTATATGCTTTATCGTAAATATCAAAAACCAAACTTTTAGTTTCCGAAAGAAGTTGCTTTTTTTAAATCCATTAAAACAACAGCATTTTTCTATTTTATCTAATTCATTTTTTTTTAATGTACAAAGTTTTTCGCTTAATTTAATTTCTAATAAAAAAATATTTTGAAAATCTCATAACGTTTATGAATCAATCCGACATAGTCATTTTTTCTTCTTCTCCAACATGACTAAAATTAATAATTGATAATGTTTTGCAACAATTAAAATCTACACTTGAGAGTTTATGAATTTTTTTTTCTCAAAATAAATGAAAAAAATATTTTCCTTTAGTTTTGACTTTTAAATTGTGGTTGCTACGGTAAAACAGAGTAAATTTATTCAAATTTGATAATGTTCAAAGATTTAAAGTTTATGTTTTACTTTTTTTTAATGTTTTGCAAGCATTCTGGGATTTTCTACCTGCATACTTTTCGTGCATATAATATTTTTCGTATTTTTTCCTCGTAAATTTTAAAACCAGGTAATTAATCCTCGGGATCTGTTAATTTATTTTAGTAATAATCGTATAATAATTATACGCTACGTTGCTCCCGAACCAGGTACCGAAACAATGAAGACATCATTGAGAACACGATGCTAAAGAAAAGGGGTGAAGATTGAGTCAATCGAGTCCATGGAGTGGTTGTCAAAGTCCAATGAGCCTGGTGATGTCTTCCACTATCAGTTCGAGAGGAAGAGAATCCTGCGAGGGGGAGAAAAGCCCCCGGTGAGTTACTTTACAGGTATTATTGACAGGTACATTATCTGTAAATATGTTTCATGTGTCGCCCAATCGATCCGTCTGACTGCTCAAGCGTTTCTCTAACAATGAATATAGAGGGGTGAGTTGAAGTAGATTGTTGATGATAATGTAGCTGGCTGTTGCTATTCTGTACATTGTTTTTGAGTGAATAATTAAGGCTAATAATCGTAGAACATAGAAATCCTGACAAATTTATTATGGAGAAAGAGTTAACTGTTATTTAATTCAATTTAATTGTTAAAATTTGGCAAAACGTAAGATTAGAATAAGAAAGTCTTACAATAGGTATAAATGTTTCAACATATATAGATATAAACATGAATGTTTGTCTATCGTCTATCCTTCATTGAATCGTAAACTATTTGATCATGTCATGATTTTTAGCAATGTTGTTGTGCATGAGCCTACGAAGGCTTTTGATATAGTACGACTAATAGATTAGTTAATTTAACAAAAAACAAAATAAAGTTTGTTTTAATTTATTACTATAGATTAGTAGAAACCTCACACAAGACTAATTCATTTAACCCTTTTAAGAGAGTTTTGTAAAGATAAACCTAAAGAGGGTAAGCGGTAATAGATCGCTGATAACGATGCAGTCTGTTAATATTGTATTTATGCAGCACTTGTGTGATATTAATTAATAAAATAGTATATTATAGAGTAAAACGATTAAACAATAATTTTTATATGGTAAATAAAGTACTCTTCCCATATAGCTCCATGCTTCCCATGGACTCTTCCAGTCTTCCAGACTCTTCCACTTTATTTGCTAAAAAAGTTAATTACTTTGGCAACACAGTCCATATATTATTGGCAACACTGAGTCACTGAGCATCTTCCTGTCATTTTGTGTTTTGTGCTGTCATCACAGAAGCTGTCATTGACGTTTTTTTGTTTTTCACCAGTAGCAGAAACCGAATGGTCCCCGATCGCCGATCGGTCGTTTACCGAGTTATCCAAAATAAAATTTGCCATTTCCTCCTGTTGGTCTTGTTACTGCAGCTTGCAGGAAATTTATAGTGTATTCTGCATTTCTATGTGTTTTTAAAGGTTGATGTTTTATAGTCAATCTACAATAATTAGTATTTTAAATTTAGTTAGATTTTCCGGTAAATAAATATATTAAGCCTGGTGGCTGTCTTGCATTTGTGGAGTGACGTTGACGTGCTCATTTTCCTAAACAAGGTAATAATTATAAAAATTGAATAATGGTGATTATAATATATAAATATTAACATTAAATAAACTTTGTCATACTCATATTTTAAATTGTAGGAATGAAATACAGTAAAGATGGATTATAAAGGTAAACGTGGGATTCCCCGGACTAGAAGTGCGCAGACAAGGTCAAGTAAAAGTGGATCTGAGTCATCTCAACCACAGTTCTTGGAAGGTTCGTATCTATTTCAATTCAAGTGTATCTAATCTAAATACTCGTAAATATGCGATAATTACACTGATAAAAATATTCTGTACAAATCTGAAACAAAGGAAACATTTTGTTTTTGCTCCTATTGATAAGTGAAAATTATTGATAAGTGAAACACGTTTTTTTTGCTTTGTGAAAGTAAAAATACTTGCGTAGTACTTCCCATAATTTGGTTTTACAGGGTTTTCTTCAATTATTTGAGATTTATTTTTTAATTATTTGAATCAAGGAGTTTAGGATAGGTACTACCATTGTTTATGTATTACTAGTTGGACAACGTGAAGCAAATCTATGCGTGAAGCAGTGGAAAATGCTGCCCTCTGGAAATCGTCTCTGAACTTCATCAATAGTTTGTTACTTCGCTAAGAATAAGAGATAGATATAGATTGTTTTTCTTTATTTATTTATACGAGTAGTAGTTCGAACGATGAATGTAACTCAACCAGGGCACTTAATTGGTTCATATCAAATATCTTGTTACACAAGTGAGATAATTGTCGATTGCAAGTTTTATGATGAAAAATAATCAAATTTGAATATTCCAAAACGTCTTCTCGAAATATAATTCATTATAATTATATTCTTAAAATAATTTGGCGACAAGTACAAATCTGACAAACGACTTATAAAAACATTTGTTATTATACAATATACCTAGATTGTTATTATAAGTTGATACAATAATCAATAAGATTAAAAGTACTATTTTATAAACAAATAGACAGTAGGTACCTTAAAATATTATAGTAATTTAAGGAGTTGGAGTACGTGAAGCGTTGAAAACATAAACCATGTGTGTAAGTGTATACTTAAACTGACGCCATATCGAACAAATGATAATTGCAATAGTTCAAATACCCAGTAAAACACCTATTGCCAATTGCCATAGCACAAGTCATTCGAATCCTTGTACGACTTCACTTCTAAATTTTGACGCAATAAACTGACGTGCATGTTGCATGATAGTCGGTCAAAATTTAGAGAGCACTCAAAAAAGTCATAAAAGTATTTTATGGCTTCAATAGGCTCTCAATAGTAAAAATTAAAATTTTAAGAATAACTAGGAGCATCGATGCAACCATTTATTCTAAGCAAAAGATTTTCTATAAACAGTAGAACATTTTAGTAGAGATTTTCAAAGTTATGAACCAAAAATGTGTTTTGTTTGTATAAAACTATGTTGCTGAAGTTGTTTTCACAAAGAACTCTACAACATATATTTAGCATCTGTAATGGGTATAACATGTGTGCTTTTATTTCAAAATTGTTTGCTGTCAAAACCGGATACTAAGTAAACTTTTTTTTGGCTAGTGCGACGGTGATCTGAAGATCTGATACTATTGTGTATTGGAACACATTAGCTTTGGCTGCTTTTTCTTATCGCAATATGGAATTTTGAACGAGAAATTAACAAATCTTATGTTTAATGCCACTGTTTATAAAAAAAAGACAATAATAGATATTTTGATGTCTTTCTGTTTATTCCGACTGATCTCCAAAATAACAAAAACAAATTGTGTAAAGCTTTTGCTAGCAGATAGCTAGTATTTTATGAAGTAGCATAATGTGCTGTAGTTAAAAAAAATAATTTTGCTCAACAAAACTAAAACATGAAAAATCTAATATAAATAAAACCGAGTTTACTTGTGTAGTAAGAAACTAACGGGATTATTGTTTTGTTAGGTTCCATTTTAAAGTATATAAATTTTTTGTATACATACATTAGTCGCTGAAACTGACTGAATAAAAAAAGCTCTAAATATTAGAGGTTTTATTGATCATATTAAACTAATGTTCTTATAAGCAAAGAGATTCATAAACAAACTATGATTATTTGTAGTAATAATTATCTAATAACGAATAGATATATTATCATATATGTAGTCAGTTTTTACAGACACTCTCACACTAAGAAACTGAGCTGTACGCAAGCAAAAATATGGAAAAAACGGTAAACTACAGAAAACCAAGAAAATCTAATTTATTGAGTATAATACAATAATTACCTTTTTTCTATTAAGATAGAATACAATACATCTTGATTCATTATTCACTAAAAGTTGGTTAATAAAAAAAAATTTTTAGACTAGTTAGTACATCTATGTACCCTACTGATTATGAAAAATAGAAATCTTAGCTGATGCACTTCCAGTTTTTTTGTGAAAATTTTTACATTTTTTATAGATTAAAGTTCTAATTAATAAATGAATAATAAATAGTAAATGAGAACGACACTGTCCACCCACAGAAAGCGGCATTTTAGTTTTCAGTGTTTTAATTATTTTCTTTTATTCTTTATTTTTCGGAGCCACTTTGTATGATATAAACTACAACCGATGTAATCGATTTGTAATTTACATTCTGTTTTTTTTTTGTTCAATATATCTAATAATGAGTAAGGTATCTTATTTTAAAGATTATTAAAAATTTAATGTTTTTGTTTTCATAAAATTTTAAAAGATGTTTTTCTTATGTAAGAGCATTGGTAAGAGCAAATTTGTGATACATTATCGTTTTCAAAACCAACTCTTTATCTGAATGATTTCTTTATCTGAAATTTTATCTGAAAAATTTCAGTTTCATTTATAAAAAGTCACTTGGACAGCTCAGCTTCAGGTATTAGAGATTTTTCTACTCCAGCTTTTGCAGCATATTTACTACGATTTCATTTGATGGATACAAAATTAAAATCCTACAATAAATACTATTGACTCTTTTTTTTTTCAAAATATTGTGAACAAGTCATATTGAACGTAAAATTGTTATTTTTCCGATATTCTAAGATTTAAATTTAATTTTACTGCTGTTTACTTTGCAATGCAGAAGGTATTTGTTGATAAATAAACACTTGTGCCGTTCAAAATATCACATTTCTCCGATAAGAAATGCTCCCAGACGAGGTGTCGCCTGTTTAGCTTAGATTCCAACCTTTTCAACATCCAAACAAAAGCGACACTTCTTGGTACTCGCCATCTGTCAATCATAGTCCAACACTAAAATGGATTTTTTTGGTTGACTAACTAGTAATACATAAACAATGGTACTACCAGTGGCGAACCTAAACCTTTTTTTAAGTGGTGCTCCTCTAAATACAAAGAGTATCTTGAAGTTTCTATACTATACAATTGCTTGTCCATGCTTATGTATAAAAAATATTAGACTAGGCCAATAAAAAGAATTTTTTTTTAAATATATTGAAAGACTTACCTATTTTAATCTTAAATTTTTCTAAATTTTAACAATTAAGTTGATGTAAATAAGAATTAATCCTTCTTTATAATAAATTTATCAGTATGACTAGGTTCTACAATTATTAGCATTGAATATTCACTTAAAAAAAGTGTACAAAATAACAACAGCCAGCTGCATTATTATCAACAATTTACTTCAACTCACCTTTTTATCTTTTATATTCATTGTTATAGAAACGCTCGAACGGTCAGACTGATCGATTGGGCGACACATAAGACATATTTACACATCATGTACCTGTCAATAATATCTGTAAAGTAACTCACCGGGGGCTTTTCTCCCCCTCGCAGGATCCTCTTCCTTTCGAACTGCTAGTGGGAGACATTACCATTACCACCCCTTTTCTTTAGCCTCGTGTTCTCAATGATGTCTTCATGCTAATCATTTTTATAGAATCGCTCTGATTTCCGCCTTGTTAACTGCTGTGGTATCTAGATTTTCCCACATGCAGCCACCGATCTGTCACTTTGACTCACTGGCGTGTTGTAAAATACCATGAAACTTATCTGCTTTTAGAGACCTCCAAAAAAACAATTTGTTTATACCAGGACAAATTACCGCACTCAATAAGACCTACAGATTTCAAAAATGAAGACAGTTGAATATTTCTGGTGCAACTTTTAAGGCGCCATTTTGTAGTGTGGTACGTATAGCTAACCATCTATCGAGCTTTAAGCCACAGCCTCTGACTTGAGCTGTCAAACTCAACTGCCAATTTTGTCAATGCAAATTTTGGAATTTTTGAAACAGATAATATTGAATTCTCGGCTAAAAAGTTTATTGCTCGGTTCTATTAAAGCACTCCGCTCAGCGTCGTGCTTCAAAATAAAAACCTTGCGCTGTAAATTGAAACTTACCGCACTTATAACGTAAATAACTATTTCTATACCGAGCGCCTCATATGAAAAACGATTTTTAAAAAATAAACTCTAAAAAAAGTTTGTAGAAAGCGGCAATTTTTTGATGCAATTTGAATAAGAATAATGGTAGATATATCGGGATAAAAAGATATAATAAATTAAATTCTCTAGTTTTATTTAGAATCATATTGTTTCATCACATTCTCTTTTCATGTCTGATAAAAATAAAACTTAAATACTGCGCAACTACGATATTGGCAGACTGCATCATTATCAACGATCTAGTACAACTTTTTTGTGGTTATCGTTACGAAAGAATAGGTACACTCCAACTCTATTCAGTTTGTAATTATTACAATTTCATATTATAAAAGTTTAACTTTTTACTTATATAATATTGAAAGTTGAAACTCAAATTTATTGTGCGTAATAAAGAAAAATTTTTTTCTTTCTACTCAAAGATGATCGAAATCACTGGACAGTGATATAAGATATAATATAGAATGATAAATATCTGACATATTCAGTTAATCACAAAAGTTTTGTCTACATTTTTTTTATGGTTAAATTATTATTCTCTGTAAGATCCATTACCCAAAGCTATTATTAATTTTTTAATAGAATGCTGGACAGCAGGCCATTATCAATTTAAAAGCTGTATCTCACAATCATGTTATCGTATAGATAAGCAAAACTACTTTTTACTTTAGCACGTGTTATTTGCTCGATTTTTTGTATTTTATCGCGGTTACGATGTGAGACATTAAACACCAATCAAACCGTTGAATCATACATTTTTCGACTAGTGTATGATACCGAAAACAATAGATTTCTAAATTTTCAGAGAAGGCATTTTTCCTTATTATTTTAAACAAGTATGTGCAATAAATAGTTTATTACATTTGAAGAGGAAGCAATTACATTCCTAGTACAAATGAATTGCTATTGTAATCTTTAAATTAGGCTGGGCTGACATTTGTCATAAATGCTGTATCAAAAAAACTAGATGCATGATACGCAAATTTTTGAAATTGTGGAAGAGCTTGACTGCTGTTTTTACATTATTCAGCTTTAGACATTGCTGGAATATTTAAAATGTGGTCCTAACTAATAATAGTCGATTATTTACGTAAACTTTGCAATTAACTGTAAAGGGTACTGTTTTTGACGCAGTTTGCATAAGAATAATGGTGAGGCCCCGGGATAACTATAATAATATAATTAAATTAGAGCTCATTAGTTTTCCCTTCGCTTGAAAATTAGAGCTCTTGTTGTCACGTCACTAACCTGCACGAGCACGTGACAGCTGATGAAATAAGTGGACGTTGAAAACATTTGACTAACTTTTAAACCGCTCAAAATTAACTGCATGTAAACTAAATTAAATTTTTGTTTTAATATATAATAGATATCGGGAATCTTGCAAACAAGTTATATATATATATATATATATATATATATATATATATATATATATATACTTAAGTTTTGTAGTAAGAGACACCCGTGTAAGCAAAATTCAATGTGGCACCCGTGTATAAAATTCTGTTCATAAAATATGTTAATTCGGCACCATGACGAATACCCTCCAAAGTGACACCAATCTGTATAAAATTTAAGGTAAACAATGTTAAATAAGCACCCAGCAGCGTTGCCAAGTACAAACACAACAAAATAATTAAAACTGCACAATCGGTTTCAGGTTTTATCTATTGGGTGTCACTTTAGCATCAACTATGTAATGAGATATACGCTACATTTATTTATCTTATTTCAAATGCAACTTTGTTATCTTTTTCTTGATACTGTCAATAATTTTAGATGCTTGTTTAAAATAAGAAACTCTTGCAGGTTGTACAAAATATTTGGAATATTTTACAATTTTATTATTTTTAAAACTCAGAATTTATTGACTAGACTTTTTTTGTAGCAACTAGGTACTAAGTGCAATAATACTCTTACAATAAACTGAATTTTATGTATAGAATTATTGTTGATAAAGCGTGTTACATATCTTTGACTGCTGGTGTATTAAATTTCTTAGAAATTTGATCGATAAGCAACAAACGCACTCACACAAAATGCGATGTTCTAAACTTGTAGATAGTTTAAAGTGAGCAAGAAAGAGATGTATTTTTACCTTGTGCTAAAATTCATTATACCCGTGGTGGCAGTATAGGATAGTGTGCTGGCACCTATAAGCGCCAATAATTGACTCATATAATTAAATGTACATGCACATAGACAAAGCAGATCCAAACTTGTTGGCGCTGGAAACCGGCGCCGAGGAATTACCGGAATGAATTTTTTAAGGTACCCACACAAAGAAAGCAGGCAAAATCAGCGCCGAAAATAGGCGCCTATATTAATAAGAGAGTACACTATCAACGCAGATCATATCAGCTTAAAACTGCATGCCAGTTTATTCTGTTTATTCAAAATTGGTTTAAGTTTTAAAAATGTCGAGTTCATTTTCAGACAAAGACTTTCTTTTGATGGTGATCATTATCATTTGTTTCAAGAGTTGAAACAGCACAAAAATAGATCTTTCCGATATACGATGCCGTTGCAATGAGCTCAAACAAAAGACTTCTGTTGTAAGTCAGTGTAGAAGTTCAATGCTTTGCACATTCCGTAGAATGTTATATAAGTTCAAAACTTTTTTTTAACATTATAAAAAAAACAGAACACCAATCGACTGGGTCAAACTTTCAAAAAACGCTTACATCGATTTTTGAAAAAACAGTATAACGTTGGATCGGTTAAACAGGCTTTTTTATTTATACCAAACAACATACTTGATTTCCTTAAATTTCAAATAAAGAAGACAAACAAACTTATAATATTTTTTTACAGGGAGTTAAAAATCATATAAAAAAGATATAATTTCGATTGAATCTCTACTAACAATTTCTACTGAAATTGTTATTTCCTAGAGTGTATGTTTAGCCGATAAAATTGAAAACTTTAAT
The DNA here is from genome assembly GCA_947359425.1 of Lagria hirta. Classification (NCBI taxonomy): domain Eukaryota; kingdom Metazoa; phylum Arthropoda; class Insecta; order Coleoptera; family Tenebrionidae; genus Lagria; species Lagria hirta. The sequence goes on along the minus strand of OX375801.1, from coordinate 8,932,176 downwards.
TTGAAAATCTCAGTCAAAACTTAAAAAAAAGGGTAATCCAAGATGGTATTGTCACGGGCTTTTGACACAAATAGAGAGGCATTATTGAGAGTAAGCCGCAGATAATAATATTATCATATGATCGATTTTAATAATCTTTGTTAAAAAACTAAGCTTTTTCTACACGTTCTAAACCTATGTTTTATAATAAGTAAAAATATAATAAGTTCAATTGTTTTTTATTTGTTTAATTTTTTTAATCTCCTTATTTATTGATTTGTTTTTTCTAGTTATCTTTAAATTTGCATTTTGTGATAACTACAAAGAGATATAAAAATATAAATAATTGCAATATCATCAAAAATGTTGGTGCAGAATGAAGTACATTATTCAACAACTGACTAGAATAATGGTTGCTATTATTTATTACTAGATTTATAGCAATTTGGCTATACGTGCAAATTAATAGCAGATAATATGTTTCTCAACAAAACTATTTATATAAACCAATGTTGCATGTGCTTTTTTGCTTATTTTCAATTTATATGCTTATTTAAAAATTTTATGCTTTTTTGAGCTTATTTATAGTTTTAATGCTTTTTTTAAGCTTATTACAATTTTTAAGGTATTAAAAAAAATTCCGTTTGCACAGACAAAAGGAAATCTTAATGCATCGGCAAAATGACACAAGTTTACACTCTACACCGAGTCTTCTTTCTAAACATCGATTGCTCACACATTAACAATAAAGATTAATACCGCAATTAGATTTTCTGTAGACCGGGAGGCTCATTTTAACTTAAGATGAAATGGTAGATTCTTAGTATTTCTTTACTTCTACAATGTTTTAATTATCCTGAACCGTAAAATATCTGAAAAACCTCTTAACTAACGCTTTGGTGCAACTAAGGGAGGTTTCACTCTACAGACAAATGTTTGCAAATTCTAGGTAATTCACAGACTATTTTGTTATTTGCTTTGCTACTGTGCTCTTTATTTGAAGTTTAGCAGTTGAAAATAGAAGAACGCTTAAGAACTTGTGTGCGTTCTGATATATTAAAATAAATAATCATGCAAAAAATTAAACCTTTGGTTGAAGATTAGAGGATTTCTAAAAATGAAGTTTAAAAATAATGAGATATTTTGCAGGGTCTTCAAAAAATTAATCAATCTTTGCTGCTTAATTTTAAATTTGCTCCAATCACGAGCGTAGATGTGGAAAAGAGTTTCTTGCGCTTTAAGAATATCTCAAGCGACCGCAGATGAAGTTTTTCGGTACAAACCTTAGAAAAACATTTAATAATAGCAATAACTTGTTTCAAAAATTAATGCGACTTTAATAATTTTTTTTTTTAATATATCTTTTCACCGTTTTTGTAATTGTTTTGTGTTTGTTCTTATTCAGTAGTTATTTTTGTTTATTTTCAAAAAAATTTACAATTATTTATTTGGTGCTTTTGTTGTTTTTTCAATTTAATGAAAATATTTTTCAAATTTCTGTATGGGGGAGAAATTTTTTGATAGGAAATGTATCACATTTTTTGGAAATAAATCTTTATTATTACAGTGATTATTATTGGTACGAACTTTTTTTCTACTTTTTTGAAGCTTATTTTAAAGTTTTTTGCTTATTTTGTCTAATTATTAGGCTTTTTAAACTCTTATTTCTATTTTTTTTTTGCTTATAAATCCGAGCCTTATTTATTACTCACTAGAACAAAAACAATTTATTTGAGTGGTTAAATTTCTTAACCACTAGTTGAAAGTAAAATCTGTCAAAATTAGTTTATAAGTTATAATGAATACATACTTATTAACTTGTATTACTCAATTCTTTATATAGTATTGAAAATTTTACAATGGAACTGTAGAATAAGTCAGCATTATAATCAAAAAAAGATGCACATAATATTTACCAAAGTAGTACCCAGAACATATTATTGACTGAAAAATTATCGAAAAAATGTTAAGAAAGAGCTTATTATTTATTATGCAATATTCGTTAACCATAATTTGAAAATTATGTTAGAAATACATATTATTAATATGTTGTTGTGTCATCAGTAAAGAACATAATTTTTATTTACTTTTGGAACAGATGCTTCGTTCCATAGGAATCCAAAAGCTTGGAAAAATATTATCTCAGAGATTTCTCTGAAGTTTATAAATAGCATTAAGTATCGATCGCTTAGGCATTGTTGCCTGTTTCTGGGTGCTTGAAGATGCAATGATTATCATGGGTGTCACTTTAGCATAAGTTTTATTAAATGAATAAAATTAGATACACGTGTATGTCAAGCAGCGCCTCTTGCGGGAAAATGTCTGAACTAATTTGTATATTCGGGAACACGAAACGTCAAAGTGGCACCCATACGAAAATTTGCCATTGAAACAAGCTCATCGAGCTGATCATTCTGAGATAATTTAGGCTCAAATCGTTCTGGCACCCAAAACCGGGGGTCTCTTCGTACATACGGGTGCCTGATTGACACTGTGTATAGACAAATGGTGCCACTTTAACACTTTTTACGTATATATATATATATATATATATATATATATATATTGTCTCAATATATATATATATATATATATATATATATATATATATATTGATACTTAGATATTGAGACAAACAAGGGCAAAGTGAACAATTTTGCTGACGTTTTTAGTTTAGTTAGTAATAGCAAAGAATTACGAATTTGAGCTTCTGCGCATGGAGAGGCGAGCCGTCAAGAGAAAACAAATGAGCTTTTCTTTCTACCTACGGGGTGTATAATATTAACATGAATCAAGCGGCTGTGCTTTTTTGGCAGCAGGTTTTAGATAGTTTTGTACTTAAATAACTTGAATACACTGATATACTTTTTGGTAATCAAGATCAATGCGCTGTGGATACTCAGCCTGCATTTCTTGAAGACACAGATCAATCGAATATTTTCATCTCCATTTTCTTGTTTAATTCCAATTCGAAAATAACATTGATTAATTATAATTAATTATGGCGGGCTGCAGGTATTTGCGCCATTTTCTGAATGTGAAATGAATTTTTAATTATTTAAAAAGAAAACGGAACATTTTCAAACAGAATAAAAACATGTAATTCTTGTTTTACAGCGCTCAACAACAATAACGCAAACTAATTAAATTGAATTAGTCCAAATTAGTCATACATAAAAAATGTACCTGTCAGTAATACTTATCAAGTAACTATCCAAATTCATAAAAATCTTTACACTCTACACCATTGCCTAAGCAACTTTATGTTTAAAAAGATTGTTACCGGCTTTAGTACAAACTGATCTAAGACCTGCTGTCAAAAAAGCACAGCTGCCTTTATATCATGTTAATAAAACCCGCTAGATTCATTTAAAATACAATAATTTCCAGATTGGTTTACCATATTCTCTTGCTTAATATTAAGACTACATCTATACTATCAATCTTTTACAACTCACACTCTTTGTGATAGATGTTAAGAATCCGGCTTGAACGAATTGAACCGGGTTAAGATTAGCCAAACATGAATCATATTCACATATAATGTAGCTGTCAATAACACTTCTTAAACAACACACCGGGGGCTTGCCCCCGCAAAGCACTCTTTCTCCATCTCAGCCTTTTGAACGGCATCCTTTGCTACGGTGGCTTTGCTGTTTCTATAATATGGACCGAACTCCAATGGACTTCGACCATATATGCTTCTTTATAACTTCTACCATTACCATTTGTTTCTCCATTACTTCTTTTATTATCGTTTGCTTCTTCATTACTTCTTCATAACTTCTACCATTACCATTTGCTTCTCCATTTCTTCTATTATTATCATTTGATTCTTCATTACTTCTACCTAGATGTTCGGTTTTTGGCACCTAAGAGATGTTATAACGGCCTTCTCAAGACAGCACCCAGATAATAAAATTTAGATGGCCGTTTGCTATAGTGTTTCCGGAGAGTTGAGAGTAAATTGAAAGGTAAAAACACTGCAACCTTCCATTGCCGCAATTGGAATCAGACCTACAACGCTTTTCAGCGACTAGCTTACCAGTTTTGATGGCAGCATCGACCCTGTTCTAAAGATCTCTCCAACGTTCGAGAAATCTGAGAAGCGAGATCTCAACCGAAAAACAGGATTTGTGTTAATCGACGTCGAGAGCCAATAAATAAATAATAGTTGTAAAAAGGACTGGCTGAAAAACAGACTAAGTTCTATCGTGTAGGTTTTGATTCTTAATCATTTCATATGTAAGAAGAATTATTTTTAACATTCTAAATTGAACTAGAATTGATTTTACTTAAAAACAGTTTTTAATAATTAAAAGGGTACCTAATTTAATATTTGAGTTGACCCGGGATATCCCATTCGTCACTGCATGCTTACCTAGAATTAAAATAAAAAAACGTGAGCGTCTAACCTCAACATTTATTTAGCGACAACTTATGGATTAATTCTCAGAGTTATACATATATATTTATCTGCTGTCATTAGAATCGGCGTTCATAGAGATGGGCATGCAATACTTTCAAAACAATCTCATAATGCTTTGTCTCGCTTTATTTAACAGACATCACATGAATGGGTCACTCTCCGCAATGTGTTCTCTCTCTCTTGGAATTATCCCCCAAATAGTGAGTTCTAGAGAACCGGAAATGCCAGGGTCGTCTCTTATACCAACTATCTGTCATATAACGATAATTCCCGGACTGATAGCGAGTCACTCCAAACTACCAGCCAAAACACAAAGCATAAGCCCATCATGCGTCTTAACTACCCGTTCATGATTTAATATTGAATAGTTTACTGAGCACAACAGACAAACTCAAATTGCCCTCCAAATCATAAAGTACTTTTAATATCATTAACTACCTGCCTCATCTTTATAAACTCAACTCCCTTTTCATTATAAATTTGGCCAATAATATCAACATGCATTATAATTAAAATAGACGCAAATAATAAAGATTCACTAATCATATCGATACAAATATTTAATTAAGGCATTCGCTCAATGAGTAAAAACTCACCCTATTGTTTACCAGACAAAGAAACACCACCAAGGACAGTAGGACACCGTACAGGACACAAAAAGCACACACAAAGAATCACTCGCTGTTCACCCTCCAAACTCTCTATTACCAATGAATCTTAGACGAGCATTCGTCTACGGTATGGTGGTACTGGGTGGTGGTTTGTTTATGTTAAGCACATTCCAGGTCTATTTTTAGAACGATGGGATCATATTCATGGGGTGTGGACATTTAAGAGGAAAAAGAATCAAATAAAATTCAATTTTAACTTACATTCGGCCATCCTACAATTCACCTCGTCTCGAGGTGCTCGGACATCTCAGAATCTGAGTCTGAACTCAACTTAACATCATCTTCTCCACTTTCACTATCAGTTTGATCGGACACCCCTCCGATAGGAATCCAGGGTTTTATTCGGTCAACAGCTATGACTTTTTCATACCTGGTAGACTTAACGGTTCTATGAGTGTTTGGCATATCAACGACAAGATATCTGTCATTAGGCAAAACAGTTTTAATAATCATTGGACCAGCATAAGGTAGCATTAATTTTCGACTGCTATGTTCCGCTGTTCCTTGCTTTTCAATAAGCACTAGATCACCTTGTTTATACTGTCGCGCTTTCTTTCTTTTTTTATCATAATATAACTTTTGCTTCTGTTGTTCAGAAATAGTTTTCTTCGCAGCCTGTGACCGCATTGTGAATAAATCTTCTAGAATTTCAGGTATCTGTCTAATTTCATCAAGTAACGGTACATCAGTTCCACTTCTAGGTTTATAACCATAAAATAATTCTGTTGGTGTTTTCCCGGTCGTTTTGGAAATAGTAGTATTTATTGTTAATTGAATATCTTTAATCTTTTCGTCCCATTGATTTTCTTCAGAAACAGTAGCTAATAGAGCTCCATTAATAATTTTATTCAACCTTTCGACTTGGCCATTTGCTCGTGGAGTCGCTACTGCGTTCAATACATGTTTAATGTTGTTATTTTTACAATATTCACGAAACTTGGCTGACGTGAATGCACTTCCTTGATCGCTAACTATAGTATGTGGGTGCCCATAATAACTATAAATTTCTTTGAGGTAATCAATCACAAATTTAGTTTTCGTAGACTTGACCGGTTTTAAAAATACAAATTTAGTGAACGCATCTACGATGACAAACAAATGTATATTTCCATGCCGACTCTTGGGAAAAGGTCCCACATGATCAATGTGTATCATATACACAGGTATAGGTACTTTCTCTATAGGATGCATAAAGCCTTCTTTTTTTCCACTTGGACGTTTACTATATAAGCATGGAATACAACAAGCTATATATTTTTGTACATAGTCGCGCATCCGTGGGAACCAATATTGCTCTGTTAATCTTTGTAATGTCTTCTCAGCGGCAAAATGCGCCTTTTCATCATGTGCTACTCTAACTATTTGTTGTCTCATGCCGTGGGGTACTACCCAAAGTAACCCCTTAACAGTTATACGGAAAATTCTTCCATCTCGCAACGCGTAATCTTTGTACACTGATTTGTCGTGATCGGTTTCTGGAGGTTTTAGCAAAATTTCATAAATTAACTTCAATTTTTCGTCTGTTAATTGTCCGGACAGGACCCAATCAGCTGCCTCTATCCTCAGAACCTCTTCAGGTGGCATCTCACTGACCGATGGATTTCTGCTCAACGCATCTACGTGTTTCATTTTATCACCTGGTCGATATTGTACAGTAAAATTAAAATCTTGTAACTGCAACCACCACCTCGCTATGCGTGGTAAGATGTCTTTTTTTTGTGCTTGAAGTTTTCAAGGCGTTACAATCCGTCACGACAGTAAATTGAATTCCCATAAGATACACTCTAAATTTCTTAAGGCTTTCTACCACAGCCAATGTTTCTAATTCGAACGAATGATACTTGCTTTCTGCTTTGTTGGTTTGTCTGCTATAATATGCTACTGGATGTAATCTGTCATCGGGTTGTTTTTGAAGCAAAATACCAGCAACCCCAAGTGCGCTGGCATCTGTATGTACTTCTGTCTCAGCACATGGTCTAAAGATACTTAAAAGAGGTTTCTGTTTTAAAATTGTACATAATTGTTCAAAAGAGGCTTGTTCTTCTTTGTCCCATTTCCAAACTGTACTTTTTCTCAATAATTTTGTCAGGGGCTCTGCAATGATAGCATAATCCCTAACAAAATGTCTGAAATAGCCAGTAAGTCCTAGAAATTGCCTGACATTATGAACTGTTTTTGGTATTGGAAATTCTTTTATAGCTTTAATTTTTGTTGACCCTGGCTGAACTTTACCATCGGAAATCTCATAACCTAAATATGTTACTGATGATTGCAGAAAATAACATTTTGACAGATTTAACGTCAAATTTTCATCTCTCAAAATTTGTAATATAGCTTTCAAATGAAGTAAACTTTCTTCAACTGTTTTTGCATGTATCAGTACATCATCTAAGTATACAGCGGCAAATGCTTTAGTTAAAGCTAAAATTTTATTCATAAAACGTTGGAATACTCGTGGTGCATTGGCTAAACCAAATGGCATGCGATTAAACTCATACTGGGCTTCTGGTGTGACGAATGCTGTAAATTTCTTTGACTTTTCTTCAACCGGAATCTGGTAATAACCAGAACGTAAATCTAGACTGGTGAAATATATGCTACCATGTAATCGATCTATTTGATCATCAATTCGTGGTAAAGGTTGCTGTTCTTTTACTGTCATCGAATTTAATTTTCGGTAATCAATGCACATTCTTTCTTCTCCGTTTTTCTTTTTGACCAATAAAATTGGAGACGCGTATGGTGAATGGGATTCTCGTATAATACCACTGTCTAACAATTCTCCAATCATTTTTTTGATAATGTCTTGTTGACTAATCGACACACGATACGGTCTATAAGTAAAAGGTTTTTGATCGTTTAAAACTATTTCGATTTCGGCGGATTTGGCACAACCTACATCTGTAGCACTGTGAGCAAATCGATCACGGTAATCGTGGAGTAGCTGAAAGAGTGCTTTACGTTGCTGTTCATTTACAGGACCAATATTAATCTCGTTAATCGACAAATTAGAGCACTGCAGTGAGTCTAAACGCAAAACTTGAGCAGCTTCATGTTTTTCACGAACACAAGGCCAGGCTCTAACTAGAGGATGTTTAATTCCAAGTGTAAAGTCATCATCAGAAAGGTTAATTATTGGTAGAACTGTATCATGTCCAGGTCGAATTCTTAATATTGTTCTGGGAATACAATATTCATTTCCCTCTTTTAATCGAAGACTGACTTTTACCAATACGTCACCATTAAATTTAGCATTTTCAGGTTTTACTTTAATATTCACCAGATGATCTTTTGGTACGAGAGTGGTTCTTATTGGCCATAATGTCACTTTTGTAGATATCGTGTATATTTCACCAATATTATTAATTTCTCCTTCGGTTACAACTAATTTTTTATCGTCTTTCATTACCAACACTCCAGGCAACTCAGTAAAGGGATGTCCTATCAAAATTGGTACCTCTTGAATTGAATCTGATACAACTTCCGCAACGACTTTAGCCTCAATATTATCTATGCGTAATCTAAAACTAGTTTTCCCTAAAGTAACACATCGTCCATTACCATATCCTTTTAGCATTATTGGGTTATCTGTAGTAAAACTTAAACCTAATTTCTTAACCTCACTAAGTTTTATTATTATTACTGAACTACCTAAATCTACATATGCCTTTGAGGGCTGATTGTTAATTAAAACGTCTTTAAAATATTTCTGATTAGGAGAGACTTTTTCTTGATCAGTTTCTAGTCAAGACACAGTCTTCATTTCTGCTGGCTTCTTCCCTTTATAAAAACAGTCGATTTCTTTATGCCCCATCTTATGGCAAATACTACACTTTTGGTTGCGGCGGCAATTGCGTTTCTTATGTCCTTGTAGTCCGCATTGAAAACATCGTACGTCCTTTCTAATATTTGCCGTTGTTTCACATCTGCTCTTATCACGACTGTTTGTTAAGTTTGATTGTCTTAAAACCTTAGAAGAGTATTCTACATCCGATAGACCACCGAGATACTGAAACAATTCTTCCGGAGTTTGATAGTTACTTGCTTTAGCCGCTGCTTTAACTACAAGATCGTCGATTCCGCCCAAAAAACACGAAACAGCATCTGCGCCGTATATTTTACATTGATTCAACAATGTCAATTTTTCGTAATAATATTTGGAATAACTTTCATTAAACTGTTTTTTACGCCGCATCATAACTGTTAATTGATCATAATAATCGCGAGCTGAGGGAAAAGCTTTCCGAATTTTAATTTTCCATTCGTCCCATGTAAATTTCATTGTTTGGAGACCTTTATACCAAGTATGCGCAAGACCTTTCATTTTTGATAACGCAAAAAATATTGTAGCTTCTTCTGACCACATAAAAATTTGGCGCAACTTTTCTACCTTATTTAACCACATTTCTGCATTTTGTTCACGATTTTCAGGATCAAATGGAGGAACTATATCGCCTTTGTTGAGACTCACATTTGATGAAGTTTGTTGAGTTGATTGTATAAAATTCGTCATTATATTTGCCAAACGCTCAATAGAATCACCACCGTTTCCACTACCAGTCTCTGAACTTTCATCAATAGGAGCTCGCTTTCGCTTACTCACTTTTACAGTTTCCGCCATTTTAGACCAATACTAGATCCTCCCCCCTATTCATAAATAAACAAAAAAACTAATGATATGTACGCTTCAAGTATATGGGTACGCCAGGACAACTCGAACACGTGATTTGAGCACATGAGAATCATGAATATAGGAGAAGCGTGACGAATCATGGCGCACGACGACGCATCATGACGTCTCATGATGCATCGCAACGCACCACAACGAATCACGACGTCTCACGATGTTATTCATGAAGAATCCCACTTCTGAATTGTAAGAAGAATTATTTTTAACATTCTAAATTGAACTAGAATTGATTTTACTTAAAAACAGTTTTTAATAATTAAAAGGGTACCTAATGTAATATTTGAGTTGACCCGGGATATCCCATTCGTCACTGCATGCTTACCTAGAATTAAAATAAAAAAACGTGAGCGTCTAACCTCAACATTTATTTAGCGACAACTTATGGATTAATTCTCAGAGTTATACATATATATTTATCTGCTGTCATTAGAATCGGCGTTCATAGAGATGGGCATGCAATACTTTCAAAACAATCTCATAATGCTTTGTCTCGCTTTATTTAACAGACATCACATGAATGGGTCACTCTCCGCAATGTGTTCTCTCTCTCTTGGAATTATCCCCCAAATAGTGAGTTCTAGAGAACCGGAAATGCCAGGGTCGTCTCTTATACCAACTATCTGTCATATAACGATAATTCCCGGACTGATAGCGAGTCACTCCAAACTACCAGCCAAAACACAAAGCATAAGCCCATCATGCGTCTTAACTACCCGTTCATGATTTAATATTGAATAGTTTACTGAGCACAACAGACAAACTCAAATTGCCCTCCAAATCATAAAGTACTTTTAATATCATTAACTACCTGCCTCATCTTTATAAACTCAACTCCCTTTTCATTATAAATTTGGCCAATAATATCAACATGCATTATAATTAAAATAGACGCAAATAATAAAGATTCACTAATCATATCGATACAAATATTTAATTAAGGCATTCGCTCAATGAGTAAAAACTCACCCTATTGTTTACCAGACAAAGAAACACCACCAAGGACAGTAGGACACCGTACAGGACACAAAAAGCACACACAAAGAATCACTCGCTGTTCACCCTCCAAACTCTCTATTACCAATGAATCTTAGACGAGCATTCGTCTACGGTATGGTGGTACTGGGTGGTGGTTTGTTTATGTTAAGCACATTCCAGGTCTATTTTTAGAACGATGGGATCATATTCATGGGGTGTGGACATTTAAGAGGAAAAAGAATCAAATAAAATTCAATTTTAACTTACACATATAAAGGGCAATAATAAAAAATAACAATTTTGTGTCAATCTTGACACAAAATAATCTGCGTCCTTTCTAATACAATAATTATGTCAATGTAGACATGATGTATCTGCATGCTTAAGAATAATTAATATCATGTGATAAAGTTTCACATCTGCTTTTTTCCAAGATTAGAGCAAGTCGTGTCAGTACTCACAAACCAGCCACATTGTTAGAAGAAAGTGAGATCTGTCACTAGGTAAGTTTACTGAAACAAAAAGTTTAACACACTACATTCGCATTAAATCTGCTCACAATAACATGTTACGTTCGTTTGAGAGTAGAGATAACAACTATCACTGACTAGCATTATGCTACAGCTGATAAACTCGATGACCGTTTATGTGTTTCTGACTTATAGACCTGACTTTTATATGGATGAGTACTGTACTCTCTATCAGTACTACCCACTTACTATCGTCTACACGTCTACTGCCTTCCGGTGAATCGTTTTATTCCTTAGCTTGGCGCTCTGCGCAATCTCTATTTAACTACCGCTCTTTTTTGCATTACATTATAATAAAGCGTTTTGACTTAATTAGTTTAATAATAAAGTGAACTTTTACAGTTTTTTAAATATAAACATTTTGCTTAATTTTGTGAATTAATATGAGTTAAATAACAGTTAGTTTTCTCTATATTATATTTGTCAGGATTCCTATATTCTACATTTATTGGCCAGTAATATCCGCTTAAAAACAGTGCAAAGAATAGCAGCAACTAGCTACATTATCTTATAATTAACAATCTACAGCGTAGGAGTGGAAATTTTTTCTCTTTAGCAAAATTTGGAAGGCCAGGTATTTCTTGTGGTTGCAGCCTAAAAAAAGATATCTGTTACAGCCACTACAAAACGAGTACTCTACTTACTAAATAACCGTCAGGGCTGTCAGCCACTAATGCACAAATAAGGTCAAAAACTGCGCTAAAGGCAAACGTAACAAAAAAAAATTACACTTTTTAATCTATTCACTCTAGGAAATAAATCAGGATACCTTGGTTCTCGAAAAACAGCTAATGTAGTAATGTGACTCTAAAAATCTCAACACAATCTATTCGTCATTTTCTAAGCTCATGAGATCGACTAAGTCATCAATTAAAAAAATTCTATTTTATAACTATTAACAGTATTTCGAAAGTTAAAATGTTGTCATCCAGTTACCAGTCAACTGAAGCCGTTTTACTCATACGGCGACTCCGTTAGGCTTTCTTTCTCTTTTCTGTGAGCAAAAACTCTTTTCTTGCCCCTAACAAGCGTGATTTTGGTAGAATACCAAAAAAAAAAAAGAGATGGGAAAGCGCCTCCTGGTTTAAACCGGTTTTCTTGAGGTTAACAATAGTAGTAAATGGTTTTTGCGTCGTTGCGAGCTGGACGCGATTTCATGGACGATTATAATGTACAAAGTAGACAATTTTTAACAACACAATTAAAATGTTGAAAGTTTTGAATACATATAACGCTTAGTTAGTAGTACATAAGATTGAATAAACATAAACAGAAGTTTTCAACTTAACAAATGACAAATCAGGTTGTAATACCAATTTTATAGACATACATGAATGAAAGGTACCTGCAAAGCATATAATGTACAATCTTCAAAAATAAAATACACTAACAGTTTTGTTTTATAATAATTTTAATTTTTTTTTCAGACACGTTTGCAACTCTTCAATTTCCAGGGGGAAGGAGATTACGTGATGACATCAACAATGAAACAGGTATAATTGTAACGATATTAATTTATGGATAATTAATATTTTATTAAAAATCAACCCTTTCCTATAACACACATCCTCTTCTCCAGGGGTATTGATTTCTCAAGTCCAGTTCGCTTGTAAAAGTTTATCACTTTATTGATGAGGTTAGTACGCCATTGGCGGATTATAACGTTGAACTGACGTAATGAAATGAAATAATTACAATTAATAACTTTAACATAAACACTTATTGTTTAACACTGCCTTGAATCGATTGTCTATTTATTTTCTTGACTAATTTATAACACACGTTATACAACAATTTCACGAGTCGGAATATGTTTTTGTGATTAGTGCCATTAGAAGGCTTGTAACCATACTATTTTGCTGAAAAAATTTTCTATCACTTTCTTATAGGACAGAATGCTGCATATTTTCTGTACATTGATTTTATTTTTCTCAGCAATAGTAAAACCTTTGAGGCCGCCAGTTTTTGTGTTCTCAACTTTTGGAACAGTTAAGCTTGTTTATACCTTTTCTAAAATATAAGTGTCTTTTCTTCATTGACCATTGCGTGTTCAAAATTTTCGACATGTAATCGATTGAAATATGGTTCAGGAATGCCTCCAGCAGGTTGTAGTTATTATGTCTATTTTGACGAAGACGATTAGCAATGTTGGATTCAAACTGCTCGAACTTGCATCACAAGTAACTCTGACTAGAAAGAAAGGAGAAGTTTACAAAAAAAACGCTCACTTAGGGTCTACAGTAGTTGTGGGGATAAATAGTAGATATGTATATGCTAATTCTAAGTGATAGCTTGATTTTGTACTTCAGGATCTGGGGATCCTATGCTCACATCCATTTCTAGTTGTAGCTTTTCTTGTAGTGTCAGTTGGGGTTGGAAAAGTTGGTTGTCTTACTATCTGTTTGTGGTTTTGGCATTTAAACTTCTGTGTCTTGATTATTTATAGTATTGAAACAACTTTCATTGGAGAGTGCTTAATTTTTTCTAAACATTTTTTAGCAAGACATTTCTAGGTGGCAGATGTGCATAAATTAGCATCTTCCCGACAACTCTCAGTATTATTGAGATCAGCATTTTTTTATTACTTTTGTAAGACTCTTTTTATTCTAATCTTACGTTTTGCCAAATTTTAACAATTAAATTGAATTAAATAACAGTTAACTCTTTCTCCATAATAAATTTGTCAGGATGTCTATGTTCTACGATTATTAGCCTTAATTATTAACTCAAAAACAGTGTACAGAGTAGCAACAACTAGCTACATTATCATCAACAATCTACTTCAACTCACCCCTCTATATTCATTGTTAGAGAAACGCTTGAGCAGTCAGACGGATCGATTGGGCGACACATGAAACATATTTACACATAACGTACCTGTCAATAATACGTGTAAAGTAACTCACCGGGGGCTTTTCTCCCCCTAGCGGGATTCTCTTCCTCTCGAACTGATAGTGGAAGACATCACCAGGCTCATTGGACTTTGACAACCACTCCATGGACTCGATTGACTCAATCTTCACCCCCTTTTCTTTAGCATCGTGTTCTCAATGATGTCTTCATTGTTTCGGTACCTCGTTATTCTTTCGAATGCACAGCACTAATTTCACAATATTCACATTATTCCACCGAATTCAGGGAGTCACAACTGAATCCACATTATTCCACCGGATTCAGGGAGTCACAACTAAATCCACATTATTCCACCGGATTCAGGGAGTCACAACTAAATCCACATTATTCCACCGGATTCAGGGAGTCACAACTAAATCCACATTATTCCACCGGATTCAGGGAGTCACAACTAAATCCACATTATTCCACCGGATTCAGGGAGTCACAACTAAATCCACATTATTCCACCGGATTCAGGGAGTCACAACTAAATCCACATTATTCGACCGGATTCAGGAAGTCACACCTGATCTCACATTATACCACAAAACACATATGATCAACACGATCAACACATTAACTATCTTTCTCTTTTAATAAACAAGTAACAGTTGTTAATTGTAAATATTTATAATTCCGCCCGTCCGACCGCTCTCTGCCGTTTTTAAACCACCATCTCACTACCGCCTGCGCCCGCTCAGCTGACCGACTCCACTCTACCCTTCCAGGGATGCTAAGCCCATCTTCTCCCTCTTTTGCTTAAGATGCCATATGGCCCTCATCAAGATGATTTAATTATACAAGCGATTCAGCGCCTTATTGGCTTATTTTTACTTTAAAAAAAATAACTATAAGTTATTTTAAAATCAAAAACTCTCACACTTTATTGCTTTCTTCAAATGACCGTCCACACGTTTTTTTCCCGGCACATCTTACTCCAAGAAGTTGGCGCGGATTTTTTGCCGTGACCACCCCGTTCACCGGGTTTGAATCTTATAGAAATATAGAGTATCTGTGGAATACGATAGGGAGAAGACTGTATGCTTTGCACAATCTTTTACAGACTCTATAGATAACGCACGAAGTTTAAGTTGCTTGGAATGAAGTGCCACAAGCTGACATTGATAATATCATTTTGTCTATGTCTATACTGTTAGACTTATGGTATGGGGTGAATTAAATAAAATAGCCGAAATTAGTCAAAGGTCTTTATTTAATGATAGATGGACTTGAACTAACTATTACTTTTTATTTAGAACCTAATCATCACTTTCGGTGGGAATGTTTATTTGAAAGGCGATCCATCTCTTTAATATAAACTATCTCAAGATTGGAATGCTGCTTATTTACAAACTAAATAAATTTCTTATACCATGTTTGATATGTAGTTTTCTTTATTTAGAATTCATTTTTGCTGTATTCTAACATATACTTGTGCAGGAGTGTAATCACGTACGGAATTGTCCACATTATTTTTAGTTTGATTTATCCTGGATAAACATATTGCATTGCCAAAAAATCTCATTTCAAAAATATTTCTGTCTAGGCGTGTGTGGCACAGGATATACAATAAAATTATTTTATTCTAATATTGTCTTATCATTTTTTCAATTTTAGTTGGAAAACAAATTTTCTTGATTTCTTTTTTATAGGCACAGCCTCAAATGGTACCAACAGCAAATCTTGGAGACATCCACAAATCCCACAACAAAATAACGTTGGAAAAGGTAAACAATGTTTAAAAACAAAGCTAACATTTTTGGAACGGAGCTAACATTTTTGGATTTCCGCAAATGGTTTCCAGATAAGAGAAGGCTTTGGAAATATTTGCATGTCATTGATTGAAACGATAAAACAGTCGAATTTCCAGTGTTATCTATCAAAAGCAAAATCTATTTTTTTCGTTATGATTACACGTGACCTTATGAGGTCTCTATTCCCATTGAGAAGACTCAATACAATATTCTGCGAGAAATCTTAAAATTCTTCCAAGCAAATAATGTCAAAAGAATATCTTCGTTTGCCATTCACTTTACGTGCATTTTGAATGAAAATACATTTTTTAGGTCGTATTTTATTAACAAAAAAAAAACAAATACTTGTGAGGAAAAATTAACATTTTTGATTTTGGATTGTTTATGTCAAACACATGCACAATATTTCCAACATATTTTCTAATCTGAAAACTACTGGCTTACTATGTTTACGAAATGTTTATAAGCAATTATAAATCTTTGGATGCGCTAACTCGTGATAACGCTAACCTTACGCAAATGGGTGAAGCCCATCTCCCCATCTGTGCCTTCGCTATAAGCAACAGAGATGCGTTTATCTTCCGCTGTATCACTGCGCATCTAATGTGAATAATAAGCTGTCTCACCTAAGAAAAATCAAATGCTATCGTTTCAGTTCGAATTATTCTATCTAAAAATTCAATAAAATTTTTAGCTAAAACATTTTGAAGACCGTACAATCTATTTTACTTGTTTGGCACAATTAGTAAATGCCGAAAGCAATATTAAGAATTTTGGACAATACTTTTTTTTTAGTTTATTAAAAGTGGTTTTACAGTTTTCAATAATAAAAATGTTTATACAATTACAATTACTTAAATTTTTTTGTGGTTGTGGGAATCACGGTTATTTTGGCGTTTGAGGTTTAGATCTATCTACTTGAGGTAGAGGGTACTGGATGTTCGCTTTTTTTGGCATTATCTTTCGGGTTTGTAGATACTGACGTTTGATCTGCAGTTGACCTTGATGGCAACAAACATTTTCTTTTATTGCAGTCGTATTTTTAGGTGTTTCCGTCTTTATGTATTTTTGCAAACTTTCGTCAAGGTGCTTTCTCTCCTCCTTTTTTTACAGTTTTCTTTTTTATATTGGGACCCAGAGAGTGTTTTAGTATTTCTTCTAATTGTATTTATTTGTTCTAGGTTTTACTGGTAACTTCTCGCATTCAGGCTCTGGGAGTTACAAACTTGCAGAGATTCAAAAGCGTTTCGACAACTTACATTTGAAGAATTCGAATATGGATCATATTAATAGAAGAGCCGATCACCGTTCACGTAGTGACTCATATAGAGGCAGCGAAACAACTGAAAATAATTGGAAAAACAACTCTATTCAGAAGTCTAATCGAGGCTCTGGACCTCGCATTCGTTTAGTAGAGGAATTACTATCTAAAGATTCCGAAGAAATAATAATGGATTTAATGAATAGTAAAAGAGGTTTTTTGGAGTTCATACAAAAAGGATTAACTCCAGATGCAATTGTACTTTTTACAAAAGTTTTGGCTAAAATTGCAACGTCTGAGTTTGTTGACGTCAAATATCAAGTTCTGCAAATATACCTGGAAGATGAATTTTCTAATATATTAATAGATTATATCGTACGAATACAGCTTCAAAACAATGAAGACAAGAGAAACAATCGTTACTTTTGGAAAGACACAGATGAGTTTTGGACCAGTATTATTCTAATTTCAAAAGATATAGTTAGAACATTGCCGTCATTTGCAGTGAAGATTCTTCCAAAATTATTAAAATCATTGTTAGTTTGTGTTAAAACTTTTGAAGAGTTTCACCAACGTCACATTTCAGATAAAATTATTGACAATATTAAAAATATATATACCGCAGTTGAGACTCTTGTAGTTGAGGAAGAAGAACGGCAAAAACTACATGCACAAAAAAAACTAAACTTTGAAGATGGCGAAGGGGAACCACCAGATGATTTTAGAAACATGTCGGTGTACCCTAATTCGATTGAGTTAACAACAAAAACAGCTTTTGTCAGAAAAAATATTGTTCGTGGACCATATAAAGATGTGAATCATTATCTAGACATTCAGTTTAGGTTACTTAGAGAAGATTTTATTGGTCCGCTACGATCAGCCATTATGGAGTATTTGAGTGCAAAAAATAAAAGATTAGAAAACATTAAAATACATAAAAAAGTACAATTTTTAAATTCCGAAACCATTAATCAATCTTACTGCGTAAGACTGCGTTTTGATTTTACCGATAAGAAGAGAAAGTTTTCGTATGAAAACTCAAAACGGTTTCTTTTTGGAGCACTATTAGTGTTTACTTATGACAACTTCAAAACTTTTATTTTTGGAAAAGTTGCCGACCGGAAAGCAGAACTTCTAGAGAAGGGCGAACTTATTGTGGGATTTGATGAACAAAAAAACATTCACTACAACATCGATTACGTTATGGTAGAGTACAATGTTTATTTTGAGCCGTATTTTCATGTTTTAAATTGCTTACAATCTATGAATGTTGACACTTTTCCTATGACGAAATACATAATCGAAGCTAATGGTTGTATAAGTCCTCCAGAATATCTGACACCAAATAAGACGTATAAAGTGGGAAATCATAAAATTATTCCCTTGGCAAATTGGCCTCAATCTGTATTCTATGGTTTTAATGAAGCACAAAATGAAGCATTTAAGGCAGCTTTAACACAAGAATTTATTATAATTCAAGGACCACCTGGAACAGGGAAAACAT
Organism: Lagria hirta; assembly: GCA_947359425.1. Classification (NCBI taxonomy): domain Eukaryota; kingdom Metazoa; phylum Arthropoda; class Insecta; order Coleoptera; family Tenebrionidae; genus Lagria; species Lagria hirta. The sequence goes on along the minus strand of OX375801.1, from coordinate 8,913,488 downwards.
ATTTAGGTTTAAACATTGCAAGAACTCTTTTGAGGAACTATCATGTTTGGTTTCGTCACACTCCAATCTTGTTAATTTGCTATACGAATCATGCTTTGGACCAGTTTCTGGAAGGCGTCTTAGAGTTTACTTTTAAAATTATGAGAATAGGAGGTCAGTCTAAGAATGAGAAATTACAACCTTTCAACCTACGGAACCACTATGCATTTAAACAAAGTGCTGCTACGATGCGGCAGCGGAGATCAGTGAAAAGAGTTTTGGATAAAATAGGAAGGATTACCGAGATTTTGAAACAGATAAATTCTTACAACAGTGTGGTCAGTTTTGATGTTTTCCAAGATGTTGTACCTAATTATGACAGAACTTGGTTTTGCCGTGCAAAACCACAGGATATATTAGATTGGCTATTGGATGGAAATGAGCATGTTGGATCAACTTCAAATAGAAACTTGAATCTGGTATGTTTCTATTCTAATTAACTATTTTTGTTAAACTGTTGTTTGAAGCGGCCACCGTTTTACAGATGGTGACCGTTCCAGAATAGCAAACCGACCTATCTCAATTATTAATAGTTTAAAGTGTTTGAATATTTAGTATCTGATAATATCTACTTCCAAGGTAATCAGTTAATCACTGACAATCAGCACGGTTTTATTAAATATGTATTACGCAATATATATCAACCGCTTTAAATAAGGTTCAATAAGTTGACGTGATTCACACGGATATAAGAAAGGCTTTTGACTCGATAAATCACAAATTGCTCTGCGCTCAGCTATTCAAAATGAGATTCTTGACAATCTCGTGTCTCTAATTGAAAGTTATCTCAATAATAGAATGTGTTATGTAGAATGTTTTGCAACTGCTTCTAAACTATTTCCTAGAACATCGGGTCTGCCGCAGAATTCGGTTTTGGGCTCCCTGCTGTTTAATTTCTTTATTAATAATATAGCAAACGGTTTAAAATCGTTTTCTCTCCTGTATGCCGATGATCTTAAAAATTTTACATGTGTAAATTGTATGACTGATTGTCTTGAACTACAAAGAGATTTAGAGCTTTTATTGCTTTGATGACAGAAAAATGGTCTGAAGTTAAACTTGTCAAAATGCAAAGTAATGTCATCCTTTCTAAAGAAAAGGCCCATCGAGTTTGACTATAATCTTGATATATAAGTTTTGACATCTATCAGAAACATTTGGGCCCTGGGAGTAATTTTTGTTCCGAAAAAAAAAATTTTTAAAATGCAACTTTGGCATTAGTTTATCATATTTTTATATATCATGATTAATATTTTTGTATAGGTTTACTCCATTCTGCAACGAGCTTTAGTTGCTTGTTATTGTAAATTTACTTTCCAACATATTATAATTACAGCTAAAGCGTGACTGGTACTTTGCAATGATTGAACATTAAAATATAAACTTAAACTAAAGTGTAATGTTTTTTTTTTATAGTTTAATATTGCAATTTTATGTTGGTTTTAGAGTGGAAAGACTAAAGTTATACGAGAAAACCGAGAGAACAATGTGAATATGGAAGAAACTGTGTCTGATAATGAAGGTGTTGATAATGATAACAATTCTAATCATGAAGACGTGATTGACGATTTGTTTGATTCTATTACATTGGACAATAGTTATAATTCACATAATTTAAATTATTCACTAATTAATTTAAATCAAATGAGTGCAGAAATAAATCTTTCCGAGGCCGCTTTTCAGGCTCTAGCAGAAATAGAAGAACCAACTTTTGAAAATATGCTAGATGCCGATCGAAATTTTTTTGAGTTGCAAACTTTAAAACGCAACTATCTTCACCTGTCGGTAAGAATAATTAGCAAAACAGATTAAACATGTATATAATATTATTTTTGAATTTTCAATATAGATGATGCTGAAGCAAGGGCAACAAAACCAAATTCATCAAGAACCAGGTTACATAGATCTACAAAATCCAAGGAAAATGAAGACTGTCGATAGATGGGCGTTGTATTATTACTGGTTGTACTTGTACAAGAATCAGTTAGTACATCAAAAAGATGAATATGAAGTTGAGTTCAAAATGATCCATAAAGTTTACGAAGAAATGCGTTCTATTGAAGATACCAACATGATGAAACAAGTTTTAGTTATTGGTATGACCACAACTGGAGCTGCACGATTACGATCATCTTTGCGTACTCTTAGAAGCCCCATTGTTATCGTGGAAGAAGCTGCAGAAGTCTTAGAAGCTCACATAGTAACAGCATTAACAGAACATTGTAAACATTTGATATTGATTGGAGATCATCAACAATTAAAACCAAGTACGGCAAACTACGAAATAGAAAATTTTTTTAATTTAGGAATAAGTTTGTTTGAAAGAATGGTCTTAAATAACATACATTTATATAGTCTTCAAATTCAACATAGAATGAAACCTGACATCGCTAGGTTGATAAGTCCACACATTTATCCCGACCTGAAGAATCATGAAAGTGTATTACATAGACCTAAAATATCTGGAATTGATAAATGTCTATATTTTATTGATCACAAAATTCCCGAAGCGAACACCGAAGGGAATAGTAAAAAAAATTATCATGAATCAAAGTTTTTAATTAATTTTGCAAAACACCTTATCCATAATGGGTATGCTCCAGAAGATATAACAATTCTGGCAGCGTATTTGGGTCAAATGTTTGAGATGCAGAAAGAAAGGAGCAGACATCAATTATTACAAGGTGTTAGAATTTCAGTTCTTGATAATTACCAAGGAGAAGAAAGCAACATAATTTTACTCTCGTTGGTTCGTAACAACTCTGACAACAAAATTGGGTTTTTATCAATAGAAAACAGAGTATGTGTTGCGTTATCTAGGGCCCGAGATGGATTGTATATTATGGGAAATATGGATCAGTTATGCTATCAAAATGAGGTAAGCTGGTGAAATTTTGTAATGATTAAAGTGAAATATTTTAGTTATATGCACATACAGATTTTTTTTAAGCGAAACACTTTCAATATCTTTGAGCAAAGAAAAATGTGGAAATTGTGGAATTTTATAAATTTATTTATAAGATAACATTTATGTTAAAAAATATTTATTGTTCTGTTAAATTAACAATTTGCATAAATCAAGAAGAATATGTAAAAAGTAATAAAGATATTTCTTACTGGACTGTTGCAAATTACGGCGAACAGTTGCTACTATTAAAGTAGAACATAAATATTAAAAACTATGTTTTTTTAGTTGTGGCGAAAAATTAGGCAAACTCTTGAGGAACAGAATGCTATAGGTGAAGGACTAGAATTGCGCTGTCAAGTTCATAGAGACATAACAACAGTTGTAAAATCAGGAGAAGATTTTTTGAACATATCTGAAGGGGGATGTAATAAGATTTGTGAAGCTGATCTAATTTGTGGACATAAATGTAAATCTCTATGTCACATTCAAAATCGGGATCATGTAAAACACAGATGCCAGGAAATTTGTGGAAAGTATATATGACAGTCATTTAAATAAAATCAGAACTTTTACTCAACTACATTTTTTAGGCTATTATGCGAATCTAATCCAACTCATATTTGTCGAAAAATGTGTTTTGAGGAATGTGGACAATGCACCTATGTAGTTTCCAGAGATCTCACGTGTGGACATAATGTTAGAATAGAATGTCATATTGATACTGACACGTACATGTGCACTTTACCAGTACAAACGACATTACCTTGCTCTCATAACGCTAATAAGCCGTGTCACGCTGATCCAGTGACGTTTCGATGTCCGCATCCTTGCGAGTCAAGAGTGGAACCTTGTGGTCACGCTTGTAAGAAGACTTGTCACATTAGGTTTGATCCAGATCATTTAGAGGTATGTATAGATTTAATATTAATTATCGTTGTCTGAGATGTTTTTATTGAACTCTTTCATTTTTATTACATTTTGTAATAAACATTACGTCACTATCACTTTTTGCAGTTATAATTATCAATAGTTCTTATTTATATGCGGAGTTTTTTCTAACATAATACTGATTATTTATATTTTTGACTTGAAAGTTTAGTTTTTATAATTTATATCCACATTTGAGTTGAATAATGAAACCCATACAAGGGTCTTATTATTCAAGGAAAACACTCACATTATTCAAGGAAAACACTCACAACATAAAGATAAGCTAAGACAATTGAATAAAGATATAACAAAAGCCTCAAAACTGACATCAGAAACTACAACAATAAATGGGTAACTAGACACCCATTTTTGTACTACACAATAAATTAAGTAAAGAAAAAGCCGAAATAACTAAACTAGAAAATGGGAGAGATAACAAGCAACAGAGAAAACATATTGACGATTGTCGAGGACTTTTACATCAAACTATATAGAAACCAGAGTCAAGCAGAAGTATTAGAAAATATACAACACATACTAAACCAAGGTCGGAAGAGATGAATGAAAACGATAACTGTAGAAGAAGTCCTAAGGTCAGAAATGAAGAACAACAAAGCACCTGGAGAGACGATAAAAAAGGCAGTATCGCAGACCCACAGAACAATATTTTGACACATCTATATAAATTCCTCACCAAAATCAGTACCGCACAGCTTACTAATAAACTTGGATCTGTATCAGCTAGAGAATGGAACAAATGACCATCTCCAGGTGATAAAATCACCTAATATAAAAAGCATAGAATACAACAAGCCCTTAGTGCTTGGTCGACTATGAAAAGGCTTTCGACTCTATAAAGCACCATGAACTGTTTAAACCTTTCGCAAACTGTCGTATAGACCATCGCTATATTTCCATATTACGACACATATATGAGCAGGTAACAGCAAAAGTAAAAATATATCGGTTCAGAATCGTAAAGGACGTTCCACAAGGCGACATAATTTTCTCCAAACTTTTCACAACTCTAATAGAATATATGTTTAAAAAGATTAAATTGGACAATAAGGACATAAACGTAAATGAAGAAAAGCTGAGCTACCTACGTTTCGCCGACAATATCGTGCTGATCTCAGACCGAGTTGACGAGACAAACGAAATGGTCGCAGAGCTATCCGTCGCTTCCCAAAAAGTAGGTATAAAAATCAACATTACCAAAAACCAATTGATGACAAACGAATGGATGGACGAAGAGAATAATAGAATGGCGTCCCAGAGGCAAAGCATACAGAAACAGGGAACGGCCGCCGGCAAGATGCCAAAGACCGAGCAAAATGATTTGGGTTAAGAGAAGCTTATGTCCATCAGTGGACGAAACTGTATGCTGCTGTATGATGATGAAGAATGAAACCCATTAAACCACTATACTCTATTTTTTTAGCAGAGACAGATGCGCGCATTTTGAGAAACCCTGCATACAATAGTAAATCTCGCAGGATTTTCGGTGCATGTTCAGAAATTTGCTGCCGATTTAACTGTCAATAGTGTCAGTGTCAATAAGTTGTTTATGTTTACGTAACCTCAAACAAGCATCGAAATCTCTAGAGAGCCGCAATAGTGGAAAAAAATGTGACAATAGTTGCCATGGAAACCAAGCTTTGCGCTCCAAACGAAACAGGATTTGCACGCCGTTAAGGAAAAATTTTGTTTGACAGGCAAAAGTGAGGTTAGGATAAATTGATAAGTCCTGCTGACACCGCTGTTTCATAAAAGTGTGTTGTATAAACGGGACATTGCTTTAAACAATAGAAAAAGAGTGTTTAAAATGCGATTCTGAACATGCCCGATTTGTCTTGCCTATAGCCGAAGCATATAGTATAGTGAAAAATTTCAAATCTTTCCTAAATATTTTTATACTGAGCTGGCGACTTATCGGGTAAAAGAAAAGAAACAACATTTGGACCGGTTTATCTAAAGGTAGAATCTCTGCTTCTGTAGAGTTTACAATTGACTAACAGTTTATACGCAAAAGTGTTGACGCTGTCTTTTCAAAATTTCAGCGGTTGCTATGACAATCGAAAAGTTTTCTTTATTTTTATTGTGAATTGGGATGTAGATTTATTTTTTTAATAATCAAATGTAAACAAAGCTTTGTACATCACACATGGATTAGATCCTTCCTCGCTTCTGTATGAAATCTTGTATTCGGGTCTGTTGGTTGGTAAAAGCTTTAATCTTTAAAATTTGTAGATCCGTTGTCACATTTCCAAATATCTTCTAAAATGGTAGGTGTTCTCGCATAAGTCTTAATTTAGTATTGAACTATTTACGTTTGAGATCTAGTTTTATGCCAAGACCCACGATTGATTGTCAATAATCTCAAAAAATGAAAAACGCCATTCATAGGATTTAATGTCTTATCATTACTGTGGCGGAGCCTCATATGCGCATAAAAAACTGACTTTAAGATGGGCGAAAAAATCTACGTAATATTTTGTCATCGTTGAGAAATCTTACTAAAGTCGATGGTAACCTTCTTCTGGTCTGTTTTGATGCCATTATTATTGGAAAAAGGTTGAAAACCATCTCAAAAATTAACTGGACGTTTTTTAAGACTTGGAAACGACGTTTCAAAATGTTAGTTCTAAGAGATACCACCAGTTCAAAAAGAAAGAATAGTGTGAGGACACATTGATTTTGAAAAAGTTGTTTTTGTCACTCAGAATGGTAAAACTGATGAAACCCATTACCATCTGATAAGTAAAACGGAAGTGCGAAGTTTTTTAGGCTTGTTCTATCGACGGTTTGTTTCAAGATTTATCACTGTTGCTGAGCTATTACCAAGACTAACGGAACTACATACAAAAGTTTTCAAATTAGAAAATTAAGTGACACTCCAACAAAAGCTCTAGTTATCTAATCTACCTTTGGTTATCTGGTACCCTCAGACCTGGAGATTAACGATATTCCCAGCAGAGAAAGTTGTAACATCAGATTACCAGTGACCAAAGAAAGAAATTTTTGACATTAGACTAGAAGAAGGTAGTTGTCATGAAGGCGTTTGGTGTTCTTAGAAGGTTTTTTACAAATTTCTAGAAAAAATAAACAACATAATACACCGCATTAAGAAAAATAGTGGCGGTTGTTCTTCACGTTAATCGTTTACCTCCGCTGGTAAAGAAAAAATCATGATGCGACAAGATCCTTTCAGAGCACGACGATGAGTTTAATGGGATTTATTTACAAGGCTAGGAATCAAGACTTGGATAGGCTATATAAAGCCTTCAAATTTTGTTTCAGCTTCCGGGAAATTACTGGTTAACCGATAACCCATTGCGTCTTACTAGATTTATAGACTTTTGGGAGGTTCCGTACAGTCTTTGTACGGAAGTCCTACAGAGGACTTTGAGAGCTGAACAAGCAACACGTGACAACACATTTTGATGACTGTCTAAAGTTGGGTTTTCTGAAATATGGTTTTACGTTGTAATGAGTTGGACTGGAAAGTCGTCAGAAGCAAATTGGAGGCTTGATTTAAGCATACTGACATTACTATTTTAGTTTTGCGAACACCATTAACAGACTTTCTGAAGAAATTTTGGGGTTCAGATTGAAGGAAATTCAAAAGCAAGTTGTGGTATATATTTACTTAGGAAATTGTATTTAAAGTAATGAACTTTAGATTAATTTTTTATAAAATTTATTTTTTAAGTGGTATGCATAATGCGAGTACTGAATTTTGCCAATGGATTCGAGTAAAGAAAATGTCAAAGATTCAAAATGTGGATAAACGTTTATTTTTAATAAAGAATCGAACAAGCATATAAAATAATATTAAGAATATAATCAAGATCTACATTCTTAATAATTGACAGGCAAGCCGGTCAGTTTTTTGGTTTATTCTTTTTACCCTCTACTCTTATTCGTAAACTGGAATGTGTTGAGTACATAATAATAATAAAGCGAAAATGACAGAAATGTTTTTTTTTATTAAAAAAAAGTTGTATGAAAAGCCAGCGAATTAAAGCGTAAATGTACTTGAGTAATGGTAGCCATATAAATAATGTAAATATTTAGATAAACATAAGGCAATCTATTTGCAATGAACTCTTTTTTCAAAAAAAAGCCAAATAGAAAATGGACTTGGGCAAGCCCAGACGGTACTACCAAGAATGAGATAGATTACATCGTCTCGGATAATAAGCATATTGTGCATGACGTCCAGGTTCTTAATAGTATCTCAATTGGTAGTGATCACAGAATGGTAAGAGCAAAAATAGAAATCAATATAAAGAGAGAAAGATCTAAGCTGATATCGAAAGTACGAAACCTAAGATGGAATCCCATAAATAATTCCGATGAATACAGAGAGGCTCTAAAAAGTGACTTAGACGGTATTGAAAATCTGGGAAACGACGTTGAGAACTTAAATGAAAAAATATGTACAGCCTTGCAAGAGACACGTAAAAGATATGAACCAAAGAGAAGAGAAAAAGAAGAAAAACTGTCTAGAGGCACAAAACAGCTACTAACGCAAAGAAGAAAGCTAAAGAACAAATACACCACAAACAACGAGGAACTAAGACAACTAAATAAAGAAATATCAAAGGCTATAAGAAAAGATACCAGAAAATTTAATACAGAGAAAATAAATACAGTGATTGACAACAACAAGAGTCTTAAAGTTTTACGTAGAATTTTAAAAGTGGGAGAACACAACATTTGCAAACTAGAAAATAAGGCAGGGCAAGTGACTACCAACAAAGATGAAATTGTAAAAATTGTCGAAGACTTCTATGAAGAACTTTATAAAAAACCAGATGAAGAAGAGGTACCTATCCCAAGAATACTGAACCAGGGCTCTGAAGATGTACCAGACATAACCTACTGTGAAGTAAGAAAGGCGGTGTCTGAGATGAAGAATAATAAGTCACCAGGAGAAGACGAAATTGTTATAGAGGCAGTAAAGGAAGGTGGACACATAGTTATTAAAGCCCTATGTAAATTATTTAATGAATGTCTACATCAAGGAGTAACACCTTCAAAGTGGAACAACGCCACTATAGTAATAATGCACAAGAAGGGGAACATTGGTAATCTAGCAAATTACAGACCCATTAGTCTCCTATCCCACTTGTATAAACTATTTATGAAGATCATTGCTAAGCGCCTAACTCCAAAATTAGATTTTTACCAGCCGAAAGAACAGGCAGGATTTCGAGCAGGGTACGGTACAAATGACCATTTACATACAATCAAGACCCTTATAGAAAAATCAACAGAATATAATAAACCTCTCATCCTTGTTTTCGTAGACTATGAAAAAGCTTTTGACTCAATCAGCCAACAACATATGCTCAAATCATTAACAGAATGCAGAATTGATTACAGGTACATTGCACTGAAGGGACGGTTGATCACGTAAGCCGAAAATTTTACTTTTTTTCGAAACAAATGATTAAGGGTATATACGAGAAAGCAACGGCGTGTGTAAGATTACATAAAAACACAAGAACATTCCGAATAGAACAAGGTGTACGTCAAGGAGATACCCTCTCTCCAAAGCTGTTCACCACACTGCTCGAATATGTCTGTAAGAAAATCGACTGGGGGGAAATGGGCCTAAATATAGACGGTGATAGATTAAATAACTTAAGATTTGCAGACGATATCGTCCTTATCACCGACCGTATAGATCAAACGTCCATGATGTTGGAAAAATTATACAATGCTTCAAGGGAAGTTGGCCTAAGAATTAACTTTGCAAAGACGCAAGTCATGACAAACCTAGTCCCCAGTAAAAACATAACTATTGGAAGCAAATCTATTGAACAGGTCACCGCCTACAAATATTTGGGTCATGAGATCCGAATAGGACGGGACAACCAGACGTGCGAACTTCTCCGGAGAGTAGGCTTGGGGTGGGCATCCTTTGGAAGATTAAAGTATGTTTTCAAGTCGGATATTCCCATCAGTCTAAAACGAAAAGTATACAATCAGTGCATATTACCAGTGATGGCATACGGAGCCGAAACATTGACGCTTACAAAAAAGTCAGCAAAGAAACTGCATGTCACCCAACGGGCGATGGAGAGGGCTATTCTGGGTATCTCCCTCAGAGACCGAATACCAAATGAGATTATTCGCCAAAGAACAGGTGTTATAGATGTAATCGAAAAAATAACAACTTTAAAGTGGAACTGGGCTGGCCACGTAGCTAGAAGAACTGACGGAAGATGGTCTAAAAAACTATTGGAGTGGCGTCCGAGGCACGAAGCTTATCGTAGTAGAGGGCGCCCCCCCCACACGATGGACCGATGACATCAAAAGAATCTGTGGAAATTGGATACAAATGGCTCAAGATAGAGCAGAGTGGCAAAATAAACGAGAGGCTTATGTTCAGCAGTGGACTACTATAGCTGAGTGATGATGATGATGATGATGATTGTTTGTTCTGTGATTTTATTTCTGGATTTGCACTATTCTTTAAATCTAGAATAATCTTTAATGTAGTACCTAACTTTCTAATTTGTGTAAATTTGAATTTTTTATATATGCATTATAATCTTTTTGCTTCCTTCCGAACTTCAGAAGGAGTACAAATTTTACTGTCGCTTATGATTTTAGATTTAATGATATTATTATAAAGTGCTTCCATCTCAAGTGTCAATTTATTTGTTTATAATTTCAATTAATTGCTCATAAATTTAATGCACGTATTAAAAAATTTAAACTACAATATATTTTAATAATTTTTATTTTTAGTACAAATGTACACAACAATGCGCCCGATATAGGAAAGGCTGCACTGTTGAAACTGCACAACATATCTGCCAAAAACAATGTTATGAAGAATGTGGAGATTGCTTAATCCCTGTCAAAAAACGCCGAACTGTATGTCCACACGTTTATGAGGTTTCGTGCTCAACAAATGTTGATGACATTTTATGTGAAAAGCCTTGTGTGCAGATTTTGTCATGTGGTCATAAATGTACCAATAAATGTTGTGAAGATTGTGTGGAACAATGTCAAGCGCGGGTAATTTTTATTTCATACTGTTGAAACTATATATCATCTTTCGAAATGTTTTAGGTTGAGAAAACAATTTCTCTTTGTGGTCATAAACTCAAAGTAAAATGTTCTGAAGAACCTGACAGGAAGAATTGTAATCGAAAATGCCCCTTGAAATTACCCTGCGGTCATTCATGTACAACAACTTGTAATCTACCTTGTACGAAGAACTGTAAAGAAATGGTTGATTGCAATATTAAAAGTGTATGTGGACATATTGTTAAGAAAGTCCATTGCTATGTTTTACCAAGTAAGTTTTCTATAAGTATAGAATAAAAGTAAATAATAATTTGTGTTGCCGATCTCGAATTTACCTGTAAGAGAGTACGATTTTTCTTAGATGGGGACAGCTTATTATTCACATTAGACGCGCATTGACACAGCCAGAGATAAAAGCGTTTCTGTTGGTTAGCGCCGACACAAATTGGTTCCACCAATTGGAGTAATATTATCTGTACTTTTATAAGAGAATTCGAGCTCTAGCAATTTTTTTATACTATGGCGTTTGAAGTTTAAAGCCTTTCGCACGCATTTTCTGCGCATATGGACTAAACCACGCACAGTCTGTGCAAATTTTGTGTGTTATGATGTAGTTTAAAACTTTTGTGTTTAAACTTTTTAATGAAATGTCAAACGGTAACAGTAAAAAACAAAAGTTCTCTCTAAAGGACCTTCTGAATAATTTGGGAAAGCTTCATATTTTTGGACTTTCATGTTGGAAATGAAGTTTTCTTCTTAATAGCGGTCATTCTTCTATCACATTTGAGATCTTTGATTTTTGCAAAAATTTGTCGGATTTTTCACTACTGAAGAGGATTTATTTTATAAATTTCTTGGTTTCTTTTTCAATTGCTTTTTCTGAACCCATCATTACCATCTAAACATTTTTTTTTCTATCTATTGATTTTTCGATATATTTTTTTTTTCTATTTATATTTATACTAGCTGGCCCGGCGAACTTTGTTCCGCCTTAGTTTTGTTATTTTATTTTTTATTTTTATTTTTTTTGTCATTTGTTTTGTTATTATATGTCAGATGCGTTTACGTTTTATATTGTATGTCACGCCACACGGAATGGGATAAAAAATATTCTTTCTTAGGCTACTGGTTCTAAACAACCACTCCACCAATTTTCAGCCAAATCGGTCATAAATAGATATAGATTTTTAAAATAAACGACCTCAAAAACTATAAAAATGATACCCAAATTAATTATTCACATTTATTACCTTTATCACATTCATTTTACAACCCTCTTTAACTTAAATATCATTTTCAAAATCAACGACCTGAAATTCCTCGAAAATACCCATATCGTTTTCTTACATTTTTATCCCTAGAACACTCTCTTTTCATCCTCCTAAGAGTAATTTTTTAGAAAGCAGGAAACATACCTATTTATTTTTTTTTGAGAACTTAGGCAATTTATGGGAAAAATTATGAAAACGACATCAATCTTTAGACATTTTGCCCTCTTTCCGCCCTATCAAGGAATGATAATATTTTACTTCTAAAATTTCGAATTTAAACATAGATATTATTTTTAAAATAAACAATTCAAAATTTTTGAAAATTATACTAATATTGGTACTTGTCATTTTTTGTTCCTATCCCACCTCTTTTTATCTCTTTGTTAATAAAAAGTATTCTATTCTTTTCATTCAAATCCAGGCATCATAATTTCCATACAAACTTTCACCCAAAGTTGTTATATGGGAAGTTGTCTCATGGAAGACGATTAAAGCCGGCCAGTAACGATCCAACGGCGCAGTAAGACAAAATCGTACAATCAGATTGTACAATTCAGTCGCACCAAACCAACTTAATCGGTCATGCACACACACGATTCAATTCCATCAAATTCAGTCCAATTTCGTCGCTTCCAATGAAATTGTACTGCGCCGTTGAGTCGTCAGTGGCCAACTAAAGAGTGGGTAGTGCACTTAACATGTAAACGCACGGTCCGACTTTGGTTGGTGGCGGGGGAGTGGATCGATTTATTTGGAACGGTAATTTGCCGAGCCTCACCGAACGTTTCCGACATCGCAATTCTAATTTTTACTTTAACCCTTCTTTTAGAGGGTGGTTTCTGGAATAAAAAGTATCCTATAGCATTCTCCTGGCTCTAAACTACCTCCTTGTCAATTTTCATCTAAATCGGTTCAGCCGTTCTTTAGTTATAAGTGGAGTAACACTAACACGACTTTCTTTTATATATATAGATAGGGTCACATTTCTTTTTGGCTTTTTAGGCTTAATATTTATTATATAACTTTTTTCTACTTCTTTTTTACATTTTTTCTATGTATTCTTCTATTGATACTTTGTTCTGTTATTCTTTTTGGGACCTGTTTAACTTGCTTTTTTTTCTGCAATCCTTATCCGACTGTCCGTTCTTCTGTCGCTTTCGTTTGTCGTATATCTTTTTTTATTTGACCGTCGCTTCCCTTTACTGTCTGTTTTAGTTCTTCCTACTTTTTTTTGCTTTTTCCTTGCTAAAATTTCTTTGTTTTTGCTTTTTTTTTCAGTCCAGCGGTCTTTTCCTCTTTCTTTGCACTTTCTCACTTTTCTTTGATTTCCTTCTTCTTTCTCTGCTCTGTATATGTATCTCGTGTGTTTAGTTATTATTTGTATTTAAATGCCAAATTTTATGCATTCAAACGATACAATATGAGTGACTTTGACTTTCGCGAGGAAGAAGATGCATTCCGAATATTTAATTCTTATTGATTTTATCGGTACAATTTTCTGTCTCCAGAAACTAATGGAATTGTTTTTCTGAAAAATTGATGCTAATAAATGATATTAAAATTCGCTTAAGGAAAATTATCAAAAATGTGATGATCTAATCTTTGAACCAATGTCTATAATTTCGTCTTATTCTGGCTCTTTTCAAATAGGTGTGTGCAGTAACAGCCTGGTCTTCACATATAAGTAATTTTCTCAATTTATAATGTAAACTTTAACACGGTGAAAGAATTGTCTATTCAATTATAACACTATTTTAATAAAATATAAAATAGAACAAAGATAAAATGGTTCAACATTTGTAAATGTAAGACGTCTACCAGTCACGGTTGATTCGAACGAAGTGTCCCAATGGTCTCGTCTCATCCTCATCCCCTTTGCCTCCTGTGGAATGTCGATAAGGAAAAAGTCTGGACTATATCCGTCATCACACTTAAGTCGTCTAGCTTCAATTTATGATAATAGTGCCGGAATGGAATTCTTCTACGTTTTAATCGTCAATTGTTAACAATAACATGAATGACTTTGGTCTTTATGCTTCTGAATTCAAGAAATTAGCATCTTTCCTTTTGCAAAAGTTATGTTGTACTTGAAGCGATGGCTATATACGCAATATAAATTGAAAAAATTCTTAATACGTGAGGACCAGGCTGCTAGTGTAAATCTATTTGAAAATTGCCAAAATAGCACGAAACTATAGTCATTTGAGATTTGAAGTAACAACAGAGATTTGATAATTAATTTATTGCTGATTTTCTCTATTTGAATTTTAATAAAATTTACAATGTCATGAAAGTGAGATTATGAAAAAAACCTAGATGTTTTTATTCCTTTAATAATAAAACGCTATGGAAGTCAACTTTCCCATGAAGTTTATTTTATAAAAAATGGTTCAGTTGTGTGGTAGAGAGGAAACTTTAGATTATAATACAAAAAAAATAAATAAATATTTTAGTTCTTTATCTAAAATTAGCTGAAAGAGGCTTGTTTGTATAACTAATGTTTTAATTTCAGATCAAGCTGATTCTAAAACTGTAACGAAATATTGCACAGCTTTATGTGATGCAACACTAAAATGTAAACATAAATGTTCTGGTACATGTGGTGAATGTTCACAAGGACGTGTTCATAAGAGGTGTGCTGAGAGTTGTGGTGTTCCGCTGGTCTGTGATCATCTTTGCAAGTTTCCTTGTCGGGAGTCTTGTCGACCATGCAACGAAAATTGCCCTCTTCGATGTGTACACAGCGTTTGTAAAAAAAAATGTGGTGAAGTGTGTACTCCTTGCAAAGAAAATTGCTCCAGACGGTAAGAGAGTTTATTTAATTTAACATAATAGAGTACTTACGTACAATTATAATTTTTATAATCTATAAAACCTTGTAACTGCAGTATTGATTTGGTCGATTTTCTCAAATTTCTACAATTTAATTGCAAAAACGGATATAGTTGGTGCAAAAAAAAATTATTTTGTTTCAAAACAGGGTGTTTATAGCAAGTTCATTAAATAATGTATTTTGATGCAATTTTTAATTTCCGTCACAAAAAGAGGAGAGTATATGTTTGCCGTTTTTTTGTCTATTACACCGTTAGATATTACAAGTCAACGGCAGAACCGGTTTTGATCTAGTTTTGTTTTTGTTTGAAAGCTGTGGTAACTGAGTGTTCTACAAAATATAGCCATTATTTGCCACAATATGCGGCAAATAATGGCTATCAAAAGAATATATCATAGAAGCCAGAAGGCTATGTAAAGATTATCAATTATTTTCTGGTTTGTGTATGGATGAATGTAAACATCTTTTACAGGTCTGATCGAGTCGAAATTGAGTTTTTATACCACCGCTCACTAAACTGTTACATATTGAAATAACAGCCTAAGTTAGAATAACGTGCTCATTATCAATAGCCGTGCGATATATTCATCCATAATGTAATAGTTTAAATCTATATCGTGTTGGCGGTGCGTAGCAACGAACTTAGCATTGCATTGAAGCCCGCGTATTACCATTTTTGGAAAAAATAAGTAGATACAACACCAATGTAATAGAATGTGTAGAATTATTGACATTTTGATAATTTGCTAGTATTTGAAAACCTATGCTTTATTGACAATTATTTAACAGGAATATTTTAATATTTTTTACTTTTAACTCTTACTAATCTTTTTCACAGCTGCCTTATATTCTGATTTGCTTGGAAAAGCATCAAATTAACTGTTTTTTAATTTTCTAGATGCAAACATCAAACATGCTCCAATTCATGTGGGCTTATATGCAACGTTCTCCCTTGTGAGCAACCTTGCTTAAAACTTTCAAAATGTGGTCATCAGTGCATTGGCTTTTGCGGCGAACCATGCCCACCAAAATGTCTTGTATGCGACAAAGAAGAGTTAACTACTATTGAGTTTGGTTTTGAAGCAGAAGATGCTCGATATGTGCTGCTTAATGACTGTAAACATGTAATTGAAAATACTGCATTGGAACAGTGGCTTAAAATAGATGATGGAAATATTGGCTTCAAACTGTGCCCAAGATGCAAAACATGTATTAAAACTACTACTCGGTTTAGTGATTATACTAAAAAAAGCATGAATGATGTGTCTAAGGTAAAGTTAGCCCTACATGGAGCTGAGGCAGAAAATTTGGCTAAGCGACAGCAATTGAATTTAATGATGTTACAACTTGAAGAATCCTCTACACATTTGCAATTACGTAAGTACCTACTAATTTAAGTTTGTCATTTTTGAAGTGACTGGCATAACGAGCGTCAGGTTTCATGTGTAACGCTAAAACTAAATGCATAGTGTTATGTTTTATTTCTAAACAATTAACAAAAACAAAATCGTTATGCGTCGTGCTTGATACATGTTTTGCAGAAATTAAAGATAAAACTAGACGCGTAATCTAATGAAAGAAAAAAGATCGAAAAAATGCGATGTGATCAACTAAATCATTTAAAGGTTAAAACTGATTTTTATTGGAATATTTCAAAGTTTGTCAAGGCAAGAAGCTAGATCTCCTATAAATCTGTCGTGCATAACGTGACGTACTTTGTGATGCGAAATTAATTTGTTATTATTTACTAATTTTCTACCAAACTTGTTAACTTAATTACCAAATTTCAGGTTGCCTATTGTTTGGAAAGTTGTTATCTACGATTGAAGTACGCCTTCGTCCAACAAAGAAAACGAAGCGACAGCCAATTAATAAGCATGAGTTGAATACATTAGAGGCAAAAATTGATATTTTAAAAATCATCACTAATGTGTGCACTCAAAAGAACTTTGTAATAACTTCTACTACGACATTCTTACCACAAGTTACGTTCATTGCCAAAATTTTACTTCGCGATGAAAATTACATTACTGATCAGGAAATTGAAGATATTGAACTTGAGCTGGACAGACTGTCAAAAATGATTACATTTGATCGGTTAAAAACATCTCCTAACTTTGCTTATAACTTTTCTACAAACTCTACTGTTATAAAAGAAGTACATCATATTGAGGAACTTTTATTTTCGTTGAATAAGTTTTGTAAAGATATTGGAGCACAAGTGACTGCAAAACTTACACAGTTGAATAAGCTATTAGCTTCTAATATTGGTATTACTGAGGAGGAAAGAAAAATGGTTCGACGAGTAATGGGTTTTGAAAAGGGTCACTGGTTTAAGTGTCGAAATGGTCATATCTATGCAATTGGAGAATGTGGTGGAGCTATGCAGGCCTTTATTTGTCCTGAATGTAAAGAAAAAATTGGTGGAACAAGTCACCGTCTTCTGCAAGACAATCAAGTTGCGACAGAAATGGACGGTGCTAGGTTTGGTGCATGGTCAGAACAAGCCAATATGGGCAATTATGAACTATGAACGTGATTCTTCTTTTTGTGAAATAATAATATGTATTTATGTTTTCAATTGAATAATTATTTTAACGTTGTTTTGTCTTTTTATGAAATAGGTATACAAATATTATTTACTCTTATTGCGTTTAGTTTGACTTCAACTTTTCGAATAAAATAACATCTAAAAACAGTTCTTAACTTCCAATTTAAAAGTCAACAGAAACAAAATTTTTATGATTTTGTCGGTAAAAGAAATAACAGTTTGCTACTGGATTATCACGCATCTTTCATAGTTCAAAATATTAGAAAATCATCAAAACCTTGAACTGATCCTGAAGCACTACCTGGAACTCCAACTTGCAGGGGAAAATTACAAAGGGCTCTTTCCAATCGCAGTTCTGTTAAATTTTGAATAAAGCTAGCAGTTATGTACATATGTAATGGTCTGCTGGACGATAAAAAAAAATCTGAGGCAAGATGGGAAATTGATCATTTCGTCACATAGTGAAAAAACTTTGTTTTTATTGGCAAAAGACGAAGGATAACAGAATATTTTTAATGAGAACATCCAAAATTAGAGCTAAGCAAACGCGATTTTTGCGACAAAGAAAAAAATTGATGTAAAAGAAAGAAACATTGTTTATAACGATGATTCATATCTCCATAGTTCACACACGAGCTTTTACACGTATGGTATGATCAAAGTGACAATTCTCTAAAGGAGGCATCATTAGGATAAGGACAACGCTTAATATATGAAGTGGATTGAAGACAAATTACTCCCAAATTCCGAAAAGAATTCGGTTCTTGTAATTGATAACGCATCTTAGAGGCATTACAAAATCACGTGATTGATCACTTTGACAAAAACATCGCGAAAGCGGAGCTTAATTTTCATAAGTTATACGTAAAAACATTGTTTTTTTTTGTTCGAGTTCTCAGGGTGGCGCCAAAATAGAATTTTACAGTACACCGGCTTGAAATAGAATGTCGTCAATTATTAAATATCAACATAAATCAGCTCAAAAATATGTAAAGTAGGAAAAAATGTTCAAAACACTTTTAAAAAGTTTGTATTTTATTATATTTTGTTCATTTTCTGCAACATTTTATTCATCTGATCACCGAATATAATCAGATTCGTCACTTTCTTCTTTTTTAATTGATATTAATAGGTCTTTAACCATATTCCCTTTTCAAATCCTCCACTTCAATTTATCTACATGAGAACAAATCTTCTGCCATTGTTCTACAGTAACTGTATTAAACTTCAGCTAACTTGATTGTTGTGTTGTATTTTTTACTAGCGTTCATACTTTCTCGTTAGGGTATAGTTGAGGGTGGACTTTAATAATTATAGCACATAGTTCTGGCTTGGTACATCTTTGTTCAAAGAAAATTCCTTTCATCATCAGTCACTTCTGCATGTCAGCCTGTTTCCATGCAGACGTTGGACTTGCTTGTACTGCCACATTGTGGTAAGAAGCATTATCTATAGCCAGCACACTTTTGCTTCTAAAAATTTTTTGGACAACCACTTCATAAAATTTTTATTGTTTTTTTTGAGGTAGAATTTTCCAGTTTTTGTTCCAGACTTAAAAATTGTTAATGCTTTTGACACAAAACCTATTGTTCCTTCTACGTGCAAAATAATAAGACGGTGTTCTTTTGCCACTGGGGCTTTTAAACACTTATTGAAACTATTATCATCCCATAAGTTCAGTACAGTGGGAGAACTATGAAGGTATGTTTCATCACAAGAAATTATGTTTCATTCTTCTTCCCGGTACTTCTTTATTTTTCTTAAATATTCTACTCGTTTACTTCTGATATCAGAAGACTTTTAAGATTCCCTCTTTCTTCATCTTTTACGGCTTCAATCACAGTCTTCATTGTTGGCCTCCTTTTGTGAACATTTGCGTGTATATAAATTATGTTCGGAATAATTTTTTCTTGGTACTGATTCACAGATTGTTTGGGCTTCAGCTATGATTTTCATAAATTTGAAATCTTTTGGGTTGTTTTCAGCTTTCTTAATTATTCTTCTAACAGTGCAGATTCTAGCAGCAGCAGCTTCCGCATCCCTCCCTTGTAGGCTTAAACCGCCTATTGAAATTGAATTGACATTTCGCCACAGTATTTTTCCAGTTTTATCATTATGAATTATTTTCAGTCTTTGATTGTGATCTACTTTCTTCTTATTGCTCATTCTAATAAATGACACATGAAAACTCTAGAAAGAACACGAGTATTTTTGGTTAAAAATCAAATATTAAACACAATTAGGAGTGTTATACGTACAGTTGCAATTATGCAGATTAATACAGTCTTGAAAACAACGACTGTTGTAAACTCAAAATAGCAATAATGGAACGCAAATAATAAACAAGATGGCAAACACAGAGAGAGGGGAGGCTAATCATCAAGAACTGACAATAATACAATGGCAAAATGGTACTAGATGTTCTTAGTTTGGCCGGTACAGCCGCTTTGGTATGCGTTTTGGTTTCGGCGTCACCAAACAGCAGAGACCTGGCATGGCTCTACTCAGCTACCTGATTGGATCTATTCATAGAGCTAAAACACGCAAAACTTTAGATTGTAAATCTTTTTCATCTGTCTTGCCTGTTCCTCTTATCGTGAGCAGTAGAATTTACTGCCGGGTGTATCTCAAACGTTCCTCCTATACACGCACAAGCGACTTTAATGAATGCATTTGCCAAATTCTTGCCAAAACATTGAAGTAAAAATAAATAAGTCTATAACCTACTAGTAGTCTATGCCTACAAAAATAAAAACTGTTATAATTATGTTGACGCATTAATAGCTATCTATTATAAAAGTGTCTTGTAAGGCAAATAAGTCACGAAAGAGATGTTTAGCCACGGGAGCTTGTTTGAGTGGCCTAATTTGCTGTTAAGATACGAGTACAATACATAGTTTTATCCAACACCTCTCTCTGTAAAAGTTCTTAAAAAATCATCAAAATCAAAATTTTTTATATCTGCAAAGATTAGTAGTAATCTATGATTTGGTTGCCATGTTGCGGACAACAAATTCATTGTTTGGGAAAAATTTTGCAAACTGTTTCGGCGCTTGTAGCATTGTTGAAAATGAATAGAAATAGTTCTCTTCCTAATAATTAACTTCATAGTGTTGTAGACCAATGAGACATTAGTGTCACATGCACCAATCACAAGTTAGAAATGATTTCTCTAACTGAAAAAAATGTATGCTAATTTTCTTGCCGCTACCTCATTGTTTTAGCATTATTTTAGCAACCATTAATATTTAAAAAATCAAATGTCATTTTGACAAAAGTAAAAATGTCGCGCTTTGGCAACATTCCTGATGCTTCAATTAATGAAAACATTCAAAATTCTTTTCCGAGAAAAACAACTCGTGTAGAGAAAGTGTAGAGAAAGTGTGTGGAATCAATTTGCAGAATTTTGCCAACAACGCAAATATGAATTAAGCGAATCTTTGTCAGTAAGTTGTTGAAAATTTGACGTATTTTAATATTTTATTCAGTTAATTCTCCAACCGAAGATTCGTTCTCAACTCTTGTCAGGCAAAATTTTTATTTATTTTTTATTTGCATTGATTGCTAAAAGGCAATTAAACTCGATCAAATTCTTGGAAAAAAAACCCTCGCGCTCCGTGCTCGGGTCTTTTCGTATAATTTGATCTCGTTTAATTGCCAAGCAACCAATTCTTTTACAAAATCAAAATCTTGCAGACAAGAGCTGAGCACTTATGATCTTACTGTTGAAATAAGTGCGAAAGATATTGAAGAAGTCACATCGAGTTTGCTACCCAAGACATCCAGGGACGTTTATTACACAAAGAATTGAGTGAGTTTAATAACTGGAAACAGGAAACCGATGTTTGTGGGCTAAGTGAAGAGCTGTTGGGTTACTTCTTCAACGCCAAAAAAAAAATTCAATGTGGACGAGCATGTTAAGATCCACATTAAACTTCACGAAAATACAAATATTTTACGATATGGCAAGTTATTTGATCGCTTTTTTAAAGAAGGAATTAAAAAAATACAAGTGCAAGAAATCAAAAGTTCTTCAAAGAGAGCATATTCAACAACTTCAAGCAGAAGCACCCAATAAAAAAATTTAATGTTGAAGGTAGGTGGATTTTGATGGGTGGCGGTGAAGGTGCAGGTGGGTGTCGATGTTGTGAATTATTGAGCATGTCAATCGATAACGTAGAAGATAAAGGATCATATAAATTGGTATCTGTACCAGATACAAAAACATATGTTACTAATGGTTACACGCACAGGTTACACGTAGCTTTACGATTATGAAAGAAGGATTTGCAGTTAATGCGCTGGATATTTGTAGAAAATATATGTCTCTCCGACCTAAGAATATTTCTCACAACAGGTTGTTTTTGAGCTATCCAAAATACCATCAGTAGTATCTTTTAATATAAATGTTAACGTAAATCTCAACAAATGATTTCATCTCAGATTCTCCTGCTAATTGTAATTTTTTGTATTGTATTTTTTGATGTTCAATAAATTGTTCTATTTTTTGTAAACTTGAATTATATTAAAACAGTTGTATTATTGATCCATAGAACCACTTATTGTGTTTTATAGACCCTATAATTCAATCAATAATATCATTTTTATAATGTCATAATAAAGAGGTTTTGTATAAAATAATTTATCGTTTATGAAGTCTCTATAATTGCAAATATTTCTGTACAAATCAATGGCTCATAATTTCATAGAAATCCCCAACACTTTAGTTAAACATAATATATTAGCTACAGCCAGATATGATTTATTGGAATAATTTATTGGAACTGATGACATCAACATTATTTTTAAACAATTTTAATATTTCCAAAATTATGGAAACTGAAAGACACATCTATTCCATTCATCTCAACTACCACATCTCATGCAGCTTTCCAAGATAAATAAGCACACATTTTCTTTTATTCGTTAGTACCAGAAGCACCTGCTTTATTAATAAAATTACAGGATTTTTTGTAAGTTTTTGAGTAAGGAACAGTATCAACTACTTTATTCTCACGAAAATCTCAAGATCATCGGTAGGCATCTTTACAAATTCATTCATTCTTCAAAGTTTATCAACTTCTTCTTTCGTCAGTACTGATAATTTTTTATGTCGATATCCAACATTTTTCTTTTTGATCAATTTTATCAACGAACCATATTTGTCAATTTCGATTCTTTAATTTATTTCTAAATAAGCTCGTAGCATGGAATATTTCGGCCGTAATGATGAGCACCTCAAACCTTTTCCTTGTCTGGTTACTCACAACAAATACGATTTTTTTTTCGATTTGTCTGGCAACGAATTCCTATTCACACTTTCTGCTAACTTTAAAATACGTGCGGAGATACCAAAATCTTTTCTCACTTTTATTAGGAACGACCAAACGTGCAGAACTTTTGCCAAGTTTTTTTTTAATTGGATGTAAACAAAATCAAAAATGGCTTGCGTCAACGATACAATAAAGCTGTGAATATAACTCGAATATTGACGAGGCGATAGCCAAGTCGCGTTCTTGATTAATACCATAAATTACTTAAAGCTACTCTTATTACTGTATAATTTAGCTTAACAGATTTTTATTGTCTTTGATAGTATGATTGCTGACAAATGTCAATGTTCGTCTATAATATTGTACGTTTCTCCGTATGAACTAATCAAAAATTGTACATACGTTCGAAATTTTATGACAAGAGTAGGTCTAGATAATTGCAATTGCAAGAATTTAATCATTCGAACATAGTCGGTTTCAGTCACAGAAGACCCATTTCAGTCTTGTAGCGCTTTTTGAGTATATTTATACAGCACCAAAGGTCACTAAGTTAACACCTATGTGTTCAAGTAGCGCCATTAGTAATCTTTATGTCTATCTTTGTCGCAGCGTAATCTCAATCTGGTGACAAACAAAACAAAGTGACATCTATAAAAGTGACGTTTATAAAAAGTTGAAGTGTCAGTGATGAAAAAATATCTATATATATAAAAGAAAGTCGTCTTTTATGTTACACCACTTATAACTCAAGAACGGCTTTACCGATATGGTTGAAAATTGGTGAGGTGGTAGCTTAGAGCCAGGAGACGAACATAGGATACTTTTTATTCCAGAAACCACCCTCTAAAAGAAGGGTTAAATCAAAATTAGAATTGCGATGTCGGAAACGTTCGGTGAGGCTCGGCAAATTCCCGTTCCAAATAAATCGATCCACTCCCCCACCACCAACCAAAGTCGGACCGTGCGTTTACATGTCAAGCCGGCCACTGACGATCCAAGATCCAACGCCGCAGTCGTTGGATCGTCAGTGGCCGTCTTCAATCGTCTTCCATGAGACAACTTCCCATATAACAACTTTGGGTGAAAGTTTGTATGGAAAATTATGATGACTGGATTTGAATGAAAAGAATAGAATACTTTTTATTAACAAAGAGATAAAAAGAGGTGGGATAGGAACAAAAAATGACAAGTACCAATATTAGTATGATTTTCAAAAATTTTGGATTGTTTATTTTAAAAATAATATCTATGTTTAAATCCGAAATTTTAGAAGTAAAATATTATCATTCCTTGATAGGGCGGAAAGAGGGCAAAATGTCTAAAGATTGATGTCGTTTTCATAATTTTTCCCATAAGTTGCCTAAGTTCTCAAAAAAAAATAAATAGGTATGTTTCCTGCTTTCTAAAAAATTACTCTTAGGAGGATGAAAAGAGAGTGTTCTAGGGATAAAAATGTAAGAAAACGATATGGGTATTTTTGAGGAATTTCAGGTCGTTGATTTTGAAAATGATATTTAAGTTAAAGAGGTTTGTAAAATGAATGTGATAAAGGTAATAAATGTGAATAATTAATTTGGGTATCATTTTTATAGTTTTTGGAATCGTTTATTTTAAAAATCTATATCTATTTATGACCGATTTGGCTGAAAATTGGTGGAGTGGTTGTTTAGAACCAGTAGCCTAAGAAAGAATATTTTTTATCCCATTCCGTGTGACGTGACATACAATATAAAACGTAAACGCATCTGACATATAATAACAAAACAAATGACAAAAAAAATAAAAATAAAAAATAAAATAACAAAACTAAGGCGGAACAAAGTTCGCCGGGCCAGCTAGTATTATATAAAAGAAACAAACGGTTTGTTTGGAAAGATGTCGAACGACTCGAACGTCAGATTACTGAGGTCAGTCACTGCTATCAGCAGAGGGCCAGAGGGATTCTGTTTCATGTCGGATCGAGTAAAACGATCGGATCAGCCATTTTGTAATGTTATGTAATGTAATGTCAGTTTAAAAATATTAGCTGTCAATGTGACATATATACATAACCTTATTTTTTTTGACGTTGAAACACTGCTGCCGTTTAGACAATCAAAACTCTCTAAAGCTAGTGACCTCTTTGTCTCACTGACGACATTTGCACTTTCCATCCTTTGTTAACGTCAAATATAAGCATGAATGTGTCATTTTCTAATAGCGCTACCTGAACACGTAGTGTGTTGTTAATCGAATGACCTTAGATAAATGCAATAGAAAACGCGTTTTCAAACGTCAAATTGCCAAAAAAAAAAGCAATAGTCAGCTGTTTCTAGCCTGCTTATCACTTTCAATTCAGCAGAGGGATTCTGATTCACATCGGAATATCTCGACAATCGGGTTAACCCGATCTCGAAAACGATGTTCAAAAACGATTTTTATTTTGCGATTCTGCAGAGGGATTCTGTTTCATGTCGGATCGAGTAAAACGATCGGATCGGCCATTTTGGTCGAGTTGAGCGATTCTGTTTCATGTCGAGATCGGCTTGTGGTCACGTGATGTCGAGATATTGGGTCATTTTCAGTCGACACCTCTGGAGGTGTCGTTTAGCCATCTCGACATATCTGTCTTTTTTTAAAATTATTTCTATCTTTATCTATTCTTATTAAATTTGACATTTGCCGTAGAATAATATGAATATTATTGGTTTATATAAACAAAAAAAATAGCAAACGCTGTTAATAGAAATGCTTTTATTATAACAATAGATGTAAAAGTTTTATGTATATAAAAATTCTTTTTTTAAGCAAAAACTTTAAATTTATTTATCAACGCACAATAATATTTATGATTAAAAACAAAACGATTGCAAAGTCTTTAATTTCAACTTTTTAAATTATTAGAAAAGAATAACTGAAAATAAAAATTTATTTAAAAGTTGTTTTTATTATGGTTTAACTGTTAAGAGTAATTAATCAAAGAAGCAATTAAAAGAAAACAAGAAAGGTAAACATTTAAATGCTTGACTTTTACGTCAGCGAAAAAGGTTTAGTCGCTAAATAAAGATAATTGCTTAATAAAATCTATATAGGTATAACTAAAAGGAAAACACTAGGTACGATGTACGTGCCGGTTCGTTTTTATTTTGTCCTAAAATTTGTGCATAATAATGAGGGTAAATACCCGTCTGTACCTACATTTTTGAATTCAAAAAAGTTATAAAATTGAACTTGTTTTTGCTGTTTTATTGCTTACATATGCGAATTTTGCGTTTATTTCTTCTTTCGGCATTTATATATTGTCTTTTGTTGCGAAAGGTTCCTTACGTATACTAGTATTATAAACAAATATATATATATTCAAATCATGTAAGTACTTTATTAAATAATAATTTTCAATTCTTTTATTTTGTAATATTTCTTATTAAATAACATTTTTCCTATTTTAGGTCTCAATTTAAAACCAAAGAAATTCACTGGGGAATTTTCCTAGAATATAGTAATTAAAATTGTAATTATTATTACTATTTGTGAGAGTTTTTGATTTTATAATAATTTATAGTTATTTTTTTAAAGTAAAAATAAGCCAATAAGGGGCTAAATCGCTTGTATAATTAAATCATCTCCATGAGGGCCATATGGCATCTTAAGTAAAAGAGGGAGAAGATGGGCTTAGCATCCCTGGAAGGGAGACGACCACTGAGGTAGAAAGATTAGAGGGGGTATCAATACTTAATATACCGTGCCAACATAACCTCTTAGATTTGTTTACGTTGCCTACAGCGCCAGTGGCGTATCGTATCTATGGGTTCTATAATGCAAATAATTCAAACAATAAAAAACTAATGCTTTTCTCTCCCGTTTTCGATCAATAATGAGATGATTTATTTTCGCAGAGAGTAAAGTTTTTTCCTTGTTTTTCACACCCCGTCACATATTGTTGGTAAGCCGTTTTATACACATTTTTTCACTTTGCCGAAAGCAAAGTGAAAGCCACATCTTGAGTTCTTGCAGCAATAGCCAAAGGTATATCAGTTTTTACTTTATTAACACCGATTATTTTTATTCCACAGTTTCAGTGCGAAACCAGAACGTGTTTTGATGTAAAGATACTCTGTCAAGCGATGTGCGTCATCAAATAAGAGTGACGTCACGACGTCAGCCTAAAGCCTATCTTATAATATGTGGATTGAAACAATGTGGCGCCAATTTCAAAATTTAATCGAATAAAAGATGTTAAAAGAATAAAAAACTTCAATTATTAAATTACAAAATAGGAAAATACATCATTCGTTGCGAAACAAAATAATCTTGTTCAGTTTTTTACGAAGGGTTCTTCTGTAGGACTCCTGTTTTGATTCGTGATAGAATCTCACATGAATATATTTCTTCATAACCAACCGTGTCAATTCACCTGAGTGGTTGTCCCATAATTCTCCATCAAAAACATGGTTCCCGAATGGCTTAAATAGATCTTGTGGAAGATCGGCAATAGTGCTGTTTATTATTTTGTCAATTGTTTGATCATTCTGAAGAAACAGTTGATCTTGTGCTTTCAGAAATCTAACTATTTTCTCACTTTCTTGGCAGAGTTTTACAGTATACTCTGAAGGTATAAATAACTTCCCATATGTTTTCCTCTGTTGCAACTGTGACAATACTTTATCTCCAATTAAAATGTGTAAGCACTCATCGCAGGTTAATATTCTTTTAACTGATTTGACAACAAATCCAGCTATATATGATATCACATCTTTTGTGTAATCTGTAAGAGCCCACGATTTTGGAGTTATATAATCATGATCTGCTATATACTCCGTTATGCTCTTAATATTATCTTCTTCTTCTTGTGTATCACTAGCATGATTGTTACGTGTAATTGTGTTGGCACTACTACAGTGTAAAATAGACGTAGAATCTAGTGCTATTGCATTGCCAGACACCGACGGTCTTATTTCAGTGTGTACTATTAATCGCTTATAACACCTCTCAAACTCTCTTGCTGTGGGATTATTATTTAAGCCCAATCTACTCCTGAGAGCACAAAAAAAAAGTTTAATGTGATCTTGTGATAATTTGTGAGAATAATGGTCCTGGTATTGGCAGATTTTGAGAAGACTGTGGGTGTGGGTCACCATGAGATGTAGAGGAGCCATTACCGCCCCTAAAAACATTATAGATGTCTTGGTAACTGTATTTCTTCAAAAATCAGATTATAACTTACTTCGAACAAGCAATATTCAATTTATAAGGCAATGGATGCAAACGGGGTACGGCACCTTTCTTTAAACCCCTCTTTCCTGTTGATGGAGAAGTTATGAACCAAGTGTCACTAAAATGTGTACAACAAATGAATGTGACTTTTGGTAACTCAACAGCCAGCAAGTTGAGTGCATGGATCCACTCTTGGCGAAGTTTTTCATTAGCCGGTAACCTTAAATACCACATCACTTTATAATAAACACATGTATTTAATCATATAAGAATAACTGCATCTATTTTTCGAGAATTACCTACGCTGTAATGCATGAGACGCCTATGCTTTGTTTACGTCCGTACAAACACTTACCTATGAAAAGAAATTTGGGATCCTTTTACATGAAAAGCACCACAGACGAAACACGAATGCACCATTGTAGCTAAATCACCAAGTTGGCGGCCTAAATGGGTAATTTTCGACCAAATTTATGAAAGCGAGAACACAAATTATCAGCTGATTATCTAACAACAACACTCCGCCGGCTATCCACCAATCACAGACTGTATCTGCTGTAAACAGACGTGGAGGTTATGTTGGATGCAAACAATGCTATCCCAAGGCGCTTCTAATCAAATACTATTTCAGTGGAGACGACACTAAAAAGCGCCCGTACCTCCGCATTGCCAACCTTTTTTTTTAGGGGAAAAACGAAAAGTCACTAAATAGTCAAAACGAGTTTTGAATTTGTATCACTCGCCCCACGGGCGATTGCGATTTGTAAGAAGTAGATCGGCGTCATTAACAAGTTAATTGCGAGATAACGGCTCACGTGATCCAATTAAGCTTATCAGATTTTTAAATTCGAACGTTTATTCACAATTAAATATTTTGTAATCGATCTGGAATAAAATAAAACTCTTATCAAATAAACAACGTCTATTTCCACTATTAGGTATACTTTGAATTTATTTAAATTTTAGAGACATGTTTCTGGAATATAATGTTAATTTTATTAAATACTTTTCAATAAGACTCTAATTTTATCAATATCTTACTTTTTTGAAAATAATAAAATTATTAGACTAAAAATAAACATGATGCTCAAAACAATTCTCTATATTTTTTCCAATTCACCTGTCAATCCAATTCAAAGAACTTTTTAGAAATGCTAAATAATATTTATACAATTGTTTCAAATTTATTTTATTTTAAAAATGGTGTGTATTGCCTATGCGTTGATTTGGTAGAACAAAATAAAAATACTTGCAGTTACTATACATACATAAATGATATAATAATTACTTACAATAAATTATACATGCCTACACAATTATATACATATAAATCAAAATATTAAAACTAACACAATATTTGTTATTCTTCATGTGAATCTTCTTATCTGTAACACTGAGACATCAGCACAACATAATTTCAATTTGCTATTCACCTTTGCCGTTTTGCAGGATAATATTCTTGTTTTTCCATTTTTCTTTTATTCGATGCGGGAGCTCTGCTCTTTTCTTCTGCGTTCATTATTAGTTTAAATTTTTCGACTACTCTAGTGTGAGCTTCCTGGTCCAATCCTTTTAAAAAATGCATTATGCTGTCATCCTCAATGTTTCGTTTTGTTTCTTCATCAATTGGTAGATGTTCTTCAGTCGCAATCTTTTCTTCAACAAACGTCTTAATTTCCTCCTG
This sequence comes from Lagria hirta, assembly GCA_947359425.1. Taxonomy (NCBI): domain Eukaryota; kingdom Metazoa; phylum Arthropoda; class Insecta; order Coleoptera; family Tenebrionidae; genus Lagria; species Lagria hirta. Next base: position 8,883,756 of record OX375801.1, on the reverse strand, counting down.
ATGATAACTCCTAATTTGGGATGGTTCTTTCTTCAACATCTCTACCACAGTCTCTGTAACATAGTTAGTACCTCTTCTCTGCTCATACATACCATGTGTATGTGTTTACACATGGTATTTCTCACTGCATGCTCCGGACATTCACATCGGTATCGATGCGTGCATACTTTGCAGACTCTACAAAATAGAGTCCTGCACTCATTTTCACATATCTCATTGTAAAATACTTGATAAAATTGATTACCTTTGGATGACTTTACCTTAAATTGTCCAAAATTTTCTTCAATTATAGCTGCTGTGCTCATCATAGCTTCTGCAGCTTTATGAGCTTTAATAACCATCCTATCTTGATAATTCCCCGCATTTGGCCGCTCAATGCTCAAAATCCGATGCCACATTTTGATGTCAACAAGCTCTTCTATGCTGCCCAACAGTTTTTCTATTGTTACTTTAGTTCTCCTCTTCAGCTGATTGCTCTTCAAAAAATTATTCAAACTCTCCACAGCCATATTGGTATTAACTCCAGCATTTTTTCTGTAACAATGGGCCCACATCTGAATTCTTTCTTCATCTATTCGCTCAGTGCGAAGCCATGGTGGGGAGAAACTGATTTACCGTCAGCGCTACCCGTGGCTATATCCGATACTACGGGGGGCTGTTTTTATGTTTCGAGTTAGCTAAATATACAAGTGAATTGTTATTTAAAATTAATTTAAATAAAATAACATAAAATGATTCACAAAAGTTGTAGTGTTGTAAGTTGTAAGAACACAGGTAGAAAAAGTGCTTTTCATTTTTATAAATTTCCAACAGCAAGTTGGAAAATAAATTAAAGGAAAAAATGGATAGCCGCTGTTAGGAGACAAAAGTAAGTAGAATCATAACCTTACTATCCGTAATAATAAAAATCTTGAAAGGAGTAAAACTTAAAAAAATAGTAAGTTTAGAAAATGATAGAAAATATTATTATTAATTGAAAAAAAAAAAGTTTAAACATTTTTAAATTTAGCATAATTTAGCATAATTATATATTAAAAAATAAGATTGAATTTTTTTATTATAAACTTTTCATTAATTATTTAAAATTCATTTACTCTTTGCCACTTATTATATTAAACTAAAAGATTATCCATATCAATGATCATAAATTTTAAATACATAAATATCCAAAGCTAAAAATAAAAATGATAAATTTAATCGATTAACAATTTTTCCCAGCTTTATTATTAAATTGTAATATGTTAATTTTAGTTAGCAAACATAATCTATTTTTTTTGTACTCAAAAACAATCAGCACTTTTAATTTGCAGAATTTTGAAACAATAAAATATTTTGGTAACAACATAATATTCAAAACAAAATTATCAAATGTTTATTCAAGTTTCCTTATAATTTTCATTTTTAAAAAATTTTTCTCTATTTTCTTTTTATTTAATTTTAGTCTGATTTCAGTTAACCTATCTTTATGTGTGCTAACTTCTATGCTACTTTTTCGGTATTAACTATACTTACATTTTATTTTTTAATGCACAAGAACACTTTACATTAACAAATATTTATTATAAATATTCCCTTTAATTAAAAAAGCATTTTTTTATTTATCATTCGATATTATTATTACTGACAGCCATTTAATACTTTTAGTAAAATATATTACAATAGCCCCCTGTAGTTCAAACGTACCATGGCGCTGAAGTCGCGCACAGAGCGAATAAAGTAGTATCTAAAAGCATAGCAAAATTTAAGTAAGTACTTGCACTTTCTTCTTATGTAAAAACATGCCTTTTCAGGTAATTCAAGAAATCCATTTCATTAGTTTCTTCTAGTTTGTTTAAATAATTACTTGCCAAAAATTTAAACCTCTCCTCATTGCATTCATTCAAAATCCTCTTCATTTCTCCTTTCATTTCCTTTTTCATGTTGCCATCTTTAATTTTTGCTCTGCCCTGAATATTCCAATTTTTCACCACATGCCATGTACATAGTAATCTTTTTGGTCGATTTTTCATTATCTTTACCCACGCATTATAATATTTTGGATCGTCATCTGTCATAAAATATGTTGGATACAGGTTCTGTTTAATTTCTTTCTGAAGTGCTCCTAAAAAAATTTCTTGAATTTGAGTGTCTAATCTGTTTGATAAAAAGAAAGCCACCGGAAATCCTGCATTTCTGTCATCCTTTACTAGCATTATCGCTAAATCCATTCCTTTTTTGTTTGTGCAATGTGTCCCATCCATACAAATTATGTTGTGAAAGTTTAATAACTTATCTCTCATTGTAGAATTCATGAAACCTATAGCAAAATCTTCGTCCTTTAATAATTCATGTCTCTCTCCTACAAAATATAACCAACACCATACTATAAAGCTCCAACCACCATAATTATAAAATCCCACTCCATACCATTTTCTAATTAAAGTTGATTGTTTTTATAATCAATTTATTGTCAGTGTCAAAAGTTCTGAAATTATGTTGGAATCATGTTTTATTACCGCCAGCGACAACTAATTTTAAATGGTGTTGCCAACATTAAAACTGTTTGAAAAATTGATTATGAAAAAATCAACTTCAGGTCGTACGATTGCAGACACTGAGACATGAACGACTTATCATTTGCTGGCATCAAAATGTGGAATAAGCACTAGCAACAATCCATTATTCACACTGCTGATTTACAATTTTTATAATAAAATTCTGTCATTTCAAGATGCAAAGTTTAAAATTTTATTAAAATATCAATCGTAATGATAATAAAAGGTGGTTTCATCTACATTTTTTGAAATGACAGAAATTTGATGTTCACTATTGCGTGTCCGTAATTGTTCATTAATAGAAAAGAGCCCAATTCCTTCATAAGCTATGCCAATTAGTTAGGATTTATAATATCTAGTAAATTCTGCAGTATGATTGATAGTTACCTGGTTTTTTAAAAAAAAATGCATAATTTTGACTATTTTTATTCCATTCTTCAACTTTCAGTGTCACCGCTATCATTTCATTGTCGTCTCTTTTCTTTCCAATATTGTGCTTTCTATATAAATAGTCTACATCCTTCCTGTTTAGCAATTGATTTCTTTCAAGTTTGAGTTGGTTTGGTTGTCTTGCATCTATTAGAATCCTGTCCGTTGGAATACCACATTTCAACTTCTTCACAATCTCTTCTTTTTCTATGTGAGTTAAGTGTTGCGCTCGTACTTCCTCTTCATGGCCAAAATGTGTTTTTTGGTAAGTTACTGTAACTTCACCTATAGACAAAAAATTCTTAATATCAAATGTCATCTATTTTATGTCACTACTTTTATTACCATTGTCAAACAATCCTACTATCAATTGTGACGGGCAAACACCACACATTTTAACTGTTCCTCCTGATTTTTCTGTTCTCTTGGTGTAAAGTTTTTGATATCCTTTTAATATAAGTAAGAATAAAAAACAAGAAAATACATTTTTCATATTTACCAATACCTTTCATATCACTTCTGTTGCAATTGTACTCCTTTTGTTTGTAATTTTGCTTCTGTCTAGTCCTTCCCGTTGCATAATTGCTACAAATTCTCTCCAATTGCATCCACTCTTCAAATTGATCCCTGTTGGAAAAAGAAAATACCGACTTTTGTAAACTTACCATGTGATGCTCTTCAATGTGGTTGTTTAGATCTTTAAAAGTGTCCAATAAAAGATCTCTACAATCTTCGCTTGGACATAAAATGTGCCTTTTCTTTTCGACTGCTTGAGTACCTATAGCTTGCTGGTGGATTTTTCTTACATGCCTATTCCTTGAAGAAGCTGTACTAAACTGTTTGCCACAATGCAGACATCGTTGCTTATCATCTAAACTTTCTGGAACTTGAGATGTGGAAGCCTGCGATAAATCCATACCTGTTTCAACCTACAACTTACAAATATTGAAATAAAATTATAAACAATATCCACAACAAAACACTGTTTTGTTCTAACGAACAGAGTTTAAAAGTTATCTAAAATTAATAATAGTTTAGGAAAAAATAAATTCTAATAAATCGCAATAATAGCTGTATGAAAATTTCTATCAAGCTAGCTTGGTAAAAAAATATAACAACTGGACTGGAACAGCAAAAAATAGCGCGAAAGCTTAGAATTGACAAGCAAGGTGACCAAATTTAGTGACTTTTCATTTTCCCACCCTAAAAGTTTCATTGGCAATGCGGAGGTACGGGCGCTTTTTAAAATTAGTGTCGTCTGGAAGGGTGGAGTCCAGTCAGTAATAAATGAGCGGGGAGAGTGAGAACGTTGAGTCAGAGCGGTCGGACGGGCAGTATTATGAATATTTAAACTGTTAATTGTTTATTGAAAGAGAAAGATAGTTAACGTGTTGATCTTGTTGATCATATGTTGTTTTGTGGTATAATGTGGATTCAGTTGTGACTCCCTGAATTCGGTGGAATAATGTGGATTCAGTTGTGACTCCCTGAATTCGGTGGAATAATGTGGATTCAGTTGTGACTCCCTGAATTCGGTGGAATGATGTGGATTCAGTTGTGACTCCCTGAATTCGGTGGAATAATGTGGATTCAGTTGTGACTCCCTGAATTCGGAAGAATAATGAAGTACCGAAACAAGGAGGACATCATTGAGAACACGATGCTAAAGAAAAGGGGTGAAGATTGAGTCAATCGAGTCCATGGAGTGGTTGTCAAAGTCCAATGAGCCTGGTGATGTCTCCCACTATCAGTTCGAGAGGAAGAGAATCCTGCGAGGGGGAGAAAAGCCCCCGGTGAGTTACTTTACACGTATTATTGACAGGTACGTTATGTGTAATTATGTTTCATGTGTCGCCCAATCGATCCGTCTGACTGCTCAAGCGTTTCTCTAACAATGAATATAGAGGGGTGAGTTGAAGTAGATCGTTGATGATAATGTAGCTGGCTGTTGCTATTCTGTACACTGTTTTCGAGTGAATAATTAAGGGGATAATGTACATGTAGCAAATGGTAGCGTCTTGGCTGATCAGATTTTGTGACCTTGTTTTTCACTCAAATTAAATGAAACAAAAGCCAGTATGTACACAAAACTATAAATTACATATCTCTGGGAGTACTTTTTGCAAATTGTTATTAGAAAGTTTAAAAAATAAATATTTTCCATAAAAAAAATTTTAATGATCTTTAAATAAGATTTTACTTCCTGCGATGTCTACATAATTGCTGTCTGATCCTATTTCTATTTTTTAATTTAGTAGATTATTTGTTGTTAATTAGTATTTTGTGAACAGCTTGATGCATTTTCTTGCCTATGTTTAGGCGCAGAGCGCGATTATATAGACACCGTTTGGGTCGTGCTGCTCGGAATTTTACGTTCAGAGCTATTTATCAATCAGCGGGTAATCACCAGAAAAGCGCTAATCCACAGGGTAATTTATCGGAGATTTGAAATTTCTACGTAAGAATCAGTACTTTTAACAGATTTCAGGAAAGAAAAAAGTTCGACTCAAATTGTATGATTTTTCAGAAGCAGATGAGAAAGTTATTATAAATGTACAGGGAAATTTTAGCATGCTGTACGGTACCTGATAGAAATTGCAGGGCCTGCAATCACACAATAGCAAGGGAGCGCGGTTGGGTACCTAATAAAGTAATAAGAAATTATCCTCCTTCTTGGGTTGGCCATCATAATAAACCCATTCAAAGCAAATGTTGGAAATCGTTACTGTATAAATTTTTATTGGAGGCGGTGTTTTATTTTAAAAAAATTATCTGTATTTTTATTTTTGGTATTGCATATTTGCCTATTGTTCGATCTCGGTGCTATGAGTTTGATGATTATGACGGAGCTTGTGACCCTGCGGTATAAACTATTGGAGTCTTTGAACATCGGTGTATTTGAGTTTTAAAAATTTTCAATTTACAGATGTTGACAAATTTTTATTTTTTTCGATGTGAAAAAAGTGGGGACACATTTATGTCCGTTTAATGAAGGAGTCGGGATTATTTTATGATATTTTATCGGTAATCCAAATAATAGTGAACAATGCTGAAAGCCTCGTTCTAAATATAACGAATAATGCCGCAGAATTGTATAACGCCATTTTGGCAAAGTATATTGGTGGTAAAAGGTTGAATTTTACTATGAGAAACAGTTACCAAATACGATGTGAAGCTGCGGCCGTTTCATATAATTCTGGACCTGGTGAATTGGCAAGACATCTGCACCATAAAATGAACAACTCTTCTACTCCTACTTATGTGAAAAAAATTATTACTGCACGAAGAAAACATAGGCATTGGATTCAAAGCAGAAAACGGCTATTTCCACATTTATATAAGAAAAAAATTGCAGAAATTGCTCCCCCTGATGAAGATTATGGGTCTACTTAGCAACTTATGACACTAGAAGAATATAGTAGAGCAAAAGAACTTTTCCTTTTGCAGCTGGCAAAAACAAAAGAGGAAATATCTCACGACATGTGTATGTTATACATTACTACATCCTAACTACAACTCACTTTACATTTTTTTTTGACAGGTGTAAGTGGAACTTTTTTATGGTGAGAAGAGCGTCGTAAAAGGCTGACTGCATCTTATTTTGGCAATATATGCAGGATGAGAAAAACAACCCATTGTGCGTCCATTGTGAAAGCTATTTTATATTTACATTTCCAGGGAAGTTTGGCAACAAAATGGAGAAATGACCACAAAAAAATAGCCATTCATACCTACATGGAGACCAGGACTGCTATTATTGATGAATGTGGATTATTTATCGAGGAAGTATATACGTTTTTAGCAGCAACTCCTGACGGACTCATTGGTAGTGACGGAATTATAGAAGTAAAATGCCTCTACAAAGCTGCCGCTTGTACACCATTAGTAGAAGCCGTCAACAAAAAATTAATTCCGTTTTTAACCGTTATGGACAACACAATCAAGCTCAAAAAAACGCATCCATATTTTTATCAAATACAGAGACAGTTGCATGTGACAAAAAGACACTTTTGCATTTTTATTGTATCGACCCCTTTTGGCATCGAAACCGAAAGAGTATGTTTTCATTCCACAGTTTTTGGACTATTAAATTTTTCTTGTTATTATGTTTTAGATTTTAAGAGATGCCAAGTTTTGGAAAAAAAATATGAAGCAATCATTAATAGATTTTTACCACAATTGTTTATTGCCGGAGTTAGTTGACCCCCAGTATCCACACAAACCCATTAAAGACCTCAGAAATAAATAAACTTCTCTTTATTTTATTTGATTTTATTTTGCTAATTTTTTTTTCTTTATTTCCGTGTTTTAAAAACTTTTAAACTAAGTTTACATTTTAAACTACCATTTTATATGAATTTTTTCTTTTTCTCACTTCTTCTCCTCCTTCATTTTTCTTTTAAGCTTTTTTTTTTATTTTTTTAAATTTCTTGTTTTTCTGTCTTGTTCTGTCTTTTTCTTTTTTTTTTAATTAAAAACTTTTAAACTAACTTTAAATTTTAAAGTAACATTTTTACAAATTTCTTCTTCTTCTCTCTTCCTCTCCTCCTTCATTTCTTTTTTCTTGTTTTTTTTTATTTTCTTAACTCCCTTGCTTTTCTGTCTTGTTCTGTCTCTTTTTGTTTATTTAAAACCTTTAAACTAACTTTACATTTTAAACTAACATTTTATAATATTTTATTTAAATTTTTTTGACTTCTCTCTTCTTCTTCTCTTTTGTTTCTCTTTTTTGTTTTTCTTTTTTGTCATTTTTTAAACTCACTTGTTTCTGTCTCTTTTTTTTTAATTAAAAACTTTAAACTTTAAACAAAAATTTTATAATATTTTATATAAAATTCAGCTTCTAATCTATTCCTCTTCTCTTTCATTTCTCTTTTCTTTTTTTTTGTTTTTTCTTTTTATTCATTGTTCTTTTTCTCCTTAATTTTTTTTAAGTTCAATTTTTTTTTTCCATCTTTTTTTAAAATTTTTTTTTCCTGTTCTCTTTTTTTTTACTCGTTTTTACTCGTTTATTTTTTTGTTTTTTGTCTACAAATAAATTGTAATTTTTTTTTAAAGCAGTCTCAGAAATTATATTAAACGCTTATTTTATTTATATTTGTTTTCTTTTTATGTTGTCTTACATTTATTTTATTTTTATTCATAATTCATCAATAAAATATTTCTAGTTTATTAATTTTATTTCAATAAACTATGCTTTTTTTTTCAATTACATAGTTTCAACTTTAATTTTGCATCCAAGCCACCAAAGTACTTGTGTCAAATAATAACATTATTTTGTAAATGTTATGAGTTAATCCGCTGATCGCTAATTTGGCGTCCACAAGAACTGTAAAAAGACCGAAATATGAAGAACGGTTATCCCGAAAATCGTAATAGGTATAATTCTATCACTTGCCGAGAGAAATACGATGTTCTCCCCTCCGTAATTATTTTTATTCTTGTGCTACGCCACATCATACATAGACTCTGATCTCTTCGTTCGAACTTTGTGCGCTCTCTCGCCGTTAAAAAGCCCATCTCGTACATTACCCCCTTAAGAGGGCTCGATACCAAGGCGCGAATTCAAACGTAAACAAACATTCGTCTTACGTCTCCGCACAAACTACATCCCATAGTGGTCAATAAGTTTTGCATCTTTGTCGGAAAGTCCGAGCCAAAGTGAGATAGACTATCTAACGCATCTCTAGCAATTCTGGAAAGACGAAAAAATTGCAACAGTGCACACAGAAGCATTTTACACCGCCTCCGCCTTGAAATATAAGATTTCTATTATAAATAATAATATTACATTATTTACGTCAATCTTATTTAAAGCAGAAAAATCCGTAGCACATTTTCAATTTAAAGACGTTTAAAAATTATCAAATTGAAATTTATTGAAAATAATCTAAATTTCTTTTTAAAAAATTTTTACATTATTTCAAAACATTCAAATATTTTTTCTAAATAGTTTATAGTAATTTAATTTCACTTTAAATAATTTTAAAACGTTTTAATGAATCTTAAAAATTATAGATAAAAAGATCTATTAAATTTTTAAAAATTATTTAAAAATTTTGAAAAAATATTAAAATTATTTAAAAAATTTTAAAAAATTTTAGCATATATTTCAAAAAAGTTAAAACAAATTTTAAAGACGTTTAAAAATTTTTAAATTGAAAATAATTTTTATTTCATATCAAAAAACGTTTCAAACCATTAAATTATTTTTTCTAACTAGTTTATAGTAATTTGTTTTCAATTTTAGTAATTTTAAAACGTATTAATAAACTTTAAAAATTATATATAAAATGTTTAATTAATTTTTTTTTAAATTATTAAAAAATGCTTGAAAATTTTTGAAAATTCTAAAAAATTTCAAAAAATTTTTAAACCTATTTAAAAATTTAAAAAAAACTTTAACAAAATTTAAAAATTATTGAAAATAATCTTTATTTCTTATTAAAAAACTTTTAAACCATTTCAAAACATTAAAATATTTTTTTTAACTAGTTTACAGTAATTTATTTTTACTTTTAATAATTTTAAAACGTTTTAAAAAAATTTTACAATTATAGATAAAAAAATCTATTAATTTTTTTAAAAATTATTTAAAAAATCTTAAAACTTTTTTGAAAATTCTAAAAAATTATTAAAATTATTATAAATATAAAAATTAAAAAAAAAACCTCAACATTTAATTTAAAAAAGTTGAAATAAACTTTAAAGGCGTTTAAAAGTTTTTAAATTGAAAATTATTGAAAATTATTGAAAATAATCTTTATTTCTTATTAAAAAACATTTAAACCATTTTAAAACATTAAAATATTTTTTCTATCCAGTTTATAGTAATTTGTTTTCACTTTCAGTAATTTTAAAACGTATTAATAAATTTTAAAAATTATATATAAAAAGTTTAATGAAATTTTTTAAAAGTTATTAAGAAATTCTTAAAAATTTTTTGAAAATTTTTAAAAATTCTGAAAAGATTTTAAAATTAATTTAGAAATTAAAAAAAACCTTAAAAAATATGTAATTTAAATAAGTTAAAACAATTTTTAAATCCGTTTAAAAATTTTTAATTTGAAATTAATTAAAAATAATCTAAATTTCTTATTAAAAAATTTTTAAAACATTTCAAAACATTCAAATAATTTTTCTAACTAGTTTATAGTAATTTATTTTCACTTTTAGTAATTTTAAAACGTTATTAAATTTTATAGATATATATATAGATATTAAATCTATTAAATTCTTTAAAAATTATTTAAAAATTTTTAAAAATTCTTAGAAAATTCTAAAAAATTTTAAAAAATTATTAAAATTATTTAAAAATCTTAAAAAAACATCTTGAACATATATTTAAAAAATATTTGATAAATAAATTATTTATCCAATATTAGTTATGGAACTGTTGTCAACTACTTATTTATTTAAAAAAAAAGTGTATAAATTGGAAATTCAAGTTTTGTTGGTGATCTTTTAATAGTCGATTTTATAGGTAATCGTTAAAAAATTAGTTTTTAGATCTTGACAAATGTTTCGTTAACCATGTTAGTCGTTTTATAAAGAGAATTAAAATCGTATTTTCTATTCTTTTATAAGAAAACTAAGACTTTAAAACCTGACAAGATACTAACAGAAACAAGTAAAATACGAATTATATTTTTATTTGAATATTCATCATAATCAAATCTATTTCTTGTTGTTGTTCAATTACTAAATAGCTTGTTTCTTGTTCAAAACCTAAATGAAAAAAATGGGGCTAGGTTCACCTCATTCATCGATAAATTATTTTGGTCAGTTATCGATCCCATTTTCATAAAATTTTGCACACTCATTGTCAAAGGTACATGGCATCTCAATAAAAAAAATGTGTTTTTATAGAATAGAAAAATGGCAACACTCATTAAATAAACTTATAAAAATATGAAAAGACAAACGCAGCCATAGTCGCGATAAAAAACTGAAAATTAATAAGAATTCCGTAGAAAGCGGCCGTGGGCCGCGCTTAATTTATGAACGGTTTTCGACTACTGGCCTATCACTAGTAACTACTAATTTGTTAATACTTCAATAAATGTATAAATACTATGAAAGTGCATTTATTTTTCTGTTTATTTGTTAAATTATCATTTTTACTTGTACGAGTATTTTAGTTTTTTAGCAGAATTCAATTTTGCCTATCTAAAATAATGTTTCACAGCTTTTTTCAGTAGGACTAAAAATAGAATTTTGCAAAATGACTTTATTCCTGCTAGAGGATTAATTTAAAAAATTTGGTATTCTTAACATAATATATTGCGTTATTACATTAGCGGCTTAAGTAAGTTACGACTATAAATTTTTTGGATACTTGTTTAGAAAACTATAGCGCTTCTAATGCCAGTCGCAAAAACTTAAATGTAGAAGCTTTTTGAAAAAATGAGCCCTAAAGTTGCCTTTGACGAAACGTGCGGACTGGCCATGACCATCTCAATTAATCGATTTTTCGAATCGCCGTACAATGTTGCCAAGCCTAATTAAAAGCAAAGTTAAATCAACTTGTACGAGGTGGCACCACATTACAACTCAAAAATTAGAAAAATGGTTTTTTGATTTGTGATGTTATTTAATAGAAAATCACAAAATTTTTACTATCAAAAGTGTTTAATATATTTATAAGAATATTCGAAAGTCAATTAAAAGTCTTTACCTCAACACTGGCACACTATTTAAAAAAAAAATATTTTTTTTCATTTACAAAAAAAACATTATTGACTTTCGTAAATACATCTTTTAGAATTGTTAGTGTCAGTAAAAGCAGAATTAACAATTAATGAAAATTAACAAAGTTATTTGAAAAATTAATTTTCTAACATGGCGACGGCTATCGAACCCTCTTAAGGCTAATAATCGTAGAACATAGAAATCCTGACAAATTTATTATGGAGAAAGAGTTAACTGTTATTTAATTCAATTTAATTGTTAAAATTTGGCAAAACGTAAGATTAGAATAAAAGTGTCTTACATATTATATAATTATTATGTAAACAAATAAAAAAAAGTAGCAAAAGAGCAATCAACACAATTAGATTAAGCAAACGTCAAATTCAACACAAAATAACGTTAAAGGACCCAATACGCATACTCTAAAGTCGGCTACGGCCGTAGCCACATCCTCGTAGTCGACATGCAATTCGATGTTGAATCAGAATCGCAAAATAAAAATCGTTTTTGAACATCGTTTTCGAGATCGGGTTAACCCGATTGTCGAGATATTCCGATGTGAATCAGAATCACTCTGCTGATTCAACATCGGATTGCATGTCGACTACGAGGATGTGGCTACGGCCGTAGCCGACTTTAGAGCATGCGTATTGGGTCCTTTAACGTTATTTTGTGTTGAATTTGACGTTTGCTAATTCTAATTGTGTTGATTGCTCTTTTGCTACTTTTTTTTTATTTGTTTACATAACAATTATATAATAGTAATAATAATTACAATTTTAATTACTAAATTCTAGGAAAATTTTCCAGTGAATTTCTTTGGTTTTAAATTGAGACCTAAAATAGGAAAAATGTTAATTATTTAATAAGAAATATTACAAAATAAAAGAATTGAAAATTATTATTTAATAAAGTACTTACATGATTTGAATATATATATTTTTTTATAATAATAGTATATGTAAGGAACCTTTCGCAACAAAAGACAATATATAAATGCCGAAAGAAGAAATAAACGCAAAATTCGCATATGTAAGCAATAAAACAGCAAAAACAAGTTCAATTTTATAACTTTTTTGAATTCAAAAATGTAGGTACAGACGGGTATTTACCCTCATTATTATGCACAAATTTTAGGACAAAATAAAAACGAACCGGCACGTACATCGTACCTAGTGTTTTCCTTTTAGTTATACCTATATAGATTTTATTAAGCAATTATCTTTATTTAGCGACTAAACCTTTTTCGCTGACGTAAAAGTCAAGCATTTAAATGTTTACCTTTCTTGTTTTCTTTTAATTGCTTCTTTGATTATAATTACTCTTAACAGTTAAACCATAATAAAAACAACTTTTAAATAAGTTTTTATTTTCAGTTATTCTTTTCTAATAATTTAAAAAGTTGAAATTAAAGACTTTGCAATCGTTTTGTTTTTAATCATAAATATTATTGTGCGTTGATAAATAAATTTAATGTTTTTGCTAAAAAAAAGAATTTTTTTATACATAAAACTTTTACATCTATTGTTTTTTCATTGAATTAAGTTACACTTTCCTAATAGTTTAGGGTATTTAGTTAACTCAATAAATTTAATAAGACAAACTAATGTCGAATTAATAGTTTAATAAATCCACTAATGAACACTAATAGACTTTATTTATACGACGAAATTAACACTTATTATTCTTATTCTAAAACAATTAATATAAACGATGAAAAGGAATTAATATTGTGAATGTCAATAAAATGGAACGATTTGAATACCGGTATGGCATCAACGGTAAGGACGGAATATCGGTTTGATAATTTTTCCGGAACGATCTTATCTCGACTGGGTAATGATTTCAACTAATGGTCTACAGTAGTCTACACTTGTACTTTTGGTCCAAAAACCCGAAGGGCACAAGTGTTGCTATGCAGTTTTACCAAAACTCCGCAAACCGGGGAAAAACCCTTTAAAAAGGTACTATTCGGCCAGCTTGGTTGTATAAAGAGAGGCAAAACCTTCGGAGACAGAAGGGAAAAAACTATAAAATGGGTATTTCCAAACTGGCGTCAAAGGGACGGACAGTAACTAAATACCGCTATGAATAAATTGCTAAACACGAGATCGTTCAATATTATTGACAATATTACAATTTTCAAAAGAATTAACATTTTACTTAATATTATGAAACATTCTCCCCCGTTGAGAGGTCACGATCAATAGAGTTTAAAATTAATATTACTATGCACTCCGAAAAGATTTAGCCTGGTGACATGATAGGTAACACGGCAACTTTTTTGACATTTCTAACTAATGTGGTTTTTGGAGTTTTCACTAATACGGTACGCACTACACCATCACTACCGGGATAACAGTTTATTATTCTAGCTAATACCCACTGTGCAGGTGGTATATTGTCTTCGCGCAATAGAACGACAGCACCCTTATGAATTTCTGGACCGCACTTATCCCATTTAGTTCTGACAGTTAATTCATTTAAATATTCTTTGTGCCATCGTGTCCAAAAATGCTGCTTCACCTTCTGGATATGATTCCAATGAGACAAAGAATTTCGAGGCAAGGACGAATAATCTCGTCCACGTAAGTTGGTCAATGAGTCACCTATCAAAAAATGGCCAGGAGTTAGTGATATAGGATCGGTAGGATCAAATGAAAGAGGTGTTAAGGGTCTAGAATTCAATATGGCTTCGATCTCAACAATTAGAGTATTGAACTGTTCATATGTAAAAAGCATTTCTCGTCCTGCAACATGGTAAAGATGTTTTTTAAAGCTTTTTACGGCGGACTCCCATAAACCACCCATATGAGGAGCTTGAGGGGGGTTGAAATGCCATTGAATCTTTTTGTCACTCAAATATCCTTGAATTTTCTGTTGCCCTTCGCCAGTATGTATATTTTCAATACATTCCCTTAATAATTTATTAGCTCCGACAAAATTGGTACCATTGTCGCTATAGATATCTTGACATAAACCACGTCGTGAAATAAATCGTCTCAGAGCCGAAAGGAAACCTTCAGAAGATAGATCAGTAACAAGCTCGAAATGTACTGCTTTTACAGCAAGGCACACAAACACGGCGACATAAGCCTTCATTGACGATCTATTACGAAATTTTTTTTCTTTTAACAAAAATGGTCCGCAATAATCAACACCGACTTGATTGAACGGTCTTGAACTATTGACTCTAGCTTTTGGCAATTTGCCCATAATGTAATCAGTAGGTGGAGGATTAGATTTGTAACAATTACAACATTTTTTAATAATTTTATAAATCTGACTGCGGCCATCAATCACCCAGTATTTGCGTCGCAATAAATATAAGGTTTGTTGTACTCCGGCATGCAAATGTTTTCTATGAAACCACATAATAATTAAGTTTGTCACATGGTTGTTTTTAGGTAGTATGATGGGATGTTTAGCATCAAATGGTAAATTAGACAGCGTTAAACGACCACCAACTCTCATTATTTCATCTTCATCTAGGAAAGGGTTTAATTTTCTTAATTTTAATGCAACAGAGTTTTGAGAATTGCCGGAACGGAGAATTTTAATGTCTTTTGAATATATTTGTCCTTGGATGTATGCTAATATTCTTTTTTCTACATGGTTTAATTCTTCTACTGTCAATGGTGTGTTTGATGAAGTACGCTTTACAAAACGAAAACAATAAGCTAGCGCACGAGTCATGCGTTCTAACGTTGAAAATCTATCTAATGTAGTGAATGGTCTAGGCATTGTGATTAGGCACACAGGCAATCGTTGTTCAGGAATTTCCTGGTTCTCGGGAATATTATAATTTGGCCAATTTTTACTTGTTTCACTCAACCACGACGGGCCATCTCGCCAAAGTGTTGCAGAAGGAAAGTTTATAGGTAGGACTCCTCTGGATACAAGGTCAGCTGGATTGCTCTGTGTAGGAACATGGCGCCAAGCTTCTACGTTTGTTGACGTTTGTATATCAGCTACGCGATGAGCAACAAAGGTTTTCAGTTGTTGGGGAATGAGCCGTAGCCAGCTTAGCACGATTGTTGAATCTATCCAGTAAAATGTTTCAACTTCTTCTCGTATAGCTTTTTTTACTGTTTTCATCAATGAGGATAAAAGTTGCGCTCCACACAACTCTAATCTCGGGACGGTTAAGGTTTTAATAGGAGCAACTCGAGATTTTGCACATAATAAATGTACTCTAATGTTGCCGGTTTGGTCAACACTGCGTAAATAGACGCACGCTCCATATGCGCGTTCACTTGCATCTGCAAACCCATGTAATTGGATATTAATTGAATTGGACGTAATTAATGTACGTTGAAACGAGATTTTATTCAATAAAGGTAATTGTTGGCAATAAGTTTGCCATTCACGGTGTAAATTGGTGGGTAAAGATTCATCCCACTCAAGTTTATAGTTCCATAAATTCTGTAAAATAATTTTTGCTAGAATTATAACTGGAGCCAACAATCCCAAAGGATCAAAAATCTTGGCAACTTCAGATAAAATGCTTCTTTTTGTAATTCGTTTTAGTTGTATCGGGTTTACAGTATAACTGAGAGTGTCGGTGTGAGCATCCCAATATACGCCCAATGTTTTCAATGTGGTATCTCCAAACTGTAGTCCAGGATTAATATCGGTAGGAGATACATCTTCTAGAATGGAAAGATCGTTGGATGCCCATTGCCTCATTGTCAGACCTGCAGTTGCAAGGATTTTAGTCATCTGCTTGACTATAATTTTTGCTTCGTCGCTTGTTTTTGCCCCGCTAAGAAAATCGTCAACGTAAAAATCGGTTAACAATAATGGTGCAGCTATGGGATATAAAGACCCTTCATCAATAGCTAACTGATGCAAACAACGGATTGCTAAATATGGAGCACAAGTAATACCAAAAGTAACTGTATTTAATTCATAGACTTGAAATTTATTATTATTGTTCCTCCATAGAATGCGTTGAAATTTGCGATCTTCTTGTCTTATAAGAAATTGCCGATACATTTGTTTTAGGTCACCTGTGATCACAAAGGGGTGTTGACGAAATCGAATTAAAGTTGAAAACAAATCAGATTGAATTGTAGGACCAGTGTACAGGACGTCATTTAGTGAAACACCAGATGTGCTTTTTAAAGAACCATCAAAAACTACTCGTACTTTTGTCGTAAGACTTGTTTCTTTCATTACTGCGTGGTGTGGTAGATAGAAATTAGTTGAATCTGCTGGAGTTTCATTTACGCATGACATGTGGTCTTGATTTATATAATCTTCTAAATCTTCCTTGTATAATCTTTTTAACTCAGGCTTTTGCTCGAGTTTTCTTTCAGTATAGTCGAATCTTTTACGGGCATAATAAAAAGATTCTCCTAATTTGGTGCAATTTGGTTTAAAAGGCAATGCGACAACATACCGTCCATTTGAATTTCTTTGTACGTGCTGGCGGAAATGTTGTTCACATTCTTCTTCATCTTTTGTTAACTGCTTGATAGTAGGGCATTCTTCAATTTCCCAAAAATGTTTTAAATCAAAATCGATTGAAGTGGTTGTGAAATGACACTTGGATGCCGTTGGTTGTTTTGAAGGAGGTGCTCCACCTAATATCCATCCAAGCATTGTTTTTTGTAAATATAGTTCTTGTTGATTAGAAGCTGATATTTTTAATTGCCCAACACACAATAATGATAAAGTTGTACCAGCTCCTAATAATATGTCTACTGGTGCAGGTCGATGGAAATTTGGGTCAGCTAATTTAATGTTGTGAGGTATTTTAATTAATTCACGTTGAATAGGTTGATCTGGAATAACATGGGAAATTTCTGGAACGATCAAAAAACTGAGAGTTTTTTTGTATCCACTCAATCGTGATTGGATAGTGGTTGTAGCTAATTCATTGCAGTAAGTTGTCATTGAGTTTAAAGCTCCCACTGGTATGTTGCATACTGTTCTTTTTAATTGGAGAGTATCAGCAAGACGCTGAGTCATAAAATTAGTTGTAGAGCAAGTGTCAAGCAAGCTTCTACATTGAATTGGTCTTTCATTTTTATCTAAAATTGAAAGCACGGCGGTAACCATTATGTCATTAGACATAGCATTTACGACAAGTGCTACTTGTCTGTGTGAGTCTAATACTTTTGAGGTACTGGGGTTTTGCTGTTCAGATTCGTTTACCCGTGCTTGCAAAGGACCAGCTGGAATTTGTCCAAATTGGATATGCAATAAGGTGTGATGACGTTTGTCGCATTTCTTACATGACATCTGTGACTTACATGAATTAACTCCATGCGACTTTCCAAAACAATTAAAGCATAAATGCGCGGCTGATACGACCTTTCGCCGGTCTTCAACTGGTAAAGATCTAAATTTTTCGCAGGTATATAACAAATGTGACAATGAACATGCAGGACAGATAGCGGTTTTTTGATTATGCAGAGTGTTGCTTTTTGGATTATTGGAAAATGTAACAAGTGCATGTGATCGCGTTGTTTCGTTTCGATAACGGTTCGTTTCAAATTTAATTAATTTATTTTGAGGTGTATCAACTTGTAAAGGCTCAGCACAGTTTGCACTTCGTCCTAAAAATTTTAATAACTCTTAAAATGAAGAAAAACTGTTATCAGTTAGGGTCATTTCCCACTGCCAAGCCGTATTTGAATTAATTTTTGATAAAATCAAATCTACTAGCGGTATATCCCAAAACTCTACTGGAGCTTTCAGATTTTCTAATGCGCGGGTATGTTGTTGAAAAACATCAACAAGTTCAATAAGGGCAGCTGGAGTATCTTTTTGTAGACGCGGGTATTCTCTTAAAGCAGCCATATGACGCCTTGCCATTCGACGTGGATGTTCAAACTTTTCTTTTAGAATTGAAATTGCTATTTCATAATTATTTTCAGTAATTTCTAGAGATTCTATAGCTCTTGCAGCTTTTCCAGATAAAGATGATTTTAAATAGTTGAGTTTCTTGACTGGAGGGATATTTTCTTCATCAATTATTGTTGAAAATAGACTGAAAAATGTAGCCCATTTTTCTGGAGCGCCATCAAAAGTTGGAAGCGTTATAGGAGGTAAAGTAACTACCGACTTGGTCGTTGTTGCACCCAAAAGGATAGGTTGCGCAAGGTTTGTTTCGGTGATTGGCGGAGGATTTAATTCGTCGAGAATATCTAGAGCACGTGTCGTTTCAAAATTAAAACTTTCAAAATATGACTGACGATTGTCAACTCGGTTTCTTCTAATTCTTCTATGCTGTCTTGGATAGCTTCAAAATTTTCAAAGGCTTTCATTGTGGTATTCAGCGACGCTTGAATTAAATGCTTTTTTTTGTGTGATTCATCTTGTTCAGCTTTGTCTAGATATTTCTTTAATGTAGTAATTGTAGCTTGAATATGACCTCGTTTCCTTTTTAATTTTGTGAGATCAGCCATAATAAATAAATTTATTTATAAAGTAGAAAACAGGACAATTGAAAACTTATTGACGAAAATTTTAAATAATGATTTGCTAAAGGAATTGAGGATAATCACAACAAATAATTTGGCCCTTTTTTGTATAGATCAATTAAAATGACTAATAATGACCAACTCACCTTATTTTTCCTGTGTTGATTGAGCTTGAGACTTGGTACAGCTGCTTGCGACTGTTGTTGATTTAAGAACCTTTTGACTTGCTTTTCGGTTTGGATGCTACGCCACTGGATTTGAAGTCCGGAAGATTGCTGATGTTTCTGTTGTTTTGGAATTCTTTGAACTGCTCTCCGGTTTGGATGCTACGCCACTGGATTTGAAGTCCGGAAGATTGCTGATGTTTTGGTTGTTTTCGAATTCTTTGACCTGCTCTCCGGTTTGGATGCTACGTCACTGGTTTTAAAGTCTGGAAAACTGCGTTTTCGGTTGTTCTTTCTTTCGCGATTACGGCACTGTCACTTTCACTGATTATTCACAATATATTAAAGTAATCCGGCTCGAAGGACCATGTTTTTTTACTGAATTAAGTTACACTTTCCTAATAGTTTAGGGTATTTAGTTAACTCAATAAATTTAATAAGACAAACTAATGTCGAATTAATAGTTTAATAAATCCACTAATGAACACTAATAGACTTTATTTATACGACGAAATTAACACTTATTATTCTTATTCTAAAACAATTAATATAAACGATGAAAAGGAATTAATATTGTGAATGTCAAGAAAATGGAACGATTTGAATACCGGTATGGCATCAACGGTAAGGACGGAATATCGGTTTGATAATTTTTCCGGAACGATCTTATCTCGACTGGGTAATGATTTCAACTAATGGTCTACAGTAGTCTACACTTGTACTTTTGGTCCAAAAACCCGAAGGGCACAAGTGTTGCTATGCAGTTTTACCAAAACTCCGCAAACCGGGGAAAAACCCTTTAAAAAGGTACTATTCGGCCAGCTTGGTTGTATAAAGAGAGGCAAAACCTTCGGAGACAGAAGGGAAAAAACTATAAAATGGGTATTTCCAAACTGGCGTCAAAGGGACGGACAGTAACTAAATACCGCTATGAATAAATTGCTAAACACGAGATCGTTCAATATTATTGACAATATTACAATTTTCAAAAGAATTAACATTTTACTTAATATTATGAAACATCTATTGTTATAATAAAAGCATTTCTATTAAAAGCGTTTGCTATTTTTTTTTGTTTATATAAACCAATCATATTTATATTATTCTACGGCAAATGTCAAATTTAATAAGAATAGATAAAGATAGAAATAATTTTAAAAAAAGACAGATATGTCGAGATGGCTAAACGCCACCTCCGGAGGTGTCGACTGAAAATGACCCAATATCTTGACATCACGTGACCACAAACCGATCTCGACATGAAACAGAATCGCTCAACTCGACCAAAATGGCCGATTCGACTGTTTTACTCGATCCGACATGAAACAGAATCCCTCTGCAGCTAATGTGCTGTCATTATCGTCAGTTTCGTTGTATTGTAAATGTGTTCTTTGAATTATTATACTAACCTTTAAAATTTTTATTTATTTTATTATAGTTTATTAAAACAAAATAAATAAACTAGAAATATTTTATTGATGAATTATGAATAAAAATAAAATAAATGTAAGACAACATAGAAAGAAAACAAATTTAAATAAAATAAGCGTTTAATATAATTTCTTAGACTGCTTTAAAAAAAAATTACAATTTATTTGTAGACAAAAAACAAAAAAATAAACGAATAAAAATTAAAACAAAAAAAAAAGAAAACAGAAAAAAAAATTTAAAAAGATAGAAAGAAAAAAATTAAACTTAAAAAAAAATTAAGGAGAAAAATGATAATTAATAAAAGGAAAAAACAAAAAAAGAAAAATGAAGGAGGAGAGGAAGAGAAAAGAAGCTGAATTTTATATAAAATACTATAAAATTTTTGTATAAAATTTAAAGTTTTTAATTAAAAAAAAAGAGAGAGAAACAAGTGAGTTTAGAAAATGACAAAAAAATTTAAATAAAATATTATAAAATGTTAGTTTAAAATGTAAAGTTAGTTTAAAGGTTTTTAATAAAAAAAAAGACAGTGCAAGACAGAAAAGCAAAGGAGTTAAGAAAATAAAAAAAAACAAGAAAAAAGAAATGAAGGAGGAGAGGAAGAGAAAAGAAGAAGAAATTTATATAAAATATAATAAAATGTTAGTTTAAAATTTAAAGTTAGTTTAAAAGTTTTTAATTAAAAAAAAAGAAATAGACAGAACAAGACAGAAAAACAAGGAATTTAAAAAAATAAAAAAAAAGCAAAAAAGAAAAATGAAGGAGGAGAAGAAGTGAGAAGAGGAAGAAATTCATATAAAATGGTAGTTTAAAATGTAAAGTTAGTTTAAAAGTTTTTAAAACACGGAAATAAGGAAAAAAAAAGAATAACAAAATAAAATCAAATAAAACAAGGAGAAGGTTATTTATTTCTGAAGTCTTTAATGAGTTTGTGTGGATACTGGGGGTCAACTAACTCCGACAATAAACAATTGTGGTAAAAATCTATTAATGATTGCTCCATATTTTTTTTCCAAAATTCGGCATCTCTTAAAATCTAAAACAAAAAAACAAGAAAAATGGAATAGTCCAGAAACTGTGGAATGAAAACATACTCTTTCTGTTTCGATGCCAAAAGGGGTTCGTACAATAAAAATGCAAAAGTGTCTTTTTGTCACATGCAACTGTCCCTGTATTTGATAAAAATATGGATGCGTTTTTTTGAGCTTGATTGTGTTGTCCATAACGGTTAAAAACGTAATTAATTTTTTGTTGACGGCTTCTAATGGTGTACAAGAGGCAGCTTTGTAGAGGCATTTTACTTTTATAATTCCGTCATTACCAATGAGTCCGTCCGTCCGCTGCTAAAAACGAATATTCTTCATCGATAAATAATCCACATTCATCAATAATAGCTGTCCTGGTCTCCATGTAGGTATTGATGGCTATTTTTTCGTGGTCATTTCCCCATTTTGTTTCCAAACTTCCCTGAAAATGTGAATATAAAATAGCTTTCACAATGGACGCACAATGGGTTGTTTTTCTCATCCTGCATATTATATTGCCAAAATAAGATGCAGTCAGCCTTTTACGACGCTCTTCTCGCCATAAAAGAGTTCCACTTACACCTGTCAAAAAACAAATGTAAAGTGAGTTGTAGTTAGGATGTAGTAATGTATAACATACACATGTCGTGAGATATTTCCTCTTTTGTTTTTGCCAGCTGCTATAGGAAAAGTTCCTTTGCTCTACTATATTCTTCTAGTGTCATAAGTTGCTTAGTAGACCCATAATCTTCATCAGGAGGAGCAATTTCTGCATTTTTTTTCTTATATAAATGTGGAAATAGCCGTTTTCTGTTTTGAATCCAATGCCTATGTTTTCTTCGTGTAGTAATAATTTTTTTCACATAAGTAGGAGGAGAAGAGTTGTTCATTTTATGGTGCAGATGTCTTGCCAATTCACCAGGTCCAGAATTATACGAAACGGCCGCAGCTTTACATCGTATTTGGTAACTGTTTCTCATGGTAAAATTCAACCTTTTACCACCAATATACTTTGCCAAAATGGCGTTATACAATTCTGCGGCATTATTCGTCGTATTTAGAACAAGGCTTTCAGCATCCAACAAGACATGGACCATTTAATATATCATTTCTTAAAAGACAAACTTTTTCAGCGTGACTTAACAGTCAGTTGTTACATATTTTACGGCCGATGTGATACCGTATCGTAATCTTTTGATGGAGTTGTTGAGCACATTTCGCTCCTGCAAAGGCACTTTTCTCATTTTTGAACTTACAGTTTTTTTACAAAGTTCACGCAGTTTGTTACACAATTTTTTGAACGGATCTACCGTCGTAAGGTCTTATCTCCATTAACTTTTTTGTTACACTGCTGTCGCCGTCACCTAGTAAATATCTGTAACAAAGTTCATGTAGTTCCTCACTTTTAATAATGTACGAATATAAGTGACAAATAAATTATACTTTTAAAATCAATACTTACCGTACCAGAGCAGCGGGATTCTGAATCTGAATGGTTTCGACTCGCTCGATAGTATCGAGTACGCCATTTTTCCGAGATTGAGCGATTCTCATTGCCTTCGTCTCGTCAGAGTTTCGTCTCGCAGGGTCGCAGGTCACGTGCTTTCGACTGGAAACGTCAGTTCCAGACGGGACCGAAGTAGGTATCGAGTTAGCCGTAGAATGTCTCTATCGCTCTCGATTTGGTAGTTTATCTCTTTCTACCGGTTTGAAAATATCGCGGGAGCTTTGGCGCCAACGAAGATCATAAAACATCTGCGAAGCAAAAGTGGGATATTTTTTCCGTTGAAGACCTTTTGCAGAAGATTTTGCGAGAAAATGAAGAGGGATGATGAAGATCCAGTCCAGCTTTACGCTGAAACTGTATCAGTGCTAAAACGCCTTCGAGATATCATAGATATTAGATTGAAATTTGAAGGAGATAAATGAGAGCGTTAAGAATATAAATTGTAATTGCAATAAAAAATAATTTTTATAGATTGTTGTTTTTTCATAATTTACATTTCAGACTAAAAACTAATGATTAATAATTAAAAAAATAAAAAATTTGGAAACAGCCGACTTCAATATGATTAATTATTATTTAATTTAATTATTACTCGATTCAAATTGCTTAAATTTATGCAACAAATAAACCATTATTTTATTATATTGAAATATTTTAATATAGTTGTTCTCTAATTGCTTAACCATAATTAATTATACAAAACAGAATTAAATGCAGTGCGTACTAAATTGCGCCTGCGTTAACACGTGTAAAATAGATATTTTATTTGCATTTTTTCAAGAAAAGTTGCTGTACAGCAAAGCATTTTACGATTATCAATGTCTCTGTGACTTTTAGTAAATTTAAAATATTTAAATTTTGTATTAAAGAGACATTATTTGTAAACGAGTATCAAATGGCTGACATACTAATTGTTAGTACTTTATTTTAATTATTATAAACCTTAGGAATTATTGCTTTTTTCATCCACTTGACTCCCTCGGTGTATAATCAACTATTTTAATTTCTCTCAAATTTTTCTTTCGACGGCGCCTCAAAAAATGATCCACAATGGGCAGCATATTGTTTGAATAGATTTGAATAGAACAAAATTTGAACGAGAAAGACGTTGTGTAGAAGATTACAATGATCAAATGGAGATGTTGGCACCGACGGCTGCCGATTGCCGCCGACTAATTTTGCTACGATCGGCTACGACGCTAGCCAACTCGAAAGTGCTTTAGAATACCAAAAAACGATGCGAGTTCCTCTTTCGAGTCGCACCTTCGAGCCACCTTCGACTCGCTCGCTATCGGCAAGAATTTCAGAATCCCCTTGCAGGTTCCAGATGCGGATTTTGACAGTTCTTTTCCGCGAAGGGTACTCACGTCTCCTGCTGCCAATGTACTTTTACGGCATTTTAAACAAATTTTAGTGTTCAGAAAATATGCACTCACTGACACACAGGACACGCAAGAAGAACACAATAATAATAAATATTTTTTGAGATAGATACTTCAATGGTCATTTTCATAAATGTGTCCCCACTTTTTTCACACCGAAAAAATAGAAATTTGTAAACATCTGTAAATTGTAAATTCTTAATATTCAAATACACCGATGTTCAAAAACTCCAATAGTTTATACCGCAGGGTCACAAGCTTCGTCATAATCATAAAACTCATAGCACCGAGATCGAACAATAGGCAAAAATGCAATACCAAAAATAAAAATACAGATAATTTTTTTTTAAATAAAACACCGCCTCCAATAAAAATGTATACAGTAACGATTTCCAACATCTGCTCTAAATGGGTTTATTATGATGGCCAACCCAAGAAGGAGGATAATTTCTTATTACTTTATTAGGCACCTTATCCTTGCTATTGTGTGATTGCAGGCCCTGCAATTTCTATCAGGTACCGTACAGCATGCTAAAATTTCCCTGTACATTTATAATAACTTTCTCATCTGCTTTTGAAAATCTATATAATCGCGCTCTGCGCCTAAAGATAGGCAAGAAAATGCGTCAAGTTGTTCACAAAATACTAATTAACAACAAATAATCTACTAAATTAAAAAATATAAATAGAATCAGACAGCAACTATCTAGACATCGTAGGAAGTAAAATCGTATTTAAAAAGCATTAAAAAATTTTTTTATGGTAAATATTTATTTTTTAAACTTTTTAATAACAATTTGCAAAAAGTACTCTCAAGGATGTGTAATTTATAGTTTTGAGTACATACTGGTTTTTGTTTCATTTAATTTGACTGATAAACAAGGTCACAAAATTTGAACAGCCAGGACGCTACCATTCGCTACATGTACATTATCCTCTTAAGGCTCCTAGATTAACACACTACGTGTTCAGGTAGCGTCATTAGTATTTTTTATATCTATCTATATATTTTATATATATATATATATATATTTGGGAAACTGTTTATTGGGGATGCGGTCTATAATTGGGCTAGATATTTACGCCTTGTGATACTCTTTATTAAATTTTGTCAAGCTTTCGGAAACTTCATCGCTTCCATCTTCAGGACAATTAATGGTGAGATTTTGTAATTTTTAAATTTTGCATTTTTTTATAAACTAGGAGACACATTAAAAATTGGAATTTAAAAAAATTAAAATTGTTTTAACAAAACATTGTCTGTGTGGTTTGTAGAATGCTTAAAGAGATCCAGTATTATAATACTGGATCTCATTATAATACTGGATGGAATACTGGAACAATTTTTAATGTGTCTCCTAGTTTATAAAAAAATGCAAAATTTAAAAATTACAAAATCTCACCATTAATTGTCCTGAAGATGAAAGCGATGAAGTTTCCGAAAGCTTGACAAAATTTAATAAAGAGTATCACAAGGCGTAAATATCTAGCCCAATTATAGACCGCATCCCCAATAAACAGTTTCCCAAATCTAAATTTCCGGTCAAAAACTACAAAACGTTATATATATATATATAAATATATATATATATATATATATATATAGTGACCTTAGCTTTTGTTTATTAGCAAAAAACATAAAAAGCCCTTTATTTAATTTTAAAATGTATATCAACATAAGATCAACATAGAAATAGTTAAATAGTATAATCAAAGATAGTTTTATGAGTCCTAAAAGTTAAATAATAAGTTCGGTGTTCAATAAGTACCGGCTCTATTCCGGTATATTCGTTAGCTTGCAAGTTTATGTGTTGTAAAATATAGTTTATTTGAATGTTATTTTGACTATTTTTTAATATTTTTTTAAATTTAAATATAAAAAAAACTATATTTTTTGTTTTGGGAACTTTTGTTACCAACGGTTGGTTACAGCAACAAGTCATTTAGTTTTAAATAACCGAGACACCTTCTAAAAATTTACTACTTGAAAAATCCGGCATAGTCTAACAATTCTGAATGTAGCAAAATCTTTTTAGCAAACCAATTTTGAAGTCGCCTTTGCCTTCTAATTTGAACCAATAAATCACTTTTGAAAGTACTCTTGGTTTAAAATGAATACGTTTTGTTTTCAAAGAAATAACCCCTTAATAATCCGTAAAAAAAATTAAAAATCAATGATAATGATATTGACATTTGACGTAATAATTTTTTTCTCAGCAATGTAGACTAACTTTTAAAAGCATATCTATAAAAGTAGGTATTACCTTTTATACGGTGCGTTCATAAATTACTTAGATCTACTCTTGCTGTGTAATTTAGCTTGACAGATTTTTATTGTCTTTGATAGTGTGATTGCCGACAAATGTCAAACAAACGTCACAGCTAGCCTATAATATCGTGCACTTCTCCGTATGAACTTATCAAAAATCAAACAGACGTTCGAAATTCGATGGCAAGAGTAGATCTAAATAATTTATGAACGCACTCTAAAAACCTCCAAATTGAAAACATTAATAAACTTATTAAATATCTATTATTCGAAAATATTTATTTATGTTACAAATTCCTGTGTAAATTTGCGTTTTATATCACTATGTTTTTTCTCTTCAGCTTGTTTCTTTTACTCGCACGCATTCATCTATTATGTGCTCAAATATATGTTTTTATCTCTCTTCTTTTTCCACATCCAAATCAATTTTCTTGTTCTTTATTTCGGCACCTAAATTTTGTTATCTGCTTTTTCTCTCTCTCTTATTGTCTCTTTTTAAAAATCTAGGCAACTCTTCTGTTATTAAACTAATCTACCTTCTAATAGTTTTATTGCATGTACCTGCTTTCACTTAATTCTCCACTTCTTTTTTGCTTGACTGCATTGTCTATCTTTTTCCTGTATTTCACTATGGTCTTGCTTCCTTTTTTATCTTTTCTACGCTAAACCTTTCCTTTTCATAGTACTTTTTTCTTTTTGTTTTCTATTTCTTTATCTGCTTTTCTACTCACTACATTTCAGCTCGCTTTAAATATTTCACATCCTTCACGTTCTCTTATTTTGTTCTCAAACTTTACTGCTTTTTTCTCTTTTTTATTCTTATTTTTTTACGCCTTTTTTCCTTTTTCACTACCTATATACCCTAGTCTCTTTGCTCAATCCTAACATTTATCTCTCATACTCTTTCTTTCCATCTCCAAATTTACATTTTTTACTGGATTTTCAAACATTGTTATTCCTATTTCATACTCTCCTCCGAACTTTTTCTCTACCATTTCTCACACAATTGCACACGCTTGGCTCCTTTTTTTCAATCATTCTTTCACTTACGCCTTTACATTTGTTACTTTCTTCAAACATATATCATAAATTCTTCCATTCTTTAACCAGCTCTATTTTTTTTTTCAAGTACTTTTTAGCGTTTCTTATCATTTCTCTCATTCCTCTTTTCACTCTCGCCACCATTACTATGTCACCTGCATATACACTGCATATCATTCATTCTCCTTAAAAAAATTTTGATATCACTCAATAATTTGATATTATTTAAACTGCCGGATTTAGCATTTAAGAACATTTGAACAATATGACATAAAAGTAATAATGCTGCTTTTTGTATTTCCTCAAGGATTTTCAAACTCAAATCTAAAATTTTAAAATTGTTACTTAATGATATGGGTATATTAAATAACAAATTTTACTTACTAAATGTTCTTCATTCATAAACTTACGATAATTTTTTAGTTTATGCCGACTATGCTTTATCTTAAACTAGCTGGCCCGGCAAACTTTGTTCCGCCTTAGTTTTGTTATTTTATTTTTTATTTTTATTTTTTTTGTCATTTGTTTTGTTATTATATGTCAGATGCGTTTACGTTTTATATTGTATGTCACGTCACGGAATGGGATAAAAAATATTCTTTCTTAGGCTACTGGTTCTAAACAACCACTCCACCAATTTTCAGCCAAATCGGTCATAAATAGATATAGATTTTTAAAATAAACGACCCCAAAAACTATAAAAATGATACCCAAATTAATTATTCACATTTATTACTTTTATCACATTCATTTTACAACCCTCTTTAACTTAAATATCATTTTCAAAATCAACGACCTGAAATTCCTCGAAAATCCCCATATCGTTTTCTTACATTTTTATCCCTAGAACACTCTCTTTTCATCCTCCTAAGAGTAATTTTTTAGAAAGCAGGAAACATACCTATTTATTTTTTTTTGAGAACTTAGGCAATTTATGGGAAAAATTATGAAAACGACATCAATCTTTAGACATTTTGCCCTCTTTCCGCCCTATCAAGGAATGATAATATTTTACTTCTAAAATTTCGGATTTAAACATAGATATTATTTTTAAAATAAACAATCCAAAATTCATACTAATATTGGTACTTCCAGTCATCATAATTTTCCATACAAACTTTCACCCAAAGTTGTTATATGGGAAGTTGTCTCATGGAAGACGATTAAAGACGGCCCAACGGTCACTGACCGGTCACTGACCCAGCCAGTCACTGACGATCCAACGCCGCAGTACGACGTACGACTGCGGCGTTGGATCGTCAGTGACCGGGTTTACATGTAAACGCACGGTCCGACTTTGGTTGGTGGTAAGGGAGTGGATCGATTTATTTGGAACGGTAATTTGCCGAGCATCACCGAACGTTTCCGACATCGCAATTCTAATTTTGATTTAACCCTTCTTGTAGAAGGTGGTTTCTGGAATAAAAAGTATCCTATGTCCGTCTCCTGGCTCTAAGCTACCACCTCACCAATTTTCAACCATATCGGTAAAGCCGTTCTTGAGTTATAAGTGAAGTAACATAAAAGACGACTTTCTTTTATATATATGTATAGATATCAAAAACCAAACTTTTAGTTTCCGAAAGAAGTTGCTTTTTTTCAATCTATAAAAACAACAGCATTTTATCTATTTTATCTAATTAATTTTTTTTTAATGTACAATGTTTTTCGTTTAATTTAATTTCTAATAAAAAAAAATTTTGAGAATCTCATAACGTTTGTGAATCAATCCGACACAGTCATTTTTTCTTCTTCTCCAACATGACTAAAATTAATAATTGATAATGTTTTGCAATATGTAATTAAAATCTACACTTGAACGAGAGTTCAAGAATATTTTTTTACTCAAAATAAATGAAAAAAGATATTTTCCTTTAGTTTTGACTTTTAATTTGTGGTTGCTACGGTAAAACAGAGTAAAGTTATTCAATTTTGATAATGTTCAAAGCTTTAAAGTTTATGTTTTATTTTTTTTAATGTTTTGCAAGCATTCTGGGATTTTCTACCCGCACACTGTTCGTGCATATAATATTTTTCGTATTTTTTCCTCGTAAATTTTAAAACCAGGTAATTAATCCTCGGGTTCTGCTAATTTATTTTAGTAATAATCGTATAATAATTATACGCTACAAAATATTTTGGAAAGTGAAAATTACAAATTATATTATAATCAAGCATTTTACTGAGTAAAAATTTTTAAATTTTACATTTAAGTTTAAAAATCCTTGCGGAAATACAGAAAGCTGCATTATAATGTTCATGTCATATTGTTCAAATGTTTGTAAGTGTTAAATCTGCAATTTAAACGATATAATTGCAGATGCGTAGAAATATAGGAATTTGACTTGATTTTTAAAAGTTTTTACTTGGCTTAAAGCACAATTTGAAACAAAATTATAAAACGTTTAAACCATTTCAAAACCTAAAAATATTTTTTCTAACTAGTTTATAGTAATTTGTTTTCACTTTTAGTAATTTTAAAACGTATTAATAACTTTTAAAAATTATATATAAAAAGTTCAATTGAATTTTTTAAAAATTATTAAAAAATTCTTAAAAATTTTTAAAAAAATTTGAAAAACTATTAAAACTATTTAAAAAATTAAAAAAAAATTTTAACATACATTTTATATAAAAAAGTTGAAACTAATTTAACTTGATTTTTAAAAGTTTTTATTTGACTTAAAGCACAATTTGTAATTTTTGTTTTCAATTTAATTCTTAAATTTGTTTTTAAAGTAAATGAAAATTGTAAACATGTTTTTCAACAATTTTTTATATTATTGAAAAAATAATATTCTCATTATTATTAGTTGCCAAAAGCTTTGATAATTTTTAAATACAAAACAATAGTTGTGCTTTCTGGAGAGGGAGGGTTGAACATAATAAAAAGATTAAATATTTTCAACGACCAAAAGTTAGTTCTAATTTTCTCAAATCTAGAAAGCTTAAACATAGGTATAGATGTTTCAACATATATAGATATAAACATGAATGTTTGTCTATCGTCTATCCTTCATTGAATCGTAAACTATTTGATCATGTCATGATTTTTAGCAATGTTGTTGTGCATGAGCCTACGAAGGCTTTTGATATAGTACGACTAATAGATTAGTTAATTTAACAAAAAACAAAATAAAGTTTGTTTTAATTTATTACTATAGATTAGTAGAAACCTCACACAAGACTAATTCATTTAACCCTTTTAAGAGAGTTTTGTAAAGATAAACCTAAAGAGGGTAAGCGGTAATAGATCGCTGATAACGATGCAGTCTGTTAATATTGTATTTATGCAGCACTTAAGTGATATTAATTAATAAAATAGTATATTATAGAGTAGAACGATTAAACAATAATTTTTATATGGTAAATAAAGTACTCTTCCCATATAGCTCCATGCTTCCCATGGAGCTATATGGGAAGCATGGAGCTTCCAGTCATCCAGACTCTTCCACTTTATTTGCTAAAAAAGTTAATTACTTTGGCAACACAGTCCATATATTATTGGCAACACTGAGCATCTTCCTGTCATTTTGTGTTTTGTGCTGTCATCACAGAAGCTGTCATTGACGTTTTTTTGTTTTTCACCAGCACCGGGATTCTGGTGCGACGATACGATAGAAGTGTGTCGTGAGACGACGATAGCAGCGATTCCGGTATGCGACGAGCACGATTTGGCAGACGATTGCATCGTGGAAAAGGCGACGATTTGGACGACAACCCAAGAGCTGTCGTCACAGTATCGTTGAAGGAATTGTCATGCGCATAATATGATTTTGCCAACTAAAATGAAATATAATGTCTCTTAAATCGTCTTCGTTTATCATTGTTTATTCTTTAATTAGCTTTCATTAACATTCTTATAAATCATCATATTATAATAAATAATTATTATTGTTTATTCTGTTAGCCACCGCTAAAAGTCCCTTTAATAGTACATTATTTTACGAGTTTAATAAACAAAGCCTTATTGTTGTATGTTTTAATAAAAAAGGGAGTGTAAAAGTACGTTCTATTAATATACTATAATATAATAATTAAAGTGTCAGCTTGTAAAGCAAGCAATTCCCGGTTCAATTCCAGTTGAAACCTTTTTTTTTTTTTTTTATTTTAAAATATTTAGTAAAAGACGTTCAACAATAGTTTTAATTGTTAAACTGTTTTTAGTATCACAATAAACTAATTGTGACACCAAAGTAGAAAAATTTTATTTCAAACAAACGCGGCTCGCAAAAATCTACCAAAACATAAAAAGTAATTTTGTTATTTTCACCAGTTGTTGAACACATGGGATAAACCGTAAGGAGTTCTAGATAGCTTACCATTATTTTTTAACACATGGGGCAAACCGAGGGTATCGTAGGTAGCTTTGTGCACCGCAATTTTATTTTATTTGTAGAAAAATTGTCGAAGAAGAAAGTAGTCAAAGCGCGATGTCTTTTAAAGTTAGCGATTCCCACTGGGAAATTATAATAAATTATATGGAAGAGCATCAAGATTTTGCTGTAGGTCGCTTAAATAGTGCAAGCGCAAGAGAAACCCACAAAAAGATGTGGGACAATTTACGCAATATTTTAAATTCCGAAGGAGCTGGAATCAGAATACCGGAAAAATGGCAAAAGGTATGTAAATTATTTTTCAATATGTAATGCAAATAGGTACTGAGCAGAAGGCAATAATTATAAACATACATTTCAAAAAAGTACAGACATGGACAGATTTCAAATACCACTTAAAAAAAAAACAAGTCTACTGTCAACCAAGTGTCAACGTCAAAGTCGTCAAAAAAATAGTGCCGCTAGTTATAATTTTCATCCCATTAGAACGAAAATGTAGTCACGCCCACCGAAAGCCGATCGTTTCCGACGATAGTCATCCGGAATCGCAAAAGCCGCCATTTGCTTCACGATATCGTATAGAATTTGCTGTCGTCGTCGTCAATCGTATCGTGAGTTCGGAATCCCCTAGCAGTAGCCATAGATAACCTAAGCTACGCTATAGAAGCATTACTAATATAGCCCAATCAGCTAGGGGATTCCGAACTCACGATACGACTGACGACGACGACAGCAAATTCTATACGATATCGTGAAGCAAATGGCGGCTTTTGCGATTCCGGATGACTATCGTCGGAAACGATCGGCTTTCGGTGGGCGTGACTACATTTTCGTTCTAATGGGATGAAAATTATAACTAGCGGCACTATTTTTTTGACGACTTTGACGTTGACACTTGGTTGACAGTAGACTTGTTATAAGAATAATAATACCTATCAATTATTGATATTGCTTTTTATACTGAACCGCGTTTGTTTGAAATAAAGTTTTTCTACTTTGGTGTCACAATTAGTTTATTGTGATACTAAAAACAGTTTAACAATTAAAACTATTGTTGAACGTCTTTTACTAAATATTTAAAAATAAAAAAAAAAAAAAAGGTTCCAACTGGAATTGAACCGGGAATTGCTTGCTTTACAAGCTGACACTTTAATTATCGCGCTATAAACGAATCCGTAAAACTTTATAAACACTTTTCAGGTATTCTAAATATTAATAAAAATAATTAAAAAAAAATATTGTAATGAAAAAATAGTATATTAATAGAACGTACTTTTACACTCCTTTTGTTATTAAAACATACAACAATAAGGCTTTGTTTATTAAACTCGTAAAATAATGTACTATTAAAGGGACTTTTAGCGGTGGCTAACAGAATAAACAATAATAATTATTTATTATAATATGATGATTTATAAGAATGTTAATGAAAGCTAATTAAAGAATAAACAATGATAAACGAAGACGATTTAGAGACATTATATTTCATTTTAGTTGGCAAAATCATATTATGCGCATGACAATTCCTTCAACGATACTGTGACGATACCTCTTAAGCTGTCGTCCAAATCGTCGCCTTTTCCACGATGCAATCGTCTGCCAAATCGTGCTCGTCGCATACCGGAATCGCTGCTATCGTCGTCTCACGACATACTTCTATCGTATCGTCGCACCAGAATCCCGGTGCAGAACATCCCCCACCACCAACTGAGCCAAAAACCACAAGATTGTGACAAGATTGACAAGCGATATGTCACTTTTGACAATGACAACAAACCTACTCTATGCACGTACACAAACCACAGAAAAAAAGAAATAGACTACTTAAGTGATGACGTATAAGGTCAATGTTTACACATACACAAGGTATTTTACGTCATAAAAACAATAAGATTTTTAACAACAAAGTGTTTGTAATAGTACAGGATACGTAAAACAATTACTAAAGAATGTTAAAAAAACTAGCCCCGTATGCAACTATCATTTCTTTTTAGCATTCATTGCTTACAGATCGTTGTTTTCCGATCGTTTCCAATAAAATAAAAACAATTGGTCTGCACCTGGTTTTTACTTTGCTGCCGCGTCTATGGTCAACTGTTTGAAACAAATCTATTTCATAGCATTTAAAAAAAATATTTTATCTTTGCGGAAAAACATTTACTTCATTATGCAGTACTTTTTTAAGCCTGCTTGCAAACAAAGCGCTCAAGTAGAAACGTTTATTTTTCGAAGTCGTTAGGTAAATAACTATTACCTGCTTTTGCATGTTGCTTTTAAAACTGTGACGTCTAAATGTTGTACTTCTAATCGCAATGATGTGGCAACTGTCACTTGTCAATAAGTCGACTGATGAAAAGCGCGCGCCACATGCGCTCCACCCACACGGCTACACGCCATTTTGATTTGTGCAAGTACAAATTGAAAGCTTTGAAATTGTTTGTGTTCTTTTTACAATAGACGATAAATTGAGTTATGTTTTTGTAACTATTACGCGGTTTGTGTTTTGTTGCAAAAGCCAGCAAAGTTACTTGTCTGTGTAAGTTACACATGACACTATAAGTTTTGCCACAACACGTGGGTCTTGTTGTGGTTTGTGTTAAGAAGACAACGAGTAGCGTTCTATTGTTAATACGGTGCATGTGTTTTTGTTGCAAAGGAGAACAATATTTAATTGTGCTTTTGTGACTAGCATGTGATATTGGTGTGTGAAGCAATAAACATAGACATTACTTTAGTGGTGGTGTGTTTAGGTTGCAAAAGAAAACAAAGCCCATCTGCCTACCGATTTATGTCGTCGATTTTTGCAATGCCGTCTAGCATAACATTGCAAAAAATGTTGGCAAGCATTCCCATAGCCGCAGGCATCCATGAGGCAATTTTTTTACCACTTAAAGGTGCTGTAAAAACAATGAAGAATGACAGCACATATTGCACGTTATTATTTGATGAGATGTCTATAGAACCCCATTTGCACTATAATCAGCACAAAGATTATGTTGAGGGGTTTGAAGAGGTTGGACACGAAAAATCGTTAAAAATTGCTAATCATGTTCAGGTAATAAGTATGATAAAACGATAAATGGTACAACTAATGTAGTTAATATGTTTGCAGGTGTTTATGTTACGAGGCGTTTATAAAAATTGGAAACAACCAGTTGCATATTATTTTGTAAATGGCGCTATGAAAGCGTTTAGACTGCAAAAAATTATTATCGATGTAATAAGAAAAGCAAAAGAAGCTGGGTTGACGGTTGTATCAACCGTATGTGATCAAGGAACAAATAATAAAAGTGCTATTGATGCACTTGTGCGTGATACGCAGAACCTTGTGGGAACACAGGATTATGTGTTTGAAGTAGATGGGCAACGTATCATTCCTCTGTATGATGTGCCACACCTTCTAAAAACTATGCGAAACACACTGTTGTCGCGAGACATCCACTTTACAAATGCAGAAGGTGTTGCTAAAGTAGCCAGATGGAAAGACATTGAAAAAGTTTGGGAACTTGATTATGTGAGTCCCGAATTCAGAAATCTACCGAGGCTGACCGAATTTCACGTTAATAAAAGCAGAATGAAAAAAATGAAAGTGTCGATTGCTGCTCAAGTGTTAAGTCATTCTGTAGCTGTTGTCCTAAAGCTACTTCATACTTCAAGTAAGTGAAAGGCATCTTTTTACATGTTGTACACTTTTGTTTTTTTTTCTTTTGTAGACGCCCTTGAACCACAAGCTTCAGGCACTGTAGAGTTTATAGAGCTAATGGATAAGCTGTTTGACAGTGTCAATGGATCTGCTAAGATTAACTTAAAGGGTAAAACGTTACGGACCGCAGTGTCAATTGGAAACCCAGACAATGAACACTTTGGGCTATGGAAGACTACATTGCCAATATTGGCGAGCATGTTTGTTTACGATAACCTAAAGACAAAACGCATGCCAGCTTTTAAGAATTGGGCTATTACTATTAAAGGGTTTCAACTTTTAAGTGCCCAGCTGCACAACGATGGATTTACTTACCTCAAAACACGCAGTTTCAATCAAGATCCCCTTGAAAATTTTGTCCAGATGCGAGATGAGAAGACCCTTAGGAAACAGTGCGAAGGCAATACATAGCACTATATATTTTTTCAGTTTTATTGCATAATTCTAGCGTGCCGTTAATACTATATGTTGCAATTGTATATTGCTTATCTGTATAAATGTTTATTGTATTTTAACCTGCCAATTATATTTGTGAGGCTATGCTATTTGTATTTATAATTTTTTTTTTGGAAACAACTACTTTTTTCGATTTTTATAAAATTATAGCATACATCTGTGCCGTTAATACTATGTATACATTGTATTTTTATAGTTTTTTATTTATGTTTTTGTTATTTAATTTGCTTTCACCATTTATATCTATTAGGGTTTTACTTAACATTTTGATTATGTACTTTTAGCATTTATATTTGTGCCTGATAACTACTTTATTTTTATGGCTTTTTTACTTAGCATTTCTGTAATTTTATCTGTATGGCTATAATTGTATTCGATTATGTAAACACTTCTTTCCTTTAGATTTAACCTCCCGACATTTACAAATAAATGTCGAGGGCGTAGTGAATCATTGCTGTTATGGGCTATTGCTTACAAAAACGAACTCTATTATAACATTATATTGTTTTGTGTATTGTATTATTGTTAATGGTGTGTTAACATCTAGCTAACGCACTATTTTTTATTGTACTTTTGTCAATATATATATTTTTTTGATAAACAAATTATTCTTTTCAATATTCAAAAACAAGCGGTAAACGCTTGAGACCGAGTACGACCGAATGGTTCCGAAGCTAAGCCAAAATGCAGGTAACACCACTAGACTGTTACCGGTTGGTACCATTGAGATTACATTCTATCGAAGATAGGGTTTTGTATGCCAGTAGCCGAAAGGTCGCCGATCGGTCGGTTACCGAGTTATCCAAAATAAAATTTGCCATTTCCTCCTGTTGGTCTTGTTACTGCAGCTTGCAGGAAATTTATAGTGTATTCTGCATTTCTATGTGTTTTTAATGGTTGATGTTTTATAGTCAATCTACAATTAGTATTTTAAATTTAGTTAGATTTTCCGGTAAATAAATATATTAGCCTGGTGGCTGTCTTGCATTTGTGGAGTGACGTTGACGTGCTCATTTTCCTAAACAAGGTAATAATTATAAAAATTGAATAATGGCATGTGATTATAATATATAAATATTAACATTAAATAAACTTTGTCATACTCATATTTTAAATTGTAGGAATGAAATACAGTAAAGATGGATCATAAAGGTAAACGTGGGATTCCCCGGACTAGAAGTGCGCAGACAAGGTCAAGTAAAAGTGGATCTGAGTCATCTCAACCACAGTTCTTGGAAGGTTCGTATCTATTTCAATTCAAG
Organism: Lagria hirta; assembly: GCA_947359425.1. Classification (NCBI taxonomy): domain Eukaryota; kingdom Metazoa; phylum Arthropoda; class Insecta; order Coleoptera; family Tenebrionidae; genus Lagria; species Lagria hirta. The sequence continues at coordinate 8,846,092 of OX375801.1, read as the reverse complement.
TGTATCTAATCTAAATACTCGTAAATATGCGATAATTACACTGATAAAAATATTCTGTAAAAATCTGAAACAAAGGAAACATTTTGTTTTTGCTGCTATTGATAAGTGAAAATTATTGATAAGTGAAACACGTTTTTTTTGCTTTGTGAAAGTTAAAATACTTGCGTAGTACTTCCCATAATTTGGTTTTACAAGGTTTTCTTCAATTATTTGAGATTTATTTTTTAATTATTTGAATCAAGGAGTCTAGGATAGGTACAACCAGTGGCGACCCTAAACATTTTTTTTAGGTGGCGCTCCTCTAAATACAAAGAGTATCTTAAAGTTTCTATGCTATACACTTGCCTGTATAGCACATGTATAAAATAAATATTAGACGGCCAATAAAAAGAATTTTTTTTTTTTTTAAATATATTGTAAGACACTTTTATTCTAATCTTACGTTTTGCCAAATTTTAACAATTAAATTGAATTAAATAACAGTTAACTCCTTCTCCATAATAAATTTGTCAGGATGTCTATGTTCTACGATGATTAGCCTTAATTATTCACTCAAAAACAGTGTACAGAATAGCAACAGCCAGCTACATTATCATCAACAATCTACTTCAACTCACCCCTCTATATTCATTGTTAGAGAAACGCTTGAGCAGTCAGACGGATCGATTGGGCGACACATGAAACATATTTACACATAATGTACCTGTCAATAATACCTGTAAAGTAACTCACCGGGGGCTTTTCTCCCCCTCGCAGGATTCTCTTCCTCTCGAACTGATTATGGAAGACATCACAAGGCTCATTGGACTTGGACAACCACTCCATGGACTCGATTGACTCAATCTTCACCCCTTTTCTTTAGCATCGTGTTCTCAATGATGTTTTCATAGTTTCGGTACCTGGTTCGGGAGCAACGTGGACGGTGTCGCTAGGCCTCAATCACATTACGCGAAAATAGACTGGCCAAGAATAATACGTAATAGGAAAAGGTATAAAATAAAGATTAATGAGTGAAGAACCTAAGGACATTACGCATTACTCCGTCATACCAGCAAAAGGGAAATCCACAACCTTTTTATACACTGATAGGAACATAACCATAGCGGTTAACAGGCTCCAGCCCACCCCTCTACCTCTTCGCCTCTGTTCGAGGAAGTAGAGAACCAGGATAGCAATCTGTAGATGTTTACAGACGTCATGGGCGTACAACAAAAACAGTCTGAGATGTATTACCACATAGACCGTACCCCAGGTATTAAACTATAGTTTCTGCCGTGGATATTTCATATTAACATATTGATGTTTATCAATATAACTTTACTCATTATTCCTCCGAATTCAGGGAGACAGCACTGAATTCACATTATTCCTCCGAATTCAGGGAGACAGCACTGAATTCACAATTATACCACAAAACAAAATATGATCAACAAGATCAACACGTTAACTATCTTTCTCTTTCAATAAACAATTAACAGTTTAAATATTCAGAATACTGCCAGTCCGACCGCTCTGACTCAACGTTCTCACTCTCCCCGTTCATTTATTACTAACTGGACTCCACCCTTCCAGGGATGCTAAGCCCATCTTCTCCCTCTTTTACTTAAGATGCCATATGGCCCTCATCGAGATGATTTAATTATACAAGCGATTTAGCGCCTTATTGGCTTATTTTTACTTTAAAAAATAACTATAAGTTATTATAAAATCAAAAACTCTCACAATATTGAAAGACTTTCTTATTTTAATCCTTAATTTTAACAATTAAGTTGATGTAAATAAGAATTAACTCCTTTATAATAAACTAGCTGACCCGGCGAACTTCGTACCGCCTAACAGTCAATGAATGTCGTGTTACTTTTTAGCTGAACTAATTTAGGCTTTGATGAACGTAAAACAATGATACGAGATAATATATTTATATAGATAGAAACAAAAAAGTATTGAACTTTGATGAACGTAAAACAATGATACAAAATAATATATTTATATAGATAGAAACAAAAAAGTATTTTATTATGATGAATGATGATGAAAACATACATACAGAATGAGAATAAAAATTAAAAAAAATAAAACATAATTAAGTACTTCAAACTCATGTCAGAAAAAAATGATTGAAAACTATGTTGTGCAGATTGGGGAAAAAAAAATAAAACTCGGATTAATTCATTAATAGGATTTTCATTCAAGCACTTTGTGGTAAACGACATTCTTTGTTTTTTGGTCAGGCGCAAGAACAAATCAAGCGGATGGTTTGCCGACACGTGAGCATGCTACGTACAATTGACCATGAGAAAAACATGCATTTTCTAGATTGAGGCCACAAATAGTCGAGGATTGGTCCTGTGATTTGTTGATCGTCATGGCGAAGGCAAGGCGAATCGGGAATTGAATTCGTTTAAACTCAAAGGGCATATCCGTTGGGATCATCGGAATCCTTGGAATAAGAACTTCCTCATCTTTAAATTTTCCTTTAAGTATCGACGCGTGCAATTTCTCGCAGATAATTGACTCGCGATATTCCGTTGCCTAATTGCATTACGGCTTCGCTGGGAAAGATTAGATCTTCTAGGACGCGGCATTGTTATTAGAATGTGCACTCGCATAAAACCACCAAATATAATAACAGTGCCTGAACTTTCGAGACATAGACAATAGCTCAAAGAGTATATAACCACTACGTATGAATAGCTTATCAAAAAAAATCATAGACAACCTATAAAAAGACATTTACACTTTTGTTAACCTGTAGATTTTTTTTCCTTAATCTTATAACCTTTACCAACTGATTTTTTATTCCCTAAATTCCGTTCCTTTCCGATGATTTTATGTTTTTACTGTAGAATAAATCTTAGGTATTATTTTCGGGAATTAAAAACAAATATAACAGTAGCTGAACTTTGTAGACATTTTACAAAAAATAAATTTTTGAACGCACACATGATGTCTTCAGAAAAAAATAAAGATGTGGCTTAAAGGTGTCAGCAACCAGGCCATAAGCTCCAAAAAAAAAATAGTTGTTACACTATTTGACAGGATTGTACAACAAATGTTTGACATGTAATGAACAAATCTGCATCTATTGAAATGATTAAGTATTCATTACACATATCGAGTTTTCATTGTTTTTAAGGTGTATTTTGCTATTCGGGACGGAAACAAATCCAACAAATCAAAAACCATGGCAATCGGTCTAGCCGTTCTCGAGTTATAAGTGTTGTAACAAACACGACTTTCTTTTATATATATAGATTTGGGAGGATGACTAGGTTCTACAATTATTAGCATTGAATATTCACTTATACAAAGTGTACAAAATAGCAACAGCCAGCTGCATTATTATCAACAATATACTTTAACTCACCTTTTTATCTTTTATATTCATTGTTATTCGAACGCTTAGACGAATCGATTGGGCGACACATGAAACATATTTACACATATCCTGTCAATAATACCTGTAAAGTAAATCACCGGAGCCTTTTCTCCCCCTCGCAGGATTCTCTTCCTTTCAAACTGTTAGTGGGAGACATCATCAGATCCATTGGACTTTGACAACCACTCCATGGACTCGATTGACTCAATCTTCACCCTTTTTCTTTAGCTTTGTGTTCTCAATGATGTCTTCATGCAAACCATTTTTATAGAATCGCTCTGATTTACGTCTTGCTAACTGCTGTGGTATCTAGATTTTTCCACATGCAGCCACCGATCTGTCACTTTGACTCACTGGCGTGTTGCAAAATACCATGAAACTTATCTGCTTTTAGAGATCTCTAAAAAAAGAATTTGATTATACCAGGACAAATTACCGCATTCAATAAGACCTACAGATTTCAAAAATGAAGACAGTTGAATATTTTTGTTGCAACTTTTAAGACGCCATCTTGTGGTGTGGTACGTATAGCTAACCATCTATCGAGCTTTAAGCCACAGCCTCTGACTTGAGCTGTCAAACTCAATTGCCAATTTTGTCAATGAAAATTTTGGAATTTTTGAAACAGATAATATTGAATTCTCGGCTAAAAAGTTTAATGCTCGGTTCTATTAAAGCACTCCGCTAAAATAAAAACCTTGCGCTGTAAATTGAAACTTACCGCACTAATAACGTAATTAACTATTTCTATATCGGGCGCCTCATATGAAAAACGATTTTTAAAAAGTAAACTCTAAAAAAAGTTTGTAGAAAGAGGCAATTTTTTGTACAATCTAATAAGAGTAATGATAGATATATGAAAAGATATAATTATTTAAATGCTCTAGTTTTATTTAGAACACATATTGTTTCATCACATTCTCTTTTCATGTCTGATAAAAATAAAACTTAAATACTGCGCAACTACGATCTTGGCAGACTGCATCATTATCAACGATCTAGTACAACTTTTTTGTGGTTATCGTTACGAAAGAATAGGTACACTCCAACTCTATTCAGTTTGTAATTATTACAATTTCATATTATAAAAGTTTAACTTTTTACTTATATAATATTGAAAGTTGAAACTCAAATTTATTGTGCGTAATAAAGAAAAATTTTTTTCTTTCTATTCAAAGATGATCGAAATCACTGGACAGTGATATAAGATATAATATAGAATTCTCTGACATATTCAGTTAATCACAAAAGTTTTGTTTACATTTTTTTTTATGGTTAAATTATTATTCTCTGTAAGATCCATTACCCAAAGCCATTATTAATTTTTTAATAGAATGCTGGACAGCAGGCCATTATCAATTTAAAAGCTGTATCTCACAATCATGTTATCGTATAGATAAGCAAAACTACTTTTTACTTTAGCACGTGTTATTTGCTCGATTTTTTGTATTTTATCGCGGTTACGATGTGAGACATTAAACACCAATCAAACCGTTGAATCATACATTTTTCGACTAGTGTATGATACCGAAAACAATAGATTTCTAAATTTTCAGAGAAGGCATTTTTTCTTATTATTTTAAACAAGTATGTGCAATAAATAGTTTATTACATTTGAAGAGGAAGCAATTACATTCCTAGTACAAATGAATTGCTATTGTAATCTTTAAATTAGGCTGGGCTGACATTTGTCATAAATGCTGTATCAAAAAAACTAGATGCAAATTTTTGAAATTGTGGAAGAGCTTGACTGCTGTTTTTACATTATTCAGCTTTAGACATTGCTGGAATATTTAAAATGTGGTCCTAACTAATAGTCGATTATTTACGTAAACTTTGCAATTAACAGTAAAGGGTACTGTTTTTGACGCAGTTTGCATAAGAATAATGGTGAGGCCCCGGGATAACTATAATAATATAATTAAATTAGAGCTCATTAGTTTTCCCTTGGCTTGAAAATTAGAGCTCTTGTTGTCACGTCACTAACCTGCACGAGCACGTGACAGCTGATGAAATAAGTGGACGTTGAAAACATTTGACTAACTTTTGAACAGCTCAAAATTAACTGCAGTTTATTATGTAAACTAAATTAAATTTTTGTTTTAATATATAATAGATATCGGGAATCTTGCAAACAAGTTATATATATATATTGAGACAGACAAGGACAAAGTGAACAATTTTGCTGACGTTTTTAGTTTAGTTAGTAATAGCAAAGAATTACGAATTTGAGCTTCTGCGAGAGAGGCGAGCCGTCAAGAGAAAACAAATGAGCTTTTCTTTCTACCTACGGGGTGTATAATATTAACATGAATCAAGCGGCTGTGCTTTTTTGGCAGCAGGTTTTAGATTGTTTTGTACTTAAATTAGGTAAAATAACTTGAATACACTGATATACTTTTTGGTAATCAAGATCAATGCGCTGTGGATACTCAGCCTGCATTTCTTGAAGACACAGATCAATCGAATATTTTCATCTCCACTTTCTTGTTTAATTCCAATTCGAAAATAACATTGATTAATTATAATTAATTATGGCGGGCTGCAGGTATTTGCGCAATTTTCTGAATGTGAAATGAATTTTTAATTATTTAAAAAGAAAACGGAACATTTTCAAACAGAATAAAAACATGTAATTCTTGTTTTACAGCGCTCAACAACAATAACGCAAACTAACTAAATTGAATTAGTCCAAATTAGTCATACATAAAAAATGTACCTGTCAGTAATACTTATCAAGTAACTATCCAAATTCATAAAAATCTTTACACTCTACACCATTGCCTAAGCAACTTTATGTTTAAAGAAATTGTTACCGGCTTTAGTACAATCTGATCTAAGAGCTGCTGTCAAAAAAGCACAGCCGCCTTTGAATCATGTTAATAAAACCCGCTAGATTCATTTAAAATACAATAATTTCCAGATTGGTTTACCATATTCTCTTGCTAAATATTAAGACTACATCTATACTATCAATCTTTTACAACTCACACTCTTTGTGATAGATGTTAAGAATCCGGCTTGAACGAATTGAACCGGGTTCAGATCAGCCAAACATGAATCATATTCACATATTATAATGTAGCTGTCAATAACACTTCTTAAACAACACACCGGGGGCTTGCCCCCGCAAAGCACTCTTTCTCCATCTCAGCCTTTTGAACGGCATCCTTTGCTACGGTGGCTTTGCTGTTTCTATAATATGGACCGAACTCCAATGGACTTCGACCATATATGCTTCTTTATAACTTCTACCATTACCATTTGTTTCTCCATTACTTCTATTATTTTCGTTTGCTTCTTCATTACTTCTTCATAACTTCTACCATTACCATTTGCTTCTCCATTACTTCTATTATTATCATTTGATTCTTTATTACTTCTACCTAGATGTTCGGTTTTTGGCACCTAAGAGATGTTATAACGGCCTTCTCAAGACAGCACCCAGATAATAAAATTTAGATGGCCGTTGCTATAGTGTTTCCGGAGAGTTGAGAGTAAATTGAAAGGTAAAAACACTGCAACCTTCCATTGCCGCAATTGGAATCAGACCTACAACGCTTTTCAGCCACTAGCTTACCAGTTTTGATGGCAGCATCGACCCTGTTCTAAAGATCTCTCCAACGTTCGAGAAATCTGAGAAGCGAGATCTCAACCGAAAAACAGGATTTGCGTTAATCGACGTCGAGAGCCAATAAATAAATAATAGTTGTAAAAAGGACTGGCTGAAAAACAGACCAAGTTCTATCGTGTAGGTTTTGATTCTTAATCATTTCATATAAAGGGCAATAATAAAAAATAACAACCGTGTCAATCTTGACACAAAATAATCTGCGTCCTTTCTAATACAATAATTATGTCAATGTAGACATGATGTATCTGCATGCTTAAGAATAATTAATATCATGTGATAAAGTTTCACATCTGCTTTTTTCCAAGATTAGAGCAAGTCGTGTCAGTACTCACAAACCTAACTGCCGCGGCCAAACCAGCCACATTGTTAGAAGAAAGTGAGATCTGTCACTAGGCAAGTTAGCTGAAACAAAAAGTTTAACACACCACATTCGCATTAAATCTGCTCACAATAACATGTTACGTTCGTTTGAGAGTAGAGATAACAACTATCACTGACTAGCATTATGCTACAGCTACACGACAGCCGATAAACTCGATGACCGTTTATGTGTTTTTGACTTATCGACCTGACTTGGATATGTATGAGTACTGTACTCTCTATCAGTACTACCCACTTACTATCGTCTACACGTCTACTGCCTTCCGGTGAATCGTTTTATTCCTTAGCTTGGCGTTCTGCGCAATCTCTATTTAACTACCGCTCTTTTTTGCATTACATTATAATAAAGCGTTTTGACTTAATTAGTTTAATAATATTATAAAAAGTGAACTTTTACAGTTTTTTAAATATAAACAATTTGCTAAATTTTGTGAATTAATATGAGTTAAATAACAGTTAGCTTTCTCTATATTATATTTGTCAGGATACCTATGTTCTACATTTATTGGCCAATAATATCCGCTTAAAAACAGTGCAAAGAATAGCAGCAACTAGCTACATTATCTTATAATTAACAATCTACAGCGTAGGAGTGGAAATTTTCTCTCTTTAACAAAATTTGGAAGACCAGGTATTTCTTGTGGTGCCAGCCTAAAAAAATATATCTGTTGCAGCCACTACAAAACGAGCACTTTACTTACTAAATAACCGTCAGGGCTCAGTCAGCCACTAATCCACAAATAAGGTCAAAAACTGCGCTAAATGCAAACGTAACAAAAAAAGAATTACACATTTTAATCTGTTCACTCTAGGAAATAAATCAGGATACCTTGGTTCTCGAAAAACAGCTAATGTAGTAAGTAATGTGACTCTAAAAATCTCAACACAATCTATTTGTCATTTTCTAAGCTCATGAGATCGACTAGAGGTCATCAATTAAAAATTTTTTATTTTATAACTATTAACAGTATTTCGAAAGTTAAAATGTTGTCATCCAGTTACCAGTCAACTAAAGCCGTTTTACTCATACGGCGACTTCCGTTAGGTTTTTTTTCTCCTTTCTGCGAGCAAAAACTCTTTTCTTGCCCCTAACAAGCGCGATTTTGGTAGAATACCAAAAAAAAGAGATGGGAAAGGAAAGCGCATCTTGGTTTAAACCGGTTTTCTTGAGGTTAACAATAGTAGTAAATGCTTTAGCGTGCTTTTTGCGTTGTTGCGAGCTATTTGCGCGTGCTCATGTTGTATTTCATGGACGATTATAATGTACAAAGTAGACAATTTTTACCAACACAATTAAAGTGTTGAAAGTTTTGAATACATATAACGCTTAGTTAGTAGTACATAAGATTGAATAAACATAAACAGAAGTTTTCAACTTAACAAATGACAAATCAGGTTGTAATACCAATTTTATAGACATACATAAATGAAAGGCACTTGCAAAGCATAGAATGTACAATCTTCAAAAATAAAATACACTAAATGTTCTGCTTTATAATAATTTTTATTTTTATTTCAGACACGTTTGCAACTCTTCAATTTCCTGGGGGAAGGAGATTACGTGATGACATCAACAATGAAACAGGTATAATTGTAACGATATTAATTTATGGATAATTAATATTTTATTAAAAATCAACCCTTTCCTATAACACACATCCTCTTCTCCAGGGGTATTGATTTCTCAAGTCCAATTCGCTTGTAAAAGTTTATCACTTTATTGATGAGGTTAGTACGCCATTGGCGGATTATAACGTTGAACTGACGTAATGAAATGAAATAATTACTTACTAATTGCAATAACTTTAACATAAGCACTTATTGTTTAACACTGCCTTGAATCGATTGTCTATTTATTTTCTTGACTAATTTATAACACACATTATACAACAATTTCACGAGTCGGAATATTTTGTTGTGATTAGTGCCATTAGAAGGCTTGTAACCATACTATTTTGTTGAAAAAATTTTCTATCACTTTCTTATAGGACAGAATGCTGCATATTTTCTGTACATTGATTTTATTTTTCTCAGCAATAGTAAAACCTTTGAGGCCGCCAGTTTTTGTGTTCTCAACTTTTGGAACAGTTAAGCTTGTTTATACCTTTTCTAAAATATAAGTGTCTTTTCTTCATTGAGCATTGCGTGTTCAAAATTTTCGACATGTAATCGATTGAAATATCACGGTGGAGCAGAAAAACAAAATTTCGTGAATAATAGTAAGTCGCGCACCACTCTGAATCTTTGAAAAATTTTAATCTACACTAATAATAGAATATATAAAACCTAAAGAATAAATCATCGTTAGAGCTATTTTTATTTTATCGACTTTTTTTATTTTAAATATCTAGTTTCCTTTAAAACTCGTAAAGTATCAAGACAATCAAGTTGTCAAAAAAAAAAATTGGTAGTTAAGAACTGTCATTCAAAACAGTTGATGCTTAAGTGAAACTTTGAATTTGAGTGTAAAAATACTTATTGTGCAGTACAACATGAGCAATGGTTAGAAAATGGTGGGAAAATTGCTAAAGCCAAGGAATTTTATAATTGCATACATTCCCCTATCTTTGCCACTGACAAAAATATGAACATATGAAAAGTTTTGGATTTGATACCACCACCAGAATTACACCTTCTTCTGGGAACAGTGAACACAATTTATAGTGCCATAGAGTCCAAGTTTCCACATATAGCACACAAATGGGCCAAATCATGCAGTCTACAGAAAGAACCTTACCACGGAGGGAATTTCAACGGCAATGCTTGTCGAAAATTATTAAAAAATGTTGACACCTTACAAGCAATATCTAACATTGAGTGTTTAAAATTTGTAAGAGTTCTTAGAGATTTTGATCTAGTAGTGAAGTCATGTTTTAGCAAAAATGTGGACCGAAATTATGAAGAAGCGATAAGACGCTTTAGAGTTAATTACATGGATACTTATCTAAATGTCACACCTAAAGTGCATGCAATATTTTTTCATGTGATTGATTTTTGTAATCAATACCAAACAGGTCTTGGTATATATAGTGAACAAACCAGTGAATCTGTTCATGCAGATTTTTGTCACGTTTGGAAAAATTATAAAGTGAATGAAACCAACTCTGAATATGGTCTTCATCTTCTTCGGGCTGTATGTCATTACAATACTTTACATTTGTAGATTTTGATTAAACTAAAGTTAGTTTTGACGTTTTTGACTTGTTTTTTATAAGTTGATAATAAAAATTATATTTATTAATTTTTTACTTGACAACAAATAATTTTTTCTTACTAAAATTTTTAAAATTTAATTTCAATACAAATAGCTCTACGAATTTTTTTTTTTTTTTGTTAAAATATTCTGACAATAATTCAAAACAACTCGGCAAAAAATTCAAGAATGGTGCGTTAATTTGATTCTAGTTTTTTCTCAGCCCCACCGTGATATGGTTCAGGAATGCCTCCAGCCGGTTGTAGTTAGTATGTCTATTTTGACGAAGGCGATTAGCAATGTTGCATTCAAACTGCTTGAACTTGCATCACAAGTAACTCTGACTAGAAAGAAAGGAGAAGTTTACAAAAAAAAACGCTCACTTAGGGTCTACAGTAGTTGTGGGGATAAATAGTAGATATGTATATGCTAATTCTAAGTGATAGCTTGATTTTGTACTTCAGGATCTGGGGATTCTATGCTCACATCCATTTCTAGTTGTAGCTTTTCTTGTAGTGTCAGTTGGGGTTGGAAAAGTTGGTTGTCTTACTATCTGTTTGTGGTTTTGGCATTTAAACTTCTGTGTCATCTTGATTATTTAGTATTGAAACAACTTTTATTGGAGAGTGCTTAATTTTTTCTAAACATTTTTTAGCAAGACATTTCTAGATGGCAGATGTGCATAAATTAGCATCTTCCCGACAACTCTCAGTGTTATTGAGATCAGGATTTTTTTTTATTTTAATGTTTCTCAAGAGTTTTTTGGCTGCGTTTTTTTTACGAAGAAAATTGCTGCAGATCATAATCGTTCGACTGGTTTTACAGCTCAAAAGACTTTACAGCTATTTTCCACGTTCAATCTTTGCATATTTTTGAAGTACAGTTTTAGTTTTTATAATGATAATCTTTTGAAATACACTACAACATTAACGCAGATTTTTGTCGTTATCTAATAAGTGCTTTTGATGTAATTTGGTCAAAGTCATTGTTAATGTGCAACGGATTAGGGAATGCAAATCTGATCTGTTGTGCTAATCTTAAATATCTCAACATTAGCCAGGTACAGTTCCGGTCTTGGAACAGCTTTTAATGACGTTTTACAAGTCAATTTACTGCCTTATTGTTTAGAAGGCCGTTTACAAGTTTTTGTTTAACACGACAACGCGCGGTCACGTCTTTTACATATTACTTCTTGAATTACGTACTTTTTAAAAAAAGCTGACGTTAATGTTTTGCCATTTACCGGATTTAAATCCTATAGAAAAACTCGAAAAAATTATCGGAAATAATATATGCACTTATTTACTTACCGGAAAATAATTTTATTCTACTATTAATTATTTGTTTGATTTTAATTTGTTAACTAATTTTTATGATTAATTATTTATAGATACATCTACTGGTTCTAACACAAATTGGAGGCAATCACAAATCTTGCAACACAATAAAGTTGAAAGAGGTAAATAACATTTAACAATACTGTTAATATATATGTACATGTTTGCGATCTGTTAAGCTTTGAATGTATATAAGCAGTTATAAAACAGTGACATTCCTGGTTACGAACACCTTCTATAAGCGTGCATATTTCTTCAACAGAGACTTTTTGATACTCCCGCTTTGGGAAAACTTTTATATTGTAACATCTGTTCAGTGGAGTCTCTGTTGTACGGACTCGGTTTTTCAGCCAAATTGATATATTTTTTGTGATATCACTTTTTTTAAAAAAACTTAGGCTACAATCGGTTTTGGCAACTATAGTTAAAAATAGAAATTTATGTAGAACACTTGGGAGCACTTCTTTGATCAGCTTATAATGATTCCTGCAATAGAACGAGCAAGTTTTCAACAACTCAGTGAGTTTGATAGGAGGCGAATAGTTGATATGCATAAGATGTTTTGGGTTAATTTCATACCGGTTCTCATCTTGTTACTTCTCACTCGTGAGCGTCGGCATAACAGTCTAAATTGGTGCAGAGAGCTTGAAATAGAACCAAGAATAGAATACGGTTGACTTTTGTGACAAGTTGCGATTCTGTTTGTGCATGCATATAATGGCCGGGCTGGGCGAGGTCACGTGGTGAAGTCGTGATCATATCCAATATTTTAACAGGATAACGCTCAACCACATGTAGCTATAGCTACGATGGACTATTTTGAATGCAACGAAGTGAATTTGTTGCTTTGGATCTTGCATAAAATTTACCTCCTTCTTCACAGACTCTGGACACACTTTGTAATGAGGTACAGATAGCATGGAATGAGACACCTCAGGAGCAAATGATTCACTTCATTGGGTCTATGCCTAGGCTTTTTAATGAGTATATAAGGCACCGTGGAGCGTAGACCCAATATTAATTCTTTTTTTGTGGTCAGGATTTTTTTCAAATTTTGAATTTTAAGGTTTTTTTTAAGTACATATTTATGGGGTTTTTTGTTTTTTAGCGGACGACTTCTTACGATACCGAAGATGTTCGTTTAAGGAGGATTTTTCTGCATGTGTGTTTGTATGTTTGTAAATGTAGGAAGCACAATAGATCAAAAAGGTCGCAGTGCAATATCCCCTGTTAATCTTATTGCTGTCAATTGTGGCTTTAATTCGGCTGTAGTTATAGCTGTCAAATTTATTTTTTTAATGGTTTATTGAGGTGAATTTTGATTATGGATATATGATGGCAGTTGCAGAGGAAGACGTTACCGTAGAGAGCGACGTGTGTTGGAATTGCTGTCGAGAGGTATGGACACAGAACTGTGGGAGCAGTGGTTTGTGGTGGGAGCATATGTCTATAAAAGCCAATTACGTCTTGTCCTTATTCTATCCAGTATAACATTTAATGACGTCTTACCAGCCACTTTATTGCTTTCTTCAAATGACCGTCCACACGTTTTTTTTCCAGCACATCTTACTCCAAGAAGTTGGCGCGGATGTTTTGCCGTGACCACCTCGTTCACCGGGTTTGAATCTTTTAGAAGTATAGAGTATATGTGGAATACGATAAGGAGAAGACTGTATGCTTTGCACAATCTTCTACAGACTCTATAGATAACGCACGAAGTTTAAGTTGCATGGAATGAAGTGCCACAAGCTGACATTGATAATCTCATTTTGTCGATGTCTATACTTGTGCAGGAATGTATTCTCGTACGAAATTGTCAAACACATTATTTTTAGTTTGATTTATCCTGGATAAACATATCGCATTGCCAAAAAACCTCATTTCAAAAATATTTCTGTCTAGGCGTGTGTGGCACAGGATATACAATAAAATTATTTTATTCTAATATTGTCTTATCATTTTTTCAATTTTAGTTGGAAAACAAATTTTCTTGATTTCTTTTTTATAGGCACAGCCTCAAATGGTTCCAACAGCAAATCTTGGAGACATCCACGAATCCCACAACAAAATAATGTTGGAAAAGGTAAACAATGTTTAAAAACAAAGCTATTATTTTTGGATTTCCGCAAATGGTTTCCAGATTAGAGAAGGCTTTGGAAATATTTGCATGTCATTGAAACGATAAAACAATCGAATTTCCAGTGTTATCTATCAAAAGCAAAATATATTTTTTTCGTTATGATTACACGTGACCTTATGAGGTCTCTATTCCCATTGAGAAGACTCAATACAATATTCTGCGAGAAATCTTAAAATTCTTCCAAGCAAATAATGTCAAAAAAATATCTTCGTTTGCCATTCACTTTACGTGCAATTTGAAAATACATTTTTTATTTGATGTAAAAACTGTCTTATTTTATTAACAAAAAAAACAAATACTTGTGACTAATTAACATTTTTGATTTTGGATTGTTTATGTCAAAGACATGCACAATATTTCCAACATGTTCTCTAATCTGAAAACTACTGGGTTACTATGTTTACGAAATGTGTATAAGCAATTATAAATCTTTGGATGCGCTAACTCGTGATAACGATAACCTTACGCAAATTGGTGAAGCCCATCTGTGCTTCACCTTCGCTAAGCAACAGAGCTGCGTTTATCTTCCGCTGTATCACTGCGCATCTAATGTGAATAATAAGCTGTCTCACCTAAGAAAAATGAAATGCTATCCTTTCAGTTCGAATTATTCTATCTAAAAATTCAATAAAATTTTTAGCTAAAACTAAAGCAATATTAAGAATTTTGAACAATACTTTTTTTTAGTTTATTAAAAGTGGTTTTACAGTTTTCAATAATAAAAATGTTTATACAATTACAATTACTTAAATTTTTTTGTGGCTGTGGCAATCGCTGTTTTCTCTCAATGCTATCATATTCTACTGGCAATAATACTGGAGATTTTGCAGACCAACTCAAAGTTATACGACATTATTTTGTACAAAGCTCATATCAGGGGCAATCCTAGCTGCGAGAATGGTTTTCAAAAAAAAAAGTTTGGTACAAAAGTTGTTTGATTTTAAGTGTAACATAGTAGCTTCTGTGAGGTAAGCACAAACGTCGCTAAAATAAATGCGAGTAGTGTGCAAATATAATTAAAATTTTGATTTTTTTTTGAAAAGGTTATTGCTTGTAGGCGAGCATCTTCCTCTTTAATAACTTTAATCAGCTCTTTCAAAGAATCGTGCACAGATCTCAATTCATGAGCTAAGGATTTTAATGCATCTACCCGACTCTCCCATCGTATATTTCTAAGAGGTCTTAACGTTGATTTGACGTGTTTTTTAAGTATACTCCAGCGATTTTCTAATGAAGATAAATAATAATATAGTTTAACAAAAGAAAAGAAACCTACAAGTTGACTAGGTGTTTTTGCGTTATTACAAACAACTAAATTCGAGTATGGCTTGCACATGGAACGAAAAAACCTTATAATTTTGATCTATAATTAATTTTTGTAAACCAATATTTTTTCCACTCATGTTTAATCCATTGTCGTAGTCTTATTTCATGTTCGTATCTGATTTAGTAAAAATTCGGGAAGACCGTTACCTGGTGTATCTTTTATAGGACAGACTGCAATAAAACTTTCGTTAATAAAAACATATTTTATTGTAACACAATTTGTTCAATTTTACTTTTGTCAGAAGTACAATCTAATATAGTGAATGCTATAACACTTATTAGAGTTCAAAGGTTTCCTGACAATATTTTTTCGAACTGTATCTGCCTTTAATTTTATTAATTCGTTTTGAATTTTATATTCGGGTACAGTATACGTTTTCGTTCTTACTTTTTGTCTGATTTATTCGTCTTAAATGTTAAAAAATGACCGGGTCGAACCTAGACAATATTTCAAGTACATAATTTCGATGGGTCTATATTCTGAAATTGCTCTTCTCATCATTGACGTTATGGGATGTTTCCATAGTGCAGGTCACTGAAAACTTGTGGGTCGTAACCTTGCCCTTCGGTGTTTTCTTCGTTTGGCTCTGCAGAGATACAGGTCCTTCGTCTCTGCTTTGTAGCGTCTGAGATAAAGGTGCTTTCAGATGATTTTCTTTTAGCCTTGCAGATTTTGGCGTTTGAGGTTTAGATCTATCTACTTGAGGTAGAGAGGTTCACTTTTTTGGCATTATCTTTCGGTTTTGTAGATACTGACGTTTGATGTGGCAGTTGACCTTGATGGCAACAAACATTCTGAGTCTTTTATTGCAGTCGTATTTTTAGGTGTTTCCGTCTTTATGAATTTTTGCAAACTTTCGTCAAGGTGCTTTCTCTCCTCTTCTTTTTACAGTTTTCTTTTTTATATTGGGACCCAGAGAGTGTTTTAGTATTTCTTCTAATTGTATTTATTTGTTCTAGGTTTTACTGGTAACTTCTCGCATTCAGGCTCTGTGAGTTACAAACTTGCAGAGATTCAAAAGCGTTTCGACAACTTACATTTGAAGAATTCGAATACGGATCATATTAATAGAAGAGCCGATCACCGCTCACGTAGTGACTCATATAAAGGCAGAGAAACAACTGAAAATAATTGGAAAAACAACTCTATTCAGAAGTCTAATCGAGGTTCTGGGCCTCGCATGGGTTTTCGTTTATTAGAGGAATTACTATCTAAAGATTCCGAACAAATAATAATGGATTTAATGAACAGTAAAAGAGGTTTTTTGGAGTTCATACAAAAAGGATTAACTCCAGATGCAATTGTACTTTTTACAAAAGTTTTGGCTAAAATTGCAACGTCTGAGTTTGTTGACGTCAAATATCAAGTTCTGCAAATATACCTGGAAGATGAATTTTCTAATATATTAATAGATTATATCGTACGAATACAGCTTCAAAACAATGAAGACAAGAGAAACAATCGTTACTTTTGGAATGACACAGATGAGTTTTGGACTAGTATTATTCTAATTTCTAAAGATATAGTTAGAACATTGCCGTCATTTGCAGTGAAGATTCTTCCAAAATTATTAAAATCATTGTTAGTTTGTGTTAAAACTTTTGAAGAGTTTCACCAACGTCACATTTCAGATGAAATTATTGACAATATTAAAAATATATATACCGCAGTTGAGACTCTTGTAGTTGAGGAAGAAGAACGGCAAAAAAAACATGCACAGAAAAAACTAAACTTTGAAGATGACGAAGGGGAACCACCAGATGATTTTAGAAACATGTCGGTGTACCCTAATTCGATTGAGTTAACAACAAAAACAGCTTTTGTCAGAAAAAATATTGTTCGTGGACCATATAAAGATGTGAATCATTATCTAGACATTCAGTTTAGGTTACTTAGAGAAGATTTTATTGGTCCGCTACGATCAGCCATTATGGAGTATTTGAGTGCAAAAAATAAAAGAGTAGAAAACATTAAAATACATAAAAAAGTACAATTTTTAAATTCCGAAACCGTTAATGAATCTTACTGCGTAAGACTGCGTTTTGATTTTACCGATAAGAAGAGAAAGTTTTCGTATGAAAACTCAAAACGGTTTCTTTTTGGAGCACTATTAGTGTTTACTTATGACAACTTCAAAACTTTTATTTTTGGAAAAGTTGTCGACCGGAAAGCAGAACTTCTAGAGAAGGGCGAACTTATTGTGGGATTTGATGAACAAAAAAACATTCATTACAACATCGATTACGTTATGGTAGAGTACAATGTTTATTTTGAGCCCTATTTTCATGTTTTAAATTGCTTACAATCTATGAATGTTGACACTTTTCCTATGACGAAATACATAATCGAAGCTAGTGGTTGTACAAGTCCTCCAGAATATCTGACACCAAATATAACGTATAAAGTAGGAAATCATAATATTATTCCCTTGGCAAATTGGCCTCAATATGTATTCTATGGTTTTAATGAAGCACAAAATGAAGCATTTAAGGCAGCTTTAACACAAGAATTTATTATAATTCAGGGACCACCTGGAACAGGGAAAACATATTTAGGTTTAAAAATTGCAAGAACTCTTTTGAGGAACTGTCATGTTTGGTTTCGTCACACTCCAATTTTGTTAATTTGCTATACGAATCATGCTTTGGACCAGTTTCTGGAAGGCGTCTCAGAGTTTACTGATAAAATTATGAGAATAGGAGGTCAGTCTAAGAATGAGAAATTACAACCTTTTAACCTACGGAACCAACGTACATTTAAACAAAGTGCTGCTACGATGCAGCAGCGGAGTTTAGTGAAACGAGTTTTGGATAAAATAGGAAGGATTACCGAGATTTTGAAACAGATAAATTCTTACAACAGTGTAGTCAGTTTTGATATTTTCCAAGATGTTGTACCTAATTATGACAGAACTTGGTTTTACCGTGCAAAACCACAGGATATATTAGATTGGCTATTGGATGGAAATGAAGATGTTGGATCAACTTCAAATAGAAACTTGAATCTGGTATGTTTCTATTCTAATTAACTATTTTTGTTAAACTGTTGTTTGAAGCGGCCACCGTTTTACAGATGGTGACCGTTCCAGAATAGCAAACCGACCTATCCCAATTATTAATAGTTTTGTTAAAGTGTTTGAATATTTAGTATCTGATAAGATCTACTTCCAAGGTAATCAGTTAATCACTGACAATCAGCACGGTTTCATTAAATATGTATTACGCAATATATATCAACCGCTTTAAATAAGGTTCAATAAGTTGACGTGATTTACACGGATATAAGCAAGGCTTTTGACTCGATAAATCACAAATTGCTCTGCGCTCAGCTATTCAAAATGGGATTCTTGACAATCTTGTGTCTCTAATTGAAAGTTATCTCAATAATAGAATGTGTTATGTAGAATGTTTTGGAACTGCTTCTAAACTATTTCCTAGAACATCGGGTGTGCCGCAGAGTTCGGTTTTGGGTCCCCTGCTGTTTAATTTCTTTATTAATAATATAGCAAACGGTTTAAAATCGTTTTCTCTCCTGCATGCCGATGATAAATTTTACATGTGTAAATTGTATGACTGATTGTCTTGAACTACAAAGAGATTTAGAGCTTTTATTGCTTTGATGACAGAAAAATGGTCTGAAGTTAAACTTGTCAAAATGCAAAGTAATGTCATCCTTTCTAAAGAAAAGGCTAATCGAGTTTGACTATAATCTTGATATACAAGTTTTGACTCTATCAGAAACATTTGGACCCTGGGAGTAATTTTTGTTCCGAAAAAAAAATTTTTAAAATGCAACTTTGACATTAGTTTATCATATTTTTATATATCATGATTAATATTTTTGTACAGTTTTACTCCATTCTGCAGCGAGCTTCAGTTGCTTGTTATTGTAAATTTACCTTCAAACATATTATAATTACAGCTAAAGCGTGACGTACTGGTACTTTGCAATGTTTGAAAATTAAAATATAAACTTAAACCAAAGTGTAATGGTTTTTTTTCTATAATTTGACAATGCAATTTTATTTTGGTTTTAGAATGGAAAGACTAATGTTATACGAGAAAACCGAGAGAACAATGTGAATATGGAGGAAACTGTGTCTGATAATGAAGGTGTTGATAATGATAACAATTCTAATCATGAAGACGTGATTGACGATTTGTTTGATTCTCCTATTACATTAGACATAAATTGTTATAATTCACTAATTAATTTAAAACAAATGACTGCAGAAATAAATCTTTCCGAGGCCGCTTTACGGGCTCTAGTAGCAATAGAAGAACCAACTTTTGAAAATATGCTAGATACCGATCGAAATGTTTTGGAGTTGCAAACTTTAAAACGCAACTATCTTTACCTGTCGGTAAGTATAATTAGCAAAACAGACTAAATATGTATATAATATTATTTTTGAATTTTTAATATAGATGAGGCTGAAAGAAGGGCAACAGAAGCAAATTCATCAAGAACCAGATTACGTAGATCTACAAAATCCAAGGAAAATGAAGACTATCGATAGATGGGCGTTGTATTATTACTGGTTGTACTTGTACAAGAATCAGCTAGTACATCAAAAAGATGAATATGAAGTTGAGTTCAAAAAGATCCATAAAGTTTACGAAGAAATGCGTTCTATTGAAGATACCAACATGATGAAACGAGTTTTAGTTATTGGTATGACCACAACTGGAGCTGCACGATTAAGATCAAGTTTGCGTACTCTTAGAAGCCCCGTTGTTATCGTGGAAGAAGCTGCAGAAGTCTTAGAAGCTCACATAGTAACATCATTGACAGAACATTGTAAACATTTGATATTGATTGGAGATCATCAACAATTAAAACCAAGTACGGCAAACTACGAAATAGAAAATTTTTTTAATTTAGGAATTAGTTTGTTTGAAAGAATGGTCTTAAATAACATACATTTATATAGTCTTCAAATTCAACATAGAATGAAACCTGAAATCGCTAGGTTGATAACTCCACACATTTATCCCGACCTGAAGAATCATGAAAGTGTATTACATAGACCTAAAATATCTGGAATTGATAAATGTCTATATTTTATTGATCACAAAATTCCAGAAGCGAACACCGAAGGGACTAGTAAAAAAAATTATCATGAATCAAAGTTTTTAATTAATTTTGCAAAACACCTTATTCATAATGGGTATGCACCAGAAGATATAACAATTCTGGCAGCGTATTTGGGTCAAATGTTTGAGATGCAGAAAGAAAGGAGCAGACATCAATTATTACAAGGTGTTAGAATTTCAGTTCTTGATAATTACCAAGGAGAAGAAAGCAACATAATTTTACTCTCGTTGGTTCGTAACAACTCTGAAAACAAAATTGGGTTTTTATCAATAGAAAACAGAGTATGTGTTGCGTTATCTAGGGCCCGAGATGGATTGTATATTATGGGAAATATGGATCAATTATGCTATCAAAATGAGGTAAGCTGGTGATAAATTTTGTAATGCTTAAAGTGAAATATGTATTTTAGTTATATGCACATACAGAGTATTTTTTTTTAAACGAAACACTTTCAATATCTTTGAGCAAAGAAAAATGTGGAAATTGTGGAATTTTATAAATTTATTTATAAGACTAGCTGACCCGGCGAACCGCCTAACAGTCAATGAATGTCGTGTTACTTTTTAGCTGAACTAATTTAGGCTTTGATGAACGTAAAACAATGATACAAAATAATATATTTATATAGATAGAAACAAAAAAGTATTTTATTATGATTAATGATGATGAAAACATACATACAGAATGAGAATAAAAATAAAAAAAAATAAAAAATAATAATTAAGTACTTAAAACTCATGTCAGAAAAAAATTATTGAAAACTATGTTGTGCAGATTAGGAAAAAAAAATAAAACTTGGATTAATTCATTAATAGGATTTTCATTCAAGCACTTTGTGGTAAACGACATTTTTTGTTTTTTGGTCAGGCGCAAGAACAAATAAAGCGGATGGTTTGTCGACACGTGAGCATGCCACGTACAATTGACCATGAGAAAAACATGCATTTTCTATATTGAGGCCACAAATAGTCAAGGATTGGCCCTGTGATTTGTTGATCGTCATGGCGAAGGCAAGACGAATCGGGAATTGAATTCGTTTAAACTCAAAGGGCATATCCGTTGGGATCATCGGAATCCTTGGAATAAGAACTTCCTCATCTTTAAATTTTCCTTTAGTATCGACGCGTGCAATTTCTCGTTCTCCATCAGATAATTGACTCGCGATATTCCGTTGCCTAATTGCATTACGGCTTCGCTGGGAAAGATTAGATCTTCTAGGACGCGGCATTGTTATTAAAGTGTGCACTCGCATAAAACCACCAAATATAATAACAGTGCCTGAACTTTCGAGACATAGACAATAGCTCAAAGAGTATATAACCACTACGTATGAATAGCTTATCAAAAAAAATCATAGACAACCTATAAAAAGACGTTTACACTTTTGTTAACCTGTAGATTTTTTTTCCTTAATCTTATAACCTTTACCAACTGATTTTTTATTCCCTAAATTCCGTTCCTTCCTTTCCGATGATTTTATGTTTTTACTGTCGAATAAATCTTAGGTATTATTTTCGGGAATTAATGTCTAAAACAAACAAATATAACAGTACCTGAACTTTGTAGACATTTTACAAAAAATAAATTTCTGAACGCACACATGATGTCTTCAGAAAAAAATAAAGTTGTGGCTTAAAGGTCTCAGCAACCAGGCCATAAGCTCCAAAAAAAAAAATTGTTGTTACACTATTTGACAGGATTGGACAACAAATGTTTGACATGTAATAAACAAATCAGCATCTATTGAAATGATTAAGTAATCATTACACATGTCGAGTTTTTATTGTTTTTAAGATGTATTCTGCTATTCGGGACGGAAACAAATCCAACAAATCAAAAACCATGGCAATCGGTCCAGCCGTTCTCGAGTTATAAGTGTTGTAACAAATACGACTTTCTTTTATATATATAGAAAATATTTATATTAAAAAATATTTATTGTTCTGTTAAATTAACAATTTGCATAAATCAAGAAGGATATGTAAAAAGTAATAAAGATATTTCTTACTGGACTGTTGCAAATTACGGCGAACAGTTGCTACTATTAAAGTAGAACATAAATATTAAAAACTATGTTTTTTTAGTTGTGGCGAAAAATTAGGCAAACTCTTGAGGAACAGAATGCTATAGGTGAAGGACTAGAATTGCGGTGTCAAGTTCATAGAGACATAACAACAGTTGTAAAATCAGGAGAAGATTTTTTGAACATATCTGAAGGGGGATGTAATAAGATTTGTGAAGCTGATCTAATTTGTAGACACAAATGTAAATCTCTATGTCACATTCAAAATCGGGATCATGTAAAACACAGATGCCAGGAAATTTGTGGAAAGTATATATCACAGTCTTTTATATAAAATCAGAACTTTTACTCAACTACATTTTTTAGGCTATTATGCGAATCTAATCCAACTCATATTTGTCGAAAAATGTGTTTTGAGGAATGTGGACAATGCACCTATCTAGTTTCCAGAGATCTCACGTGTGGACATAATGTTAGAATAGAATGTCATATTGATACTGACACGTACATGTGCACTTTACCAGTACTAACGACATTACCTTGCTCTCATAACGCTAATAAGCCGTGTCACGCTGATCCAGTGACGTTTCGATGTCCACATCCTTGCGAGTCAAGAGTGGAACCTTGTGGTCACGCTTGTAAGAAGACTTGTCACATTAGGTTTGATCCAGATCATTTAGAGGTATGTATAGATTTAATATTAATTATCGTTGTCTGAGATGTTCTTATTGAACTCTTTAATTTTTATCACATTTTGTAATAAACATTACGTCGCTATCACTTTTTGCAGTTATAATTATCAATAATTCTTATTTATATGCGGAGTTTTTTCTAACATAATACTGATTATTTTTATTTTTGACTTGAAAGTTCAGTTTTTATAATTTATATCCACATTTGAGTTGAATAATGAAACCCATACAAGGGTCTTATTATTCAGGGAAAACACTCACAACATAAAGATGAGCTAAGACAATTGAATAAAGATATAACAAAAGCCTCAAAACTGACATCAGAAACTACAACAATAAATGGGTAACTAGACACCCATTTTTGTACTACACAATAAATTAAGCAAAGAAAAAGCCGAAATAACTAAACTAGAAAATGGGAGAGAACAAATAACAAGCAACAGAGAAAACATATTGAAGATTGTCGAGGACTTTTACATCAAACTATATAGAAAATTAGAAACCAGAGTCAAGCAGAAGTATTAGATAATATACAACACATACTAAACCAAGGATTGGAAGAGTTGAAAACGATAACTGAAGAAGAGGTCCTAAAGTCGTTGTCAGAAATGAAGAACAGCAAAGAACCTGGAGAGACGATAAGAAAGGCAGTATCGCAGACCTACAGAAGTATGGACTCATAAGTCTTTTGACACATCTATATAAATTGCTCACCAAAATCAGTACCGCACAGCTTACTAATAATAATAAACTTGGATCCTGTATCAGCTAGAGAATGGAACAAATAACCATCTCCAGGTGATAAAAGCACCTAATAGGAAAAAGCATAGAATACAACAAGCTCTTAGTGCTAATATTGGTCGACTATGAAAAGGCATTCGACTCCATAAAGCACCATGAACTGTTTAAACCTTTCGCAAACTGTCGTATAGATCATCGCTATATTTCCATATTACGACACATACAGTGAGATTTTTGTTTTACTGAACATAACGTTATAAAACGCATGTTCAGTTTTAAAAAAACCATGTCAATACATTGTCGCTAGGTAGGCAACCAAATTAACAAATGTTTTATTTTGATGACACTTGACAGAAGTCCGAAATTTTATTCATAGGTAAGGAAGGTTATGTTACGTCTTAATAACAAGTTTAAAAAGAAACTTTTAATCAAATTAGTTTAATAAATGTTCAAAGTGACCACCTTCTTGTTCCAAGCAATACGCCAAACGATTGTAAAATGCTTGTTCAGTATTTTGTAAAAAAACTGGATTTATTTCGTTGCAGGCTGTGAGTATTTTGTTCTTTAGTTCTTCTGTACTCTCTATTACGGTACTGTTGTAGACTTTAGATTGGAGATAACTCCAAAGAAAGAAATCGTTTGGTGATAAATCTGGCGACCGAGGTGGCCAAGCTATTGGTCCAAAGCGTCCAATCCAGCAATCCTGGAAGTTTTCAGTCAGGAAACCGGTAATAGGGCCCGTTGGATGTGGTGGAGCGCCGTCCATTTGAAACCATGCGTTCTCAAGATTCAAGTCTTTTAGGCGTCGCATTATGTGTCTTTGCAATAGTTCTAAAAACTTGGCGGCATTTAGGTTGCCATCAATAAAAACAATAAACAATAAAAAATCGACCAATATTATTATTGATTTATCACCAAACGATTTCTTTCTTTGGAGTTATCTCCAATCTAAAGTCTACAACAGTACCGTAATAGAGAGTACAGAAGAACTAAAGAACAGAATACTCACCGCCTGCAACGGAATAAATCCAGTTTTTTTACAAAATACTGTACAAGCATTTGACAATCGTTTGGCGTATTGCTTGGAACAAGAAGGTGGTCACTTTGAACATTTATTAAACTATAAAAGTTTCTTTTTAAACTTGTTATTAAGACATAACATAACCTTCCTTATCTATGAATAAAATTTCAGAGTTCTGTTCTCTCAAGTGTCAAAATAAAACATTTGTTAATTTGGTTGCCTACCTAGCGACAATGTATTGACATGGTTTTTTTAAAACTGAACATGCGTTTTATAACGTTATGTTCAGTAAAACAAAAATCTCACTGTATATGAGCAGGTAACAGCAAAAGTAAAAATACATGCGGAAATAGATCGGTTCAGAATCGTAAAGGGCGTCTGGCAATGCGACATAATTTTCTCGATCTCAGACCGAGTTGACGAGGCAAAGGAAATGGTCGCAGAGCTATCCGTTGCTTCCCAAAAAGTAGGTATAAAAATCAACATTACAAAAACCCAATTGATGACACACTAATGCTGGTATTCATAGTCGTAGCTTGCTTGAGTCGGACTTGAGCAAAGACTCCGGCAATGTTCGGAAAAGCGTTTGCATGCGTTTTGAAATCGATTTATAGATGATTCCATCTCTTCGGCAATGTTCGTGAAATATGATATTCAAATCTTGAGACTGAGATCGGTCTTGAGCAAGGATGGGTTTCACAGACAAATCTCAAGATTTAAATATCAAATTACGGTGTGAATAAGGGCGATTTTTGGGTGATTTTTGCTTAATGAGCAAGCGCAGTGGGTCCGTACTGAGTCGGACTCATCCGACTCAAGCAAAGGGCCGACTTGTCTTGAGACGCCATTTGCAGGTTATAGGCTGTTTGACGTTTGACAATACGGAAAATAAGGTTAGGTGTTACATATCATAACAATGAATATTTACATGGTGGACGAGTTTGTGGAGATGTTCGACATATTAGACAATGAACATAATATGAGAGTGCCAAAACGGTATGCGCGGGATGCTGCAAACCCATTGGAATTTTTTTCCAATTTTGAATTTAAGCGACGCTACAGATTTACAAAAGACAGTGTAGTGAATGTGTTGTTGCCTCTCGTAGAAATACCATTGCGTACACAAAACTCCAGGGGGTTGCCGATTGAACCGATAATTCAATTATTAACCTGTTTACGCTTTTATGCAACTGGCAATTTTCAGGTAAAAGTGGAAAAAAAAATCCTAATAATAATAACTCTAACAATTGCTAACAACCAGCTATTTACTATGTATAGACTCAGGTACATTGTATGAATAAAAACTGATTACTGACGACGCTCCACTAATAGATTACACACTATTCCTTAATCAAACAGAAACCTAAATTTTTTAATAATGTTCCTCTGATTACCATCTCACCATACATTTACTACACTCGATAAACAGACATTAATATCTACCCTGTTAGGCGACAAATTACATCGCATTTCTTTGTTTCTTATACATAAGCAATTAAAATACGTAAATTTGGGTCAACATCTATTTTATTGTGGAATAAAGACCTATTGGTAAAGAAATGTCGTGCTAATAGGAATCTTCATGGAATATTCGAGCGCAAGTGCAAAATTTCCACTAGGAATAGTTGAAGTTAGGCTTTAAGCAAATAGAGAAACAGGAGGAAGCTGTAAACAAACAAAAGTTTGAAGTTGAAATCGAAATAAACAAAAATACCTATCAATTATTATATATGTTTTTCTTTTCTGTAAATAAGTTTCCTGTTAACGAGTGAGGGCACTAGACGGTAGAGCTCGTTTGTTTTGTGTTGGCGGGTCGCCCCTCCATGCGCAAAAGCTCAAATTCGTAATTCTTTGCTATTACTAACTAAACCAAAAACGTCAGCTAAATTTTTCACTTTGCGCTTGTCTGTCTCAAGGAGCAAACCTTCACTGACTGAAGCAAAGTCCCGTGTTGGAGTTTGGCTCAGCGGGATATCGAATCAGTCGAATGTTTTCAGCGTCCACTTATTTCTTCAGCTGTCACGTGTTCGCGCAGGTTTATGGAAGGCCACCCGCCAACAGAAAACAAACGAGCTCTACGTAGCGCAGTGCATGGACACTTGCAACAAGTTTGTTGTTTTCACCAAAATTTTTTCATTTTCGGTATAATATGTTTTATCACCTATAATGCAGATATTATACATAGCGATCATCAATTATATGCGTACTCACCACTAGCCATTGTTTAAAAAAATTTGAACCACGCTTCTATTTGTTGTTAATGCTTCCAATGTCAATTGGAAATGGAAGTGTCGAACTGTCGACTGCAGTCCGTCAAAATTGTCACATTGCAAACCCAACCACACCAAAATCACTACACTTATTACTGCGGCAACACAAACGCACACAATTTCTCTTGAGAATTGCCGGAGTCTTTGCTCAAGACCGATCGCTCTGGAGCAACGTTTTCTTTCACGAGCATTTCCGACGTCCTTGCTTGAGATGGAATCAGCGCAAAACGCATGCAAACGCTTTTCCGAACATTGCCAGAGTCTGTGCTCAAGTCCGACTCAAAATAAATTTCAAGGTCGATCTCAAGCTACCACTATGAATATCGGCATTAGTCTTCAGCTGTAACCAAATGGTAGAAGGAGAAGAAAAAATCCGGAATGAAGAACTTAGTAGAAGAACAAAAGTCACGGATGCAATTGAAAGAGTCTTATCTAAAATGAAATTGGGCCGGCCACGTTGCAAGAATGTCAGATAATAGATGGACGAAGAGAATAATAGAATGGCGTCCCAGAGACAAAGCATACAGAAACCGGGAACGACCGCCGGCAAGATGCTCAAGACCGAGCAAAATGATTTGGGTTAAGAGAAGCTTATGTCTAGCAGTGGACGAGACAAGCTGCTGTATGATGATGAAGAATGAAATCCATTACACCACTATACTCTATTTTTTTAGCAGAGACAGATGCGCGCATTTTGAGAAACTCTGCATACAATAGTAAATCTCGCAGGATTTTCGGTGCATGTTCAGAAATCTGCTGCCGATTTAACTGTCAATAGTGTCAGTGTCAATAAATTGTTTATGTTTACGTAACCTCCCACAAGCATCGGAATCTCTAGAGAGCCGCAATCGTGGAGAATAATGTGGCAATAGTTGCCATGGAAACCAAGCTTTGCGCTCTAAACGAAACAGGATTTGCACGCCGTTAAGGAAAAATTTTGTTTGACAGGCAAAAGTGAGGTTAGGATAAATTGATAAGTCCTGCTGACACCGCTGTTTCATAAAAGTGTGTTGTATAAACGGGACATTGCTTTAAACAATAGAAAAAGGGTGTTTAAAATGCGATTCCGAACATGCCCGATTTGTCTTGCCGATAGCCGAAGCATATAGTATAGTGAAAAATTTCAAATCTTTCCTAAACATTTTTATACTGAGCTGGCGACTTATCGGGTAAAAGAAAAGAAACAACATTTGCACCGGTTTATCTAAAGGTAGAATCTCTGCTTCTGTAGAGATTACAATTGACTAACAGTTAATACGCAAAAGTGTTGACGCTGTCTTTTCAAAATTTCAGCGGTTGCCATGACAATTGAAAAGTTTTCTTTATTTTTATTTTGAATGGAGATGTAGATTTATTTTTTTAATAATCAAATGTAAACAAAGCTTTGTACATCACACATGGATTAGATCCTTCCTCGCTTCTGTATGAAGTCTTGTATTCAGGTCTGTTGGTTGGTAAAAGCTTTGTAGTCTTTAAAATTTGTGGATCCGTTGTGACATTTCCAAATATCGTCTAAAATGGTAGGTGTTCTCGCATAAGTCTTAATTTAGTATTGAACTATTTACGTTTGAGATCTAGTTTTATGCCAAGTTCCACGATTGAGTGTCAATAATCTCAAAAAATTAAAAACGCCATTCATAGGATTTAATGTCTTATCGTTACTGGAGCCTCATATGCGCATAAAAAACCGACTTTTTAAGATGGGCGAACAAAACTACGTAGTATTTTGTCATTGTTGAGAAATCTTACTAAAGTCGATGGTAAACCTCTTCTTCTGGTCTGTTTTGATGCCATTATTGTTGAAAAAATGTGTAAAACCATCTCAAAAATTAACTTTTTGATTTGTTTTTTTAAGACTTGGAAACGACGTTTCAAAATGTAGAGTCCTAAGAGATACCACCAGTTCAAAAAGAAAGAATAGAATGAGGACATATTGATTTTGAAAGAGTTATCTTGGACACTCAAAAAGGTAAAACTGGTGAAACCCCGTACCATCTGATAAGTAAAACGGAAGTGCGAAGTTATTTAGGTTTGTTCTATCGACGGTTTGTTTCTAGATTTATCACTGTTGCTAAGCTATTACCAAGACTAACTGAACAACTACATACAAAGGTTTTCAAATTAGAAAATTAAGTGACACTTCAACAAAAGCTCTAGTTATCTAATACCTTTGGTTATCTGGTACCCTCAGACCTGGAGATTAACGATATTCCCAGCAGAGAAAGTTCTAACATCAGACTGCCAGTGACTAAATAAAAGAAATTTTTGACATTAGACTAGAACTAGAAGAAGGTAGTTGTCATGAAAGCGTTTGGTGTTCTTAGAAGGTTTTTTACAAATTTCTAGAAAAAATAAACAACGTAATACACCGCATTGAGTTCTTCACGTTAATCGTTTACCTCCGCTGGTAAAGAAGAAATCATGATGCGACAAGACCCTTTCAGAGCACGACGACCTTTAAGGAGTTTAATGGGATTTATTTACAAGGCTAGGAATCAAGATTTGGATAGGCTATATAAAGCCTTCAAATTTTGTTTCAGCTTCCTGGAGATTACTGGTTAACCGATAACCCATTGCGTCTTACTAGATTTAAAGACTTTTGGAAGATTCCGTACAGTCTTGAGAGACAAGTTCGGCGGACTTTGAGAGCTGAACAAGCAACACGTGACAACACATTTTAATGACTGTCTAAAGTTGGGTTTTCTGAAATTTGGTTTACGTTGTAATGAGTTGGACTGGAAAGTCGTCAGAAGCATATTGGAGGCTTGATTTAAGCATACTGACATCACTATTTTAGTTTTGCGCACACCATTTATACACTTTCTGAAGGAATTTTGGGGTTCAGATTGAAGGAAATTCAAAAGCAAGTTGTGGTATATATTTACTTAGGAAATTGTATTTAAAGTAATGAACTTTAGAATAATTTTTTAGAAAATTTATTTTTAAGTGGGGTGCATAATGCGAGTACTGAATTTTGCCAATGGATTCGAGTAAAGAAAATGTCAAAGATTAAAAATGTGAATAAACGTTCATTTTTAATAAAGAATCGAACAAGCATGTAATATAATATTAAGAATATAATCAAGATCCGCATTCTTAATAATTGACAGGCAAGCCGGTCAATTTTTTGGTTTATTCTTTTTACCCTCTACTCTTATTCGTAAACTGGAATGTGTTGAGTGCATAATAATAAAAAAGCGAAAATGAAAGAAATGTTTTTTTTTATTAAAAAAAAAGTTATATGAAATGCCAGCGATTTGAAGCGTAAATGTACTTAAGTAGGTAAAAAATTGCTTTTTCCGGTCATAGCTGCCGTCACTCGCATTTTACATACTCAACTATTTTGAGCGTCTGTTTTATACATAGATTTGAAAGATAGATATGTTTTCAATCTGTGAACAATAATCGAAGAGTTAAACATTTTTAGAGCACAATTACTGAAGAGTTTGGTACGTGGTAGCCATATAAATAATGTAAATATTTATATGGCTACCAAGCATAAGGCATTGTTTGTTCTGTGATTTTATTTCTGGATTTGCACTATTCTTTAAATCCAGAATAATCTTTAATGTAGTACCAAACTTTCTAATTTGTGTAAATTTGAATTTTTTATATATGCATTATAATCTTTTTACTTCCTTCCGAACTTCAGAAGGAGTACAAATTTCACTGTCGCTTATCATTTTAGATTTAATGATATTATTATAAAGTGCTTCCATCTCAAGTGTCAATTTATTTGTATATAATTTCAATTAATTGCTTATAAATTTAATGCACGAATAAAAAATTTTAAGCTTCAATATATTTTATTAATTTTTATTTTTAGTACAAATGTACACAACAATGCGCCCGATATAGGAAAGGCTGCACTGTTGAAACTGCACAACATATCTGCCAAAAACAATGTTATGAAGAATGTGGAGATTGTTTAATCCCTGTCAAAAAACGCCGAACTGTATGTCCACACGTTTATGAAGTTTCGTGCTCAGCAAATGTTGATGACATTTTATGTGCAAAGCCTTGTGGAAAGATTTTGTCATGTGGTCATAAATGTACCAATAAATGTTGTGAAGATTGTGTGGAACAATGTCAAGCGCGGGTAATTTTTATTTCATACTGTTGAAACTATATATCATTTTTCGAAATGTTTTTAGGTTGAGAAAACAATTTCTCTTTGTGGTCATAAACTCAAAGTAAAATGTTGTGAAGAGCCCGACAGGAAGAATTGTATTCGAAAATGCCCCTTGAAATTACCGTGCGGTCATTCATGTACAACAACATGTAATCTATCTTGTACGAAGAACTGTAAAGAAATGGTTGATTGCAATATTAAAAGTGTATGTGGACATATTGTTAAGAAAGTCCATTGCTATGTTTTATCAAGTAAGTTTTCTATAGATATAAAATATAAGTAAATTATATTTTGTGTTGCCGTTCTCGAATTTACCTGTAACAGAGTACGATTTTTCTTAGATGGGGACAGCTTATTATTCACATTAGACGCGCATTGGCACAGCCAGAGATAAAAGCGTTCCTGCTGGTTAGCGCCGACACAAATTGGTTTCACCAATTGGAGTAAGATTATCAGGTGTACTTTTATAAGAGAATTCGAGCTCTAGCAATTTTTTTATACTATGGCGTTTAAAGTTTAAAGCTTTTCGCACGCATTTTTTGCTCATATAGACTAAACCACGCACAGTCTGTGCAAATTTTGTGTGTTATAGCGGTCATTCTTCTATCACATTTGAGATCTTTGACTTTTGCAAAAATTTGTCTCATTTTTTAGTACTGAAGAGGATTTATTTTATAAATTTTTTTGTTTCTTTTTCAATTGCTTTGTCTGAACCCATCATTACCTTCTAAACATTTTTTTCTATCTCTATTGATTCTTCGATATTGTTTTTCTTTTTCTGTTCATATTTTTATAGTTTCAAACTTCTTTTTGGATTTTTAGGCTCAATATTTATTATATAACTTTTTTCTACTTCTTTTTTACATTTTTTTTATCTATGTATTTTTCTATTGATAATTTGTTCTGTTATTCTTTTTGGGATCTGTTCAACATGGTTTTTTTTTCTGCAATCCTTATCCCACTATCCGTTCTTCCGTCGCTTTTGTTTGTCGTATATCTTTTTTTATTTGACTGTCGCTTCCTTTACTGCCTGTTCCAGTTCTTCCCACTTTTCTTTGCTTTTTCATTTTTTCGGCTTTTTTCTTGCTAAAATTTCTTTGTTTTTGTCTTTTTTTTCTTCAGCCCAGCCGTCCTTCCCTACTTCTTTACACTTTCTCACTTTTCTTTGATTTCCTTCTTTTTTCTCTGGTCTGTATATGTGTCTCGTTTATTTAGTTATTATTTGAATTTAAATGCCAAATTTTATGCATTCAAACGATACAATATAAGATATTCCGAATATTTAATTCTTATTGATTTTATTGGTACAATTTTCTGTCTCCAGAAACTAATGGAATTGTTTTTCTGAAAAATTGATACTAATAAATGATATTAAAATTCGCTTAGGGAAAATTATCAAAAATGTGATGATCTAATCTTTGAACCAATGTCTATAATTTCGTCTTATTTTGGCTCTTTTCAAATAGGTGTACGCAGTAACAGCCTGGTCTTCACATATAAGTAATTTTCTCAATTTATAATATGAATGACTTTGGTCTTTATGCTCCCGAATGCAAGAAATTAGCATTTTTCCTTTTGCAAAAGTCATGTTGTACTTGAAGCGATGGCTATATACGCAATATAAATTGAAAAAATTCTTAATACGTGAGGACCAGGCTGCTAGTGTAAATCTATTTGAAAATTGCCAAAATAGCACGAAACTATAGTCATTTGAGATTTGAAGAAACAACAGAGATTTGATAAATAATTGCTGATTTTCTCTATTTGAATTTTAATAAAATTTACAATGTCATGAAAGAGAGATTGTGAAAAAAACCTAGATGTTTTTATTCTTTTAATAATATATGGAAGACAACTTTCCCATGAAGTTTATTTTATAAAAAATGGTTCAGTTGTGTGGTAAAGAGGAAACTTTGGATTATAATACAAAAAAAAATTATATATTTTAGTTCTTTATCTAAAATTAGCTGAAAGAGGCTTGTTTGTATAACTAATGTTTTAATTTCAGATCAAGCTGATTCTAAAACTGTAACGAAATATTGCACAGCTTTATGTGAGGCAACACTAAAATGTAAACATAAATGTTCTGGTACATGTGGTGAATGTTCACAAAGACGTGTTCATAAGAGGTGTGCTGAGAGTTGTGGTGTTCCGCTGGTCTGTGATCATCTTTGCAAGTTTCCTTGTCGGGAGTCTTGTCGACCATGCAACGAAAATTGCCCTCTTCGATGTGTACACAGCGTTTGTAAAAAAAAATGTGGTGAAGTGTGTACTCCTTGCAAAGAAAATTGCTCCAGACGGTAAGAGAGTTTATTTAATTTAACATAATAGAGTACTTGCGTACAATTATAATTTTTATAATCTATAAAACCTTGTAACTGCAGTATTGATTTGGCCGAGTGAGCTCGGAATTTCTAACAATTTAATTGCAAAAACGGACATAGTTGGTGCAAAAAAATAATTATTTTGTTTCAAAACAGGGTGTTTATAGCAAGTTCATTAAATAATGTATTTTGATGCAATTTTTAATTTCCGTCACAAAAAGAGAAGTTTGCCCTGTTTTTTTGTCTATTACACCGTTAGCTATTACAAGCCAACGGCAGAACCGGTTTTGATCTAGTTTTGTTTTTGTTTGAAAGCTGAGGTAACTGAGTGTTCTACAAAATATAGCCATTATTTTGCCACATCTATCAAAAGATTATATCATAGAAGGCTATGTAAAGATTATCAATTATTTTCTGGTTTGTGTATGGATGAATCTGTTTGTTGTAAACATCTTTCACAGGTCTGATCGAGTCGAAATTGAGTTTTTATACCACCGCTCATTAATCTGTTACATATTGAAATAACAGCCTAAGTTAGAATAACGTGCTCATTATTAATAGCCGTGCGATATATCCATCCATAATGTAATAGTTTATATCTATATCGTGTTAGCGGTGCGGAGCAACGAACTTTGGCATTGCATTGAAGCCCGCGCATTACCATTTTTGGAAAAAATAAGTAGATACAAAACAAATGTAATAGAATGTGTAGAATTATTGACATTTTGATAATTTGCTAGTATTTGAAAACCTATGCTTTATTGACAATTGTTTAGCAATAATATTTTAATATTTTTTACTTTTAACTCTTACTAATCTTTCCCACAGCTGCTTTATATTCTGATTTGCTTAGAAAAGCATCAAATTAAATGTTTTTTATTTTTCTAGATGCAAACATCAAACATGCTCTAATCCATGTGGGCTTATATGCAACGTTCTTCCTTGTGAGCAGCCTTGCTTAAAACTTCTAAAATGTGGTCATCAGTGCATTGGCTTTTGCGGCGAACCATGCCCACCAAAATGTCTTGTATGCGACAAAGAAGAGTTAACTACTATTGAGTTTGGTTTTGAAGCAGAAGATGCTCGATATGTGCTGCTTAATGACTGTAAACATGTAATTGAAAATACTGCATTGGAACAGTGGCTTAAAATAGATGATGGTAATATTGGCTTCAAACTGTGCCCAAGATGCAAAACATGTATTAAAACTACTACTCGGTTTAGTGATTATACTAAAAAAAGCATGAATGATGTGTCTAAGGTAAAGTTAGCCCTACATGGAGCTGAGGCAGAAAATTTGGCTAAGCGACAGCAATTGAATTTAATGATGTTAGAACTTGAAAAATCCTCTACACATTTGCAATTACGTAAGTACCTACTAATTTAAGTTTGTCATTTTTGAAGTTACTGGCATAACGAGCGTCAGGTTTCATGTGTGACGCTAAAACTAAATCCATAGTGTTATGTTTTATTTCTAAGCAATTA
Organism: Lagria hirta; assembly: GCA_947359425.1. Classification (NCBI taxonomy): domain Eukaryota; kingdom Metazoa; phylum Arthropoda; class Insecta; order Coleoptera; family Tenebrionidae; genus Lagria; species Lagria hirta. The sequence goes on along the minus strand of OX375801.1, from coordinate 8,810,916 downwards.
ACAATAACAAAATCGTTATGCGTCGTCGTGCTTGATACATGTTTTGCAGAAATTAAAGATAAAACTAGACGCGTAATCTAATGAAAAAAAAAGAACGAAGAAATGCGATGTGATCAACTAAATCATTTAAAGGTTAAAACTGATTTATATTGGAGTATTTCAAAGTTTGTCAAGGCAAGAAGCTAAATCTCCTATAATCTGTCGTGCATAACGTGACGTACTTTGTGATGCGAAATTAATTTGTTATTATTTACTAATTTTTTACCAAACTTGTTACCTTAATTACCAAATTTCAGGTTGCCCATTGTTTGCAAAGTTGTTATCTACGATTGAAGTACGCCTTCGTCCAACAAAGAAAACGAAGCGACAGCCAATTAATAAGCATGAGTTGAATGCATTAGAGACAAAAATTGATATTTTAAAAATCATCACTAATGTGTGCACTCAAAAGAACTTTGTAATAACTTCTACTACGACATTCTTACCACAAGTTATGTTCATTGCCAAAATTTTACTTCGCGATGAAAATTACATTACTGATCAGGAAATTGAAGATATTGAACTTGAGCTGGACAGACTGTCAAAAATGATTACATTTGATCGGTTAAAAACATCGCCTAACTTTGCTTATAACTTTTCTACAAACTCTACTGTTATAAAAGAAGTACATCATATTGAGGAACTTTTATTTTCGTTGAATAAGTTTTGTAAAGATATTGGAGCACAAGTGACTGCAAAACTTACACAGTTGAATAAGCTATTAGCTTCTAATATTGGTATTACTGAGGAAGAAAGAAAAATGGTTCACCGAGTAATGGGTTTTGCAAAGGGTCACTGGTTTAAGTGTCCAAATGGTCATATCTATTGTATTGGAGAATGTGGTGGAGCTATGGAGGTCTCTATTTGTCCTGAATGTAAAGAAAAAATTGGTGGAACAAGTCACAGTCTTCTGCAAGGCAATATAGTTGCGACAGAAATGGACGGTGCTAGGTTTGGTGCATGGTCAGAACAAGCCAATATGGGCAATTATGAACTATGAACTTGATTCTTCTTTTTGTGAAATAATAATATGTATTTATGTTTTCCATTGAATAATTATTTTAACGTTGTTTTGTCTTTTTATGAAATAGACAAATATTATTTACTTTTATTGCGTTTAGTTTGACTTCAACTTTTCGAATAAAATAACATCCAAAAACAGTTCTTAACTTCCAATTTAAAAGTCAACAGAAACAAAATTTTTATGATTTTGTCGGTAAAAGAAATAACAGTTTGCTACTGGATTATCTAATCTTTAACCTCCGACGCAGAAAGGAAGGAGTTGCAATAAGTTCAGCTTGTGAATCGGCTGAACCGATTTTAATTCTTTTTAAATTTTAAACTTGATCCCAACAAAAGTGCTCTTAGCTTTAATTATTAAAATCTGTTCAACTGTATATAAGTTTTTTTTAGCTTGAAGAATGGTTGTAAGCATACGCTTCTTTCATAGTTCATAATATTGGAAAATCATGAAATTCTTGAACTGATTCTGAAGCCCTACCTGGAACGCCAACTTGCAGGGGAAAATTACAAAGGGCTCTCCCCAATCGCAGTTTTGTTAAATTTTGAATAAATCTAGCAGTTATGTGCATACATAATGGTCGGCTGGACGACTCATAGTTCGATCAAATTTTGCTATATCGGCTGTTGTGTATGTACTCGTAGTCAAAAAAAAAGGCAAAACCTTCCACAAAAAACAAAAAGATACAAATCTCTAGTGAAAGAAAATGGTACATTTTTATTTGATCAATAAGAGCGTTATAGGCTATCAACAATGTTTGTATTAGAATCGAGATGGTTGCATTTGTCAGTTTATGTCAGCAACTAAAACAGACCATAATGCCAACGCGAATTTCGTTTCTAAAAACCCAAACAAAGAGCAATTAAAGTCTTGCATAAGAGAGTTTCATCCCAATTCTCGCGGCAGGCGAAGTGCAGGTGCGCAAAAACTAAGCTCAGGAGCAGGGGTTTTTCGTCTGACGGTAGGTACTACCTGTACTGAAAAAGTTGTTATTAGCCGCTCGTTGTGTTCAGATCTCCCAGCTTTTGTCTGTGTTGCTCAATTTTATCGTTGTTTGTCTTTGTTGTTAAATACAATCAAGAGTCAATTTGTCTTTTTCAAGACATATCTATCCGGGTAAGACCTATAACTGAATTGTTTTATGATATTCAAGTGAAATTTAAAGTAAATGTCTGGCGTTTATTGCAGATTTATAAGGTGATACACAGCCAAGGACGTGAAATCGTTTACAAAGTGTATATTGTTCATGAAAAGGGAGAAGGAAGCGAAAAACTTTGTTGTTGATTCAAACAATTTGCAAACGTTTGAACGAGTTGCAAAAGTAACCGGTGTTCCCCAGAGAACTGTGAAGCGTACCGCAATAGAAGCCAACGGACAACCAAAAATAAAGAAATTTTTCTCCTCTAGAAAAATCATTGCAAAAGTTGCTTCAAAAAGTACTGTAGATCAGTTCGATGAAGAAATAATTTGTAAAGTAATTTACAAACTTACCACTATTCACAAAAAAAACCATCTGAAGCAAGAAGGGAAATTGATCATTTCGTCACATAGTGAAAAAACTTTGTTCTTATTGGCAAAAGACGAAGGATAACAGAACATTTTTAATGAGAAAGTCCAAGCAAACGCGATTTTTGCGACAGAAAAAAAGTGATGTAAAAGAAAGAAACATTGTTTATAACGATGAATCGTATCTCCATAGCTCACACACGAGCTCTTACGGATGGTATGATCAAAGTGACAATTCTCTATAGGAGGCATCATTAGGATAAGGACAACGCTTAATATATGAAGTGGATTGACAAATTACTCCCAAATTCAGAAAAGAATTCGGTTCTTGTAATTGATAACGCATCTTAGAGGCATTGCAAAATCACGTGATTGATGACTTTGAAAAAAACATCGCGAAAGCGGAGCTTAATTTTCATAAGTTATACGTAAAAACATTGTTTTTTTTACACCGGCTTGAAATAGAATGTCACCAATTATTAAATATCAACATAATTAGCTCAAAAATCTGTAAAGTAAAAAGAAAAAATGTTCAAAACACTTTTTTAAAAAGTTTGTATTTTATTTCCTTCAACAGCTCACAACCACAAATGCGCTAGATTTTTAACTGGAGCTACCCCTTTTGACTTTCGTTCTCGTGTTTATTTTCTGCAACATTTTATTCATCAGATGACAGAATACAATCAGATTCGTCACTTTCTTCCTTTTTAATTGATATTATTAGGTCTTTATAACCATATTTCCTTTTCAAATCCTCTACTTCAATTTTATCTACATGAGAACAAATCTTCTGCCATTGTTCTACAGTAACTGTATTAAACTTCAGCTAACTTGATTGTTGTGTTGTATTTTTTACTAGCGTCCATACTTTCTCGTTAGGGTATAGTTGAGGGGGGTATGGTTACAGCCTTGTAATGGTATGTTAAGACGCCGCCAGTGTTGTATCTGTTTTGTAAATTTAGTGCGCCGGCTTGTGGACTTTAATAATTATAACACATAGTTCTGGCTTTGTACATTTTTGTTCAAAGAAAATTCCTCTCGCCATCAGTCACTTCTGCATGTCAGCTTGTTTCCATGCAGACGTTGGACTTGCTTGTACTGTCACATTGTGGTAGGAAGCATTATCTATAGCCAGTACACTTTTGCTTTCACAAATTTTTTGGTCAACCACTTAATAAAATTTTCATTGTTTATTTTGCGGTGGTAATTTCCAGCTTTTGTCCCAGACTTAAAAATTGTTAATGCTTTTGACACAAAACCTATTGCTTCTTAAATAAGAAGACGGTGTTTATTTGCCACTGGGGCTTTTAAACACTTATTGAAACCATCATCATCCCATAATTACAGTGGGAGAACTGTGAAGGTATGTTTCATCACAAGAAATTATATTCCATTCTTCTTACCGGCACTTTTTTATTTTTCTTAAATATTCTACTCGTTTACATCTGATATCGGATGTATTTTAATTGTCTTGCGTATTTTTTCCAACGGAATTCCTAGCGCAATCTATATGCACTAACTAGACGTCTAAATAAAAGAAGGCTTTCTGAGAAATTCCCTCTTTCTTCATCTTTTACGGCTTCAAACTCAGTCTTCATTGTTGGCCTTCTTTTGTGAACATTTGTGTGTATATGAATTATGTTCGGAATAATTTCTTCTTGGTACTGATTCACAGATTGTTTGGGCTTCAACTGTGATTTTCATAAATTTGAAATCTTTTGGGTTGTTTTCAGCTTTATTAATTATTCTCCTAACAGTGCAGATTCTAGCAGCAGCAGCTTCCGCATCTCTCCCTTGTAAGCTTAAACCGCCTATTGAAATTGAATTGACATTTCGCCACAGTTTTTTTTCAGTTTTATCATTATGAATTATTTTCAGTCTTTGATTGTGAACTACTTTCTTCTTATTGCTCGTTCTAATAAATGCCACACGAAAAATCTAGAAAGAACACGAGTATTTTTGGTTAAAAATCAAATATTAAACACAATTAGATGTGTTATACGTACAGTTGCAATTATGCAGATTAATATAGTCTTGAAAACAACGACTGTTGTAAACTCAAAATAGCAATAATGGAACGCAATTAAAAAACAAGATGGCAAACACAGAGAGAGGAGAGGCTAATCACCAAGAACTGACAATAATACAATGGCAAAATGGTACTAGATGTTCTTAGTTCGGCCGGTACAGCCGCTTTGGTCAGCGTTTTGGTTTCTGCGTCACCAAACAGCAGAGACCTGGCAATGCCTCTACTCAGCTACCTGATTGGATCTATTCATAGAGCTAAAACACGCAAAACTTTAGATTGTAAATCTTTTTCATCTGTCTTGCCTGTTCCTCTTATTGTGAGCAGTAGAATTTACTGCCGGGTGTATCTCAAACGTTCCTCCTATACAGGCACAAGAGACTTTAATATTTGCCAAATTCTTGCCAAAACATTGAAGTAAAAGTAAATAAGTCTATAACCTACTAGTAGTCTATGCCTACAAAAATAAAGACTGTTATAATTATGTTGACGCATTAATAGCTATCTATTATAAAAGTGTCTTGTAAGGCAAATAAGTCACGAAAGAGATGTTTAGCCACGGGAGCTTGTTTGAGTGGCCTAATTTGCTGTTAAGACACGAGTACAATACATAGTTTTATCCAACACCTCTCTCTGTAAAAGTTCTTAAAAAATCATCAAAATCAAAATTTTTTATATCTGCAAAGATTAGTAGTAATCTATGATTTGGTTGCCATGTTGCGGACAACAAATTCATTGTTTAGGAAAAATTTTGCAAACTGTTTCGGCGCTTGTAGCATTGTTGAAAATGAATAGAAATAGTTCTCTTCCTAATAATTAACTTCATAGTGTTGTAGACCAATGAGACATTACAAACAGTGTCACATGCACCAATCACAAGTTAGAAATGATTTCTCTAACTGAAAAGAATGTATGCTAATTTTCTTGCCGCTACCTCATTGTTTTAGCATTATTTTAGCAACCATTAATATTTAAAAAATCAAATGTCATTTTGACAAAAGTAAAAATGTCGCGCTTCGGCAACATTCCTGATGCTTCAATTAATGAAAACATTCAAAATTTGATTCCGAGAAAGACAACTCAGTGTAGAGAAAGTGTGTGGAATCAATTTTCAGAATTTTGCCAACAACGCAAATATGAATTAAGCGAATCTTTGTCAGTAAGTTGCTGAAAATTCGACGTATTTAACGCTTCATTCAGTTAATTGTCCAACCAAAGATCATTCGTTCTCAACTCTTGTCAGACAAGATTTTTTTTTTATTTGCATTGATTGCTAAAAGGCAATTAAACTCGATCAAATTTTTGGGAAAAGGACCTTCGCGCTTTGTGCTCGGGTTTTTTCGTCAATTTGATCTCGTTTAATTGCCAAGCAACCAATGCTCATACAAAATAAAAATCTTGTCGACAAGAGTTGAGCACTTATGATCTTACTGTTGAAAAAAATGCGAAAGGTGTTGAAGAAGTCACATCGAATATGCTACCCAAGAAATTCAGGGACGCTTATTACACAAAAAATTGAGTGAGTTCAATAACTGGAAACAGGAAACCGATGTTTGTGGGCTAAGTGAAGAGCTGTTGGGTTACTTCTTCAACGCCAAAAAAAGATTTACGGTCTCTTCAATGTGGACGAGCATGTTAAGATCGACATTAAACTTCACGAAAATACAAATATTTTACGATATAGCAAGTTATTTAATCGCTTTTTTAAAGAAGGAATTAAAAAAATACAAGTGCAAGAAATTAAAAGATCTTGAAAGAGAGCATATTCAACAGTTTCTAGCAGAAGCACCCAATAAAAAAATTTGATGTTGAAGGTAGGTGGATTTTGATGGGTGGCGGTGAAGGTGCAGGTGGGTGTCGATGTTGTGCATTATTGAGCATGTCAATCGATAACGTAGAAGATAAAGGATCATATAAGTTGGTATCTGTATCAGATACAAAAACATATGTTACCAATGGTTACACGTAGCTTTACGATTATGAAAGAAGGATTTGCAGTTAATGCGCTGGATATTTGTAGAAAATATATGTCTCTCCGACCTAAGAATATTTCTCACAACAGGTTGTTTTTGAGCTATCCAAAATACCATCAGTAGTATCTTTTAATATAAATGTTAACGTAAATCTCAACAAATGATTTCATCTCAGATTCCTGTTAATTGTAATTTTTTGTATTGTATTTTTTGATGTTCAATAAATTGTTCTATTTTTTGTAAACTTGAATTATATTAAAACAGTTGTATTATTGATTCATAGAACCACTTATTGTGTTTTATAGACCCTATAATTCAATCAATAATATCATTTTTATAACGTCATAATAAAGAGGTGTTGGATAAAATAATTTATCGTTTATGATGTCTCTATAATAGCAAATATTTCTGTACAAATCAATGGGTTATAATTTCATAGAAATCCCACAACACTTTAGTTAAACATAATATATTAGTTACAGCCAGATATGATTTATTGCATTAATTTTAATATTTCCACAATTATGGAAACTGAAAGACACATCTATCCCATTCATCTCAACTACCAAATCTCATGCAGCTTTCCAAGATAAATAAGCACACATTTTCTTTTATTCGTTAGTACCAGAAGCACCTGCTTTATTAATAAAGTTACAGGATTTTTTGTAAGTTTTTGAGTAAGGAACAGTATCAACTACTTTATTCTCACGAAAATCTCAAGATCATCGGTAGGCATCTTTACAAATTCATTCATTCTTCAAAGTTTATCAACTTCTTCTTTCGTCAGTACTGATAATTTTTTATGTCGATATCCAACATTTTTCTTTTTGATCAATTTTATCAACGAACCATATTTGTCAATTTCGATTCTTTAATTTATTTCTAAATAAGCTCGTAGCATGGAATATTTCGGCCGTAATGATGAGCACCTCAAACCTTTTCCTTGTCTGGTTACTCACAACAAATACGATTTTTTTTTTGGTTTGTCTGGCAACAAATTCCTATTCACACTTTCTGCTAACTTTAAAATACGTGCGGAGATACCAAAATCTTTTCTCACTTTTATCAGGAACGACCAAACGTGCAGAACTTTTGCCAAGTTTTTTTTTAATTGGATCTAAACAAAATCAAAAATGGCTTGCGTCAACGATACAATAAAGCTGTGAATATAACTCGAATATTGGCGATTTAAACCATCTAGTCGACGAGGCGATAGCCAAGTCGCGTTCTTGATTAATACCATAAATTACTTAAAGCTACTCTTACTGTATAATTTAGCTTAACAGATTTTTATTGTCTTTGATAGTATGATTGCTGACAAAATGTCAAAGCTCGTCTATAATATTGTACGTTTCTCCGTATGAACTAATCAAAAATTGTACATACGTTCGAAAGTTGTCGTTATAATAATAGCATTTTTAGCTACTTAATTATTGTTTATTGCATATTTTAGCCTTGATTTGAAAACAAATTTGAAATTCATAAACACAATCTATTACAAAAAAGAATGAAGTTTGTTTGTAGCTTATTGACCACTCCTATCGGATATTATATTTTTGTGTACTTTTACCTATAATCATTCTAAAAACAATCGATTTCAATTACTGTCAATTTATCTACTGATGTGGAAGCCTATAAGGGTGGGAAACTAAAATAGAATAATAATTCAAGGCCGGAGATGATTACATAAACAAGTGGAAAGATACAAAAATAGCATAGTATCCAATTGATTGTTGGAGATTATTACATAAACGAGTGGAAAAATACAAAATTCTATTTGTAATATAGTTGCCAATTGAATGTACCTAGTTAGTTTCTTGTCAACATCCGCATTGGACGATAATACAAAACAATTTTTTAGAATAAGGTTTATCGCAGATTAACTTCAATAACTACAATTGATTAGAAGAACTCGGGGACCTAAAAAATTTAAAAACAAAATAAGAACTTGAACCAAGTTACGTTAATAGACGAAACGGAAAAAATTGTAAAGTAAAAGGTAAAAGATTTAGCTCTTTGTCTACGCTACTTGGTGGACTGACTGGTGGCTACCGGTAAGTAGTTCAAAAAATGATAAATATTTTACAATTTTTGATAAAAATACTATTTATAGTATCTTGTGACATAATAATATTAATTTATTAGTTTGGAATTTTTGGCACTATAAACTATTCACACAGTTTTACCACTTGGCAAAAATTTTGTTTTTAAATCTGGAGAGCTCTTTCATCAAAAATTAAATTTCATAATTTGACCAATAAGAAAAGAGAAAAGGTGAAAAGAGAACCGTAGTCTTTGTTTGCTTTAATTTTATGAATTTCTATAAATTCAGCGGCGTCCAAACGTCTATAGTTATTTATTTGCTTGACTAAATTTCAATGATTGCTTTTAAAACAGTCATTATATTATCGCTTATTTTTTTTATGTACCTACACATAATTAAAGAAATCAACAGGCGATTTAGAATTTAATATATTTAGAAAAGAAACAAGCAGTTTAAGACATATACCTAATCAGATTATTTAACTTTCCTTTAAGTCAAAATAACTTTAATAAAGAAAAAGTCTTTAATTTTGCTGATATTAATGGATAATTATAATGAAAAAGCAGTAAATGGACAAAAATTTACAACTAATTCAAAAAATTGCACAAATTTTCAAACAAATAAACAAGAATTAAAATTAATTTTAACACCCTTTAAACCTAAGATATCCAACGGGCTTTGCATTGTATTTAAACATTTAAGATTTGCAACGGTTTATCAGTCTCAGGATCAAAATTAAAAGTTTTGTTGGGAAGTCCACAAGACAAAACACCATTTTTAAAAAAGTTGTAGATTTTCTCGCATAGAGTGTGTGTGATAACTGTTATATAGGGCAAACGCGTATCAGTTCAAACTAGATACAATTTAACGCCTTTAATAACAATAATCATAATCGTATTAAGAGATTAAAATAGTTAAGCAAATAACTATCTATAGACATCTGGATGCGGCTGAATTTATTGCAATTTATAAAAATAAGGCAGATGCTTTTAACAAAGATAACGGTCTTCTTTTCAGCTTCTTGGTCGGGTTATTAGAAAAATCTAGAATTTTTTTTTAAACCAGGTAAAATTAAACCAATAATAATTTTTTTTTATTTATCTTTTGATGATGACCACTTGGTGGTCGAAAGAGCTCTCGAGATCTATTTAAATTGGGATATAAACAGTTTGATTTGTAAATTATTAATTACATAATAAACTACGTCAATTAACGATATGAGATTATGATTAGTGAATAGACAAAACAACATAATAGGAAGACCATCATTTACAAATCAAGTAGTAGGATTTTAATTCGTAATTTAAATAATTTTGATGAGATTGAAAGAATATACAGTGCTTACCAGCAAACATAAGTTTGCCCCCAGAGGGGCGTCGCCGGAGGGCGCTTTAGCTTTCATGTACACACGGCACCTCAGCTTTTTTGAGCTTCTGATTGTTTAATTTGAATTTACTCCTGAATTTGCTAATTTAGTTCGGGGCTCATGTTTGCTTGGAAGCACTGTATTTTGGCTTCAATTGTAAAATATTAAGTTCCATAATTTTATTCATCTTCTGATGATGACCACCTGAAGATTAATATAGCATGATCACTAAAGATTTAGTTTTCTTGCTTTTCCGCCCTATTTTAGATTTTAATTAATTTTATTAACTATCAAAACCACTACTACGAGCTAGGCATTAACATTGAATCCTTTGAGTTAGATCAGTAACTCACCGGTTTTTTTCCTTAATTACACTATGGTAAAATGAAAACTGTACTCGAACACTTATTTTTCACTAACTTACACCAAATGAACTCGGTCTATAATATGTTGAAACTACATTTATTATTTATTTTTTTATCAACCCCAATAGAGTAGTTTCTAGAATTTACTTTTAATTTTATTTTTTGGGAATATTCTAAGAGTTAAAGACTAGATATTAAGATTTTCCGAAAAGCCCTAAAAGGTCATTCTACATTGAATTTCTTTTTGCTTTTATAGTTACGGCTTTTGAATAAGTTTGCCATTTTTATTTAAATGATAATGGGCAATGACAATTAATTCAGCGGCAATCTTTATTGATCACTGAAAAGCTTTTAGCAAATGGTTGATTTATTTATTGCTTATTATACATTTTTAATTTTGGATCTTTCAATAAACTAATATCTATTTTAATAATATTCATTTACTTCAAAATTTTCAAATATTATTTTGTTTACGATTTTATTTATTATACATTTAAATCGAAATTTTTATTGTGCTGCATTATATTCGGATAAAACTTTTCTAACTGCTTCAAAAATTAAAGCCAATTGGCCGGATATTGTTATAGTATTTAAAATAATTAAATTGTGTATGTTATAGATAATGTTGTTTTAAATTTTTGATATACATATATTTCATATCTATATATTTAAAAGAAAGTCGTGTTTGTTACAACACTTATAACTCGAGAACGACTGGACCGATTGCCATGGTTTTTGATTTGTTGGATTTGTTTCCGTCCCGAATAGCAGAATACATCTTAAAAACAATGAAAACTCGATATGTGTAATGAATACTTAATGATGCACAACATAGTTTTCAATCATTTTTTTCTGACATGAGTTTGAAGTACTTAATAATTATTTTTTATTTTTTTTTATTCTCATTCTGTATGTATGTTTTCATCATCATTCATCATAATAAAATACTTTTTTGTTTCTATCTATATAAATATATTATTTTGTATCATTGTTTTACGTTCATCAAAGCCTAAATCAGTTCAGCTAAAAAGTAACACGACATTCATTGACTGTTAGGCGGTACGAAGTTCGCCGGGTCAGCTAGTTTTTAATAAAAAGAAAATCTATATATTTACTGCTTTTTAGCGACATTTAAAATTTTGAAATGATAGAAATTTTACTTTTAGTTTGTTTAAATATAGATGTTGTACTCATATTATTTAGTAAACATCACTGATAAAAATCTGTGACCAACCGGGTGATGTTTCGATAAGGGTTGTACGTTGGTCAGTACTTACAGATTTTTAGAAACATTTTTCAACAAAACCACTTTTAAAACCACTAAATAAAATTTAGTTTTTCTTTACAATGATTTTGTGCTGCTGAATTTATTTTTATAATTATGTTTTTTTGTATTATTATATTGACCTAAAATTGTTTAGTTTTTGAAGAAAACATGGCTTTAGAATATAAAATTACATATTTTCCAAGCGAAGCTCTTTGTGAACCGATCAGGTGGCTGTTTGCCTATGCAGGAATTGAATATGAAGATTTTCGTTTTGAAAGGGAAAACTGGCTTAAAATTAAACCCAGTAAGTAGGCGCGTGGGGAAGTTAGTGGTGATATTTTATAACTATTTTAGACATGCCATTTGGCCAAGTACCTATTTTGGAACACAATGGAAAAGTGGCACATCAAAATCTTGCCATAGCACGCTATCTTGCAAAAAAAAGCAAACTTATTGGAAATAATGATTGGGAAGACTTAGAAATAGATGCTATAGTGGATACAATAAATGATTTCCGTACAAGTAAGTTTTTGCGTCTTGCTCAGTTTAGTGTAAGATATGGTCAAAGCGGCTAATTTGCTATTTTTTTTGTGTTACATCTTATTGTATAATTGATCTATGGTCAAAGCGGCTAATTTGCTATTTTTTTTGTGTTACATCTTATTGTATAATTGATCTAAAACATATACGGTTGGCGTATTTACAGGTTTACAATAGCCCTGTTTGTTTATCTTATATAGACCACATCACTAATCACAATTTGTTTACTGACTAACTATCTCGGTCACGTGTCGGGCTTCGATAATGGAGTCATTATCTGAGTCGACTAGTGCAACAGCGCGCAGTCGAATACTGTTCACTTATATCCCTTGTTTGGATAGGTAATTAAGCGGAAAAACAAGTCTTGTACCGGTTAAGTTAACTATTCAAACTTGTATTTGAAACAATTATGTTTTAAACATTTTTACGCACAACTGTATTAAAATTGGTTTCCTACTTTTACTAAAAACACAACGTTGTGACCTTATAAAAATGTTTATAAGGTCACAACCTTATCAGCTTGTGAGCCGAAAATAACCTTAAAAACTCATGTCAAAATGTATTACCTATTATTATCATTTACTACATTCACGTTACAATATGTTTAAAACATTTTTAAAAATGTTTTAAAAAAATATTTTTTAATATTTTTCGAAAAGCATTAAAAAAACCTTTTTTAATATTTATTTATTTTTTTATTTTCTATAGAAATTTTATAAAATTTACTACATAAATAGTTTTTAAATTTTATTAAAACCATTTTTAAAATTTATCTAAAATGATTTGAAACATTTTTTATTAAAAGATCTATAAAAATTTTTACCTGCTTTTTAAAAACATAAAATTATCAAAAATGATCTAGAAAATCTTTAAAACTAAAATTATTTTAAATGGCTTAAAAACTGTTTATTTTAATATAAAAAAAAATAATTTTTTTATATTTTTAAAAAACCGTTAAAAACTCTTAAAAATAGTTTTAAACTTTTAAAAATTGTTTTAAATTTTTTTCAAAACCACTAAAGTTTTTAACAATTATTTATGGATATTTTAAAAAAAGTATAAGAGTTTTTGAGGAATTTTTAAAAAAATTTTAAAATATATTTTATTTTTTTTTTAAAACATTGTTTTAATTTTTCTGAAACACTTAAAATTTATAAAAATTATTTGAAATCTTTTCTAATTTTTATTAGAAATATTTTTAAAAACTTTTCAATTTTTTTGAAATTATGATTAAGTTTTAAAGTATTTTTTAACTGTTTTAAGACAAATTTAAAAAAATTTAAAATTGTTTAACGTTAACTTTAAAAAAAATTTTAGCGTTTTAGAAATTTTTAAAAATCAAGGCTTTTAATATAATTTTTTTTTATTTAAAATTTACTAAACTTTATAAAATTATTTTGTCTTTTTTAGTTATTTAATTTTTTAAATTAAAAAATGAATTTAAGATTAAATACATAGATTCAAGAAATTTTTTATTTGAAATTTTTTTCTAGCTTATAATTTATTGTTAAACTAAATTTTAAAAATATTTTTTTTGGATTTGAAAATTTTATTAAAATTTTTTAAAATATTTTATACTTTTTTCTAAAATTTTCTAAGCAATTTCTCAAAACACTTTTTCTAAAATTATTTTATAATAATTCAAAATTTTTAATCTTTTAAAGATTATTTAAAAAAAATTTAAATAAATTTCAAAGTATTTTCAAGACATTGATACATATCTTTATCATTTATTAATTAATCTTTAAATTTTTTTGAAACCGTTTTAATAAATCTAGAAGGGTTTTTATCTGCTTTTTAAAAAAAATTATCAAAAATGATTAATAATTTTTATAAAAAATTTTTAAAGCATTTTCAAAAAGATTCAAAAATTATTTTAAATGTGGTAAGAACCTTTCATTCTAGTAAAAAAAAACTTTTTTTTGTATTTTTAAAAACCTTAACTTTTTTTAAAACGTCTAAAAATAGTTTTAAAGTTTCAAAAATTTTTTAAATTTTTTTTCGAAACTTAACATTTTTAAAAATTATTTATAAATATTTTAAAAAATGTTTAGCATTCAAACATCTTTTGAAGAACTTTTAAAACTTTTTAAGCAATTTCAAAAACCTTATTAATTTTATTAAAACATTATTTTAATTTTTCTAAAACTCTTAAATTTTATAAAAATTATTTGAAAATGTTTCAAATTTTGATTAGACATTATCTCAATCTTTAAAAACATTTCTGCAAAAGTTTTTGAAATTGTTTTAAACTTACTTAAAAAACTTATTCAATTATTTGTCAAATATTTTAGAAATCATGTAAAATGTTTTAAAATTTTTATCAAATATTATTATTGTCAATAAATTTTTGTAACAATTTTTATTTTTTAGAAGCATTTAAAAAATTTTTAAGTTTTTTCTGTTTTAAAACAATTTTAAAAATTTTAATATTTTTTAATGTTAATTTAAAAATTTCTGGTGTTTTAGCAATTTTTAAAAGTGAAAATTTTTAATATAATTTTATTTTAAATTTACTAAGCTTTCTAGAATTATTTTGCCTTTTTTAATTATTCAAGTTTTCAAACTTAAAAATAAATTTAAATAAATAGAAACAAGACATTTTTTATTTGACATTTTATTCTAGCTTATAATTTACTATTGTAAGACACTTTTATTCTAATCTTACGTTTTGCCAAATTTTAACAATTAAATTGAATTAAATAACAGTTAACTCTTTCTCCATAATAAATTTGTCAGGATTTCTATGTTCTACGATTATTAGCCTTAATTATTCACTCAAAAACAGTGTACAGAATAGCAACAGCCAGCTACATTATCATCAACAATCTACTTCAACTCACCCCTCTATATTCATTGTTAGAGAAACGCTTGAGCAGTCAGACGGATCGATTGGGCAACACATGAAACATATTTACACATAATGTACCTGTCAATAATACCTGTAAAGTAACTCACCGGGGGCTTTTCTCCCCCTCGCAGGATTCTCTTCCTCTCGAACTGATTATAGAAGACATCACAAGGCTCATTGGACTTGGACAACCACTCCATGGACTCGATTGACTCAATCTTCACCCCTTTTCTTTAGCATCGTATTCTCAATGATGTTTTCATAGTTTCGGTACCTGGTTCGGGAGCAACGTGGACGGTGTCGCTAGGCCTCAATCACATTACGCGAAAATAGACTGGCCAAGAATAATACGTAATAGGAAAAGGTATAAAATAAAGATTAATGAGTGAAGAACCTAAGGACATTACGCATTACCCCGTCATACCAGCAAAAGGGAAATCCACAACCTTTTTATACACTGATAGGAACATAACCATAGCGGTTAACAGGCTCCAGCCCACCCCTCTACCTCTTCACCTCTGTTCGAGGAAGTAGAGAACCAGGATAGCAATCTGTAGATGTCTACAGACGTCATGGGCGTACAACAAAAACAGTCTGAGATGTATTACCACATAGACCGTACCCCAGGTATTAAACTATAGTATCTGCCGTGGATATTTCATATTAACATATTGATGTTTATCAATATAACTTTACTCATTATTCCTCCGAATTCAGGGAGACAGCACTGAATTCACATTATTCCTCCGAATTCAGGGAGACAGCACTGAATTCACAATTATACCACAAAACAACATATGATCAACAAGATCAACACGTTAACTATCTTTCTCTTTCAATAAACAATTACAATTTAAATATTCAGAATACTGCCCGTCCGACCGCTCTGACTCAACGTTCTCACTCTCCCCGTTCATTTATTACTGACTGGACTCCACCCTTCCAGGGATGCTAAGCCCATCTTCTCCCTCTTTTACTTAAGATGCCATATGGCCCTCATCGAGGTGATTTAATTATACAAGCGATTTAGCGCCTTATTGGCTTATTTTTACTTTAAAAAAATAACTATAAATTATTATAAAATCAAAAACTCTCACACTATTAAACAAAATTATTTTCTAATAATTTAAAAAGTTCAGTTTTTTAAAGATTTAAAAATTCTTAAAATAAATTTATTTTTATAAAGATGGACCGTAATAAATATTTTTGAAAGTAGGTAACGACTTTCCAAGAACATTGGATTTAGATTTTCCCACATGTTTCTAGCGTGTACCTTGTAATTTCGAAAGCGTCTCTCATCAGTCTCAGTGTGAAATATACTATGGTCCTGTGGTACAAATTTCAAAAGCTTGGCAGGTAAAGTGTTAAAAACACTTTTAAAAATTATAGTGCTCAATTTTTTTGAACAACAGTACGGCAGCGTTTTTTTTTTGAAAACTAGTTCCGAAAATAAGTTCATTTGACTAACTTTTATTATCACCTTAACTAGTGTAGTCGTCCCAGAACTGTTTTGTTTTTATGGGGGTGTCTATTGTGTAGAAGTTAAATTGATAGTATTTACAATAGGGACTAAACCGCTAATCATCATCAGGTCATAAATTAAAGTTTCACCAGAGGTCCGGTCTTATACAGAACCGTATTTTGTTTGTCAAAAAACAGTTGAAATGTGATTTATGACCGGTTTGTCCACAGCTTGCTATCTTTATGTCCATTGTTATTACACTTTTACAGAAACATCTTGCACGAGTATACCAAATGTCGAAAGAACTTAATTTTCTCAGATAACCTTTTAGCAGTTTTCAAAAAAAGTTCTTGTATAAGTATTGATTTGTTACATTGTTCAAAAAAGGCATTTTGTGACATAATTAAAGGCTGTTAGCTCACAAGATTTTGCGTTCAATAAGTTGCTTATGGTATAATAATTGAGAAGTCTGTTTTGGCTTCTGATAGCAAAAACAGACTTCTGGGACTTTAATGATGTTAACGTGAATTTGCTCCAGCGGCAAGATCGTTGTTGCTACTATTAAAATTAGAGAAAATTATAGTGTTGTCTTATGTTGCCGTTTTGCATTAACTTGGCTCGACAATAAAGTGTTTATTTGTCGTCGTTTTGTTTTTATTTCATATTTATTTATTTATTATTTAATTAAGTTGCAGTTGTGCGTAAGACATTGTACATATCTTGGGCCGGAAATACACTACACCTTTGGCTTCATGGAGACTTTTTTGGCGGGTCTCAAGTTTGACAAAAGGCGTAATTTTCTACCTCTGGTTCTCCATATGTTAACCACTATTGTGCTCTTAGCTAAAGCTTCAGTTTGAGCAAAAATCATAATATTGTAACGGAATCGAAGATTTGAGAACTTATCTATAGTATATTCACGTTAAAGACGAAGCTGAAATAAACAAACAACACCGCGTGAGGGCCTGATTAAGTACGTTTCAGTTACAGTTCGGTTTTGTTGTGAGCAATGTTATCACGTTATCAAATAAAGCATAACATGAAGAGCTTGCACTTCTTGAAGACAACCCTGTAAGAACAGACACGCCTATTTTGTTGGAAGATCACGTAAACCGCGCGTGATAGTGTTTATTTCCACTTCATCTTTAACGTGAAAATAGTATATTCAATTCCAGACTGTTAGGACCAACGGAGCGACGGAGATTAGACGGAATATTAGTATACAAATAATTAGTCTAGAAAAGTTGGATTATTTAAGTGTAAGTTGAATATCGCCCCCGGACCGAAGTCCATCGGCTTAACGAAATAAATAAATTCTACTGTTTTTACGTTACAATATTATATCAAAACATAGCCAAAAACATGTTAGTGTGTTGACGAAAAATAATTCTATTTTTAATTTTTAGAAATAGCAGTTTATTTTTACGAAACTGATCTGGACATCAAAGAATCTTTGAAAAAACCATTATTTGAGGAAACAATTCCTTTTTATCTACAACGCTTAGATTCTACTGTGGAAGCAAACAATGGATATTTTGCACTGGGAAGAGTAAGACATTTTATATTGAGGAAAATGATTTTTTCAATTAAAAATTGTTTTTGCAGCTCACTTGGGCTGATATATACTTCACAGCATTGGCACCGTACCTGTCTCTTATGAGAGAAATTAATATTTTGACGGGCTATAAAAATTTGATAAATCTTCAAAACAAGATTTTAGCCTTGCCAGCTATAAAAACTTGGGTGGAAAATCGTCCAGCTCCACGTTAATATCGAAATATACGTCATCAATTTATTACTAAAACATTCATTTATACATAAGATTTTAAAGCTTATATGTTTTTATGTGTGTCTCAATTTTAATTGACAATTTAAAAAAAAACAAATAAATGGCAAAAAAAATCACAAATTTTCGCTTTTACTATCTCCCAGCGAGTTTAAGATCAAAATATAAATAATAAATTATTTATGGTATTATTTGGAAAACACAATAGTAATCAGTGTTGAAACGTCATTAAAAAACTTGTTGGCCAACATATTGTGATAATTCAGATAATTTATAAAAAGCAATTTATTTATGTTTTTAAGACATACTGTATAGTAATAACTTGAATAACAATTGTCGTTACAAATTATGTAAACAAAATTATGAATTTTAGTAAATTAACTGCTTATGAATAATTAGCTGAAAATATTTTTATATTTGGGCTATTCAAAACCGACAGAAGGCCACCTTTTGAGTACCTAACTTCGATAAGACCGCTAAAATAGATTAGAACAAAACCAGCAAAAAGGTCTTATTTGCAAATTGAAACGATTAGATTGTATTATAAACAAATGGGATTTAATAAGATCTTTTTTTAAATAAAAAATTACATTAAAGCTGAGACAATTAGTGCTGTTAAACTAATAAAATATTATATTTAGAAATAAATAATAATATTTTCCATGATACCGTAAGAGCAATTTCAAATCTTATTGTCGAGCTACTATCACTACCATAAAAATTCCAAGAAATGGGTCGCCATCTTTCATCTGCGAAATGTAAAAGTTTTATTTTTTTATGTTTTTTTTTTGGCATTTGGTCAAATAAACCGAAGAACTTTAGCGCTAAACAAATGTTACAGCTGCATCTTCCCTGAAATAAAAAAAATCAAAGCGCCAAATTCAACCTAAAGTCATGGGAACGGACGCGAAAAGTGTAATCATAGAAAAGATAGTGTGATAATCCACTTGATTTACAAAAAACAATTAAAAAATCTTTTTCGAGACATACTGTATAACAATAGCTTAGTATAACATTGTCGTTATGCAAATAAATTTTGTTTCTAAAAATTATAGAAAACAAAATTGTAAACCAATAAATTAAATGCTTGTATAATTAGCTAAAATTACTTGCACATTTGGGCCATTTGAAACCGACGAAGGCCACCCTTGGAGTACCTGCCATCGACAAGACTCTTATCTTAGACTAATGTGTTATTCACAATTGGAAACAATTAGATTACATTATAAACAAATAGGATTAAATACGATCCCTCTTATAATAAAGGATTATATTAAAACTAAGACAATTAAAATATTATATTTAGAAATAGTCGAAGTATCGAAGGCCTATGTTTTATGGTCTTTTTTGTCAAATAAAATGCCAAATATATTTTAGAGGAACAATTTCTAAAAACTGCGTCTTTCCTGTAATAAAAATAAAACCATGGGAATGGGCGCGAAAAGTATAATCATAAAAAGGGGAGGTGGGAGGAGCACGATAAAACCAAGTCTCCGAGCGAGTAGAGATCAGAAAACTTTCTATCTTAGAAATCTTCGTTCATTAACGACGTCCAGCAACATCATGTTGTTTTGCGTATTTTGTTTAATACGAGCTTAGCAGTCTTGCCCCTTGAGGTCTATTTTTCGACTTAGGTAAATCAGCATCTGACTGCATACTGTTTTCATTAACAACTTTTTGAGCTGGGCAGCCTTGCTGCTTGAGCTCAGAAATCCTGCTAATTTGCACAGTATCTACCGTATCTACCACTTTACAGTAGTATTGTTTTGCGTATTTTGCCTAGTACAAACTTGGCAACCTAGCCGCTTGAGCTCTATTTTGCAACTTACGTAAACCAGTAGGCTGCTGTATACTGTTTCTTGATCAACAACCCCTCGAGCTTGGCAGTCTAGCCGCTTGAGCTCAGAACCCTTGTTGATCTGTACAGTAGTAGCCCCTCGAAAATAGTATTGAGTTGTGTATCTTGCCTGATACACAATATCGATTTCCTTCAAATTAAATTGATGGGACCGCTACCGCAAGTTATGCCAATCCTTTATTTCTAAATTATAAATTCTTGGAGAGATGTCAGAGACCAATCTTTTGCTAAATTAAAACTGATGGAGCCGCTACAACAAGTCCAATCACACTCACATTCTAAACGATAAAAGTCGACGACGTGTACGTTGTTCCCTTGGGCTGTTACAGCAGAACAAGTTTCCGTATTCTGTTACAGCAGAATACATACACACCTATTCATATGTAGCTCCTAGCTCATACCCTAAAACATATACATACATACAATTCCTTCCGCCCTCATTTTGTTGTAGCAGATGAGGTTCCTAAACTCGAGTAGTAAGGTTTATATAACGTTATATAAGGTAACAAGGTCCCTGCGTTTGATGGTTCTATAATAAGACAAACGGTAGAGGTGCGTCTACGTACAGCGCACTTAGCGTAGTTAGCGTTACAGCGTTAATTACAGTATTATTGCTTTACAAAGTGATCTTACAGCTACCCTTGTTACGTCCCGCTCTTACACTATTGCGGTTGACATTTTTTTTGTGATTTATGTCACTTGTTGTGCAGTTTGTTGTAGCAGCTGCAATGAGTTCTAAAATTGAGTTTATCAAAAGGATTTTGAATTTTCTGTGAAATTCAAAGTAATCCAGTAAATGCCGATCTATTAAGAAATTCCAATTGGATTATGGAATTTCAGAGTGTTTGTAAAGTGGTGCCATTCTAGTTGACTTACAGCACTCTAGTTCTGTTATAAGATTCCAGTTTGTGTAAAGTTCTGACTCAATCATAAAATTCTAATTTAATTACAGCATTCTAATTAGATTATAAAATCACATAACATCTTATAGGATTTTCATGTGCTTATGAGATTCTAATTGGTCAATAGGATTTGATTTTATTATATAGTTCTACACTAGTTGTGAAGTTGTAAAGCTTTTAAGTCTCTAAGCTGATCAAAGGTAATAAGTCATTGACGATTAGTTACGGATCGGTGAAAACAGCCAATTCAGTTTGTTTCTTTTAGTTTCAGTAGCCATTGTTAAATGTGAGATATTTATTATTGATATGAAGACAACATCGTAGTTCCTCTTGTGTGGTGACTCGACGAATGACTCCAGGTATTTATATCTAAACTTTAGCATATAGGTTGTAGACTTGATTGAACATATAAATCATTATTATATAAAGAAAATACGTCACATAATAATTGATTGCCCGTTATACTTTATATATATTTTAAATTCTATTATATAGAATTACTGGCATTACTAGATCAGACTAAACCAAAATTTATCAGATATATCTATTTGCCTGATGGTTGATTATATCAATAATAATCTAATTTTTATTTTAAAGTAAATTGTTGTCAGGATTTTTTTCAATAACACTTGTATACAAGTCTTTTTGCCTCCAAGCTGCTGCAAGGGAAACAGGGGAGTGTATTTTTGTTTCAAAAGCACAAATGCCTTTTTGTAATATTTATGTATAGCTTGTGTTATGCTATACTATCCTATTTTTTTCTCGACCCGTTGTCAACACTGATTGGAAGAAAAAAGATTAGCTAGTTCCTGCGGAGAGTGCTAAGAAAGTGAGACTTTTTTTAAAGAAATTTCCTACTCTTTTTGAATCTTTTTTCAAATTTGAATTATCTTGGATGGTTTTTGAGTTATTGGCAAAAAACCAAGCAAGCGACTTTAGCGTTTTCTCAAAAACTATCTAGATGCGAATGACACCTCAATCATAATTTTCGTAGAAGACAAAATTTTGACCTAATAAGCACTTGTTGACTAGACAATACAGTACATAGAAATATAACTAAAATAAATATGTATTCAATAATAATTATTATTATTCTCAAAGGAATATGATTGAAGTGAGAGAAGTAGGGGGCTCAAGTTTAAAGTCAAGGTTCAACTTTAGTCATTTCATTTCATTTCCGACTTGCTACGAATCCATACATAGACTCTACCATTTCTGTTTACAGTTGTATGAGTTGTGTTATTTATCAATTATCAATTTCATTAGGCGGTGTAAAACAGAGAGGGTGTGGTAGAAGGTCACTAGCAAGGGCGAGACGTGTGGCGGTAGTGACACATACAGCAGAGTCCCTGGGGTTGCTTACTGAACAAACGAACAAAACAAACTACCTACCTCAACAGCTTTTAAAAAACAGGTATGAGTAATTACAAAAATTAATTAAGGATACAATATTAATATACGGCAATGTTATGTTAAAATCCAATGTCACTTTATTAATATCTACTCATGGCCGCATCGTCGTCACACACAAGCATTAGTGGCATTGTAGCCATGGGAGAATTTAATATAACAAATTAAAAATTTGGAAAAGCGACTATTCAATATAAAGCTATTATTAATTTTTTAATTCAAAAATTCAACTAATTAATTCAATTAATTTGAAATACATATGTTTAAATTATTTAAATTTTAACAAATTAATTATGATGAGTTTGGTTTTTCTGAATTTTTTATTTGTTTTATTTATTTTTATAAAGTATAAAATATAAAATATATAGCTTACATTTTTTGATCATGCATTAATTGAATTATCAATTTTTGATAAATAATATTTATTGTTTTGTAGAAATCGGCTTAATGAAATTCTCTTTAAATTGCTCTTCTGGTATGTTGCCACAGAGCATCCTATTGCCATATTGTTTAAACTAAAATTGTTTAATCAATTGCAAGGAATTGTTGTTTTCTAACACATCAATTTTTTTTATATTCTCTATTGAAATACAAATAAAAAAAGTTGTATGACTTTTTGAGATAAAGTTAATATTTTTTCAAATATCAATTTTGAAGTTTCAAAAAGTCTTATTTTTGGGATACTTTTGATTCCAAATACATATAAAAAAAATTTGATTTTTGATACACTAGTTAATAACACATATTCTTAAGAAAGATTTAAAAAAATGTCATTGTTTATACCTGTTTTTTAATACAAAAATTCTTTCTAATTTTCACAAACTTTTATAATTAATTGCAAGTGTCAAAAATATATGTCAAAAAAAGCAATAATAAAAATAACTTACAAACTACTGATGAGATCTTGAATAAATTTAAATGGGACCAATTGGAAAGCTCCAGCTTTTAAATAAAATATTATCAAAATCGGTTCTCCCAGAAAAAAGTTATGAGGTAACACACATAATAAAAAAATACAGTTCGATTGATAACCTCCTCTTTTTTTTTGAAGTCGGTAAAAAATGCATAAAATATTATGATAATAACAAATAAGTCATATAAACCCATAAAAAAGTAATTTTACTTACATGTTTCGTTTTATGCTTAAATAACTTTTGTAAAATTGATTTCAGAAGAAAGTTTGTTCAAAACAAATTGTAGACAATTTAATTATTAATAACTAGCAGCCCGTCCCGGCTTCGCACGGGGTAGACAATTATTTATTTTTGGAAATTTGCCCCCCCCAGTGCTCCCTCCACCCCGCCCGCCGCGATGCCCGGCGCGCTTTTCAGACTGCATCGCAAACAACGGCCACGGCGCTATGGCGGTTTTGTTTACTGTTTGAATTTTTTAATTCGTAATATCTTTTGAATGGAAAGTCCAATTTAAATAATTTAAAAACTATTTTATAGGTAGTTAAATGGTCTTGACCATAAAATAATTTATTTGGATAAGGATTGATATAAACACATAACTAGCATGGTTTGAATTTGGTTAGCATTTTCATTAATGTTAAAAATGAAAAAAGTTGTTGTAGGGACATAACTACAATAGTTGGACATATGCTACCGCGGAGTCTTTGTAGACATTATGATGTTCTTCAATATTGTTGTACATTATTTTGTTCTATCGCTAATAGTTTCGGCAGCGCATTCGACGAAAGACATTTTAAGACTCATTTTTCTACACCTTCGGTTACATTGTTCAAATTCTACCAAGGATCCCTAATGTTTTTCAAAATGAAATGTAGCCTATATCAAATTGGAAGAATGTAGCATTCTATTGGTGAAAGAATTTTTTAAATCGGCCCAGTACTTTTTGAGCCTATTCATTACAAACATACAAAAATAGGTACAAATCTTTTCTCTTTATAATATTAGTGTAGATATGGATTTCTTTATCATTTTTTATAAAATTAATAGTTTTTAAGATAAATGATAAATAATTATTTAAAACGAAAAGAAGCCGATGAAACGTATTAGTCAGAAAGAGACGGCGATAGTGAGAGGTGAGCGTAAGCGCGCGAAATTATCAATTCAAAAACAGATTTATCCAATGAAATTTTTTTAAATCTCTATTAAAAATTTATTAATTATTGAAAAAACAATAAAAAAAAGATTTTTTTATATACTTTCATGAGTCAAAAGAACTCAAATTTGAAATGTTTCGAGCTTTCAAAATTCATATCTTAAAAAATATCAACTTTATCGTGAAAAGTCATGAAAGCTTTTTTATTTAAATTCCAATGAAAAAAATAAAAAAAAAATTGGCCGGTTGAAAAATAATTGTTCCTTGCAATTGCTTAAACAATTTCGGTTTGAGCAATATGGCAATGGGTTGCCTCCTGGCAACATGCATTTATATCATCAGTAGGGTAATTTAAAAAGAGCTGCATAAAAAAATTGAGATGGAATAGTTTTCTGTACTCATGCGCCAATTTCTACTGGACTGAGACTAATTTAAAGCGTCTAATTTTTTTTATCATATTACCGTTTATTATGTTTCTGAAATTGCAAATATTTCTGTACAATATTATAGATAGATTTATTCTATTAGTTACAATTGAACAATTAGGTACGTTAAACTACAAAGTAAAATTACGTTTATTTGACTTTTACTTTTATATGTTTTTTTTTGTATGTATATATAAATACATACATATCATTACAAAAAAAACACAGATAACAATAGTAAACAGTACAACGTAAACATTATTCTATGTACCTATAGCATTATTGAGACATTCGTCAGTACAATATGAACATATGTTTCTCAGATGATCACTAACATTTTTTTTGAAAGTTTGTTTATTGATTTCCATAATTATAAAGTTAAAGTTTTGTACAGTTTGTATGTATTAGTTTCAATTTGGCTCTTGGAATAATTATTTTATTTTTATTTCTTGTTTTATAGCTGTGTATGTCAGAATAAGTTTCATTTAATTCTGTTGTTTTATGAATACCCATCAAATTAGTCAAAATGTACAGTGCAGGTAAGGTCAAGAATCTAGTTCTTTAAACAGTGGTTTGCAATGATCTCTATTTCCCACACCTGACATAACTCTCACCAGTTTTTTCTGGAGCCTATAGATTCGTATAGCTTAAGGAGTATCTGTCCACAGGGTGACACCGTAGAAAAGAAGGGAAATAAAAAAGTCCATAATATGAATTTCTCAAAACATTTTCATTGCGAAAAAGTTTCAGCCTAGTGATAACTAAAATGATGCTGGATCTATATGATGCTGGCTTAACCTATCTATAATTTTTGTAGCAGCGGATGCAGTGGATCTCTTTCTCTGAAAACCAAATTGACTATTGTTTAGAATTTTGTTTTTATCAAAACATTTGAATAGTCTCGTCTTGATTAAGTATTCGGAAATTTTACCCATTGGGACTATCGCAATAGGTCTATAATTATCTGGATTTTCTGTATTCCTTTTTTTGAATATATGTAGGTATCTATAATTTTGCTTATTTTTAAAGAATGAAGGTTTTTCCTCAAATTCATACATGCATTGAAAATGCGCTTTAAAGGAGTTTCTAGCAGCTTTGTGATGTGCTTAATTTGTCCTAATTCGAGTTGATAAAAGTCAGTCGAAAAAGAGTTTTTTAAACACTTAATCACATTTCTAATTTCTTTTTTGTCAGTTAGATACAAAAAAAATAACATGAATTTTTAACGGTTTCTGTTCAGCATGTCAAGGGATCTTAACTAACAGAAGCCAAACTATCTATTATTTTTTTTTGAGATTGATAGAAAGTAGTTGTTAAAAGAGTTTGGACTGATATTGATTTTTTGTAATGGGTTTGTGTTTTTCATATTTCTCTTCCAATTCACCAATCTCCAAACCGACCTCTGCCTGTTTTCAAAGGTATATAAATACCTGCTGTAAGAGGCCTTTCTATTTTAATTATTTCTGAGCCAAAAGAGCAGGCAAATGATTGATTTTCAATAGTAGACAGCAAACTGAAAACATTTGTCACATTGTCTAGCATTGATAAGTTTTTATTTGCCAGTGCTACCTTTAGATCATTATAGAAAGATTTTAACTTTAATGTAAGTAGTTAATTTGCATGGTATTTTTTTGAAGAGGAAGGCATTGTTACATTTTTTTTCTTGCTACTCCAGTCGAAAGTACGTGGTTCCGGCTGCGATTCCACGGCAGAAAGTGTATCTTTCATGCACTGGTAGAGCTATGCGCGCGCCTTCTTTTAGCGGGAGTAAATAGCCGAGGGCATCATGGTGCGCAGTTCAGGTTCTGCAGTTTCTGCCGTGGAATCGCAGCCGACACTACGTACTGTCGACTGGAGTAGCAAGAAAACTAGTATACACTACACGGGCAGAAAGTTGAGAGCCCTGAACTGCGCGCCATGATGCCCGACGCATGGCGCGCAGTGCAGGAATCTCAACTTTCTGCCCTTGTAGTGTAATATACTATATCTATATTTCAAAACCATGACTGTCTATCAAATTGACTAAATCATTGTTCTAGCGGTAACTTGGATTTTTTATATGATGCAGTCTAAGTTCGATATTGAAATCACCTAAAACTATGACCTTGTCATACTTATGTACAGAGAATCTTAGTAGATCATCAAGTGTATCTCAAAAGCTATAACGTCACCGTAACACGGTCGATATAAGGTTATGGGTCATAATATTATAGAAAACCTATGAAACACGTCAGTTACAGCCAGATATGATTTATTAAAATAATTTATTAGAACTGATAACATATTAACATAGTATAAAATTATTTTATTAATTATTAATTTTAGTATTTTTACAATTATTATGAAAACTAAGAGTCACATTTTTGCCATCTATCTCGACTGCCACATCTTCTGTGGCTCTTCCATATAAGTCAGCACATATTTTTATTGACTCTTCAGTACAGTAGTGTGTATGGCACTTGCCAATGTATGGCACACACTCTTCCGATCTGAATATTTTGGGCAATGGAAAACTTCCTTTCTAGATTTTCTTCTAAACACCCCTTTGCAAACATGCTAGACTCCTATCCACCCAACTCTTTCAGTTCTCACATGCCTACACCGGCGTTTACAAGCACGGTCGCTGCAGAACTTCTAATGCAGTGGCTGGTGTTCATAGCTTGATTTTAGAGTTTGAGATAATATCTCAAACAAAGCAATTTTTTAGGAATTTTGGAAAAAAATTAATGCCACAAGGCTGAATAGTACACTTTCTATTTCTGTACGATACAAAGAATCTTCTTTGCGTAACATGAACCGGCCGTAACGTTGAATATTTTTTATTAAAATATTTTTTGAATATTTTAAAATTGCCGGATTGACATTGCCCTCAGACACAAAAAATCTTTTTTGGTAAGTTTTTGGACCAAGAACAGGAACATACCTTATTCTCTAAAATCGCAACGTCATCGGTAAACATCTTATTCGTTCTGCAAGCTCCAACAAATCCAACCAACCAACAGCTACTTTTATCATAAAACAAAATTCATCTGGAACTGCGCGCAAAAATTTATTGACTTTTCTTTCGTCAGTACTGAAGACTTTTTATCTCGGTATTCAACATTTTTGATAAATTTGATCAACGAACCATATTTGTCATTTTCGATTATTTTTTTTAGTTCTAAACAAGCTCGTATCATGGAATATTTCGGCCGTAATGATGAAGGGAAATACTCATTTAAAAATTTTGCAAAATACGCCAGCAAAACGGTTTCTCTAGCACTTCGAATTTGTACCTTATCTCGCCACTATACGATATTTTTTTTCGTATTGAATTTTTGACTTGGATGGCAACAAATCCATTTCCACACTTTGCTAACCTTAAAATACGTGCGGAAACTCCCAAATTTTTCATCATTTTTATCAGGAACGATCAAACATGGCAAAACTTTTGACAATTTTTTTTAATGGAATGTAAACAAAATAAAATTGCTTGCTTCGACGATACTATATGAATTATGATAAAGCTGTGTATATAACTCAAATATTGGCGATTTAAACCTACAACGCGACTCGGCTATTGCCTTGTCGACTAGCAACGTGCTCGATTATTATAAATCGCATAATATTCTTGTTATATTAATAGCTATTCATTCACAACTGTCGTATTTTATTTTTTAAACGTCACTATTTAGTTGCTTGAAAGTTAGTAAAAATAAAAAAAAATGCTTTGAAAGATACTGCTTAACTCTATGTTGGCAAAGGGTTGGTTTTACATTAGCAGCTTTAGCGTGACTCAAGCGAAGCTGTACTTTGAACTCATATTAAGCTTCAGAAGTACAGTCAAGTGCATTAAATTCTGCTCGTCAATCTTGTCAAAGATAAATTGTCGGACTTTTACAATTTTCACTTTGTGATTCGATCTTGTTATCAAAAAGTCAAAAGATTAAAAGTCAAGTGTTTTTTTATTATTGAAAACATTATGCCACAAATTTGAAGATTAGATCAGTACACGATAACACATCGAAATCGGCCAATTATTTTGCAATTAGACGTAAATTTGTCTATTTTACAGCTAAAGTAAAAATATTAATAAACACATTTCACAGCTGTAAAAGCTATATCATGCGTTCATAAATTATTTAGATCTAGTCTTGCTGAGTAATTTAGCTGGACGGATTTTTATTGTTTTTCATAGTATAATTGCCGACAAATGTCAAACAAACGTCAAAGCTTGTCTATAATATCGTACGTTTCTGTGTATGAACTAATTAAAAAATGAACATACGTTGAAAATTTCTGCGCAAGACTTGGTGTAAATAATTTAGGAACTCACAGTATAATCAAATCATAGATAATTTAATATGTTTTTGTGGCATATTTTAAATTGCGATAAAAATGACAACACTCGATCATTAAAGTCAAGTGTTTTCTAATAATATTGTGTAATCTTATAAGTAGTGAGTATTTGTATTGATCTTATCAAGTAAGAAATATTTTTTTAATAGAAAATCTTATGTGATATCGCAAATAAAGATTTTTTCTTAAGCTTTATCTATTCAGTAAAACTTACTTAATCTAAGTTATTGACTATTGTGGAATAGTTGTTAGTAAGATCATCACCCAAAGCGGACAAGGTTAGTGTAATTTTTTATATAGATATTTAATTATTAATTTACTTGCAACCAAATAGTTGCAGTAAATAGTTTAACTTTTCTGTATGGCATGTTTGAGATTGGAAATTCTCTAAAAAAAATTCACAATTTGTTATGGTACACCATTTTGTATTTTTGTGGAAACTTATTGAAATGGATTTAGCTCCCAAAACATTCAAAAGTTATTGAAAGTAAAAGTCATATGAAAATTATTTAAATCTAATTTAAAACAGCTTGTAAGACTTTTTTATTCTAACCTTGTCTTTTGCTAAATTTTAACAATTAAATTGGATTAAATAGCAGTTAACTCTTTCTTCATAATAAATTTGTCAGGATGTCTATGTTCTACGATTATCAGCCTTAATTATTCACTCGAAAACAGTGTACAGAATAGCAACATTATCATCAACAATCTACTTCAACTCACCCCTCTATATTCATTGTTAGAGAAACGCTTGAGCAGTCAGACAGATCGATTGGGTGACACATGAAACATATTTACACATAATGTACCTGTCAATAATACCTGTAAAGTAACTCACCGGGAGCTTTTCTTCCCCTCGCAGAATACTCTTCCTCTCGAACTGATAGTCGAAGACATCACCAGGCTCATTGGATTTGACAACCACTCTATAGACTCGATTGACTCAATCTTCACCTTTTTTCTTTACCATCGTGTTAACAATGATGTCTTCACTGTTTTTGTAGCTTGTTCGGGAGCAACGTGAACGGTGTCGCGAGGTCTCAATTACATTACACGAAATAGACCGGCTAGGAATAATGCGTAATAGGAAAAGGTATAAAACAAAGATTAATAAGTGAAAAACCTAAGGACATTACGCATTATTCTGTCATACCAGCAAAAGGAAAATCCACAACCTTTTTATACACTGACATGAACATAACCATAGCGGTTAACGGGCTCCAGCTCATCCCTCTACCCCTTCGCCCTATGTTCGAGGAAGTAGAGAGCCAGAATAGCAATCTGTAAATGTCTACAGACGTTATGGAAGTATTACTTCAGTCTGAAATGTATTACCACATATACCGTACCCCAGGTATTAAACTATAGTTTCTGCCGTGGATATTTCATATTAACATATTGATTCTTATCAACAATACTTTACTCATTATTCCTCCAAATTCAGAGAGTCAGCACTGAATTCACAATTATATCACAAAACAACACATGATCAACAAGATTAACACGTTAACTAACTATCTATCTCTTTCACTAAACAATTAATAGTTTAAATATTCATAATACTGCCCGTCCGACCGCTCTACCAACGTTTTCAATTTCGTCCCGCTCAGTTTTCTGACTGATCTCCACCTTTCCAGGGATGCTAAGCCCATGTTCCCCCTCTTTAACTTAAGATGCTATATGGCCCTCATCGAGATCATTTAATTATACAAGCTATTTAACGCCTTATTGGCTTATTTTTACTTTAAAACATATCTATAAATTATTATAAGATCAAAAACTCTCACAAGCTAAAAAATTTTTTAAAACTGGTTATAGTAATTTAAAAAAAAATAAGGGTTTTTTAAAAAATGTCTAAAAGACTAAGTCTTATGTTTATAATGACGTAGTCAATAATAGACTTTTCTTACCTGCTACTGATTTCTCTCGTGTACTTTATGTTCATAAAAAGTGTTTGCTCATTTGGGATACAAAAATTGATCAATCTTTCTCTATTGTTATTCCTTTTATTCTCTCCCTGGGTTCCTATTACATCGCGGGTTTGTCTATCTTTCTTACCTACTTGCTCATTTTTGTCTCTTATTATTAGTAGTTTGTTTTTCGCCTCTTTTATCGTTTCATTAACTTTTATCCAGAATTCTTCTTTCTCTGTCATTTTCGCAAGTTCATTTGGACAATACGCTGCTATTATAGTTGTACTTTCTATTTTAAATATTCTTTCTGCAACTCCAGTCTATTTTCTAATCTAATTCTTGCGCTCTTCATTGATCAATTTTTATAAGTAGTAATAATTAAAAATACAAATTTACAGAATAATGCAAATCATCATAGTTACATGATAATGGATGAAAATTCTGTCAAACGAACAAGAAAATCTATAAATATTTTTAATACAAGTAAAACCACTTAAAAGAAAAAAACAACCGACTGGTGAACATATTAAAAATTTATCAATTTTCAGACGAAATGGCGCCTGCATACAAACTTACTTACTTTCCGGTAGAAGCCCTGGGTGAACCCATCAGATGGCTATTCAGCTATGCGGGAATCGAGTTTGATGACTCCCGTTTTCAGGCTGAGAACTGGCCTAAAATAAAACCTAGTAATATGTTATGTTCAAGGAAATGCCAATATTCTAATATTTGGTAAATTTTAGATACGCCTTTTGGACAAGTTCCTATTCTAGAGTACAATGGCAAAATGGGTCATCAAAGTATTGCTATTGCACGTTATGCCGCCAAAAAGGCAAAACTTGTTGGAAATGATGATTGGGAAGATTTGGAAATAGATGCAGTTATAGATACAATCAACGATTTACGTCAAAGTAAGTTCTTTTTAGCACAAGTAATAATAATAACTTTATTGTCTGCTATTTCTAGCTTACAATTTAAAATATACAATTTTATTTACATTGAGCCCTTCTTTCTACCTCCTCTTTATCGATTCGTCTTCATTCATTAAATCTTCGATTCAACAATTCTTCAAATGTTCGAATCGTTCTTCTTCTTTCAATCAATATTTATCTTCATTCGCTTTACTTCCACACCGGAACTTTGCAATGGTATTCTTTTTATTTTTTTTTTTTCAAATGTTTTGATATTCGTACCTTGCGTATTCTTTGTTATATTTTGTCTCTTTCAGTCTCCTTCTGTTTTCTTGCCTACATACATCTTCATCTCTTTCTTTTGCTTTCTTTATTATTTACTTTCCTCCCACTCACACATCCCATTTTTTTCTTAAATGTTCTTCTTCAAACTTACAAGCTCTATTGTTCGCGTTCTTTTTTTTTTCTGTTCACACTCTTCCATTATTTTGTATCCTATCTTTCAACTCCCAATTCAAAATTATAGTACTTTTTATGTACTTTATTATTTTCTCATTTTCTCTCCATCCATATTTCCGCACCATACATCAACTCTCT
This sequence comes from Lagria hirta, assembly GCA_947359425.1. Classification (NCBI taxonomy): domain Eukaryota; kingdom Metazoa; phylum Arthropoda; class Insecta; order Coleoptera; family Tenebrionidae; genus Lagria; species Lagria hirta. Next base: position 8,778,249 of record OX375801.1, on the reverse strand, counting down.
CTCAAACCGTCTCTCCCCTCTTCACCGCTCCAAATTTGACCTATTACTGCATTGCTTTTCTTGACAAGGATTTTGTAATATGAGTTTTGTCTGTGTTTTTTCTATTGAAATGATAGCCCAAATACTTAAACCCATTCACATTTTCTATCCGTTTTCTCTCTGCTGTCTGCTTTCTTATATATCATTATTTTTGTTTTGTCAGTGTTGACTTCGATCTTTTTTTTTATATATATTTTTGTATACATCTAATTATTCTCTTCATACGTCTCTGATCTTCTGACTCTTCATCCATATCTCCTATGTATAAACGCAAACAGTGTTGGACTCAGCGGACGTACTTGTCTTAATCCCTTTGTGTAGAAAAACATTCTCACCCATTTTCTCTCACCATACTTTTATCCTGTTTTTTGTCACTTCATAAATTTCTTCTATACTCTTTATTAATTCTTCATCCACCTCTATTGTTTTTATGCATTCCCATTACTTCTCTTTAATCCACATTATCAGACGCCACTCTGAAGTCGACAAACCACGTGTACCAGCTTCTCTCTTTTGTCGCAATTTGTTTGCTACTACTTGCATGCTGCAGAATATATACACAGTGTCCCATTGCTCCACTGTCTTCTCTAAACCCAGCTTGTAAATCTGTTAGCAGCTTTTCCTCCTCACACTTCTATTTCTACTCTTCCTGCAGAATCATACTGTAGATCATAAGATAAGGCATATAAATGCTTTAAATAATCTTAAATTTTTTTTTTGTAAATCGGACATATCAGGCAAATGTTTATTTGGTAATTATTTTCCTTTCCGCCCGTCATTACTTTGGTAACAATGCTTTTGGTCAACCTCCCACACACCTCATGCGTGCAATAGATCCACCCCACATTGTTTATCCCATCTAGTCTAGATGCTCTTCTTTTTTTAGTTTATTTATTTGTCTTTGCACCTCTTTCAATGTTTTACCTTTTTTTTTAGTTTTTTTGTTGAATTTTTTTTTTGTACCTCTTTTATTACCTCTTAAAAATGTTTTCGTCATTTTTGTATCTCTAATGATTCTTTGATATTCTTTTTTCTTTTTCTACTTCTCTTTTCTCTTCACATTTTCTTTTATAGCATTGTTTTTTCTCAATGTATACTACCTTTGATGATTTTTTTCTTTCATTTTTTTTGAGTTTGTTCAACTTTTCTTTTCTCTGCAACTCTTATCTTACCATTCGTTCTTCTACCACTTTTTTATGACTTTGACTGTTGCTTCTTTTACTATCTGTCTTCAGTCCAGCTGTCTATAACTACTTCTCTGCATTTTTTCACTCCTATTTTCTCTGCTATTATTTATGTCATTGTCACTACGACATATCCTTTTCTATTATTAGTTTCTTTTTCTTGTGATTTTATGACTCTCCATTCACCTAAATTTGCATTAGACCCCTCTCCTATTAATAGTTTTTTTTACTTATATCTTTTTCTCTATTCTCTCTCTTGTTGTTTTATTTTTGTTCCATAGATTGTTATAACTTTAAACTTTTTTGTCTCTAATTATTTTGGTTTCTATTACTTCTTCCTCTTATTCATATTATTTTACTTCTTTCTTTGTTTCTTTATCATCTTCTCTGTCTACTAATACTTTCTTGTTGCTGTTATTATACCCCTCTTTGATCTTTTTTTTTATTTTTTTTCTTGCGTAGCTGCATTTTTACTTGTACTTTTTGTTCATTTTACTTCTCTTTTCTTTATCTTGAAACTAGGTTCAGTATGTCATCGCTATTACATCGCTAAACTCTTCCACATATTCTTAGAATTTATAATCTTTTTTTATTTCAGCTACGTTCTAAAACATCATCTTTACTTTTTTTGTTTTTTTTTCTCTGCTTTTTTTTCTCTTCTTTTTTTTATCTTTAATCTATGTATTTAATACTTTTAGTTTATTTCTTATCATGTTACTTTTTTCTTTGTCTTTTTTTGTGTCTATGTTAGCTGCGTCTATCACCCGTTTTTCTTTTCACATTTCTTTCAGTTTTACTCTCATTTAATGATTTCAGTCTCATTATAATGATTTCTCTTTCTTCATGCTCTTGTTATTTTGTTGCTTTTGTTTTTCATCTTTCTTTCTAAAATTTTTTTTTTTTATTTTTTTTTAATTTTTTACTCTTTTCTTTCACACACAAGTTTTGTGGAATAGTTTTATATAGAACTAGCTGGCCCGGCGAACTTTGTTCCGCCTAAACATAGATATTATTTTTAAAATAAGCAAATCAAAATCTTTGAAAATTATATATTGATACATGTCATTTTTTGTCTCTATCCCTCCCCTTTTCATCCCTTTGTTAATAAAAAGTAGCTGTTTATAATTATTTAGTTTTATTAATTTTTTCTAATTAATAATTAAAAATTATTAAATATTATTAAATATTTAATAATTAAGTATTAAAATAATTATTAATATTTAATTAAAAATTTTATTAATATCTTTAAATATTTATTAATATTAATAAACTCGCTGCTCGATTCAAATCAGCACTTGATAAATATCTTGTTCTGCGTCGCAAATTATCTATTTGTTGACCTCTGTTGTTCGCTCGACGATTCTCCATTGCCAACCGAGCTGTTTCACGGGCTGCTTCACTTTGCTCTCGTGATTGAGAAGCACGAAGTCGAGCCATACTATCGCGGCGCTGTTCACGTGCAATTTCTTGTTCTTCTTCAGTCCTTTCATTTGCAGTATTTCGTATTCTTCTTGCATCACGGCTTTGTCGGGAAAGATTCGATCGTCTTGGTCGCGGCATTATTAATTAAACTTCACTTCACCTAAAAACTAAAATTTTCAACCATACCGAGTTTTATAGTTCACTTCACTTTTTACGAATGGGCAACGGCACTATCATTACATTATAATTGTTAATTATTTATTGAATAGAAATAGTTTTATTATTGATTTCTTACAAATATCAAATTGTCATCCATACGTCATTACATATCTGTCATTATACGTCAATTACATAGCTGTCATTTGCGTTTTGTTATTCCACGTTTTATAGTGACTGACGTTTCATGTCAAGTCACACAGGAATGCTGTCGAACGGGATGAAAAGTATCCTATGTCCTTCTCCTGGCTCTAAACTATAATTGATATAAAAATCTAAGTTTGGGAAAATTTCTTGAGCCACGTCAAATAAATTTTAATGTAAACGCTTCTTCGTGGTTGCGTCAAATTTCTCGGTAATTTGTCGAGCCTCACCGAACGTTTCCGACATCGCATTTCACATTTGACTTTCACCCCTCTTTTAGAGGGTGGTTTCTGGAATAAAAAGTATCCTATGTCCGTCTTCTGGCTCTAAGCTACCACCTCACCAATTTTCAACCATATCGGTAAAGCCGTTCTTGTGTTATAAGTGGAGTAACTAACAGACTTTCTTTTATATATATAGATGAATTTATTGGTTTTCATTATTTTGAAACTATACGAATATCAACTATAAAGTAAGATATTATAAGATTATAATAACAATACTATAATATTACTATCAAGTACACTACGTCTTAAAATTAACGCTTTAATTGGATTTTTTTGTAAATTCACCTTTTGAAAGAATTCTTTATAACAAGACTTTTGCATGACAATGTTTCTGTATAATAACGTTCTGAAAACATAAAAAAAGTAATACCGTGCGTTGATAAATTATTTAGATCAACTCCTGCTGCGCAATTTAGCTTGATGTCGTTGATAGTATGATTTTAATCCAAAAATAGGCCGCTTACTACTGTACATGTTTGACAAACGTCTTATAATTTCAACCGATTGCTAATGTTTATGAAGAGAACAAAATTAGCTTTTTTAAAATAAATTAAACTCTTTTTTAGCGTTAGCTTTCGGCGCTACGAATAATGTCAAGCAAAGTATAGAAGTTCAACTCGTCTGAATAATCTACTGAAAGATGGAAATAGCTCATAATTATAGTCAAAACAAAATTATTCACGACTAAAGGTTTATAGAGTAAAAAAGATTTCATGTTTAGAGGTTTTTACCTCTCATCAATGAGATTATTGCACTAATATTAATAGAGCTGTCATTAGATGAATTAATCATTCCTCTATTCAGAAGATTATTTGTCAACTCGATTGTATACCATAGTCAACATACATCTTTTTTCTTATTGTTATACTGTAGTTTAGCATGTTGTTTCCTGCGCAGTTTTTGTAAAAAAAATTAAGATCAAAGAGGGCGTTGGAAACGTGCCGCTTATCAGTTTGTATATTTTTACGTAACGGTTCAAACATATCTGTATAGCTGGTTGCCTGAAAAGCGGGTGCTTAAACAGCGGTTAAACATCACAGAAAATGATCTCTATTTTGTTTAAGACACATTCAATTTTCCTTTCTTATTTTCAAAAATGTTTCGAAACATTCCTTGGTCAATATTTTGGCAGCATTGTTCGATTTTATGCAGCAACTTTTTGAAGTTATTCATTTGTCGGTGAAACACCATATCTCTTAAATATCCAAATACTAGCTGGCCCGGCGAACTTTGTTCCGCCTTAGTTTTGTTATTTTATTTTTTATTTTTATTTTTTTTGTCATTTGTTTTGTTATTATATGTCAGATGCGTTTACGTTTTATATTGTATGTCACGTCACACGGAATGGGATAAAAAATATTCTTTGTTGGGCTACTGGTTCTAAACAACCACTTCACCAATTTTCAGCCAAATCGGTCATAAATAGATATAGATTTTTAAAATAAACGACCCCAAAAACTATAAAAATGATACCCAAATTAATTATTCACATTTATTACCTTTATCACATTCATTTTACAACCCTCTTTAACTTAAATATCATTTTCAAAATCAACGACCTAAAATTCCTCGAAAATACCCATATCGTTTTCTTACATTTTTATCCCTAGAACACTCTCTTTTCATCCTCCTAAGAGTAATTTTTTAGAAAGCAGGAAACATACCTATTTATTTTTTTTTGAGAACTTAGGCAATTTATGGGAAAAATTATGAAAACGACATCAATCTTTAGACATTTTGCCCTCTTTCCGCCCTATCAAGGAATGATAATATTTTACTTCTAAAATTTCGGATTTAAACATAGAAATTATTTTTAAAATAAACAATCCAAAATTTTTGAAAATCATACTAATATTGGTACTTGTCATTTTTTGTTCTTATCCCACCTCTTTTTATCTCTTTGTTAATAAAAAGTATTCTATTCTTTTCATTCAAATCCAGTCATCATAATTTTCCATACAAACTTTCACCCAAAGTTGTTATATGGGAAGTTGTCTCATGGAAGACGATTAAAGCCGGCCAGTAACGATCCAACGGCGCAGTAAGACAAAATCGTACAATTCAGTCGCACCAAACCAACTTAATCGGTCATGCACACACACGATTCAATTCCATCAAATTCAGTCCAATTTCGTCGCTTCCAATGAAATTGTACTGCGCCGTTGAGTCGTCAGTGGCCAACTAAAGAGTGGGTAGTGCACTTAACATGTAAACGCACGGTCCAACTTTGGTTGGTGGTGGGAGAGTGGATCGATTTATTTGGAACGGTAATTTGCCGAGCCTCACCGAACGTTTCCGACATCGCAATTCTAATTTTGATTTAACCCTTCTTTTAGAGGGTGGTTTCTGGATAAAAAGTATCCTATAGCATTCTCCTGGCTCTAAGCTACCACCTCACCAATTTTCAACCATATCGGTAAAGCCGTTCTTGAGTTATAAGTGGAGTAACTAACAGATTTTCTTTTATATATATAGATGGTGAAGTCTAATGGCGTTAGATACCGAGAACGTGGGAGAAATTTACGTTGAGTTTCTAAGTTTATTACGCTAACATAATATTATTCTAAATTCTAATGTAGTACACAGTGCCATTAAAGAAAGTTTATCCATATATTTGTCTACAAGACACTGCCAACCAAACCTCAAATGTTAAAGGTTGGAGAGGCGCTTCTACGAAAACCTGTTGGTTTTTCGTTGACCAAATTCCAAAACTTTGTGCTAGATAAATGAAACCAAGCTTCATCACTAAAAACGTAAGATCAACTGATCTATTAATTGTTATTCACAATATTCTGGAACCAATTACAATATTGTATCTATAGACGTGGAGGATCTATCTGAAAAAATTGTGGCACAATTTTCGCTTTGTAGGGATGCATTTACAGTCTTTTTGTCATTACTTTATGACAAGTGCTTTCAAAAACGCTTGACTGTTGAGACACAGTTGTCAAAGATGTTTGTGAGCTTTACTTTAATCGTTCCCTCAAATCCTTAACAACTTTCTTAGCTATACTGGAGACCTGCCAGGAGGTTTTCCTTTGTTGACATTAGCAGCTCAAACTAATCAGAATATTAAGCAAGATAATCCTGCTTACAAGCCGCTGCTACATACGCCTACTCTCCGTTGTTTGTTCGACATGGGACGAACAACTCCGTTGTTCAGCAGAATAAACTATTGTCAGTCTTCGTCTCTTAGTATTTTGGTATTTTGAGCTACGATTAGTGCAAATTATCAAAGTTTGCACTTGAAAAAGGCCAAAACAATAAACTTAATAAATCTTGAAGTGACAAAAACAAATAACAATAATGACAACCGAGAACGGTCAAACTAGAGGCATTATTTCAACAAGCCTAAATTTTTAGAACTCAAGGCTACTAGCCGTATTGCTACTAACCATATTTTTTATTTTTAGAGCTTGCATTGTATCATTATGAGGCTGATCCAGTAATCAAAGAAACACGTAAAGAACCTTTGTTTAAAGAAACTCTTCCATTTTACCTACAACGCCTTGACGCCATAGTTAAGAAAAACAATGGACACCTCGCTGTTGGAAGGGTAATTTAATACAGAGTTTTTAGAAATGTTTATGACTGACGTCAGCAAAGGTTACTTCAAACAACTGATTTTAAATTTAAATTTGCCAAGGAGGAACCAGACTCTTCAGACCAGATTTAGTGATTTATACTATAATTACCAACCGAAACATGCAAAAATATGTGCACAAAATTCAAATTCTATTACGTTAGTTTTAAACATTTCTGAAAACACGGTATACTATAGAAGTAAAAATTTATTATTTACAGTTAACCTGGGCTGACATATTTTTTGCTGCAATTTCAAATTATTTTATTGTAATGAGTGGAGGAAAAGCTATATTTGCGGATTATCCAAATTTGGTGGCTTTACTGAAAGAAGTTACAGCAATTCCTAGTATTAAAGCATGGATTGACAAGCGCCCATCTTCAGCATAATGATCTACTTTACATACAGTTTCGTGTCTCAAATATATCTTGTGTAGCACCTGCTTGAACTATAATGTATAATAAAATTTAATAATCCTCAAGGTTTCGTCATTTCCACATCATGACAAGTCTGACCAAATAGACCCAACTTTCCTTTGTTTTTCCTTTTGCCGGCAGAAGTTGTTGAAAAGATTGAGTTGCAGAGTTGCAAAGCGGCAAGTAAATAAATACACAGCAGTAAATTGTTTCTCGTTTACGATTAGCTACGTAGTAAGATTCAATGTCTTGTAGAGAGGCAATTTTAAATTTTTTATACCTACAGTTTTCAACATAAAGCATAATTTATAACTTATTATATGGCAAAACACTTGTATTCTCACTTAACTTTTATTTACACTATATTTACATCTGCTCATGATGACAAGATCTTACATGGAAGTGTGATGACAAGAGGCGTGAATAAACGTATCACTTACTAGCGTAATTAGCCTTGATGAGTTATTTAATTTACAAAGTGATTTACAATCTGTTCTAGTTTTTAGAAAAGATAGTTAACTTTCAATTGTGAATTAACTGATATTAATTTCACGTGTTGTGCAGTTTGTTGTAACAGCTGAATGAGTTCTTAAAATTAAGTTAATAGAATTTTCAATTGTTTCTAAAATTTAAAGCCGTTTACACAGCACAATTCTATGAAAAAGTGGTGTCAGCACTGTCAGCCAGACTTGTCAATTTATCCTAATCTCACTTTTGTCTGTCAAACAAGATTTTTTCTTAACGGCGTGCAAATCTTATGTCGTTTAGAGGGCAAAACTTGTTTTTTATGGCAACTGATTTCACATTTTTCTCTACTATTGCGAGATCCCGGTTTTGAAAACGCGCTATTATACTGTACGTGTCCAATACACGTACAGTATATACTGGTTTATTATCACTTTTAATAAAAATATGGTAAACTTAAGTTTCTTTACGGACGAAGCCTGGTTTTATTTAGACGACTAATGTGAACTCACAAAGTAGAATGTAGAGTTTAGAAAAATCTAAATTCATTGAAGAGGTTTCACTGTACCCCGAAAAGGTAGAAGTGTAAGCCACTGTTTCAAGGCACAAAATTATTGGGTTATTTTTTTTGTGGAACATTGGCAGCTGCAAGATACCGTAAAGAGATTTTACAGCCATTTATTGCACAACTTTATGACGATAAAATTGTGGGCGGTTACTTTCAGCAAGGCAATACCACTCTACATGCGACTTACGAAACCTTAAATATGACACAAGAATTTTACGTTTGTCGAATTATCAGTCGAAATACAGCCATAATTTACTTTTCAAGATCCTGCGACTTCACTTTATGAGACTTTTTTATGGTTCTATTTAAAGAGCTCAATTTTGCAGCAACGCTTAAATAACCTCCATGAAATGCGTTAGGCAATAGTTGCCTAAATTGATAAAATTAATAATAATCCTTAAAGGTAATTTTGCCAATTATGCACTATATGCTGTTTTTCAAAAAAAAAATCAGGCAACCTTATCACTAAGCATATTATACTAATAAAAGTTTGTGCAATTAACTAACAACCGGGATAAGGAGTGAAAAAACGGTGCTTGGATGGGGGACATATATATTGGTAAGAAATATATAAAAGATGAGTATTAAGCCTAAATCTTGTCAAAATAATAAAAATATTAACATGTCTATAAAGCTTTTAGACTAATTGCTATTATCGTTCATAATAATATCAGACAATACCTTAAAGCATACGCTAATATTATGAAATTTACCGCGGTTTATGAAGGTATGTAATAGATATTTATGCATTAAGGGAGATATGAATGTTTTTTCTCCGAGGTTGACGTGTTACAGACCAAGGGCCGGAGGCCCGCGGTTTGTAAGTCTACCGAGGGTGAAAAACAGAATATCTCCCGTAGTGCATTAAATATTTTATTTTTTAGCAACATTATATTCTTTATTTTCAACATAAAACGTAAAAAAAACATTCAAAATTTGAAAAAAATGTGGATATCAAAGGTGGTTTGACTGTGCCGTTGCTACGATAGTTGCTACAGTTACATAAATTTGTTTTTCAATCAACAAAAAAAAAATGTCTGGAAGCAGCAGCGTTATTCCTCACACTGTGATTATAAAAGCGGAAAAAGCCAGTGAGTTATTGGTTCCGAAGAAGTCTGAACATTTCTACATCAAAGAATATGACCGATTTCATGTATGGATGGTGAAAAATGGGGTTACGGATATAAATGGAACTGTAATGTTAGCATATTTTCAAGACTTGGTATGCTTTAATCTGGTTGTTGTAAAAAGTTGCTTACATTATTTGTGTTTTCTTACAGTCACAATCATTTAGTCCAAATACGCTCTGGACCAAATTTTCGATGGTTAAATGTATGCTGCAGTTGAGAGATCAGGTTGATATTTCAAAATACCAGGAGTTGGAAGTGTTTATAAAACGGAAAAACAAAGGATATGAACCGAAAAAATTGAAAAACCAAGATCGTTGGCTGCTGAAAAAGCTACAAACTCATTCAAAAGCAACCAGTTTAGTGGAAAGTTTGAAAATTGTACCTTCTATTTGACTCGTGAACAGGCGCAGGAAATTGAGGAAGAAAAAAGTATCAAAAATCCCTAGGGAGTTATGACTATCTTTTCATGTATTGTATCTATGTTGAAAATAAAGAATATGATGTTACTAAAAAATAAAAATTTTTTCACCCTCTAATTACTCATTTACAAAGTTTGAGTGCACAAAATCGTTCTCTACATTACACATTCTAAAAAAAAAAAGCCAACAGCATAATGCATATTTGTCAAAATGACCTGATTATTTGTTATTAACCTTAATTCTTTATTAATGTTTATTTTTTATCGTTATAATTTTACAAATGCTTTTAATTTAATCTCATTAGCGTGTCGAATTATCAAATCATTAAAATAAAAGTGAGGTTATATTACGTTTAGATGTCAATAACGCAATTGTTTAAAAAGTCTGTTTAAAAAGTTTTGATTCTTTGTTATAAACCTTATTTCTTTATTAAAGTTTATTTTTTCGTTTGTTGTAACACCACAAGTGCTTTGAATTTAATCTCATTAACGTGTTAAACTATCCAAATTGAAAGTAAGGCTAGATTACGTTTAGATGTCACATTAATAACTGTCACTTTGATTCGATGGTAAAAGTACGGTCATAATTTAAAGTTAAACATTTATGGCAATTTTGACGTCAAATTTAAAGAAACACCTGTAATATGCTAGTATTTGTTACCTTTATTAAAGTAAGTTAATACAACGTCAATTCTCTACCATAGAAAGTAGTAACGTTAAATCTAGGCAGAGATTTTTTAAACAACTAAATTCAAATTACTTGAAAATTTATTAAAAAATAAAAGTAATTTAGTTTTACATACGTCAACAAAAAATCCTGCTTTTTAAGATAATTATTTTTAAATAAATTTTATGCATTGCGTATTAGTGCTTAGTTTTTTTTATCGCAGCTTGTTATTCTGCGCAGCTGCTGCAATTTGATATAAAAGAGGTGCAAGAAACTAAAAATAAAATTATATTTAATTTTTGTCACTTGTCACTAAATTGTAAAAAGTAGTTTCTTTTTTTTTGCCTATTAGTTGATAACTTAATGGTCATCTTGGTTGTCACTTTATCTATGGACTTAACCTCCAAAAATTAAGCAAAATCAAAACAAGCAAGCAAAGCAAAAGCAAGTAACAGCATGAGGTTATGTTAGAGAAGCATGCTTCGATTTCTATCTATCAAGTCTTTAAAAAGTATTTAAAGTTTGGCTTTTCAAGGAAAAGGAATACTACTGTGTATTTAAGTCAAAATTGAAGATTTTTTATACATTTTAAGGCATTTTGAACAAAATTAGTGAACTGGTAAGTCAATTTTTTTTAAACTTTATTAACAAGTTAAAAATAAATTAGATATTTATTTGCATGTTAATTCTAATATTCGCAAACAATGTTTAAGTTTAAAACGTTGAAAGTAAAGCACTCACTGTACGAATTTAATCTAAATTTGAGGTTAGAGTAAGAGAATTCGGAATAATATGGAAGAAGCTGTCGCTAGCAGTTGCTTCTCTGCGTCTTTATTACCAATAATCTATGAGAAATTTAAAACCAAAGCGCAAAATGTATTTCAATTACACAAATATAATCAGTTTTGAATGAAACACAATCTTTATAATTGAGGTAATTTTGGTGTATTCGGCTATTACATTATAGTCCTCGTTTTACTCTAAATTGTTTGTCAATACTAAATCAAGGCATTTGTGTGAAATCAAAATCGTTCAGTTGTTATCAGAGTTATTTATAACTAGTTCAAAGGCATGGTCTAAGAACTTGGGTCTAAAATGACATAAGAAATTTCAGATAAATTTCATATCTTTGTTCTTTGTCTAACTCATAAGCTTTAACAGCTGGTGAGAGCTGTATCAATATTTTTGAATTTTTTAAGCAATTCTTAAAAAATTGTAAAGTTGTATGGTAGATAACTGAACCGCAGCATATTATAACGGGTGTTTGTTAAAATTTGGTGTCATAGTTGGCCATGCGTATGGAGTTTGTGTGAACGGACCATAATTATTTCTTGTGCCATAAGTGCATATTTATACGGGGCTCGGTGCCAAAACACTACTCAAAATAATAGGTCCCGCGTTCATAATTTTTTCCTTATGCCAAAATAAGTTAAAATATCTACAAAGTCAATTCAATTTGTGGCATTTAGATATAATAATTGGAAAAAACTATTAACAAAACAATGAAACTGACACTAATGACAGCACAATTTGACAGTAATAAGCAAGTCAGAAACAGCAAGCCATTGTTTTCCTGGGCATTTAAGAGCGCCATCTATTGCATTTGGTGTCGTCAAATTGTTTTTCGATATCTTCTTTATATCGTGTTTTATAGCGACATTTAATCCAAAACATAACATTGGTAATCTGAGGCTTATTTTTTGATTATTTAAATTTATTTCAGGGTTCCGCATCGTACCAACACAAGTAGTTTATAATTTGAAGTCATATTAAAAGAGTGAAACTATGTCTTTTCGTGGACGTGGTGGCGGCGGTGGTGGTCGCGGATTTGGTGGCCGGAACAGTTTTGGGGGTGGGGGCGGTCGGGGTGGCGGTGGCCGAGGAGGAGGAGGAAGAAACAGTTTTGGAGGTGGCCGTGGAGGAGGTAGAAACTTTGATCAAGGTCCTCCTGACCAAGTTATTCCTTTAGGATTCTTTGATTATACTGTACAAGATGATTTAGTCGCCAAAGTAGAAATTGAAGATGTACCATTTTTTAATGCACCGATTTATTTGGAAAACAAAGAACAAATAGGAAAAATAGATGAGATATTTGGTAATTTAAGAGATTACTATGTCACTATCCGTCTAGGAGATGATGTAAAAGCTACAAGCTTCAAAAAAAATCAAAAGGTAAGTTTATTCCGTCTTGATTCATTAAATCTTCGAACTCTCGTTCTGTCTCTTTCAGCTCCTTACAATTCTTCAAATGACTCATTCTCTCTCTCTCCCCCTCGCTTCCCAGCATATCCTATACAATCGCTCTTTTTCTTTCAACCAACATTTAGCTTCATTCGCTTCGTTTCCCCTTTTATTCTTTTTTGTTCCTGCACTTTCTCACTCCAATTTTCTCTGCTATTCTTTCGTCCACCTTCATATTTCCGATTGGTTCATTATTTGCCATTATATAGTCAATTACTGTTGCCGCTCTTTTCCCTTCATATGTGTATTCCCCTTCTTCACCTCCTTCAATATTGCCATTTACTACCTTTCACTTATTTTCTTCTAACATATCTCTCATATATAACCCTTTTGTTTTTCTCATGTTTGGTATTCCTCTTTATTACTCTTTCTTCTTCTTTTTGTGATTTTATGACTCTTATTCTCCGAATCATGTATTAAAATGCCCTTTTAGTTTTGTTTTTTCACTTCTCTCCACTTTCTTTTCTATTCTCTATTGTTGTTTTCATCTTTGTTCCATATACATGTTCTTTTCTCTGTCTAATTTATCAAATTATGTTGTCTATTACATTCATTTGTATTTTTCATTCATTGTACTTCTCTATTCTATCCATTCTTTCTCTTGATTCTGGCTTCTGTCATCGCTATTACATCAAATTCTTCCACATATTCTCAGAATTCTTCATCTTTGTTTTTTTTCTATTTTTTGTCCCTGCTTATGCTTCTTTTCCTTTCTTCTTTTTTATCTTCCACCTACATATATCTTTAATGTGTCTAGTTTCTTTCTTATCACATTACTTTTCTCTTTTTGTGACTTAGTTAGCTGCGTCTATCAACCGTTTTCCTTCTCTTATTTTTAAAAAAATTTTCACATCCCATCTAATGATTTCTCTTCTCTCATGACATTTTTTGTTATATTTGTTGCTTTCTTTTTTCATCTTCTAAAATGTTTTTTTGAAATTTCTTTTTCATTTTCTACACTTTGCCTTTACATTTATTACTTTCTTTCACTGCAAACTACCTTAATTTTTTCTGTATATCTCTTTCTTCTTTTGTCATGTCATTACCAATAAAAACTTTTTTCCCTTTTCTTTCTTTCAGTTGTCTTTCTGTTTCCATTGCGACTCCTATTTCATCTTCCAGTCATTTTTCTTTTTTTTTTCATTCTTCACTCTCTTCATTTCCAGAAATTTCTTTTCCCTCTATTTAGTTTGATTTTCTTAATTTTTAGGTAAATTTAAAATATTTTTTATTTTGTGCTTACACTTTATTTTCAGCTTTTCATTGATCCAGCAAAACTGCTTCCTTTGCAACGGTTTCTGCCAAAACCTCCAGGTTCGGTTCAAAAACGTGGCCGCGGTGGTGGTGGTCGAGGAGGAAGAGGATTTGGTGGTCGTGGCGGCGGTGGCTTTGGAGGTAGAGGAGGAGGCGGTTTCGGAGGACGAGGCGGCGGAGGAGGTCGTGGAGGTGGCGGCTTTGGAGGACGGGGCGGTGGTGGTTTTGGAGGTAGAGGAGGAGGAGGCGGTTTTGGTGGACGAGGAGGTGGAGGCCGTGGCGGCGGGAGAAGATGGTAATGGAAGCTGAAGATTTATTTTTGTTAATGTGTACCAGGTGTATGTATGATTGTTAGCGCAACTTGAAAGTGTTTGATACGACATAGTTTTTAACAATAAAATATTTCATTTATTATAATAGTAGATATCTTTAATTTTTTCTTATGTAGGCTTTTATTCTTAACGGTTTTATCGAATTGTGGCAATTTACGATACACATAAGAAACGGTACACCTACAAGAGATTTAGTTACAAATTAGAGAACCAAAATAATATTCTAGTAGGTGTTAATTATTACTACTAGATGACGCTGGTAAAATGGCGGACATAAGATCACTTGATTAACACACTACGTGTTGAGGTAGCGCCATTAGAAAATGACATCCATACTGGGATTTGTCGTTAACAAAGGATAGAAAATGCAAATGTCGTGAGACGAAGAGGTCACTAGCTTTTAAAAATTTTGTTTGCAAAAATGGCAGCAGAGTTTCAATGCCAAAAAAATGGTGTTATGCATTTATGTCACTTTTAAAGCAGAAAATACGAAATCAACAAAGATTGCACCAGACAACAGTGAAATAAAGCTTTGGAAACAATTGGAAAAATGTTTTTACTGACATTTCATATTAATGGCACTTCGAATTTTCAAACGTCAACTTTGTTTTGTTAATCACCAGATTATTTTCTATGCGACAAAAATAGATATAAAAATTTACCTAAGCACGTAGTGTCTTAATCGAGTGGCCTTAGGCGGACAGTCACTAATTATTGGCTATTGCATAAGTACCACTCACAATATACAACTTTGGAGAATGTTAAAATTGCGGAATAATTATATTAACATCTTAAGCATATCACAAACTTGAGTTTGTCTCATCCGATTCTCTATTTTTTCGACGGAGGCGCGCGCATCGTGAAAAACCCTACATACAATTTAGCAACTTTGTTAAATCTCGCAGGATTTTCGGTGCATTTTCAAAAATCTGCTGTCAATAAATTGTTTATGTTTACATAACCTCACACAAGTACCGGAATCTCTGAAGAGTTGCAATAGTGGAGGAAAATGTGACATCAGTTGCCATGGAAACTAAGCTTTGCGCTCCAAACGAAACAGAATTTGCACGCCTTTGACTAAAAATTCTGTTTGACAGGCGAAAGTGAGGTTTGAATAAATTGACAAGTCCTGCTGACACCGCTGTTTCAGAAAATTGTGGTGTGTAAACCGGACATTGCTTTAACCAATAGAAAGGAAATGTTTTAAATGCGATACCAAAAATGCCCGTTTCGTCTGGTCAATAGCAGCTAGTATATAGTCTAAGCATATAGTATAGCAATGCTTAGACCTCAAGACTCATCTCATCTGGGGAGACGCGATTTTAAATATGTATGTCACAGAAGACGTTGTGTTAAATAAACTCTCAACACAAATTTTAACTCCAGAACTTAGTGCGGAGGTTGTAAGAAAATTAGCAGAACATTTGGTTGAAGATGCTACAACAAAAGAACAAGAAGTGCAGCTATTACCAGCATTTGTTTCATCAAATCTTGCTGAATCAAGTTGTTCACTCAAAATAATTGAGACGGAAGAAATGGCGGCCATTTCTCTTAGTATGCAGCAAATATCTGATAAAGAAACAACTTCAAATAATATAAACGAGGATCATTGCGTTCTCTACAAACCGCATTTGGGTAACATCTGGCGTTTCCTGCAGCACAGTACAAATAAAAACAGACTAAATAAAAGTTGTTAAACCAGGTTTCTATGTTTTTCAGGTGTCTACAGGTTTGTACAAAATTGAGAAACCCGGTTTCTCAACTTTGATGTAAGGTTAGTTTCTAATAGATGTCGCAATCAATAGATGAATAAATTAATTAAAGCAAAATTAGATGTCTCATATTTTGGGACCAACAAACTTGTCTTTTTCGTTGGACCACTTTGTATAATGATATTTAATACTAATATAATATAAATTCATTCATCAAATTTTATATGGCTTGCAGCAGTCATCTGATTCGCTTTCTTCAAAAGCTTATCCCTCCCTCTTATTTTTTTTGATTTTTTAAATTTGTCTTCACGATTTTGATGCAGTCTATCCCAATATGCTTTTTCTTCATCTCCTTCTAAAGCGGTAAATCTTGAAGTTGAATCTTTCGAACAATAGCCATCTGCAGCTTCTTTATTACTAAATCTCATATAAACAAACTCACTTCCGGGATTTGGTATGTCTACATATTTTATATCACAACAAGACGCTTTCAATTCATTCTACAAATAAAACATTTGATAACTTATTTTACAGTATAAAAAAAGATAGTTACCTTTAGTTTTTTACCATCCTCGCAGGGTTCTGATAATTTTAACTTAACAATTACACCTTCCACAAATTCCAGCTTTTGTGGGAGCTCCTCAGGCATTGGTTTTGGGTCACCATTTTCAGGTTTTTTCATTTTTTCTTCATAATTTGCTTGGCTAAATCTGGCTTTTAGTAAATGCTTTTTAAGTTCTGTCATTTTTTTTCTTTGTAAGTTTAAATATTTGCTTCTCAAAATTCGCCATTCTCTTCTGAAAACAAAAAATGTCTATCTAAAGTAAAAGTAAAGAAAAACTGTGTTATAGACTTATAGCAAGTTCACAAAATCTAATCTTTTTCAAATAGCAACATTTGAAAGCTTGGGGTGGCTTTTAAGAATTGAAAATTATTCTCTTACGTTGGTAAGATATTTGAATTCTTTAGTTGGCAACTAAAGGAATCGTTAGCATGACACACACAACGTGACACATGACACAAAAATTTAAAACAAATGTCAAAAACATCTTTGCTTTACTTTGTGCCATAGCCTAAATGGATACGATTGACAACTGACAGGCTGCACTACCACTTTACTCAGTCTTCCCATTGTATTTTTTGCTTCATTCATTTATAGTCACTCGGTATATGCAAGCTAACAATCATTACTACCTAGATTTAAGAATATTTGTTGATAGGTTGCCATAAATTAGGTTAGGCTAGTGACTATCGGAATCTATACTGTATTCATTTTCAAGAAAGAGTGCATCAAAACAAATGCATGCAGGCTCTACGTGATCATATTTATGAAGTGGGAGATGGTTGACAATTTTTCAGACAGGGCAGGCCGCAGAAAAAATCGTTTATTCCATTTTAGACCAAGTTGTTTTCAATTCGGCTTAAATATATTCAAAATTATATTATTTTCACTAATATTTAAGTGGTTACGTTAAGCCCTTTTTCTGAGAGGGCTGGAGTTCTGGGATTAACCTCAGTCTCTGTCTTCGTAGCACCACACAGAAACAGCAACCAAACAAATGCACAATGCACCCCTGTGCTTTCGGCTGCCAGCCCGGCTCAAATTTCAGAAAATCGGTATCACTCAGTCTTTACAATGGATCACGCACTGATCACGTCCTACACATTGTTTACTACCACTCTTTCTTGAAAATGAATAGATTATAGTAAAAAAAATATCGTACCTATTACCCAAGTCAAAATTTTTGGTTAAGTATGCTTATAGTAACCTTATTTTGCTTATAACGGATGAGTGATTCTAAAATGAAAAACCTGACACATATGTTCTTGTTATTCTAAAATCCAATTATTGTGTTAAAAAACACCATTTTCGGCAAATTTTAATATTGTTTTTTTTAGATTATTATAAGTTAGAGTATTGTAAATGATAACATCGCGGCGAGTTGTGAAATGTGTCACTCTTCGTTAATAAAGTACAGAGGTTTTTAGAAAACAATTAATTATTGTAGAAAGCAACTAATATAATTATATTATTAAATATCGTTACTTTATGAAGCTGCAAATTCTCTACATTTGAAATTAGCAATGACTTCTGGATGATATAATCATTTATAACACCTTTGTACTATCCGTAAATGGTGGTGGACCTTGTGCAACTACTGTAGTTGTTAATGAGATTTATTGTTTAAAAAAAATCTTACTTTGATAAGACCTGAAGACCTGATTCCTTTATAAAATTTTTCTTCTTCTGTTCTTTCTTCAACTTTTTCTTCTTCGTCGCTTCAGTGTCCTCTGTTTCCGGGACTCCTCCTGTCGTTTCTAATCTGACCTTTTTAACTGTTTCAGTCGGTTCACCATCTTCCGATTCATCAGCTTTCCTTTTCAACTTAGTGTTAGATTCATTAGAATTTATTTCACATTTTTCATCAAATGTTTTGATGCTGCATAGCTGATCAGGTAGTGTGTTCGATGGAATTTTACATCCTATATTTTCAAAATATTCTAACGCCCCTTGAGCTTCATGTTCTTTTTCAAATTCTATAAAAGCAAAACCTTTAACAGAACCATTACTTTTATATTTTGGAATTGAAACGTAAACCACATTTCCAAATTCAGAAAAAATCAAGTTTAACCATTCATGAGTAGCGTCAGCTTTCAGTTTTTCTACATAAATTGTACATTCTTCTACATTAGACTTTTCTTTTACGGGAGTTGAGCGACTTACACTATTCCCATCGCTCGACACTTGTATTAGATCTGATTTTTTAATAGCCCTGCGAATGTCATCCACATTGGTTGTAAGCTTTTTTATTTTATTGAATTGTAAGAAAATATTTAAATCAATTTCTGTAACAGAAAACTTCAATTAGATGGTATTTAAAAATAGATTGTGTATATTTATTTTACCTGGGCTGGTTTCTAATTGTTGAGACAAAAACCGATCTTTAGTGAGGTTAGAATCACTAAAATAAAATTCCATTTGTTGCAAAATAGAGGTGTAAAGTTGCTTCTTTCGATGCCGGCCTTTCTTTTGAACTTCTTGTCCATTTGCCTCATTTTCCATTTTTGAGGTATTTGCTACCCTTTTCATTCCCGCCATAAGAAAACAAAATTTTGATTAACAAACAGCGTTTGTCGTTTGTTACGCACAGATGACGGATGACACTGACAGACATAGAATCTGACAGATGTCAAAAGTTATGTCAATATTATAAAACCATAGAGACAATTTAATTGAACACATTAGGAAATAACTGAAATAACGGGTGCTTATCAAAATTTGGCGTCAAAACTGCCCATGTCTATGAGTTTGTGTAAATCACAGCGGTTTGTGGGAGCCGACACTTAGAATGGAAAAGCAGTAGCGGCGCAAATATTCAGAAAAAAAGCCAAATATGTTTAAAACTAAATGTATATAATGAATCTGTAATTTGTATGAAATGGATGGCTGTCACAAGTTCTGGAATTAGTCCTTTGTTGTTTACGATGCTTTAAATTGGATGCTATCCATAAATTAATACGTTATTTGGCGGTTGTGTATAAATTAACAATATTGCTATAAATATTTATTGATGCAATTGATACATGTAATAATGAATGACACTTATCAGCCTTATAGACTTCTTCAGGAAGAATCATAAAGCTGTGACAAAATATAAACTTTTACGTTCCTGTTGATGTAAATACAACGATGATCGGCCTTGAGCAGTCAGATATTTTCATCTGGACACTTTTTTGATCCACACACTACATGCCAATGGAACCGTTGTCTTAAGGCTTTTATTAACATCTCTATTATTATTTGCTAGAAAATTTTGTTGAGTTCATTCACAAAACACTAGTTTTCCCGCAAATAAAATTGCCTACATCCCGACTCTATTCTATTATAGCTCCATGGTGTACACAAACCATAATGTTTAAAACAATTAATTGCTTTAAATGTTAAAATAATTAATAAATATTTCTATTTCTTTATTTTTGATTTTAAAATAGTTTTCTTACATGAACAGAACATTTTTGTAGTCGAATCTTATTCTCGTAACGATCAACGAGTTGATAGTGATTGGCACTACTCACTTCAAGTTTTTTTTAAATTTCGTTAAAAAAATTTTGATACAGTGTTGACATCCAACACTTTTTATTACAATGTAACTCATTGTATTCAACCATTTCGTGAAATCGTAAAAGTGGTAATGATTTCTCTAAAAAAAAACAGACAAACTTATCAAAAATGTAAGGCAAAAAATTAAAAAGACCCCATGAATATCTTTCGTCGACTCTCAAAACAAGTTCAACTATCAACCACCACTTGCTACAAAATTAAAAATAGTATATTGTGTATCTAGTGCGTAGACTTTTTTACGCGAGTGTGGAAGTTTGCAAAACAAGCCGCAGGCGAGTTTTACAATCCACACGAGCGTAAAAAAGTCTTCACGCCCGTGGTACACCTTATACTTTTTCTACGACCTGACCTGACCTTTCTTCAAAATTTTATAATTGAATTGAGAACAAATTTGACTAATTCTCTTTATTGTAATAATTATAAATTGAAATGGTACAATTATGTAAATTGTCAAAATGTACATTGACTTTTTCTTTCTCTACAAAATTGGTGCTACTTGTACAGATAGAGCAATAGTAAAAATTGTATTGGCTCTTCACGTACCGATTCTTGAAATAGGGCTTTACTCATTTTAATCGGTGTGTGACGTTTGTAATTCACATACGGGAGTAGAAAAAATATATTTACTTGTATCCCTATCGTCTGTAAGCAGTACATCAAGTCTTTCCTGTTTTCTGTACCTACGAGTTTAAAACTGTCGTTGGTTTATTAACACTTGTATTAGAAATATATTAAACTTAAGTTTTTTTACGGATAGCCTGGTTTGGTTTAGACGGTTTTGTAAACTTATATGCAAATGTAGAGTTCAAAAAAATTTAATTTCATTGAAAAGGTTTTAATTCCTTTCAAAAAAATAGGAGTATGAATAGCTATTTCAAAGCGCAAAATAATTGAGTCAATTTTTTTAATAAAACATTGACTGCTGCAAGATACTGAAAAGAGATTGCACAGTTTTATGGTATTTTTGGCAAGACGATACCACTCCACATACCACTTACCAGATCTTTAATATGATACAGAAATTTTATAATCGTCAAGCTATCAGCCGAAATACAGCCATTACTTACCCTTCAAGATTCTGCAATCTCACTCCAGGTGACTTATTTTTGTGGCTTTATTTAAAGAGCTCAATTTTCCAGCGACGCTTAAATAATCCCTATAAGTTGCGTCAGGCAATAGTTGCCAAAATTATTGAAATTAATAATAATTCTTCAATGTTGGCGAATGCCAGTAATGCAATTGTAGTCCGCGAATGTCTTGCAGTCAATGAACGACATCTTGATTATTTGTTATAATTCTTATTTTCTCATTAAAGTTTATGCTTTAAATCTAAACTTATTTAAAATTTAAAAAAATAACATTATAAGAACTGTCGCATGTGTTCTACAAAAGACATAAAACTAGTTATTTTACATACTATTAAAGCAAAAAAATAGCGCATAATTTAATTAAAAATGACATCTGTCAAAAAAACTGAGAAAGTAAAAATAAATAAAAATTGAAACACATATATATTTTGCTTTTAATTACTTTTTTTTACAAGTTTTTACTGCTTTTTGTACTTAAGCAATTAAATTCTTCATACTTTTTTGGTTCCAAAATGAGATCTGAGAAATATTTTAACACTTAACAAATTTTCTGTAATTCTAGTTTTATATTTTGTGCAAAAAGTTCAATGCATATAATTGTAAAATTCAATTTTTCTAGGCATTTAGAAACATAAATAATCGGACTTTTTTGCGTCTTAACACGCAACAATCTGGCATTGTAATTATTGTCGTCATTTATATTAAACTATTATAAACACAGTTTTACCACTTTCCAAAAACGTGTTTCTTTATTAAATATCGAGAGCTCTTTCGACCACTATTTCAAATACATATCAAAAAATAAATAAAACTAAATTATTATTTCTATTTTTGAGAGTAAAAGACTTTTAACTTTGAATTTACCTAGTTTAGAAAACTTTTGTGAGGTTTCTCTTAATAAATCAACCAAGCAGCTGAAAAAAAATATTTTTTGTTAATTAAAAGTGTTTGCCTTGTTTTCATAGATTTCAAGAAATTCGGCTGCGTTCAGATGTTTATAGTTATTCATTTGCTTGACAAATTTTAAACTGTTAATACTAATATGATAATTGCTATTAAAGGTGTGCTCGTCTATAGTGGACTTGTCCAATCTGTGTGCTGCTTTTGTACCTAGTTTGCAAGTTTACCCTATATAAAACTTGTCAACAAATTTAACGACTTGACGATATCACATCTAGTTTAGGAGCTATAGCTCAATGAATTTTGAAAGTGAAAGTGATGTAATTATTATTTATTGAAAAATATATCTTTTGATATTGTAATTAACACCATTTGTCCAATCTTTTCTAGTACAGGCCGAATATGCAGTTCAGTTATATAATATAGTAATTATTTAATAAAAAATAAAATAATATGTAAATTATATAGAAACAGAAAGAGATTATTTTCTTTTAAAACATTTAGAAATATCAGAGGTAGAGAGCAAACTGATAAAGGGAACGAGATTTATTGCTTGGTCAGCAACCTTCAGTACGTTTAGAACAACGAACATTGACATCATGGAGACTAGACAAGGAGCACGAGCTCTAACGGGTCAATTGCCAAAGTTTGCCCACTAAAATTGTGGGTATTAAGCTTTTTTTTTCTACCACTGGCGTCGCTCCTGTTCTTTGTGTACCGCTCTGAAAATAGCATCATAAATATATGTGAAGTAAGCTAGTAAATATATGTGAAGTAAGCTAGTAAATACTAACCTTTAATTTGTACTTAAATAATAAATATTAGTTTCTATTGTTAAATAAAAAATCTTAAATAATAAATATTGGTATTATTTGCAATAGAAATAATAAGTATTGAAACTGCCGCCTCATTCCCCCACCGCTTTGGTACATGTCGAGCACCAGCGCCCTCTTCTTTTAGTAGCCCTATTTGCATACATGGAGTTCGTGCTCCTTGCTCCTTGTCTAGTCTCCATGAGACCATGATTGACATGTTGGACGAGATATGCGCGGGATGCTGCGAACCCATTGGAATTTTTTCCAACTTTGAATTTAAGCTTAAGGGTCGCTACAGCTTCACAAAAGACAATGTAGTGAATGAAGGATTGCTTGCAAATTAGTAGAAAGACAATTATTACTTACACAAAATTAAAGGGCTTGCAACATTTTGTGCACAAATGAAAGCATTGAATAATAATAAAAGTCACAGATATTTATTAATTGGGTAGTATTTTTATTTTGTAACACCTTCTACTGGTAAAAATCAGTACAAAAAAAGTTAAATTTTTGTTAGTTTACATTATAAGTGTAAGGTATTGTTTGCAGAAGCATAGTAGACAAAACGGCAGCCGAAAACTTTCATCTTTACCACACTTCTTTAATAGCTCCTACTACTAACTACTCTGATAACTTTTCTCCATCACATTTCCTGCAATAAAAGTGGATAAAGGTCTGGTTAGATTTATATTAATGTTGCACTTACATTGTCCTTCTCAAAAACGCGCAGTGTGAGCTAGCTTCTATTTGGGTCTCACTTTTGCAGCTTTCGTGTTTTGAGGAGAATGAAATAATGGTCTAGATTGGTCACTATTGCGGCATCCGCCGTATTACTTTCCACATTATTGAAGTTGTCCATGCGAAACTACAGCAAGGGTTTTGCTTTTTGTGTATACGCAGCTTTTTCGTCTATAATGCACATTTTATGAAGTTACCATACATGTATTCTGTCAGTAGACATTTTTTTTTGCAAAAACAACACAAAACACTTTCGCGACATCGAGTTATTCCTTGACCTGTCACTTTATATAAACACGGAGAATGACTGTCATGCGTCAAAATGTTAAATTTTAAACCTAACAACACAAAAATGACTACTTTGGTGACTTCCGCAAGACGCACGTTTTCCCGAGCATTGCCGGAGTCCTTGCTTAAGACGGCGTCTCAAGCTTGAATTCAAGGTTGATCTTGAGCTACAACTAAGAATACCGGCATTAGTCTTGGTGTTTCCTCTGCTGAGAAAAGTGGCGCAAATAGTCTTCTTGTTCAAATCGTTTGACTCTTGATTCTCGAGCTGAGGTTCTAGTCGGGCATTTAAATTTTGAGCAGCAAAGCAACTAAGACTCGGCTTCTATTAACCACCTCACTCCTTTAATATACCTAATCCCTAGCCAGGTATAAATTGCCTAGAAAAGAGTTGTACAATTTTTGACATTGGTTTTGAAGTTTTGTTGTCCATAATTTTATTTACTATTTTTTCATTTTATTCATTAATGTTAAAAAAACATGAAGTGCTAATATTGTGACAGCAGTGTCGAAAATTATACAACTAAAAAAAACATAGATAACATCATTCTGATTAAACAAAAAACCATGAAACAAAACGAACATGACGTTGACAAGTGTTTATTGCATTATTTTTATTTGCATAACTTATCAATCACATTATACTTATGTATTTTTTTACTAATTAGTTATCATAACAACACAACGTAGTTCCCAGTAGAATTAAGGCTATGCTCACACAAGTAGGTATCTAAAGAAAACATGAAGTGTTATTATGACAGCAGTGTCAAAAATTATACAACTAAAAAAAACATAGATAACATCATTCTAATAAAACCAAAAACCATGAAACAAAATAAACATAAAGTTAACAAGTATTTATTGTAATATTTTTATTTGCATAACTTATCACATATACTTATGTATTTTTTTTTACTAAATAGTTATCATAACAACACAACGTAGTTCCAAATAGAATTAAGGCTATGCCCACACAAGTATCTATAATAATAACATTTATAAAATATGTTCTTAATAAGACATTGTCCTTACTTTTATTTGGTAATTTTTCTCCCAAAATCCATCCAGAAATCACGGTAAATACAAAAGTTAAAGAATTCGCCACAGGTACCGCTAAAGACAATTCGACACTTTGCAAAGATAGAAAATAGATAACTGATCCCAATTGATTTATACCGAATGCAGTTAAATACTAAAAAAAAGCACTTAGTAGACAGTTTAATAAAATGTAATCCTAACTTTGATATTAGTTCCTAAATACTTGAGTTCTAAGATAAATTGGGCAAATTTAGATTTTGCTTTAACTTTGGTAATTTCTTTAGATGTACTTTTCAGGAGAGGATTTGTTCCACCCCAAAGCAAGGCCACCAATATCAGCCATCCTGCAAATAAATAGCAAAGTTTTACTCGTATTACCAAAAGCGTTCTAAAATTTTGACGTCTCAAAGAAGTATTCAATCATCGGTATCATCAAGAACTGTAGCACATGTGCTAATGGCGAATGTGCACATATGAGACAAGTACTTCGTACAGCCACATACCAATGTTTTAAGTACTCGCAGCTAATCGTGCCTGCCTATCGCTTGTACCGAGCTTGCGTTTTCACGCTCGGCTCAGGCGGAACGTAACAATAAGTCATAACTTTTTTGTGCGTACTGTCCGCTAAAACGTCAAAAAAAAAGTATAATACCTATCGTGAATTTCGTTCGGAGACATACTGTATAGGTATAATATTCTTAAGTTACATGTTGCGTTAGCGTTATATATACGAAACTTTCTGCAACCGTTTAAGCTATTAGGCGTAAATTGTGCATACCTCAAAAGCTCTATTAATTCCAACAATATAAATACTTCTTTCTAGGATTCAAACATTTATGCTGGTATTCATAGTGGTAGCTCGAGATCGACCTTGGAAAATATTTGGAGTCGGACTTGGAGCACAGTCTCCGGCAATGTTCGGAAAAGCGTTTGCATGCGTTTTTAGCTGATTCCATCGCAAGCTTGGACTTCGTTAATGCTCGGGAATGAAAGCGTTGATCCCTGATCGGCTTTCTTGAGCACAGTCTCCGGTAATGCTCGTGTGCGTTCGTGTTGCCGCAGTAATAAGTGTAGTGATTTTGGTTTGGTAAGGTTTGCAATCTAACCATTTTGGCATTTTGACAGACGACAGCGACAGTTCGACTCTTCCATTTGACATTCCAAAGAGGACGCAGTATATTAATAACAAATAGAAGCGTGTTGCAAAAGTGTTTACACAATGGCAAGTGGTAAGTACGCATATAATTAATGATCTATGTTCATAACTATATATAAAATTGGCATTGTAGGAGATAAATTCACCGAAAACGAAAAACTGTTGTTGGCGTCCCTCGTGGAAAACCACAAACTTGTGGAGAGTAAGAAGACAGACGCCGCAACAGTCCAACAACGGCAAGCGTTGTGGGAGCGCATTGGCAACGAATTTAATTCGCATGGGGCTTTAATTGGAAAGCAAAGAAATGCGCGCCGGACCCAGGAGGCAAAGGAGAGAGTAGCGGAGTACCAACTGCGAGTCTTCGAGAGGGACAATGTGAATGCAAAAGTAGTAATAAAACATTCAACATTTTAACCGTTATCTTTATTTTCAGAGATTGTGATACGCATGAAGACGTACCGGCGAGGTCCCTCCCTCTCAACTGCATAAAAATCGCCTCTAGAGAGGTTACCACAACAATTAAAAAGAAAAACATATATAATAATTAATAGGTATTTTTTTTTATTGCGATTTCAACTTCAACATTTATTGTTTTGCAGCGTCCACTTTTTTCTCTATTTCTTAAAGCCTCATTTCAACTATTCCTAGGAGATACTTTTTTTAGGGTAATAAGGGGAAATTGTGATTTCGCAACCTGCTCCAAAATGAGGGAATGACTTGAACATGGGTCTTAATGTGGAACTTTAGCAGTTGCGATCGAATATTACATGAAGAGTTCTATTAGCACGACATTGCTTTATTCATATGTCTTTATTCACAATAAAATAGTTGTATACACAAAGTTACGTATTTTAATTGTTTATATATAAGAAAAAACAAAGAAATGCGGTGTAATTTGTCGACTAACAGCGTAGATATTAATGTCTGTTTATCATGCGTGAAACCGTCGGCTGGCTAATACCACGTAGATCACCGGCCACCATCTATCGACAAATATAATAGCAATTGGTAGAGTTATTATTATTAGGAGTTCCTTTTTCCCCTTTTACCTGAAAATTGCCAGTTGCATAAAAGCGTAAACAGGTTAATAATTGAATTATCGGTTCAATCGGCAACCCCCTGGAGTTTGGTGTACGCAATGGTATGTCTACGAGCGGCAATAACACATTCACTACACTGTCTTTTGTAAATCGGTAGCGTCGCTTAAATTCACAATTGGAAAAAAAGTCCAATGGATTTGCAGCATCCCGCACATATCGTTTTGGCACTCTCATATTATGTTCATTGTCTAATATGTCGAACATCTCCACAAACTCGTCCACCATGTCAATATTCATTGTTGTGACATATGACACATAACCTTATTTTCAGTATTTTCAAACGTCAAACAATGACATATAACGATATAACCTACAAATGGCGTCCCAAGACAAGTCGGCCCTTTGCTTAAGTCCGACTTGAGACGGACCCACTGCGCGTGCTCATAAACCAAAACTCGCCCTTATTAACACCGTAATTTGATATTTAAATCTCGAGATTTGTCTATGAAATGCGTCGGGCTCAAGACCGATCTCAGTCTCAAGATTTCAATATCATATTTCACACGAGCATTGCCGAAGAGACGGAATCAGCGATAAATCGATTTCCAAACGCATACCAACGCTTTTCCGAAGATTACCGGAGACTGTGCTTGAGTCCGACTCAACCAAGCTACGACTATGAATGTGCATTAGAGAAAATACTTTTTTAATGTTAGAATTTTCAAACGTAATTTTGAATGCAATTGTTGCTAATACGTCCAAACTGTTGTTGACAGTTGACGTATTATCTGTCAACAATCAATTGTGGATATTGTTCAGAAGATAATTAAATATGCCGCCAGAAGCCAAAATTGATCTAAAGGCTAAGGCGAATATGTTCCGCGAGTTGGACATTGCTTATTAAAACCAAAATATTCTATTTAATTTGAAGTCTATAATAAAAAGGCGGTGTTACAAGACTAGTTTAGCAAAAGAAAAATAACAAAATATTTTCTTAACAGTCAAATTTTCTATAAAACTAGGAAGAAATTTATTTTTATTTATCCAACTATATATTATTTCGTGCCACAACTTCAATTTGAAATGTCAAACCTTTTATGATTTTACTGAAGTTATAAGTAAAAAACTTAATTATGGTAGTTTTAAAATCTAAGCCGACTTGACTTGCATTATTGACATGGTTACGATATCTTTTGTTTTCCACCAGAATCCCATAGTCTCCAACCTAACCAGATTTATGGTAACCCATCAATGAATATACCTAAATCTAGAGACGTAGGGAGTATTTTATCGATGACATGCTTAAGTGTCGTAATAGCTATTTACATACAAATGTCGTAAGACCCACTTTACAGGACGACAACTTGGGCGAGTGCCTTATTACTGACATTTGACATTTATTTTAACTTTTCTAGGTGGCAGTTCACATTAATAAATTTTAATTTTATCTATTAAAGTCCGAAGTATTTGCAATAACAACTTAGGCAACAAGTATTTTATCACATAAACTTAATTATCATAAAAATAGTTGGTTTCTCAGATACCTCTAAATGCCCAGTGTTTTCTGATATTTTACCGCATTCGCTTGTCATTTTACAGCATCATGCGTAAACATGAAAATACAGTAGACGCAAACAGAAGTGAAACAATCACTTTAAAATACAGAAGACCAAAAAAACATTGATGTTACTCTTATAAACATTTATCAATTTATCACCATTTTTCATCAATAGATTTGTTTTGGATACCTATTCTTAGCACACAACTTTGACGTTTCATAAATGACAAAACTTCAACTTCCTTCCAAAAGACGTTATCAATCAACCGAAAGATTGTTACACACTACTAAAATTTAAAAAAAATGATAACTCAGCTGTTCCCATAGAAATATAAGACAAGAATCGGTAATAGCTGTTACATTAATCACATTCAAACTATAGCAGCACTTACAACCACGGAAAGTAAAGTCAGATTATTAACGTAGAAAATAATTTTATTTTAAAATAGGTAAAATGGCTGAAATTCAGAATTTAAAGTTTTTCACTTACCCAATTCTGACGTCATGAAGGATTGTGATTGTACTGAGACTAAACAAATCCAAAATTATCTGATGTTTAGCTGTGCATTGCTGGTTGCTAGCTACCTCTTGCACTTGTAGAATACATAGAGTTTGAATTCGTTTTTTAAATGATTTTTTATGCCGTCAGCTATTATCGACTGTTTTGCAGGATTTAAAATCGGCCGGAAACTACAATTTTCCGGCCTAGTACTTATAAAAGTGACGTTTTTTAAAAGTTTACAAGAA
The DNA here is from genome assembly GCA_947359425.1 of Lagria hirta. Lineage (NCBI taxonomy): Eukaryota > Metazoa > Arthropoda > Insecta > Coleoptera > Tenebrionidae > Lagria > Lagria hirta. Next base: position 8,748,680 of record OX375801.1, on the reverse strand, counting down.
GTGAGGTAGCAGCGTAGATTTTTAATTTATTAAATGTTAACGAGCTTGGCAACTCTAGCATAAAAGAGAAATTAAAATTAGACATTGCATAAATAAACAAATAAAACTTGAGAACAAACTTTTTTCAGTTTATTTTTATACCGATGTAATCACGTAATGTCAATTGTTTTTTAGGTTTAGATGTGGCATGTGAAAATGTTAAATTTAAAAAATGATTAAAATTTGTTATTATGTAAAATTGTGTGGGTTACACGTCTAAGAAATTTAGCAAGTGTTTGTGTTGCTAAAAAAGTGTCAAGATAAAAATATGTGATTGCTCAAGGCCGATCATCGCTGTATTTTCAACAACAGGGGCGTAGAAGTTTATATTTTGTCACAGCTTTATGATTTTTTTGCTGACGAAGTCTATAAGGCTAATAAGTGTCTTTTATTATTACACGTATCAATTGCATCAATAAATACTCATAGCAATATTGTTGATTTATACACAACCGCCAAATAACAAATTAATTTATGGATAGTATCTAATTTAAAGCATCGTAAACAACAAAGGACTAATTCCAGAACTTGTGACAGTCATCCATTTCATACAAGTTACAGATTCATTATGTGCATATAGTTTTAAACATATTTGGCTTTTTTCTGAACATCTGCGCCGCCACTGCTTTCCCATTCTAGGTGTCGGCCCCCACAAACCGCTGAAGCACCCCGCTCCCTGTAATTTTGCATCACAACAAACGAACATTGTAGTAGGAAATCGTGACTCTATTCTCTCCATGGTGTTGCTACGCTTTAGCTACGCAATACCACACACACTTGCAAAATTATTTTTTAGACTAATCGTGTACATAACTATTGAAACTGCGCATCATTGACACAAAAAAATCACAAATTTTGTTTGTAATTGAACTAATTTTTTATATCAGTTTTTGAAAACTTTGTAAATAATAAAAATATCTATCATTTTATTAAATAATTTGGAACTACACTGCTGTAATGTGTTACATAAATATAAAAAATATCTAATAAGCCGCTCACTGTGTTAAACCCGATGCAAACATTTGAGTAAATATATGCATGTTAATAATAAATTACTTTCTAGATTTAGGTATATTTGTTGATAGGTTGGCATTAATTTGGTTATAAGTTGGAGACTATAGAATTTCTAGTGAAAAACAAAAAAATATTGTAATTATGTCAATAACTTAAGTTAAATAAGCTTATATAAAACTATATATAAGATTTTACTTATAATTACCGTAAAATCTTAAAAGGTTTGTCATCTTGAGGTAGACTTATGTAATGTCTCTCACCTATACACTTTCATCTATTTACTCTAAGAAATAGATGAAAGCATATCTTGATCCGCAAACACAGATAATAGTAATGTGGCTCTAAAAATCTCTATGCAGTTGATACGCCATTTGCTAAGCCCATGAGATTACCATTTTGGTTAAACAGGTAACGTTCTGAGATGTGTTCTAGTTTCACAAGTAGTCTCTTAAGTAGAGGCTTATTCTATTGTCTATTGTTAGTTTAGTAAATGTTAGAGTTTGGAGTCTACTAGGCCTCTATAACAGAAGCCGGTCACAATAAAAAAGTTAAGACTTTTTTATTACAGCGAGCAATAATCTTTTTCTAGCCGCCAACTGGCGGAATTTTGGTGGAATGAAAAAAAGAAAAAACGAAATAGAAAAAAAGCGCTTTGTGGTTTGGACCGCTTTTCCCAAAGTTAACAAAAGTAGTCAACCCTTTAGCGTCGTCGCGAGCATGTTACAATTAAACCTAATATACAAAATAAACTATTTAAAAACACAATTAAAGTGGTACAAACGAAAGATTTTGGTTTGTACGGTTAATAGACTCACGTTATCAAAAAATCTATAAGTGAGTTAAATCGATGGATTATTTTGTAAAGCTACATTCTAGCATAATTACAATTAACGTAAAACAGATCTAACATCAATTAAGATTTTTTGATTTAATATTAATGAAAATAAAAATAATTTAATTTCAAATAAATTTAGCAAAAAATTAAGTAAATTTTATTAATGCATTATTTGATAAATAATTTGCCTAGCATTTTGCATAGCAGATAATTTTAGTAATAAAGTTTAGAGTAGACGTTGATAAATTTAATAAAGGTATGTTAACACGTGTAATAGCTGTAATCACTGACGTCGGTGTTATTAAGTACTGTTTGTTAAAGATTACAATTTTACCGAGAATTATCTACTACAAATCAGTTTTCAATATTTAGGTTATTTGATGTTTAAAAGTAAAATAAACAATAAAAAAATTTAACTTAAGCGACAACATGTTTAACAGTAACAAACTGACCAAAATACATAATATAATTATTGATGTATATATTAAAAAAAACCAATTGCTCTATTTCATTGTTTTTTATTTAAACTTAAACTTTATCTCTGTTAGCAACTAAGTTTAAGTCACAAATTTAACTGTTATCTGAGTCAAGTCACTCAAAATTTTGGCGTCTACATTATACTTTAATTCCACTTATCCATGACACGTTAATCTATATAATCTATCAATAAAAAGATTGTTTTTTGTAAAAATAAAATAACGGACTTATAAAATAAGTGCATTATATCCCCGGTCAAATAAAATACTTTTTTGGGAGTATTTTTATCAATGATTTTGTCGCTTTATTGTCTATTGTAAATAGGTACAATTAAGAAAAATTAATATTGGTGTCAGTTGTGTTTGATATTATCTTCACCAATAATTATTAATCTTTACTATTGCTTTATCTCCAAAAGCTACTAACTGGTGAGTTTAAACTGTCGGCAGTCGCAGGACTATTATCATTTGTTGCACGAGTGTTCTAAGACAGCGTTTGGCAAACATCTACCTGTAAGTTTTTTTTTAAATTTAAATTAATTTAAACTTAACAAAATAATAAATAATTATAAAAGTCTTAACTCTATAGACACTAACCGTTTTCTGTTTTAATTAATAAAACTGTGTTTTAAGATTAAATCTGTGCAACTTAATTTATTATTGTTTTAAATTTTGTTTTTAATCTAGTACCTAAAAGTAGTAAAATAGCTAAAAATATTGATGAAGTTAATTAAAAATTATTTAAATTAATCATTTATTTATGAAAAAATATTCTGATAAATATTTATTTTTATTACTTTCAAATAAAATTTTAGATTTCTACAATTTTTATAAGACTAAAAATTTATATATTTTTCGAATAAAATTGTAGTTTAAAAAAATTGTTTAAACGACTTGTTTGCTCCTCTGGCATTCCACTGCTTCATATACATATTTTTCTGTTTTTAATGCATTTTATAATTGCTTGGTCAATTTAACAATTTGCAATTAGTATAAAAATCAATTCAAGAATTAAATTAAAAACAAAAACCACAAAGTGTTTTTATTTTATTTATTTTTTATTTTTGTTTTTTTTCCGTTTTTGTTTTGTTTCTAAAGTAAACATGAAATAAAAGTTTCTTTTAAAAAAAATCTGGATAAATTACTATGCTTCAACGCATTTGCAGTTTTATTATTTTAATAGGTTTAACATTTAAGAACATTTGACGAATATGGCACGACTATAATGCTGCTTTTAGTATTTCCGTAAACATTACAAATTTAATATTTTGAGAATTTTACTTAATGATAAGGATACAAACATTATTTTCAAATTCTAAACTGACCACCGAATACAGAAAATATTTAGTTATTTTGTATAAAAAACCTGAACAACATTTTAAGAATTCGAAACGGCAACATTTATAAAATACGCAAATTATGATTTTTTTTAATACTATTACAATATCCAAGCTATTAAGCTTCAATTTTTGAAAAGGTTAGCAATGTTCAATCTCAATAGGTATTATTTATAATTATTATTTTTAAATGAATTTTGAGAAGTAGGTATAGTTTATGGTTCAACATTTTTCACTACATTTAATTAAAAAAACAAATTCAAATAAACTGTTTTTGCAACCGCGCCATGTTTTTTAATAATTTCTAGTAGCTGGCACTGAACAAAAAAATAAAATAGATACGATTGTTTCTGACGATTTAAAACTCATTCTTCAAATGTCATTATCTACTGTTTTTTAATAATACATTTACGATAATTTTTAGTATTAATTATCCCATTCTAAATAGCAAAAACCAAATCTTTAGGATCTGGCAAAATATGATCTTTTATAATCTATAAAATTGATAGGTTTTCATCAATTTTATCTAATTTTTTAAAAAATCTACTGTGTAATGTTTTTTGATTAATTTTTAATAAAAATTATTATCGGGTTTTACCGATTTAATTTTGATAATTTTACTTTTTAAATTTAATGCTGTAAAACCTGTATCTGTTTTGACAATAAATTTTATTCATTTATTATCTGCTTTATAACTAATATAAAAATAATTCTGCATCTTATGGTTATGGATATATGGTTCATTGATAATACAATAATAATACTAATACATTAAAAATTGCTCACTCTTCGTTTTTTTTATAAATTAGAAAACCCTTAATTGAAAATTCTGGATGATGTTTTTTAAATTTAAAAAATGTTATTTTAAGTTTGATTTCAATTTTACCAATATCTGTTGCAGTATATTTTTATAAGTCTATTAAAATAAGTTAATAAAGAAACAGCTAAAAAATGTAGATGTTGCTTGCGTTTTTAAAAGTAATGACACTTGTTTGAAAAACATTTTGCAGTTTTATGTCATCTATACGTATATAACTAATACCTAGTTAAAAAATAATGTGGTTTGTTATAAGTTTATAACAACAAGGTATATTATTGAAAATATTTAATAATAGATTCATTGCTAAGCAGAATTATAAAAAACTTAATGAATTTCCTTGAAATACTCTGCGTTTGATTGATAATACAGTTTTTATTAATTTGCGTCTAATTGAAAGATAAAGTGAAGTTTGCCCAAATTGCATTATATGTTTGTATGCAACCGCTTTGTTCAATATTTAAAAATATTATTGTTTATAATGTAAGACTCTTTTATTCTAATCTTACGTTTTGCCAAATTTTAACAATTAAAGTGAATTAAATAACAGTTAACTCTTTCTCCATAATTAATTTGTCAGGATGTCTATGTTCTACGATTATTAGCCTTAATTATTCAGTCGAAAACAGTGTACAGAATAGCAACAGCCAGCTACATTATCATCAACAATCTACTTCAACTCACCCCTCTATATTCATAGTTAGAGAAACGCTTGAGCAGTCAGACGGATCGATTGGTCGACACATGAAACATATTTACACATAATGTACCTGTCAATAATACCTGTAAAGTAACTCACCGGGGGCTTTTCTCCCCCTCGCAGGATTCTCTTCCTCTCGAACTGATTGTGGACGACATCACCAGGCTCATTGGACTTCGACCACCACTCTATGAACTCGATTGACTCAATCTTCACCCCTTTTCTTTAGCATCGTGTTCTCAATGATGTCTTCACTGTTTCGGTACCTGGTTCGGGAGCAACGTGGACGGTGTCGCTAGGCCTCAATCACATTACGCGAAATAGACTGGCCAAGAATAATACGTAATAGGAAAAGGTATAAAATAAAGATTAATGAGTGAAGAACCTAAGGACATTACGCATTACCCCGTCATACCAGCAAAAGGGAAATCCATAACCTTTTTATACACTGATAGGAACATAACCATAGCGGTTAACAGGCTCCAGCCCACCCCTCTACCTCTTCGCCTCTGTTCGAGGAAGTAGAGAACCAGGATAGCAATCTGTAAATATCTACAGACGTCATGGGAGTACCACCTCAGTCTGAAATGAATTAACACATAGACCGTACCCCAGGTATTAAACTATAGTTTCTGCCGTGGATATTTCATATTAACATATTGATGTTTATCAATATAACTTTACTCATTATTCCTCCGAATTCAGGGAGACAGCACTGAATTCACAATTATACCACAAAACAACACATGATCAACAAGATCATCAGGTTAACTATCTTTCTCTTTCAATAAACAGTTAACAGTTTAAATATCCATAATACTGCCCGTCCGACTGCTCTGACGCCCGGCTCAGTTTTTACTAACTGGACTCCACCCTTCCAGGGATGCTAAGCCCATGTTCTCCCTCTTTAACTTAAGATGCCATATGGTTCTCATCGAGATCATTTAATTATACAAGCGATTTAGTGCCTTATTGGCTTAATTTTACTTAAAATAATAACTATAAATTATTATAAAATCAAAAACTCTCACAATAAATTAGATCTTTGTACCTAATATATATTGGCAAACTTGTTATAAGTCTACATTTTGATGGGTTTTTGGGTTTATTTTGTAGCCTTTAAATAGGTTATAACTTGCGCAAAAAATTTCAAGAATTTTTTTTTATTTTATATATACTCGTTAAAATGATAACAAATAGTACATTTTTCAACCAAAAATTAATAAACTTTGTAGTTTTTTGGTGATTTTCAATTAATTACATATGAATTATTATATATTAATATATTATATATGACCAACTCTTGTTTATTATTTCTAACAATAATTTTTCATAGATCTAACCAATATTATTTAAAAAAGCTGAATTTTTGACAAACTATCAAAATTATAATTTAAATTATTAAACCATAACTCGCCCTAAAATTGTGTAAATCTGCAATATCTGGTAAGCTATTATAGTTATTTTTTAAATTTTGAAGAAATTGTTTTTCATTACTTTTAAATTTTTCATATTAAACTTGTCTTTTTATCAATTTTCAAACGTTATGAATGCGAGCAAAGTTTTGTTGCAACTTATCTTTTACAGCCTGAAGGAAAAAGTTGTATACTTTGATGAATAAAATGTTTATTTAATATTACGTATCAATGAATTTGTTAAGATAATTCAAACGTGTTGCTTTTAAATATTGAGTAATTTGGCCTAAATCTTTCCTAATTGATTTATTTCTTGTATTTAATCTAATGTCCTAACCTGACTTTGCGTTGTCAGATGAAGATAAAATATTTTTTTTTAACCTTTGGTTCTGGTTGCCGCGATACAATTGCAGTATACAATTTCCAAACTTTTAAAACTTTTGAAGTTTAAAATGAAAATTCATTTATTAAATTTTTTGTCATTTTCTTGTTTCAGTAGATATCGCCTATCATTCGAACTAATTAATTTAAAGTGATCTACAACTTTCATAAATTCATATTATAGTTGAATTTCTAGGTTTAGAAAACCCGTCAATAGTTTTAAATTCAACGGCATTCATTCTATCATCTTCTAAGACAGAAAACATCGCCACTCTCTGACAAATCCGGTGAATTATGTTATTTCACTTTTTGTCTTGTTTTTGCAATTATTATAATCTTAAGTGATACGAAAAAAATAATTACACAAAAAATTTCCGCTTTTATGTTCATTAGGTCATACTAACTTTCTATCTAAAATAACTTACCTAGAATTAAGCATTATGAACAAGAGTATCTCGCTCCTCTGTTACCTGTACCATTGTTTTCAAAATGCAAAATAACTTCTCTTCCAACTCCATAAAATCGATTCTTTCCATTTATTATAAATAACATTAATAATTTTTTATTATGCAAATCGTTACAATTTTTTTTCATTTTTGTATTTGTAGAACAATATGACATGTTTATCATCGGCATACACATTATTAAACAAAAAACTCTCATATGTATATTGATGAGTGACACAGAAGGTAAATAAATATTAAGATAAACATTAAATTTAAACAAGAAATTATTAATTTATTTTAAAACAACCGTTTTTTTACACATTAAACTCATCAAGCTTTTATAAGTTATATATTACCAATAATAAACAATAATAATAAATACTTTGGTGAATAAGTTACTCTAAAGTTTATGGTTTATTTTGAATTGAAACAGTTGGTAATTAAATTATTAATGTATTTTCTAACCATTAATTTTTAAATTAGATGCAATAACTACTTATCAGTGATTATTATTATTTGTGAATAGGTACCCAATTTATGAGCCAATTTAATTTCAAAATTACTATCCGTCATACGGATGATTATACATATAAATGTATGTTTTAAATCTATGTACATATATAAAAAAATAAATATTAAATTTCTATTGGCTCAAAAATGTATATCTAAAACAAAACCTCTTAAACTAGTGCAATAAAAATAAAGTTGTTTTCTGAAAAATTAAGCCAGAGCACGTATCTGTGTTTCTCTAAGCATTGCTATTATTATATCGTTTAAATTATCAGATTTATCATTCTAAATCTTCCGAACAATACAACATAAACTTAATTTCTCTTTCTTTTTTTTAGAGATCTTAAATTCAAATTTAAAGTTTTGAAACTATAAAAGCTAAAAATTAATTTTCAAATAGCTTAAACATTAATCTAAAATCTAAATAATAAATAATAAAAATAATGTTGTTTTTTAAAAATTATGACAGATTAATAACTCTTTAATCATTTAATACAATAGATTTTTATATCGTTTAAATTACACTTCCGACACAGATTTCCGAACAAATCTTTTCGAACATTATTTACTTAAGCAAGGTTAATGCCAAGTTTTAACCTAATCGCTGGTAGAAAATTTAATATTCTTTTTCTATATCTTATCTTATCTTGCTCGATAAGCGGTTTTGACAAACCGCAAATTGTAATTCTGGTGAAGTTTGTGCTAGACGCAAAATTTTTGGTTGTAAATGTTAAAAGTACCAAATTTAAAATCCAAAATACCTAATTATCTCTTTGATTCACAGTACACGATAAAATTTGCGCTGATCATTGACTGCTGCTATTGACTATAGAGAGACTTTTTATTAATCCTACCTTTTTCTAATCAATGCTTTTGCACATTATAGTTATCAAAACAGTTATCTGCAGCTGGAGCAGAATCAATGTACTGGCTGGCCATGGTACACTGCAAATATCAAATAAATTGACTTACATTTAACTGGTATGGTTTTAGCATCATATACACTAACCAAAGCGATTTTTAACTTTTGTTTCTCAAAAAAGTTATATAAATTGTAATGTAAATATTTTCAAACAAAAGTCACCGTTTTTACTTATAAAAAAGTACTCTTATGCTAAAAATAAGTTTTTTGCTATTGTTTTTTAACAAACTGTATTGTTATCTAGAGATTGAGATTGAAAAAGGGATTGCTTGGCGCCCTGGCGCTTTCCACCTTACAGAACTGCGACCAATTTGATATTTTGTTTCTGAACCCTACGGTCTTTGTTTGCTTAGAAACTCTAGGCTTTTTGTAAAACCAAATATATTAATAAATGGCAAGTGTTTCAGATTGCATAATTGAGGATGTGCTACCAAGGGTAGCGATGGTTTGGGCTATAAATCCCTATGCCTGTCCTTTTTTTTTTGTTTTTGATTTATTCGTGTACCAGATGGAGGAGTTCACGCTAGCTTGTGCAATTTTACTTCAAACCGCATGACGGTCAGTAATTACTGGTTCAAATGGTGTGTCAAAGTCAAAACCCGGCTGTAAAAAGTCCAGTATCTTGAGGTGACCTGTTCAGCTTCCTAATTTGAATTTCTTTGATTGGGCTAGCCTCAGAGATGTCTGCAGACTCTTTCTTTGCACCTGTAGGTGAAGAGGTGTTAAGTTCAACAGCACCTCGAGAGCGGTAGTAGGAGCCGTGCACATGACTCCTGTAATGCCCTAACACGCAAGCCGCTGCAATTTCTGCAGCTAGCTTTGTTTCTCTGGTTTTCGTCCACCATATTACCTCTAGATATTTCACTTTATTGGAAAATTGTATTGATAATCTCTCCAGTTGCGGGGCTTTAAGATTTAGCTTTTTGCGTCTGGTGAATGGGATTATGATGGTTTTTTCAAGATTAACACAAAGTTCCTCCTTATCACACCATCTTTTGATTGTTTGATATTGTAATCAAACTTTTTAGTGTAAATAATTGATTTTATTATAAATAGTTATCAAAATAACGTATTGCTACATTTTTAATGTAACAAGATTAAATTAATATGTTTTGTCTTAAAAGCACAGCAATTTTGCTGGATAATTTTTTTATAATATAAAACAATATTTTGATTTTCAATAAATTCAAAAACAATTTAAACAATTATTTTGTTTTTTATGTTTTTTACAATTATGATCATAAGCTACCGAGTTCAAGTTCAACAGTTTGGTTTATTATTTACAACATTGATTTTGTTTAACTTAAGCTTTTTATTAGTTAGTTGTATAAGACTATGTTAATGTTTGTCGCTATAACGGATTTTTTTTAAACAAAAGCTTTTTTTTATTTTAGAAAAGTTTGTTTTAGTTGAGTGAAAAAGAAAATTTAAATTTACTTGTTAACAGAATATGGTTTCTTTACTTGTTTGCTTTTAAAACGTTGTACATAATTTATGACCCAGCGCATTAACTGCCAAAAGTAGGGATAATGTTTTTTTTGATAACCTTAATCGGTGTTTTAACTATGTCTGAAGTGGGTTAGGGCAACTTGACCTAGATGTGCTTTTTTGTGTTTTTTGAAGAAAAAGCGTGGCCAACAATTTGGTAAAGTTGAATCTTTTTTGTATTTTGACTCAAAAACAATCAATCATTTAACCGACTAATTACAGTAATAGTACATATTATTATCATATACCAAAGCGGTGACAAGTATTTTTATTGCCCGATTTTAAACAAATTTTTAAAAATGCGCAGCTTTAGGACAAATAATGGCGAAAACGTACGTTAGACGTTACAATAGTCTTTACAACCTGTGGGTTGGTATACTTACCCAAATGTTAGTTTACGTTTATGAAGGTACGATCTTACCCAGAACCATATTACGATTATTTACATAAATATATTTATGTTAACTTTCATTAGTTATTATTATTATATATATAATTTATGATATTTTTTCTTAGGGTAAATTGTTCCTAAATGATTTGCAGATAAGCACGTTTGAGATTTTTATATTTATTATTTGGTTTAAGCAAAGAAAAATTTTAGGTAAAGACTGTTAATCAACTGGCTAAAATTTTATTTATGACAGATTTGTATACAGCTTGCTACCTCATAGTCAATTATTATTGCACCGTCATAATCGCAAACGAGCATTTGAATAACTATAGCTAATAATATAGTCTGATCCACTGCTAGTAAAATAAAATTAAAACATTGTTTTTCAAAATTAAGTCCGCAAAAAAATAACACTAAAAAAAGTTATAATCAAACATTGATTTATAAACACAACCTTCAACCTTTACAATCACTTACTTTTATAATGTTTCTTTAAAAAACGTCAACAAAAACTCTTTATACCTAATAGTTTTAAACGCTTAAAAAAATCAAAAATTGATAATTTAATTTTTAGAATTTTATAAAGGCTTCAGCTATCTTGCAAATGTTCAAGACGGCGTTGCTTCGATCTTTTTGAAAACTCACCAGGTCAGTCTATTTAAGAGATCATTTCATTTTTATAAGGTGATACTATAATTTAATATCTTTGTTTTTCATATAAACAAAATAATCTATTTTGTAACAAGAAGTACACTTAGCTCATTTAAAAAATTGAAAAAAAATGTTTTACTTTGTTTCTGCAGCTCAAAAACCATACAGCTTTGTATATTATAGTGATTACGTACTTTTTTTATTAAGTAATGATAACAAAGCAAATTTATTCAAATCAAAAATTTGATGACTCAGACATGTTTTGAGTTGTGTTTATCACCACTCTCCAGTAAGCTTTAACAACTACAACTCATATCAGTTGTGCATAATTAACAAAGTTGAATCAATTAATTTCGTTTGAATAAATTTGATTGACTGTGATGTAGCTTTTTTTTAACAAAAAATATATTTCTTACGTAAAATATTACAGACGTGAGTATGCAATTTGCAAATTTATTTAAACTATATCTATAAACTTGAAGATGTTTTGTTTTTATTGAAACTCTTCAGCAAGTTGCATATTCAGATTTGAATAGATTACATTTATATACGTTTGAGACAAAAGGCGCTAACGTTTGAGACTTGGTTGTCCGTCCAATCAGCAATATACTTTTTATTTCAATTGGTATCTATTAACAGCAACCCATATTAAAATTCATTTTCTCAAAACGTTTTGATGCAAGATAGCTTCTAATAGATAAAGCTTGTTTTACCGTAATTTAAAGAAATGCTCTACTTTAATACAATTTAAAATTTGGAGTGTAATCAGATAACACATTCAAATTCGAATATAGCACATTTACATCAAATAGATAAATATGTTTTTATTTAAAATTAATAAACACATTGTATTTGCTTTTTAATCATTTTGTCAATATTAGGAAACATTATCGGACGTTGATATTTTTTTTAGTAAACAAACACATTGTCAACAAGGATAGTTGTTGGTATAATAATTTCTTCACCAACATCATTAAAAAACAATTGCAGCATTGAAATAGATAATTTATCTATTATCTATTACAATAAATAAATCCATCAATGTTTTATTTTTGCAAACAATTAATATACTTTTGTGTATATACTAGATTTTGCAGCAAGATGTTATCTTTGAAACAAACAAAGAGATAGTTATGAAATTCTACAACAATAAATTCAATTGTAATCTGCATTTTTGTGTGTTTGAAAAGTAAAAACAATCATTTTTACGTTGTTTTTTACTGTAAAAAATATACCAAAAGCAAATTATTATTAGAAGGCAATTTAACCTTACAAACAAGAGGTTTTGTAGTAGTACATTGTCAATTGATAAGAGAAAAAATAAAGCTTTTTCGTGATTTGTCACTCATCTCATGCCACTGCCATTTAAAAATTTTTAGAATAGCAGTGATAAATTTAAAAAAAAAGTCTTAATTTTTATGCTTAACACAAATAAACTAATTAAGCAATACCTAAACTTGCAGTTTCTAAAGTTCTAAACATAGCTAAAAAAAAATAGAGAGATAAACAGAGTTATTACTCCTTTTAACTGGAAGAGTAATTCTGGAAGAGTATAATTCCATCAAAATAATAAGTAGCCTGGTGGCCGTACTCGGCCCAGCAGCGGCAAGATAATTTCCGTCCCGGCTTAGCTAGGGAAGAGCTTAGGGGTAGAAATCATCTCTCTCGCAAAATTTGGGAGATCTGGTATTATTACATTAAATGATCGTCAAAGCTCAGTCAACCAGTTAACCACCAGCCCACGAATAAAGTCAACACTCTTGAAGCATTAAAACATACTCCAAATTGATAAAAAAAAAAGTCAAATATGTCCAAATATGAGTAGTTTAAGTCTTCAGAACCTTACCCTATGTTAAGTACATTTTTCCCTCACCTGCGTTTTAATTAACTATTATTATTCAGATATCAGTAAACAATTAACTCAAATTCACGATTACGACAACCTTCAGCTTTGGCTAAACAGACAAGTTGAAATTTAACCTCAATAAATGAGTCTCTCTAAATCCTTGTCAGTAAAAAAACACTAGACAGCGTTGTCGTTAGTAATTTTGCAGAAAATTGCAACGACAGTAGGTATAAAAAATAACCTATATAGTTTTTAAATACATAATAGGTTAACACATATATTTTAAAAATATATTGGTGTTTAAAAGTTGTTAATTTTTGAATTGTGGCTATAATAGATTATTTCACCTCTATAAATTGATTAAATTTTTCTATCCTCTTGTTTCAGAAAAAAATGGAGTCTGAAGATAATACTGTAATTGCAAAAACAGTAGCCATGTGTGTTCTGTTTTTAGCATCTTTATCTTTAGGGAGCATTCCAATTAAACTTTCTCAGTGGTTCAAGTGGAGAAACTCTACTCAAAACAACATTTATGTGAAATTTCTTCTTTGTATTGGCGGTGGAGTGCTTCTGTGTACTACATTTATTCACCTTTTACCAGAAGTAGAAGAAAATCTCGAATCGATAGAACAGTTTGCAGACCTTAAATTTCCACTAGCAGAACTTCTAATGTGTATAGGATTCTTCATTATGTATTTTGTCGAAGAATGTGTACACAAGTATTTACGTCAAAAAGAAAAAAATAACAATAATAAATCAATAAGAAGTAGTATTTCGGTCAGTCGCGGCCAGTTAGATTTCACAAAATCTGATATTGATTTAATTTCTTCTTTTGAAAATCCGCATGCTGATTTACATCATCATATAGATCATAGTCATGCAGATCACAGTCACTTGGTGATGAAGGATTCCACAATTATCACTCTACGAGGATTATTAATTGTACTGGCTTTATCAGTACATGAGCTATTTGAAGGTTTGGCAGTTGGTTTAGAATCATCTAGTAGAACCGTTTGGTACATGTTTGGTGCCGTTGCGGCACACAAATTAGTTATAGCTTTTTGTATTGGAGTTGAATTAGTCACCTCAGGAATGAGAACTTTGTTAGTAGTAGTATATGTTTTTACTTTTGCTGTTGTTAGTCCACTAGGTATAGGAATCGGTATTCTCATAAGTGAAGAAGAAGCATCTTCAGCCGATGTTATTTCTGTGATATTGCAAGGTCTTGCAACAGGAACTTTGCTATATGTAGTGTTTTTTGAAATATTGAGAGAAGATCGAAAAACAGGACTTAGATCATATTGTGCAGTTTTATTAGGTTTTTCAATTATGTTTGCTTTAAGTTTTTTAGATGATGATTAGATTTATTGATTGTTGATTTTGTATTTCTCTTTAATAATATTCTTGATTAAAAAATTATATGCATGCATTTTTATTATTGCAATAAATTGATAATCTACACTAATATTATAAAGAGGAAAGATTTGTACCTACTTTTGTATGTTTGTAATGAATAGGCTCAAAAAGTACTGGGCCGATTTAAAAAATTCTTTTACCAACAAAATGCTACATTCTTCCTATTTGACATAGGCTACATTTTATTTTTAAAAAAATTAGGGATCCTGGGTAAAATTTGAACAATGTAACCGAAGGTGTAGAAAAATGAGTCTTAAAATGTCTTTCGTCGAATGCGCTGCCGAAACTATTAGCGATAGAACAAAATAATGTACAACAATATTGAAGAACATCATAATGCCTACAAAAAACTCCGCGGTAGCATATGTCCAACTATTGTAGTTATGTCACTACAACAACTTTTTTCATTTTAAACATTAATGAAAATGCTAACTAAATTCAAACCATGCTATTTATGTGTTTATATCAATCTTTACCCAAATAAATTATTTTATGGTCAAGACCATTTAACTACCTATAAAATAGTTTTTAAATTATTTAAATTAGACTTTCCATTCAAAAGATATTACGAATTAAAAAATTCAAACAGTAAACAAAACCGTCATAGCGCCGTGGCCGTTGTTTGCGATGCAGTCTAAAAAGCGCGCCGGGCATCGCGGCGGGCGGGGTGGAGAGGGCACTGGGGGGGGGCAATATTTAATAAAATTAGTAAAGTCCTTCTCAGGTATGACGAGACCAGGGAAATAAGTATTCATTTTTATATAGAGGATTTTATAGATTCCAGTTCAAATTGAATAAGTACGCATACATAAGATACGTCAGCTATACAAAATAAAGTAGTGCATCAAATTTACGCTAAGGCGATACGAAGTTCGCCGGGTCAGCTAGTAATTTATAAACAAACTTCAAAACATTTATAGTAATTATCATAAAAATAATAAATTTTGAATGCCCCAAAATTGCTGTGTTTCCGAGACAGGGAGGGTTGAGCATTAATAATCATTACTTGTCAAAGACTGTAATGATTAATGAATCCAGCAAAATTGCTATGTCTCCGTGAGGGAAAGTGGAACATAATAATAATGCAACTTTATAGAAATAAGAATTTGTTACGACTGGTTTCATGTCTGGCAACATCTGGCAAATATTCCGCGATAGTATTAATCCGCCATTTGCCATGTCTTTTAGTTATACGGGCACTAGCATTTGCTAAAACGTCTCAGAACTTTGACGTAGGCAGTGCCCCGTCTAGGAATTTGAGCTTGGTAAATCAAAAAAACTTGCAACTGTACTAGGATCTTTTCCAAACATATGTTGCCTCATTGGCTGAACTGTGCAACACTTCTCACGCTATATTAGAATTAATCTTTTAATGCCTATCGGTTGTAGCGACATATAATTTCTGATCAGATGCAATGCTAAAATAGTATATTAAAGAAAAAGTTTTATAAGACATGTTTTAAAGCACGCGTTCAAGTTTAAAAGAATTTTTAAAAGTCTTACGAAACGAGCTTTTTATATTATTTTTTGTAATTTACACTTTTTTGCTATTTTTGAGCATTTTTTTTTAATTTGATCGATTTAGGGATATTTGGTGTGGGTTGGCAATATCTTGATTTTAAAAGTAAAAATTTTATTTATTTGTTTTATTAATAAATTCTAATCCTGTCAGCCTCAAAATATGCAAATGGAAGAAAACTTTACATGTAGGCCTCCCGAAATCTGTGAAATAGCAAAAATTGTTTTAGTTTTTATTGTTATTATTGTAAAATACTTATTTTTTTAGGTTAAGTGACATATAAACCGTGGCTTTTGCTTTATTAGAATCGGTTGTTCTTCCTAGATCAATGCACTTATTATTTACATCATTATATGGCATATTTCACATAAATATACTTTCCATTAATTGTTCACTTCACTTTGTTGTTCGAAAATTGCAATTTCAAATTCTAATTTACAATATTATTGACAGACAGGTCAAATTGAGTTTTACCAACCTAAAAATTTTTTACTAAAAAAAGTTCGGTGCTCTAAAGGCTTATAACCGCACCGAAACCTAGGACGTAGCGTTCTCTAATGGGTCTCATTAGAGTATCAAAATAGAGGGAAATTGCAAAAACTGTCTTTAAATACCTGTTCTACTAGTCGAAATTATAACCACCATAGCAGAGTTCCCAAGCTCCTGAATTTGACATCTTCCAAATACCCCATAATTAAAACGACTTGTATTATAGAATAATAACGATTATAAAACAATCTACAAAATTTAATGCATTATCTACCTCATTTAATAAATGCACTTCATTAAAAGCTTCTTTCAAAGATTTGACGTTAACGTTATTCCTAGATAAAACTTGTAATTTCTTAAGAGTGTAACCTTCACTTTTTCGCTTTCAATTTATAAACTTTTGTAGCATGTACGTTGTTGTGGATTGTTAACATAGTTTTTACCATTAACCACTTATTAGTCCATAAGCTAATAAGACTATCTGCACACGGGCGATCAAACAGCTAGGATAGCTCCTGGTCACAATTCAAAGATCATCAAACAACTCAAACGGGTCCTAACAGCCAAAAAAACGTCTTAGACGACAAATTATTGTTGGTCGTAAATAATTCAGACTACAAGAAATATAAGCCAACATTAATAACACCAAAACTTGGAATAATAAAAACGTACAAAATCTCGACAGTACGCCAGTAATATGATTTTATCTAGATTTTTGTTTCTTGGATGTTTCTCTTTTAGCCACCATTGAAATTTGTCATATTAATTTATTATACTAATCTTGCAACTTTCTCAGCATTAATGTCGCACGCTTTATTAAATAAAAACTTTATAACGTATTATTTTTACAATGTAAACCAAATTATTATAACTTCAGTAAACAATGGAAACCATAGCCACCGTACCTAGTTCACTGAGATAACTTAATTTAGGATCAAACTTTAAAACAAAATTTTGCTTTAAAATACCCCGTTGGCTATTACTACAAGATCTCAAAATATAACATTCAATTTGCTTCCGGACAAGTCATAAAATGTGTATAGAAAGGTTTACAATAAGCTGGCTTAACTGTTATCTCTCTGGTAGGCGACTTCAAGTTAAAGTTGACGGTCACATATCGAGTGAATATGAAGTCACTTCAGGAGTTCCACAAGGTTCACACTTGGACCCTATCTTGTTCAACATATTTGTGAACGATATTGGTGATAAGTTCAAATCAGAGTACCTACTGTATGCTGACGACTTCAAGATCTACAGAACAATGGCTGGTGTGTTGGACGCCCATATATTACAAAATAACATCGATGAACTCCTTACGTGGTGCCAGAACAACAAGTTAAACCTGAATTTAAAAAAATGTGCCGTGATGTCGTTTTCGCGATTTACAACTAAGGACCCCGCTAAGTATTTTCTGAGCAATGAAGTTATTCATGAAATTGAGGAGATCAAGGACCTCGGCATCATCATAGATAATAAGCTAACTTTCACGTCACATATAGACACAATAACTCGTCAGGCGTACAAAATGCTTGGACTAGTGACGCAAACCAGTAAAGACTTTAGCAATGCCCAACCTCGGATTTGTCTCTTCGCAGCTCTAATACGGCCCATTCTGGAGTATGGATCAGTACTATGGTCCCCGTACACTGATATACTAATCAACAGAGTTGAAAGAGTGCAACATAAGTTCTGTAAATTCTTACGATTCTCAAATCCTGGGACAAGCGTAGGATTTACAACAGAAGATGTGAGAAAAAAACACAGGATTAATTGGCTTATTGATCGGCAAAAGGTTGCAGATATGATCTTTATCTATAAGATCTTCAAAGATCTTATTGACGCGCCAGACATTTACAAAACGTTTGAGTTTATCCCTAACAATCGAAAGTTCAGGTATAACCGATTATTAAAAAACACCAACTCAAGTTGAAACTACGTGATAAATGGACCAAGAAACAGAATCTCCAGCTTAATGAACTTCCTGCATGAAACAGTGAGCTTTTTTGGCGGCTCTTACCAGGCTTTCCACTCCAATATTAAAAAACATACGTTGCAATATTTTTAATAATACTGTTAATTCCTTTTTTTCTTTATTTTGTTATCTCTTCTTTGTTATTTTGTTACTAGGAATAAATAAATAAATGAGAATTTAATTCTTGTGTAATTTTCGGGCGAGATTTCTTCAAATATTAAAATATATAATTTAATTTTATAATTTAATGTATTAATACTGATGTATATTGCCGATTGTCGTTAAGTAAATAAATAAATAATAAAATAAATAAAATAAAGGCATCGTCGCTCGGGTCCTGCTATTTGAAAATCAAATCAAATATTTGTTCTGCACAATGCAGACTTCCAGGAAGATCGCTTTTCTGAAGCAAAATTTGAAAGACTATAGAGCGAAGAAATCAAAAACTCTCATCAAGAAGGAAGTGATGCTATTCTGAGAGAAGAAGCTGAAAGTAAGATATACTTGATGGTCAAAGTAAATTATCTTCTAGACATTTTTACAATTCATAATTATGTGATAAAATTAACAGGCTGGAATTATAATAAGTGTTGCTGAAGTTATGAGGTGTTAAGAATTTTTAAATTTATTAGTAAGTGATATTCGAGGTGAAGGATCAGTTTTAATTGTTAACGTAAAAGATACAAAAACAAAGATTGCATTTTTAATTTTATTTACAAAAACTTAAATTAGAAAAATTACTTATCAAAAAATACAATATTATTTTTGGCCGCTCTTTAGCCGCTTTTAATACGTCAGGGAAAATACCCTCGACAATTGCAACGTATCTGAATTTTCCTGATGCTACATTATATACAGGACACTGCATAAAAAAAACCTCGAACCCTAAAAGGATCCTTGGGATAGACTGTTGCTCACTGTAATTATGACGGTCATAGCTCTCTTGATACATAAATAATTATTTCTACACTATCGCAATATTTGCTGCTCTATATTTGCAACTGCCAAAACTTTGTAGCTCTGCCACTCTTTAAATACCTAAAAACCGTAAAACCGTAAAAAAATTGAAGATTGTTTTAAAATACTGGCTTCAAATACTCAACCACTGAGCATATCTTAACCGATAATCTTTTTTATATATAATTATCTTGAGATAAAATTTAATTTATTATATTATAGCAGCTTGGATTTCAGACGGTTTTAATTTAAAGTGTGACCCATATAATAGTAAGTTGTACACAGTAATACTTATTTTAAAAATAAGTATAAATTTTGTTTACGTATTATTAATTATCATATAGAAAGTTTAATACAGTAATTTATAAAAAATTAAATGAGTCAGTATCGAGCATATTTTGTGTTTACTTTTTGTACATTTTTATATAATGCTAACAAAAAATCAGTGTTGACATCGGCACTCTATTTTTATTATGATTTATCAAACAATAATCAATTACCTTCGTTTTATCTTAAGTTTCTTTTTTAGAAGTGTATTTTATCAATTTTTCCTAAACCTTAAACAATAATGAATGTTTCTTAAACTACAATTTAGTTACTCAAATGTTTAGTTTTATTAAAGATTTCAATCTATCAAAACTCGGATAAATGATAAAATAAATTTGCAAAATTTTTCCTCAAATAAACTATAATGAATAGTGATAAAAAAACAATTATTGCAAAATCTGTTGCAATGTGTGTGCTTTTCATTGCTTCAATGACGCTAGGCTCTCTTCCAGTGTTTTTGGCCAAACGCTATAAATGGAACTCGAATTCACAAAACAACTCGTTTGTACAAAAACTCTTGTGCGTTGGTGGTGGAGTACTACTGTGTACTACTTTTGTGCACCTTCTACCTGAAGTTTCAGAAAAACTTCAAAATTTAAGAAATGTATCGCTACAGGAAATACATTATGCTGAGCTGTTAATGTGTACAGGTTTTTTTATAATGTATTTAATTGAGGAATTAGCTCATGCTTGCCTTCATCAAAAAGACCAACAGCAAAACGTTTTAGCCAGAAGTCTATCGATCCGTCGAAGTGCTTCAAATGAAGAAAGTTTAGGTTCCAGACAAAGTTTTGTGGCAGATCAAAGTCCTATTGTAGAAGACACAAATCAAGAAAGTCATAGCTGTGAAGAGCACAATCATAGCGACGAAGAAGAGAATTATCTAAATCATGAACGAGGAGGGCATAGCCACTTCAATACTGATGATTCTGCTTTAAAAACAATTAGAGGTCTTTTTATAGTTTTAGCTTTGTCAGTTCACGAACTTTTTGAAGGACTAGCTGTGGGTTTAGAATCATCAAGCAAAAACGTATGGTATATGTTTGGTGCTGTAAGTGCGCATAAACTCGTTATTGCGTTTTGCATAGGTGTTGAGTTAGTGACATCTGAAATGACTACAAGTCTAATTTTGATATATGTTTTTATTTTTGCAATAGTTAGCCCTGTTGGAATAGGTTTAGGTCTTATAGTTACTTCTGAAAGTGAAGATTCTGCTGATCTATTATCAGTCCTTCTACAAGGACTGGCATCTGGAACATTGCTATATGTGGTGTTTTTTGAAATACTTAGTGCTGAGAGAAAAAGTGGAATAAAACATTTTTTTTGCGTTTTGTTTGGATTTTTAATTATGTTAGGCATTAGATATTTAGAATACTAGATTCAAAGTTTATTATTCATAATAATTTAAAATTATGTTAACATTTTTATTATTTTTTCGATTATATTAAAACAGTATTATAATTTCTATATAATGTTTTTCTTTATCTTTTGGTTTTACGTTTAAAAGTAAATGCTCAAAGGTGTTTATGAAATATTAAAACTAGTCTTAAAAAGTACTTAGCAACAAAAATAGCGCTCAAAAAATACTATTGTTTGTTAACTGTTTTACTGCAGCGTTCTAAAGAATTTATATTTATGTTGTTCAGCTGTTGTTTGGAAAAAGATTCTAGAATTTAATTTAAACAGACAAAGTCAGACAAATCAATTTAGACCAAGTTAGACAAACCTAGTTAGACTAAGACAGACAGACCTAGTCAGATCCCAACAGACAGATCAAGACATATTTAGACAAGAACATAATACTCTCTTGAAAATGTTTTTTTTATTTTGGCTTAGACTGGATTTGGATCAGCTCAATCAAGACTAGACTTTCATGTACTATTTTAAGCAGCTTAAATCATTGATCAATCATCTTCTTTGGTAAACGCCTATCAAGACAGATTTTGTTAGTTAGAAGTTATAAAACTTTATATATATATATATATATATATATATATAGACGTATAAACGTTCATTATGAAGCCAAAAACAGCATACTTTGCATCTGGCGCTTAGCCCACCGGCTGGTTTCCAAGCCCGGAAACGGGCTTGAGAAAAATTCCATGTATAACATCAAATTTCTCAATAACGGTTTTTTATTTTTCCATCAAATTTTATCTCATACTTAGATGGGTATTGAAGACGTTCATTACGCTTTACGTCATCATTTTATCATAAAGGGTTTGTTTGTTATCAACAATAATCCAAATGGATGCAGGGCTTCTCAATGGCTTGAAACATATCAAGATAAACGGTTGTAGTTCAACCATTTTTCGTTAGTGGCCGCTGTTGACGCTGGCGTTTATAATAAAATATATATTACGCATTTTACGCTCCAAGATTGATTATTCTGGAATAATTTCCTCAGTCTTGTGCACCATATTGCAACAGTGTTTTATTTAGTTTTTGTTATCTTAATGACGGAATTCCTTTGTCATTCACCTCCAACTTGATGCAAGGTCGTTTTATGTAGCTCGTAGACAGTTTTAATTCATTAAATCAAATTTTTACATTTGACTGCAAACGCTTTATAATATTGAGCAAATACAAACCTAATAGGTTCTTTTTGTCAGTTTGCAGTGATATTCCAAATTTTTAGTTTTAATTCATCTCATAATATTGATACAAAATTTATTTAAAATGCTTTTTAATAGTACAATAATTATCACAGCGGCAGCGTGTCGCTAAAAAAAAGTAACTAATTAACATATTTAATTCGTTATATTTAAAAATTTGCCATAAGCACACTGTAAGTAAGCAGATTGCTGAGTAAACACATAAAAGATGTGGTAAACAATAAAAAATCATACGGTGTGGTTTATTTTGACTAACTTGAAAAATTTTAAGAATGAAATTTCGAAAAAACATTCAATATTTTGCAAAAAAAAAACCTACGTGAAATTATGTCACATAAGTATCATCAAAGTGATTGGTAATTTAGCAAAAAATTCTAAACAAAAATAACACATCCACAAAAACAAATTTTTGGGTTTTTTTATTATTGGGATACATAAAATCAACAATATTTTTAAAAGTGCAACAAAAACACCACAACGTTCTAAATAATACAAAAATTAAAATCGGTAATGATTAGCAAAGTGAAAAATTTAAAATGTTATTAAATAATAAATAAAGTTTTTATGTTTTATAAGAAAAGATTCTGTTCAATGAATACTTAATAAATTGAAAACTTTTACTCGTGATCACTGTGCGCCTTTAGGTCACGCTCTATCTTGTATTTTGCTTCTAAAAGCGACCCAAAAAATAAGCGGATAATATAAAAAAAGACATGCTAGTAATTTTATATTGAATTATTAGTAGTAACAGAAGTTGAAAGGTATTTAAATATTTTTCCTTTTCTGTTAATCTTTCATGTTTATAACTAGTTTAAGAATTAAACAATTACTAGAATTTTTATTTCAATTTCAAATTACATGGTTAGCAAAAGCATAAGAATATTACAAAACTTTCAGAATTGTTTGTTTCTGCCGCTTATGGTTTATTCAAGAAATATTTACAGAGTACCCACATTTTTTCGTGTCTATAAAAAATGAGTGAATATTTTTTTGTTTTAGATTATGAAGGAATCATACAAGCTCACGTTAGGAAATCCAACACAATTTTTAGCATAAAATCAATTTTACAAATACTGGTAGTTGAGTTTTGAGTTCAAATGATTCATTAATAACTTTTTATTTCGCAATAATTGCAACATTTTCTTGAATAAATTACTAGCGAAAGAAACAACTTTGCTTTTAATTATAAGAAAAGTCCTTTATGTTTAGTAAACGCCTTTTAATTTGTTTTCAAAAAGTTTCTAGTTTCTGCATACTGCATCTGGTGAAGAATAACATCACAAACATTATACCCACAAATTTACCCGCGAAAACAAAATACCTTACGCATAGTCTCTAGCTAGATGACCTCACAGCGATAGATAAGCTTGTTTGGCGTAATTATTATTCGTAAACAATCGAGAATCATTCAACGGTGTTTTTCGTTGAAGATAAGAAACACATAGTATGAGGTTTATTTATCTATGGTGGTAAATAGACTAAATAGTAGTCCTTTAATCGTGTGGACTCTAAACCAAAACTAATGTATCGTAATTATTTGCCTATCAATTCCAGAGAACATAATTTTTTAATGAAAAAAGAAAGTACTACTTTTTCAGTTCAAGTTTGGTTATTAATTTGGTATTATCCACATGATTAGAGAGTAACCGAAGGAATGCGATGATAACATAATTGTCGTAATGATGAAAGCAATTGTCGCTAAAGATGGTGAATGGGTCTTAAATTAAAAATATTATTATTTTAATCCATAACAACATATAATACATGAATAAAAGTTTTTATAAAAGAATTAAAAGTTTCTTCTTGCTGAAGAATTAGATATTATTGTGCTACTAAAATCAATACATTATTAAAAACCTTATATAACATTGTCAATACATCATCATTATCATCAAAAATCTATGTGTTTGCACAAAACAATTATTTAAAAATAAACATTTACGGCAAACAGCTGATGCTATATTGTAAAACAGCTCAAACCACGTTTATTGTAAATGCTGTATGGGGATAGCTGTAACAGCATCCAGTTAATAAATAAATCAAAGTCAATTAATTATTAACACAAAACTAAGGTACATATTGTTATCGAAGAGATCCATTAGTCTTGTTTATTTATATAAGCTTGGAATGTTGATAAGCGCACGGACACAGATGCACGGACGAGCAAGACGGTGGAGCTGACATGTAGTAGCAACAGCGCGAGGTCGAATGAAAATCTTACTTATTTTATGTTATAATCACTTATTATTAAATGTATTATTAAAAATATACCCCTAATAATATTACTTAAGTACATTAAATGATGAATTTGAGAAAAATTAGCGTTAAAAATTAAATTGTTAAAAGAAAAATATAGCTGCCGTCGGAATCGAACTATGTTTTATCAAATGTTAAACAAGCGTGCTGTTCGCTACGCTATGATGCTAGACTTTAGAAAATGCGCTTTTATATATTGATATATAGTATAGATGCATCTAAAAGTGTAATATTCTGCAATAGACTGACCTGAAATGTCTCATTAAAAACAAAACAGTCTCCAGTCAGGCTTTCATGGTACATAATATTTTTACAAAACATTTTAGAAAGTATTTTGTATATTACTAGTTATTGACAATAAAAGTGATAACATTGATCATATTGGATCATATACATTCGAAATATTTTATAATTATAATTCTTTTAAACTTTAAAAGAATTGAAATTATAAAATAATAGTTTCCGTGTATCTGACTGGTGGAAGAACTGACTATAATCAGTACTTTCATGAAAATTTTTAAATTATAGGCTCTTATAATTGTGAACATTTATAGTAGCCAAGAAAAATTAAAATTTATTCTATTTATTTATATTTCTGATTAACTATTTTTGCAACTACAAAACTGCGCAGTTGAAGACATTATTGAGTAAGCAGATAATTTGTAAGAAACTCCTTTGAAACTCGTATTTAACCCAATTGTTAATTGTTTAATAAATATGAAAAACAAAACTTCATAATAACAGGCGAATTATTGCCATTGGTGTTATTAATATTACATAGTGTTGTTATTTAGGTTTGGTTAAAAGCTTATTTAATAAAAAAGTATTATAGACACACAAAAAATACCTAAGTAAAAAGTTTTTCTAAATTGTAGCTTTCTAAAACATGTAGCTATAAAAAACTGTTGCATTCTAATAAATTTATATTTTTAAAAAATCTACATGTTTAAAAAAATAGGTGGAAAACTAATTATTATTTGAGAGTTCTATTTTTTTATAGATGATTATGTTGTGGAATGCAGTAATTGCAAACGTGTGGAAAGAAATGTTATAGCTTACTGATATGAATATTATGGCTTAGGCTTGAAGCTTGTTACAGCATGTAATTAACAAATAAAGACGTATTCATTAAGTCTCTATCAGAATAGTATTCAGTTAATGTAGGTATATTAAATTTTATTGCCCCAAATTCAATTGAAAAAGAAAAGATTGCTTTCAGGCTCTAAGGGCCATTGTCTAAAATAATGGCAATTATTTACTAATATGTGAAAGATTTACGGTAGATGCCGCAATATAAAGAACATGAACAATAAAATAATTTTGATATTGAATAATATACCTATATTTAGGCGTGATCAAAATTAAAACAGAATTCTGTTATTTAATTTTGTAGCGAAACATTCGAAATCAAATCTGCACTTGTAATTGAATATATCGTAGCTGTAGACACAATGTCTGCCATTCTTGCTTTGTTTGATCTTCATCCCACGCAGCGCATGAGAAATTTTGCTGTGTTTTCTTCAACCAAGCTCAAAACATCTAGAAACTATGTGGTTATCACTCTGTCAAGCGGCAACCTTGCAATGGCTTTAAAACATGCGTAAGTTATCGACTTTAAACACACAATGGGCTTGAGACAATGTGCGAAATGATTGGGCTTCTGTAACGCGATGAGATATCAGTTGCGTGTTTAAGATTATATATGGATTGGATCGCGGATCCACTGCTGGGGGGCCCTTTGCCTGAGCTATATCAACGGCGGGAATCATCCGTACTATACGTATATATATATATATCTATAATATAAAAATGAATCGCAAAATGTGTTGGTAAGCGCATAACTCAACAACGCCTGGACCAATTTGGCCAAATCTTTTTTTAAAATGTTCGTTGAAGTTCAAGGATGGTTTTTACGGCGAGAAAAATTAGAATTATTGCTGGAAAAACCCTAAAAATAGCCCTTTTCTTAAAACGGTTCCTCACCGAACGTTGCGATGTCGAAAACGTTCGGTAAGGCTCGGCAAATTAGCGTTCCAAATAAATCGATCCACTCCCCCACCACCAACCAAAGTCGGATAGTGCGTTTACATGTTAAGTGCACTACCCACTCTTTAGTTGGCCACTGACGACTCAACGGCGCCGTACAATTTCATTGGAAGCGACGAAATTGGACTGAATTTGATGGAATTGAATCGTGTGTGTGCATGACCGATTAAGTTGGTATGGAAAATTATGATGACTGGATTTGAATGAAAAGAATAGAATACTTTTTATTAACAAAGAGATTAAGGATTTTTTATAACAAAGACATTTTTTAAGGGCCGATAACTCGATCTTAAACCCGGCCCCCTACGGGGGCCTTAAGATCGGCCCTACGGGGCCTTAAGACCTTAATAAAAATAAAAAATAAAATAACAAAACTAAGGCGGAACGGAAAAAGAAGAAAAATGGAGAAAAAGAAGAAAAAAACAGTAAAAAAGAAGAAAAGGAAGAAGAAAAAATAAAAAATGAAGAAAATAGAGAAAAAGAAGAAAATAGCAGGAAAAAAGAAGAAAAAAGCAAAAAATAGAAAACAAGAAGAAAAAAGAAGGAAAATAAAGAAAAATAAAGAAAAACGTAGGAAAAAAGAAGAAAAAAAGTATAAAAATAGAGAGAAAAAAGTGGTAAAAAAAGAGAATATAGAAAAAAAGAAGAAAAAAACAAGATAATTGAAAAAAATTAGAAAAAAAGAAAAAAAAAGCAGTAAAAAAAAAAAAACAAAAAACAAAAAAAAAGAAAAAGAAAAAGAAGAAAAAAATAATAAAAAAGAAAAGAAATGAAGAAAAACGACCGAAAAAAAAAAGAAAAAATGAAAAAAAGAAGGAGGAGGGGGGAGAGAAAAAAAGGAGGAGAAAGAAGAGGAAAGAGGGGGGAAAGAGGGTAAAGAAAAAAGTTCTAAAAACGGCCCCCGCAGGGGGCCGATAACTCGATCTTAAACCCGGCCCCCTAAAGGGGCCTTAAGATCGGCCCTACGGGGCCTTAAGACCTTAATAAAAATCAAAAATAAAATAACAAAACTAAGGCGGAACGAAGTTTGCCGGGCCAGCTAGTATATATATAGTTTTATTATAAACTGGCTTTTTGTTATCCATTCTGCAACACATGGGTCTAAACCATCTAAGCTGGTGTTTTTGGATTGTTTCTAATATAGGCTTTACCCCTCGTTTTTCTCTTATGATGTTGTTTCCTATTCTGTCTATTTTTGTGATGTTTCCAATTCTTCTCAAAAACTTTACTTCGACTGCTTGTAGTTTACTTTTGTCACTATTTGTTAGTACCCAGCTTTTACAACCATACGTAAGAATTGACCAAAAAAATAATTTGTACACATTTCTTTAAATTCTCTTTTCTTTCTGTAAAATGTCTGCTTAGCGCGTGAAATAGTTTGACTGTTGCGGTAATTCTTTCATTTAATTGTGCTTTTGTTTTTACTTTTTTTATTACATTTTCTATTAACATTATGAATAACGCCGGACTCCAAACGATTTTTTTGCTTTACACACAAAGTGCTTTGTTTGTAACTTTTAGTTACTAGAGTTCTTGTTGTTTTATATATGCTTTCTATGTTATTTTGCAGCTTATATCCTACTTTTCTTTCTCGCAAACTTTTTCATAATAAATTTATTCAGACGCTGTTAAAAGCTTTTTGTATATCTATAAAACTGAAACATACTTTTTGCAATTTGCCTTCATTTTGATATTCTAATCGACTCATTAGAGAACGCTACGTCATTGGTTTCGGTGCGGTTATAAGCCATTAGAACATCAAACTTTTTTTCTAAAACTTTTTAGTTTGGCAAAACTTATTGTTTTTCAATATACTATGTTGATTTTTAACAAGTTTCTTTTCTATTATCTGTTTTAATGTGAAGATGTGATCTTGCGTGCTCTTCCTTTTTTTAAAGCCACTTTAAAAAGTGTCAGTTTGATTCTTCAAACTGATCTTTTTTACTTACTTTACTGATTACTTTTCTTAGTCGTATCTCTACTTCAATGCGCTTACTCTGTCATACTGACTCACCTTACACTTTATCTTCTAATATATATCTTTACCTTTCTCTGCTATTCCTTTCTATTCCATGCTCCTATAATTGCTGCATTCTGCTCTAATCTCTAATAGTGGTATAATTTTACCTACTTTCCAGTCTTTAGGTATTTTTTCTTCTTTTCTTACTTTCTTGCGCAGTTCGGCTAGTTAGCATGTTCTTTTTCTCAAATTTCTTAGCATTTTAGCTGCAATACTATTGTAGCCTAGTGCTTTCCGTGTTTTTAGAACTTAAATTGCTTTCTCAACTTTTTTCGTATTTATTTCTTCTTAATTTTTCTAAATTCTTGTTAAATAAACTTTCTAAAATTGTTAAAATATAAATAGTTTTTTTGTTAACATCAAATAAACAATCTAACGTTGTCTATTGCAATTTTGTTAATTATAAACCCTGTAGTTTTATGACCGTAAGAAAACAATGATAAGATTATTTAATACAATTTTTTTCTTTAAAAAATTTATCTCAAAAGTAATTTTATAAAAAACTTTAATTATCTGTCAAAAATCTTTAGAGCTACAAGCGAAACTGTACCACAAGTAGTCTATAAAACGGGGTATTTTTTGCTTTAAATGTTTAACTTTGAATTGTAAACGTACTTTTACCATTATATTAAAGTGATAGTTATTAATTTGAGATTTAAACCTAATATAACCTCACTTTTAATTTAATGAATCGACAGTGCAACACGTTAATAAAATGAAATTAAGAGCACTTGAAAGCACTTGTAGTGTTATAACAATCAAAAGAATAAACTTTAATAAGCAAATAAAGTTTATAACAAATAATCAAAATGACGTCCATCATTTGCCACAATTTAAAGATTATTATTAATTTTGGCAACCACTGCCTGACGTATCTCATTGAAACTACTTAAGCGTTGCTGTAAAATCAAGTTTTTTAATTGGGGCTACAAGAAGAACTCACATAAAGTGAGGTTGCAGGTTCTTGAAGAGTAAATTATGGCTGTATTTTGGCGGAAAACTCAACGATCATAAAATATTGATATGATATTCAGGGTCTCGTAAGTGGAATGTAGAGTGGCACCGTCTTGCTGAAAGTGTCCGTACACAATAAAACAGTCAATGTTCTATTTAAAAATTATATCTCAATAATTCTGTGCCTTAAAATAGCAACCCATACTTCTAGTTTTTCGGTGTCCAGTAAAACTTTTTCAATAAAATTAGGTTTATCTGAACTCCACATTTGTATATTTTGTGAGTTCACATATGCGTCTAAATGGAACCAGGCCTCATGCGTAAAGAAACTTAAATTTAAAGTGTTAATAAATTATCGACAGTATTGGGCTTGTATAGAATAATCAACAGGAAGGAGTTGATGTACTGCTTGCAGAGGAAAGGGATACAAGTGAATGTCTTTTTATTTAGATTTTCTGGCAAGTGGTGATTGATAATTGAACTTGTTGTAAAAGTCGACGTAGAGATGTTCGTGGCGCCTCTTCCATTATTTGCATTATATTTTCGATAAATTTTTGGTTTTTTTTAGGGTAACCACTACCCTTTTTACAATCACACGAGCGGGTCTTGCAAAAAAATAAAATACAATAGATTACATTATGTTGACAAGTGTTATTATGTCAACACTGCATCGGAAAACTTTTCACAAAATTTTTGAAAACAAGTTGAATTCAGTATTGCCATTCATTATCAACTCAATGGTCGTCACGAAAATATGATTCTACCACAAACATTTTTTGTTACAAGAAAACCATTAAAAGTTCAAAAAAAAGAGATTTAGTAATTATTTTGACGTGAAGACAATAAGCAAAATTCAGAAAAAAAATTTAAATTACCAAAATGTTATTTTTAAATTTAGTCAAGTTGATACAAAATAATATCATTCACCAATTCGTATACAAATTATTTTTCAAGAAATTGCAATATAAAATGTGATGTTTGCACTTAAAAAGTGCAATTTGAATTTCTATTGTTTACTTTGAAGAAAATAATTTAAACACTAAAATACATTTAGTGAAATATATGATAAAAATAAAAAAATAAATAAAAACAAAAATCTAGCAAGAAGGCTTTGTTGAAAACTAAGCATAAATTGTTTTTTGACTTTGAAATTTTTTTCTTGGTGCAGTCATCATCAAGAGATGAACGAGACTGAAATTTGAATTACTAATGCATGTTTAACATAAAAAATCTACCCAATTTAAAACACTCCAAGAAATTTCTGGTAGAATTTGATTATGCAAATGCATGATCAAAAGTTCACTTGAATTTCACTAAAAATAGACTACGCTTCGTCCCAGGTTTTTTTAGCGGTCACTGCCTTCTAGAAAAGCATCCAATAAGACTTGAAGAACCAACATAAAGAACATTTTGGGCAGAAATCTATATTAGATAAAGACACGTCATCCTTGAAGCCATTCTAGCTGCTAGAATTTATTACAGCTTTGGAGTTAGATGGGGTTGGATAAACTGAGATACACCTCAAGAAAAGGAAACACAAATAGACCAATAAATCGCAGTACATATAACATCTTATTGTTAATCTAAATTTAAATCTAAAAACGGTTTAAAATACATAGTTATAAATAGTTAAATTAATAATGCTAATTTTATGGTTTTTACTGAAAAAAGGTTTTAAAACACACAATTTGAGAGCTCTAGGATCTTTGTATCTAAATCTTACGCGTTCAACCTTTATACGCCTTGTAACAATTATTATATACAGAATGAGTCATTAGTGTGGAATGTATCTCCCATGACTTTGCTATTAATTTACTGTAAACTTTGTTGTCTGAATAAATATCTACGGTCAAAATTCAATATGCTAAAAATATTTAGAACAGGCCTTGTGAATTTTAATTCAAAACCCTTGTTAGACCAAGTTTAAAGATTTGGGAATGTAAAAAGTTTGTTTCCAAGTTCTTCTATTAAAGACAAAGTCTTGTTTTCTCAACTTATTGCTGAGTCTAAAACATTTCTATTTTTTTTATTTGTCTGTCTTATTAATTGCGACACAACTGCAAAAGTGTTTTAAGTTTGCATTAATTACAAGAAGTTAAAAAATATTTTTTTTTCTAAAAATTTCTTAATACGTAGAATTTTTAAAAATATTATAATGCTTTTGATATTAGCTACAAAATTTTAATCCTTCATTTGAGCATAACAAGAGTGAGAGATATCGTAAATGATTTTTACTTATCAACTTCGTAGTATGGTTTTTAAGATAAAAAGCAACTTTTAATTAATGCGTTAGTAAAACTTTGTTTTTTTTTAAATAAAACACTCTGTAGTTTTTGAACTAATTAAATTCAATTGGTTTTACACTGGTTAAGAAATTTAGAGAAATTGGAAATGTAAAAATTATCTCTAGGTTTGGACGTCTAAAATCAGCCACAAACCGAGATTATGATGTATTATTTAGTGTTATATAGTTGGTCTACATAGGTTTGTAAACAGGTACAACTGTTGCTCTTGGTCCAGTTAAAATCCTGACTGACTGACACTGGAATACCACAGTAGTCACAAAAACTTGATGTCTAGGTTGATATTGTTAATTACCACATAATAGATCTATAGATGATAACTTGACAGCAGATGGATACTTAAACCTATTGCGTAAGCCTAATCACATTTATTCCCGGTTAAAAATTGACAAAAAATGTCGAACCACAGTATTATGGAGTTGATGCTCGCTTGTTTCTAAATAATACCTTCCCAGGTCGTTGTATAAAGCGTCGGAAATCTATTAAATGGCCTGCTAGATGCGCTTGATTTGAGTCTTCTAAGTTTTTTCATCTGGCGTGATTTAGAAAATAAAATTAAAAAACACAAAACTTAAGACTCAGAAGGCAAAATTAAACATGCAGCTAAAAAAATAGAATCTAACTGGCTGCAAAATTCATGGTGTAATTTCTGTGATACTTTATTGTCAAGCTGCAGGCGGTCGTCAGTTTAAAGATTCAATTTGAATAATTTTAATTTAAAATAAAGCATTATAGGCATTTTTAAAAAAAAAATTTAATAAAACATATATAGGAAATATGAATTCAATTTAACAAAAAAAAAAAAATAGAAATATACAAAAAAACATAAACAAAAACATTTTCATAGAAATGCTTTGACATACCAACAAAACTCAGTTAAAAAATAGAGAATAATTATTAGTAAAAAAAACTTTTGTTGACGACATTTAATTATTTAAATCATATTCACGGAGATACATATACCGCTCATTCCATAGTTTTGACTAATCCTGTATATTATATTATGGATTTACCAGGATGTAATATCCTTCAGTTCAAAAATAGCGGTTTAACACAGATTTTAACACAAAATAAGATTGCGACACAGATGAAAACTAAATTCAACAATCTAGATAAGTACTAAAAGTTTATTCTAATTTATTCCCAAAAGTTGGCAGATAAGATTGTTGCGTTAGCGCTTCTTGAATAAATAATATAGACAACCAACAAATAATAATGTGCAATACATTTTCTCAGAATGTCTAATTTTATAATTCGATTTAAATTTAAATATTTAATTTGTAATTTATTGAGACTGGTTAATAACTGGCTTCTAAGCGGAACGTATTTCCAAATTGTATTTAGTAATTTATCATTTCAGACACTTAATTCTGGTTAATGTAACCAAGAACTTAAGTGTGTAAAATAAAAAAATCAATAAAAATTAAATTTAAAATTTTATCATAAAAACTCACAAATTTTCACCGACAAGTAATTTTCCTTACTTTCGCAATTTTATTAACGAGTAGAAACCCATATAAATGTCAGTTTCTAAGAAGACCGACCACACGTTATGATGACACTAAAAATATCGAACCATCAAGCTTTTTCTTCACTTTGGTTTTATTAAATTGGTTTATTAAAACCCTTAAATTGGGTTTGAAAACTTTAGTTTGTTTTGAATTTTTTCAATTAAAATTTTTTTTTCCCGCTGAGCCGTTCTTAGAAGCACAATAAATTTTTTCTGATCAATCTTTTAAGAGATTGGTTCTAACACTAATTGATCAAGAAAATACTCTTTACAAGTCAGCGTTTCTGAAGAATTTATTAATTTTTCTTTTACGTTGCAAAGCAATAATTGTTTTCCAAAACATTTAGTTAACAATATACATGAAATTTATTTTTTGCAGTTGGAACTACACTCATATCAACAATTAGTAGACTTAATATTATTACATTTCCGACGAGCAGTTCTAAAAATCAAAATTACCAGATAAGAAAGTTAAACATCCAGACTTATCTACACGATGTTAATAAGAGATTATGATTTATAGTAACACCGGAAATAAATAAAGTATTGTTAAAACACTTTAATAATAAGTGCAAAAAGTTTATTTTCAAATTATTGAAATAAAAATGTTCACAAATCAACTTTTTTGCTTAGCTACTTAATTTTAATTTTTGATATTTTCTTTAAACAAGCATCGTTGACGAAACATTTCCTGTAAAATATCACAAACTTCAGATATATTTTTTTATAATATATAAAAAACTTTTTCGATTTGGTACAATTTGCCACGACTTTAGAATGTGGTACAATTTAAAACAAAACACTAATTGTAAGTAATATGTGGTTTTATTCGTTTTTTCTACCACTTTTATGATCTTATGATCATTCTGAATTTTATTCATCTTTAGGTTTTTGAACGGTTTGGAGAGAATTATTATATTATAATACATGTATTATAATGTTATATAATATAATATAATTATTATATTATAATACATGACACGTTGTATTCTATCTTTTTGAGAAAACACTCAATTATAAGAGAAGAAAACGAGAGAGAGAGAGGGTAGAGAGAGAGAGAAATGAAGAGAGAGAGGGGAAATATGTTTATCCCAAAATTATTTTTTCTTTTAACAAAAGTTATTTTAAATCTTACCGTCTCTGCTAGAGGAACTAATAGAAACCTCTGGATGGCCAACCGCACTTTCAAACGCTAATCCTAAAACGTAAAAATGGCGTTTGAGTTTTCAATCACACATAAATCAATAGGAGTAGGCAGTTTGCGTACTAACACATAATGATAATTAGCGGTACTTATCTTGTTATGATATAGAAATAATATCTAGATAGTTATATTAGTCTTTTATATTATAATTTATATTAGACTTTAATATTAGACTTTAATATTAGATTTTTATATTAGACTTTTATATTAGACTTTTATATTAGATTTTTATATCAGATTTTTATATTAGATTTTTATATTAGACTTTTATATTAGACTTATATATTAGATTTTTATATCAGATTTTTATATTAGATTTTTATATTAGACTGCAGTCATTATATTATAATTTACCATTTGAGCACTGTCTTTAAGGTAATGGATCGGACGGCGGCAATCAGAAACAATTAATCCTAAGACTAATTGGCCATTATAGTACCGCAAGGGTAGCTATGGACTTCTGTCCGTTGGAAAAGCTAGCTATCGAAATGTGCATAAACACCACCGCCAATGTAGATGTAATCTAATAATGAGGCTACGATTACATCCACTAACGAAACGAAAACGTGTTCTCGGGCGTGCAATGCTTTACAAAAATATCCTTGGGTATCTATCTATCTGACCGTTAAGGTCAACTCAAAATGCAATGATATATTTGTAAAGACTCCGCAGTAACACAAGCCTCTGACTTAGACCAGGTAGGATAGACAAGTGCGTATTATTACTTTAAATTTAACTAGTCTGAAGAGTGATAACTAGTCCACTCAGTGAATATTAACTACAAAGATACACATAAGATTTCTAAGATAATATGATATCTCAGGTAATATATTTAATAACGAAATGCGAATATAATCTTTGATTAGTGTACCTAATTTCTTATGTCAGCTAACAGCTATCACTGTTACACCAAGTCACGTCTGATACACCTTGTATATCGACTTTCTACTGAGACACCCTGTATATAAATTATTTTGCATATGCTTAACTATAATATAATCTTTGCCAATCAACGTGATCGACTACTAATTTAGATTGACAAGGGTTCTACTTTAGGTACCAATGATTAGTAATTATATTTTTGTCACAAGAAGATGCAATATTAACAAAATATATTGTGACGATAAACCATAATTTAGATCTACGTTACTGTAAGATTAATTCTTAAAAGTTGATTTATCGATATAATCAGAAGATTCTGTTTATGAGATTAATTCAATTCTTTTATTATTTTTCTTTAGTCAAACAATAAATCAACCCTTTTAACTCATGCGATAATTGAGAAACTCAGTAAGACAATCTTACCTTTAGATGTTGGCTTGTCGAATGCGTTTAAGCGGGTAGATGATTGTGGGCAATTGGCGATATAAAGCACTAAGAATTAAATAATAATTATAACACCACTAAACTCAACCACTGCTAAATTTGGAATGCCTTTTGGCTTGTAGGGTCAAGTGTATTGAGTTGGCACATCTGGAAATGTATCTATTCTTTTAGAAAGTTTTGAGGGTCGAAACACACAAAAGATGATCTAAAAATAGATTTTTCTCATGGTTTGCTTGGGTCAAAGTGACCTAAATAAGCAGGCTTTTACACAATATTAACTTTTTTCAGGTTTAATGTGATTGGAAGATGAGATGTGTTTTAAGTTTGTTACAATATTGGCAAGTTTCACTCTTCTCTTGAGCACACTAAGCTCACAAGTAGGAGATAAGTTGTGAGAGAGCCCCAAACAGATGTTCCCAGAAGAATAGTCAAATACTAGACAGCTATTTATTTTAAATTTCTTATTAGATTTCATAACCCACCACCCGTTTTAGCACATAGTTCAATTCTAATTCGTAACTCTTTATAACTTTTACGAATTTCTTCTATCGCTAAAGATGCAACAGCATCTCTATTTCGATTTTTTAATACTTGGACATTATTGGGTACGTCTTCCTTGTAAACAATTTGTATTAAACGTCCCCACAAATTAAAAACTAAAATTGCCAAATCAGAACTCCTTGGCGGTCATAAAATTAAGCCACCTTTGCCAATTCATTTGTCTCCAAATTTGCAATTACGAAGAATACGAGCAAAATGCGCTAGACAACCATCTTGTTGAAAATACATTTGATACTCAAGAGGTAAACCACTTAAACCTTCTCAAAGAAAATGTCTTGACATATCCAAGTATAAATGCTGGGTTAGTATCAAACAAATATGAGCCTATTATTCCGTGATAAGAAACCACACGCCACACGTTTATATCAACATACTATTGACGCGTAGT
Source organism: Lagria hirta (assembly GCA_947359425.1). Lineage (NCBI taxonomy): Eukaryota > Metazoa > Arthropoda > Insecta > Coleoptera > Tenebrionidae > Lagria > Lagria hirta. The sequence continues at coordinate 8,711,549 of OX375801.1, read as the reverse complement.
ATTGACGCGTGGTCGTAATTCGAAAATGAAGGTTAGTATCGCTCTAATATCAAACATGTTGCGACAAAACCGTTCCACTGGTAGAAAAGGTTGCTCTGTCAGAAAACATAATATTACGATTAGATTAGATTAGATTGAAAAGGAGTCGTTTGGCGTCTTTTTGTAAAGCCAGGTATATTCCTAAGTGGCTTGTTTTTGACTTCAGCAGGCGTTAGTCTCGCACTGTCTAAGTAGGTCAGCCTTTGGGACGCTAACGCATTGCAATTACAGAGTATGTGCTCAGCGGTTTCACTGATCGATTCACATAGTTTGCAGTTCTCATTGTCCACCAGACCCAGCTTTTTAAGGTGATAACTTACTGAGCAGTGTCCAGTTAACAGGCCTGCAATGATTCTTATCTCGTTCTTCGATAGAAGAAAAAGCTTTTATGCGTTCTCTGACAAATATTTGATAAATTTCTTTGCTTGTCTTTTCCCAGGAGTATTCTTCCAGTAGCGCATTCTAGTTGCCAATTCCCACCTAAGGATTTCCGTTCGTCTATGCAATTTTGTTACTCCACAGAACGGTTCGGGGCCTATTGGGAGAGTTTTCGAGCCTGCTCTCGCTAGCTCGTTGGCAATTTTGTTTTCTTCAATTCCTTCATGGCTTGGTACCCAAATGAGGGCAATTTTGATGCCCATTGCCAAGTTTTTAAGGGATTGTCTGCATTCCCAGATCATTCGAGACTTTTTTGCACTGACAGCTCTTATGGCCGCTTAGCTGTCAGACAGAATACAAATCATTTTGCCTTTAATACGCCTTCGCAGACATTCTTAGGCAGTTAGATCTATAGCAAGTGTCTCAGCTTGCATAATTGAGGGTGTGCTACCTAGGACCATTGTTGCCCGATATTTTGGACCATAGATACTTATGCCTGTCTCTTTAGTTGTTTTTGATCCATCTGTGTACCAGATAGAGGAGTTCACACCAATTTATGCGATTTGACTTCAAGCCGCATGACGGTCAGTAATGACTGTTTCAAACGGGGTTTCGAAGTCATGCATTATTAACATGACGTCTCTTAGTTGTTCAAGAAAACGCGGCTGTAGAAGGTCAAGTATCTTGAGGTGACCTGTTCGGTCTCCTAATTTGAATTTCTTTGATTGGGCCAGCCTCAGAGATGCTTGCAAACTCTCTCTTTGCACCTGTAGGTAAAGAGACGTTAAGTTCAGCAGCACCTCTAAAGCGGTAGTAGGAGCCGTGCACATGACTCCTGTAACGCCCATTCACTTCATTTGTGTCGTTGTTTCTCTGGTTTTCGTTCACTATACAAGAGATGCGTATGTGACAATGGGTCTTATTACCGTAATGTACAACCAGTGTATCATTTTCGGCTTTAGACCCCATGTCTTGCCAAAGAGCTTCCGACATGTCCAAAAGCAGCCCGTTGCTTTGGCTAGAGTCTTGTTGACGTGGGTGTTCTATTTAAGTTTACTGTCTAGGGTTACCCTCAGATATTTTACTTTGTTGGAAAATTAAATCGATAATCTCTCCAGTTGCGGAGCTTTAAGGTTTAGCTTTTTGCGTCTGGTAAATGGGACTATAGGGGTCTTCATGGTGGTCATCTTTTGATTGTGTTCAGGGCGTTCTGCATTAAGCTAGAAATGACACCTTCATGCTTGCCTCTGACTAGAATTGCGAGATCATCTGCATACCCTAGTACGCGGTGACTTTTTTGCGTGAGCTCACAGAGTAGATCATTTACCACTATTGACCACAGCAGAGGCGATAACACTCTACCTTGTGGACAACCTTTAACCGTAGTCAGCGAGGCCGTTATTATACGGCTTACAAGCATTGATTCAATCCAGCTTGTTCCAGCTGGTTCAATGCCGTGTTTTTCTGCTGCTAGCTTTATAGATTTAAATGAGGTGTAATATTTATATTTCGATAAAAAATTTGTTTTTTGTCATTATCTTATTACCCACCTACAAACAAAAATAAAGACGTTTTTTATCATTTCTTGTTTCCAAGATATGATTAAAAATAGGTTTATAAGCATGCTTTCAAAATATATATATTTTTTAAATTTGTTGAATGTGTAATTTGTTTACACCTATCTGCAAGAACCGTCTCCTCAAAAAAAGTTTTGAATTATCTGTTACTGAATCTAAAACTAATACAGTAGCAGCATCCTCTTTATTCTAGATTATCTTCTTTAAACGTATATGCCAGTAGGCATATACGTTTACAAAATTGATGTAAATAAAAATTGATTTTAAGAGTACAGACCAGTAATATCAAATTTTTAATTGCAGATTTATCTATTTTAAATTAAGCAAAAAATGTTATTCTTTTGTCAGTGTTTTGGAAAATTAAAAATTAAGATTTTTTTTTCTTGTGAACTTACTGTATATAAAATGGATATACTTTTTTATGTATATGAAATTGACACATTTTTAAATTATTTAAAAGCTTTAAACTCTTTTCCTCGCACTGATTTTGTAAAAAACAATGTTTCTATAAGTTGACACCTTACAGTTGCAGACTACTGTGATAGTCTCAGCCTGTATACCAATTTAAAACCTGAAAATAAAAACTTCACGCGTTAGAACAATATATATTAGATATATTGCAATTGTCAAAAATCACATTTTAGATGGCGTAATTAAAAAAAGTTGTGCTGTCAGATCTAAATTGACAAAATTTAAACTCAACCTGATTAAAAAAAACAGCTTATGTATAGAAAACAAATTTTTTCGACAACTGGTTGGCAAATATTGACATTTACATATGTAACCAATACAACGCAAAGTGACTGTTTTTTGTTTGAAGAACGCAATAGGATATTATAAACCTAGGCGGCAAAGTGGTATTTTTCCAGGCCGAGAGAAGATATGGACAGGCGAGCCAAAGGCGAGCCTGGCCACTTCTCAAGGCCTGGAAAATCACTTTGCGGCCGTGGTTTACACATTATTTTTTATCCTACACAAATTACCTTATAATCGAGCATTATCTTAAAATTGATTGAGGTTATTACCGCCAATCGCCAATTCAAAATGTCAAACTTTGACAGATGTCAAAAATTTATGGATTACTTTACTGTCGTGATTTACACAATTTATCTTGCACAAAAGTAGTTTTTTAAAATAAAATTGATGTTTATAAACAGTAAATGTGATTTAAAATTTCAACACCTTTTATAAATAGTGAGACGTTTAGAGTTTAGAGTAATTTTTCTTATAACAGCGACTCCTGACGGAGAAAATCAGATTTTTTTTTCTCGGCTAGCCGAGAAAGTACATCTTTTCTCGGCTAGCCTGGAAATAATGTACTTTCACGGCTGTCGAGAGACGAGAAAATTTTATTTTGAGTTGGTGTAAGATAAAAAATACTTTTTTGCCCTCATCGCTCAAACATCAGTAGTTTCCGTTCGTTCCCAATGCATGTAAAGACAATTTTTTCACACCGCAGTGTTTTTTCCTTTGCAAGCGAAACTAGGGGAAATGACTTAGTCAGGTTTGTATTGAAATCCAGAGACGTCACGTCAAACTGTCAATTGTCACACAACCATTCTACAAAATGGCTGTTTCTGATCACATACGTAAATAATCACCACAAAAGATTTATTGCCAAATAAGTAAGAAAACGATTGAGAATAGTAAGTAATTGATTAATAACACACCGTTCCAAAAAGTTTCTAAAATTTCGAAATATCTACGTTATTCTTTACCATTAAGCAAAGTTTAAGCATAGTTCTTGCTTTGATGTTGTTGAAAATATGCCAATAAGCAATTCTCGGTAAAATTTTTGATTTTTCCTTTTTTGCACCAATCTAAAAATTTGTTGTATGGTTAAAAGCCGCTCGAACCTCGAACGGCTTTTCTCAGGAAGCAAATTTGATACTGCTCTATTTGCAGATTCTCAAATTTCAGGTGGACTTAAAATTTCTCTATCGGAGTCGCCAAATTTGAAACGAAAATTCGCAGAAGAAAATGGCGGGATAAATTTTTAAAACGATGCTCTTTTATTTCAATAAAACCATAGCAACAAAACAATAAAACTATTTCAAATTTAAAAAATTAGATAATCGGCGTGGGCAACGCTACCAACCAAAAAACAAGTAAAAAACTAAATCATTTATTATCAAAAAATTAGTTATTTATTATTAAAAAATTAGTTATTCGTTGCAAAAAAAATTGTACCTAACTTTTTCGGAAAGAAATTTCCCTCATTCGCAATAGATTGCTCATGTGGGAAATTTCACTTTCCGAATTCGTTAGGTAAATAACTATTACATCCAGCATTTTGTATCGTGCAGTATTTTATAGAAAACCACATTTTAAACAATTTTAATTCAATTTATTTAATAAAAATAAATTACCTTTATTAGTAAAAAACATTTATTAAGCGCCTCTTTAGTCAATTTCTCAATTTCAGTTTACGCCAAAACTTTCAATATTTTTCTTAGAATTAGATCATTGCATAAACTCTTTGTAGGTAGCTTCATATTGCCTACATGATTTTTGCGGAATAAGAAAAGACACTGCACTTCGTACGGCTTCCGATACGTCGACATTATCACTTTCACACCTTACAAACGGTGAACAAATTAAACGTTTTCGTTTTTACAAAATTGTTTGTTTTTTTGACGTTTTGTTACTTGGTTGCTGTCATCATTATTAGACGGTCACAACATACTACATAATTTTTTTGTATTAATAAACTGATGGCGATGGCTAACATTTAGCAAATTCTTGACATAGTTAATAATTATTATTTCAGTTTTTAAAAAAATGTTGCTTGATACACGATTCAATTAAAATGAATATATGTTTGCTACACTTTAGAGTAGATTTGAGTCCAATCAGTAGATATTGTAAATCCAACAACGATTTAGTTTGTTTATAGCAATCCCCATAGAAACTAGCTAACTTTTTTTCTTTAATCAAAGTGCAACAGCTTGTGAAAAAAACGGATAGTATAGCATATCTTCAAGTAATACATAAATACGACGGAAAAAGGCATCGGTGCTCTGTGAACAAAACTGCACTTGTTTTTATTGCAGCAGGTACGAAAGTGTTATTGAAAAAAAACCTGCCAACAATTGATTTTACATAATAAAGAATTAGTCAGACAAAAATATGTGATAATTTGTAATTTAGAAATGTTCTAAAAAATTATAGAAAATTCTTAAAATTATTTAGAAAATTAAAAAAAAACTTAAAAAATTCTTTAAAAAGATTAATGCCGGTATTCATAGTCGTATCTCAAGCTCAAGCTTAGGTTCAAGCTTGAGTCCGTCTCAAGCAAGGACTTTGGCAATGCTCGGGGTAAAGCGTTTGGCTGCGTCATCCAGAAGGCACAAAAGTAATAATTTTTGTGTTGTTAGGTTTGACAATTGTGACGCATGAACGTCATTCTGCGTGTTTATATTTACTTTAAAGTGACAGGTCGAGTAGTAAGTCGATGCCGCAGGGGTCATATCGAAAGTGTTTTGTGTTGTCGGGTGACTACATGTCTACTGACAGAATACGTGTATGGTAACTTCATAAAATGAAAAAGCTGCGTATACACAAAAAGCAAAACCCTTGCTGTAGTCTCGCATGGACAACCTCAATAGTGTAGAAAGCAATACGACGGATGCCGCAAAAAAAGCAAACGATCTGGACCATTATTACATTCTCCTCAAAAGACGAAAGCTGCAAAAGTAAGACCCAAATAGAAGCTAGCTCACACTGCGCGCTTTTGAGAAGGAAAAGCGCGCAGACCAGTTTATATTAATGTTGCACTTACTTTTTAATGTAAGTGCAACATTAATATAAATCTTACCAAACCTTTACCCTTTACCCACTTTTATTGCAGGAAATGTGATGCAGAAAAGTTATCAAAGAAGTGAGTAGTAGGAGCTATTCAAGAAATGTGTAAAGATAAAAGTTTTCGGCTGCCGTTTTGTCTACTATGCTTCTGCAAACAATACCTTACACTTATAATGTAAACTAATAAAAATTTTACTTTTTTTGTACTCATTTTTACCAGTAGAAGGTGTTACAAAATAAAAATACTACCCAATTAATAAATATCTGTGACTTTTATTATTATTCAATGCTTTCATTTTTGCACAAAATGTGGCAAGTCCTTTAATTTTGTGTAAGTAATAATTGTCTTTCCACTAAATTGCAAGCAATCCTACATTCACTACACTGTCTTTTGTGAAGCTGTAGCGACGCTTACATTCAGTTGGAAAAAAATTCCAATAGGTTCGCAGCACCCCGCACATAGCTCGTCCAGCATGTCAATGTTCGTTGTTACGAAATGCAACACATAATACTCTTCAGAATTTTCCAACGTCAAACGATGACATAACCTCATCATAACCTGTCTATAATCTATTTCAAAACGCATGCAAACGCTTTCTCGAGCATTGCCGGAGTTCTTGCTTGAGTCTAAGCTTGAGACGGACTTAAGCTTGAACTTGAGATACGACTATGAATACCGGCATAAAACAATTTTTAAAGACGTTAAAAAATATTTAAATTAAAAATTATGAAAAATAATCTAAAGTGCTTATTAAAAAACTTTTAAATTATTTCAAAACATTTAAATATTTTTTCTAACTAGTTTATAGTAATTTATTTTCACTTTTCGATATTTTAAAACGTATTAATAAATTTTAAAAATTTTATACGAATAGAATAATTAATTTTTTTTTAAATTATTAAAAAATTCTTAAAAATTCTTAAAAAATTCTAAAAAATTATTGAAAATTTTAAAAAATTCTAAAAAATTTATAAAGATATTTAAAAAATTTAAAAAAAAACTTAAAAAATGCTTTAAAAAGGTTAAAACAATTTTTCAAGACGTTTAAAAATATTTAAATTAAAAATTAAGAAATATAATCTGAATTTCTTATTAAAAATGTTTAAAATCATTTCAAAACATTTAAATATCTCTTCTAACTAGTTTATAGTAATTTATTTACAATTCTAGTAAATTTAAAACAAATTTTTAATTTTTAAAAATTATATATAAAAAGTTAGATTAAATTTTTTAAAAATTATTAAAAAATTCTTAAACATTCTTTGCAAATTGTAAAAAATTTTTCAAATTTATTTAAATAATTAAAAATAACTTTTAAAAATATTTTAAGCTTTCAAACAATTTCTAAAAACGTTTAAAAGTTTTTAAACGTCTTTAAAAATTGTTTTAAGTTTTTTAAAATATTTTTTAAAGATTTTTTCTCAATTTTTTGAATAATTTTTACTTTTAGAGTTTTTAAAAAATTTTAAGAATTCTTTAATAATTTAAAAAAAATGTAATTTAATTTTTTGTATAAAATTTTTAAAATTAATTAATACGTTTTAAAATATCTAAGTGAAAAAATAAATTACTATGAACTAGTTAGAAAAAATATTTAAATGTTTTAAAAAAGTTTTTTAATAAGAAATTTAAATTATTTTCAATAATTTTTAATTTTAAAATTTTTAAACGTATTTAAAAATTGTTTAAAGGCTTAAAATATTTTTAAAGGTTTTTTTAATTATTTGAATAATTTTAAGAAAATTTTAAAATTTTTTTAAATTTTCAAAAAATTTTTAAGAATTTTTTAAGAATTTAAAAAAAAATATATCTTATCTTTTTATATATAACTTTTAAAATTTAATAATACGTTTTGAAATTATTAGAAGTAATAATAAATTACTATAAACTAGTTAAAAAAAATATTTAAATGTTTTGAAATGGTTTAAAAAAATCTTTAATAAGAAATTTGAATTACTTTAAATAATTTTCAATTTAAAAATTTTTAAACGTCTTTAAAAATTGTTTCAACTAATTTAAAATATTTTTTAAAATTGTTTTAAATTTTTTATATAATTTTAAGAGTTTTTTAGAATTTTTAAAATTTTCAACAAATTTTTAAGAATGTTTTAATAATTTAAAAAAAAATTAAATGAATTTTTTATATATAATTTTTAAAATTTATTAATACGTTTTAAAATTACCAAAAGTAAAAATAAAATACTATAAACTAGTTAGAAAAAACATTTGAATGTTTTTAAGTGATTTAAAAAAATTTTAATAAAAAATTTGAATTATTTTTAATAAATTTTAATTGAAAAATGCTTAAACGTCTTTAAAAATTGTTTTAAGCTTCTTAAAATATTTTTAAAGGTTTTTTTAATTTTTTAAATAATTTTAAAAATTTTTAAAATTTTTTAGAATTTTCTAAAAATTTTTTAATAATTTAAAAAAAAATTAATTGAACTATTTGTATAAAGTTTATTAATACGTTTTAAAATATCTAAAAGTAAAAATATTATAAACTAATATTTTTAAAATACTAAGTAAAATTACTATAAACTAGTTAGAAAAAATATTTGAATGTTTTGAAATGGTTTAAAAGTTTTTTAATATGAAATTTAGATTATTTTCCATAATTTTTAATTTAAATATTTTTAAACGTTTTTGAAAATTGTTTTAACCCTTTTAAAAAATTTTTTAAATTTTTTAAATAATTTTAAGAATTTTTTAGAATTTTTTAAGACTTTCAAAAAATTTTTAAAAATTTTTTAATGATTTCAAAAAATATAATTAAACTTCTTTCTATATATAATTTTTAAAATTGTCAAATACGTTTTAAAATTAGTAAAAGTGAAAATAAATTACTATAAACTAGTTACAACAAATATTTGAATGTTTTGAAATAGTTGAAAAATTTTTAATAAAAAATTTAAATAAAATTAAAAATAAGTTTGATTTTAGAGTTTGAAATGTAGCAAAACTATCACTTTTGGCTTGTAAAAAATTGATAGCAGTACCATCAGTTTTGGTTTGTCTCGGGTTAAAAAAAGATCTGTTTAAGAGTCTTTATTGCTTAGAATAAAGATGTAACTCTGTCTACTGTAACAATAAATAAGATTAGTGAAATGTTTAAGCCGACAGTATTTTGAGCTCAAGGGGCTAGGTTGGTAAGCTCTAAGGGTTGTTGACAAAAACGCTTCACAATTTTCTGCTCGATTTTGTAGGACACAAAAAAAGAGCTTAAACAGCTAAGCTGCTAATCTCGTATTAGGCAAAATACGTAAGTGACGCATACTGTGCATTTTTAAGTTTAAGCACCTAGGCTGCTATGCTCAATATGTTTTCTGTCATTTTCTGGTTCAGCGTTTATGTTTTATAAAATTTTCTTGACGCAAAAATCTGTAGGTTTGTTTGGCCAAATGCAAAACAGGTAACTATAAAAATATAAGACATTTTCATTCCGTATCTCAGAAATAAGCGTCGCGTTTTTGTATTTTTTATGATACTAGCTCTAGCTGGACAATTAACTTCAGATTGTTCTCACGGTACCCGATGTACATTCAGTGTGAAAATAATATTATTTATTTTTGATTATAATATTCTAATAGTTAAATATCACTAATTTTCTCAGTTTTAATATAGTATTCCTTTTTAGGAAAAAATCTTGTTGAATTTTATTTGTTTTTAGAGTGTAATTGTAATCTAATTGTTTCAATTTGCAAATAAACTCCTTTCAAACTGCTATGTTTAGAGGAAGTAATCGAAGGTTAGCTTTTTGTTGCTTTAAACTAGTTCAAAACTGGTTCAAATTTGAAATTAGTGTTAGATATTTTTACAAAGCATTTAATTTACATACATACTATTATACAAAGCTTACACCATACAGTATGTTTAAAAAAAAACATCAAATTGTATTAATAAATTAAGTGGATTAAAACAGACGGCAGAAAATTGTTTATCTACATTATAATATAGTCAGAGACAAAAAAAATTTCTTTTACGATATAATAAATAGAAAAAGTGAATTGTCGATAAAATGCGAACAATAGAAATAACAAAATGCTCTTTAGGTCCTTGAACTAAATACGTAAGCGTTTCAGCATTATAATTTAAGTAGATTATTTCTCAAAGTAAATTAACATTTTTACATAAATTATTATTAAATCAAAATATTTGACCACACAACATAAATTTAATAAAAATTCCCATATGAATCACATGACTTTTTGCTAAGAATTTATGAAGGACGTTGCCTCAATAATTAATTAAATGTTATTTTCTAGGAAATTTGCAAGTAACTTTCTACCAGGATATAACAATATGCCGTAATTGTGATGGGATAACCCCATCTTAACTTATTATAAAATAATCCAGAAGCAACTGCAAAAGATATTTCTGGGAAGTTGCAGCACTCAAAATAGACCTCTCTTGTGACATTTGGTTATTTACAACAGCCATGACTTTTATAGTAATAAGAATAAGTATTCAGGAAATCATGCATGCATTCATTCACTCTTTGTTTAGGATATAAAAGCCTACACACTGCAAACTCAAATAATTATGGTTTATTGAATAATAACAGCCAGCTAACGTGACTAATTTGCAATTTTACATTTTAAACTAGGTATATGCAAGCGTTTCATGTCAATAATATTTGATTAGTTTCATTTGCTACATTTCTTGCTTACATAAATAATAAAATTATGAAACAAAGGATAATAATATGCTTATCTGCCAACAGAAAAGAAATAAACTTTTTGCAATTATAAATGAGTCATCTTAATTATTTCATAAATATTTATGGAATGCTTTTGTTGACAACAATAATTATATTGACAGTAACGCGATGACTAAAGTAGGTACTAATACTATTGTATCTGTAATCCTACACCTACAATTAAAGTTATGCAATGAACTATGTTTACTTAATATGAGAACATCACGAATGTATATATTATTTAAGTTCTGATGGAAGCCAACAAACTCAACAGCCATAATTAGTAAAATTCGACGTTCCCGACGTTCAAATACAGAATACTTCATTAAAAGCTCATACCAGGAACTTGGTTGGCAGATTGATTTTTGCAGACTGGAAATGTAAATAAGGGAAAGTCAACTAGACCTGAAGTATCAGCTGGAGTTGTTAATGATTTAAAAGCAAGGGTGAAACAACATCCACAAACATCTTTATCAAAGTTGTGTAAAAGCCTGCTTATTTAGGTCATTTTGACCCAAGCAAACCATGAGAAAAATCTATTTTTAGATCATCTTTTGTGTGTTTCGACCCTCAAAACTTTCTAAAAGAATAGATACATTGCCAGATGTGCCAACCCAATACACTTGACCCTATAAGCCAAAAGGCATTCCAAATTTAGCAGTAGTTAAGTTTAGTGGTGTTATAATTATTATTTAATTCTTAGTGCTTTATATCGCCAATTGCCCACAACCATCTACCCGCTTAAACACATCCGACAAGCCAACATCTAAAGGTAAGATTGTCTTACTGAGTTTCTCAATTATCGCATGAGTTAAAAGGGTTGATTTATTGTTTGACTAAAGAAAAGTAATGAAAGAATTGAATTAATCTCATAAACAGAATCTTCTGATTATCTTGATAAATCAACTTTTAAGAATTAATTTTACAGTAACGTAGATCTAATTATGGTTTATCGTCATAACATATTTTGTTAATATTGCATTTTCTTGTGACAAAAATATAATTACTAATCATTGGTACCTAAAGTAGAACCATTGTCAATCTAAATTAGTAGTCGATCACGTTGATTGGCAAAGATTATATTATAGTTAAGCATATGCAAAATAATTTATATACAGGGTGTCTCTGTAGAAAGTCGATATACAAGGTGTATCAGACGTGACTTGGTGTAACAGTGATAGCTGTTAGCTGACATAAGAAATTAGGTACACTAATCAAAGATTATATTCGCATTTCGTTATTAAATATATTACCTGAGATATCATATTATCTTAGAAATCTTATGTGTATCTTTGTAGTTAATACTCACTGAGTGGACTAATCATCAATCTTCAGACTAGTTAAATTTAAAGTAATAATACGCACTTGTCTATCCTACCTGGTCTAAGTCAGAGGCTTGTGTTACTGCGGAGTCTTTACAAATATATCATTGCATTTTGAGTTGACCTTAACGGTCAGATAGATAGATACCCAAGGATATTTTTGTAAAGCATTGCACGCCCGAGAACACGTTTTCGTTTCGTTAGTGGATGTAATCGTAGCCTCATTATTAGATTACATCTACATTGGCGGTGGTGTTTATGCACATTTCGATAGCTAGCTTTTCCAACGGACAGAAGTCCATAGCTACCCTTGCGGTACTATAATGGCCAATTAGTCTTAGGATTAATTGTTTCTGATTGCCGCCGTCCGATCCATTACCTTAAAGACAGTGCTCAAATAGTAAATTATAATATAATGACTGCAGTCTAATATAAAAATCTAATATAAAAATCTAATATTAAAGTCTAATATAAATTATAATATAACAGACTAATATAACTGTCTAGATATTATTTCTATATCATAACAAGATAAGTACCGCTAATTATCATTATGTGTTAGTACGCAAACTGCCTACTCCTATTGATTTATGTGTGATTGAAAACTCAAACGCCATTTTTACGTTTTAGGATTAGCGTTTGAAAGTGCGGTTGGCCATCCAGAGGTTTCTATTAGTTCCTCTAGCAGAGACGGTAAGATTTAAAATAACTTTATTTAAAAAGAAAAAAATAATTTTGGGATAAACATATTCCCCCTCTCTCTCTTCATTTCTCTCTCTCTCTCTCTCTCTCTCATTTTCTTCTCTCTTATAGTTGTCTGCACCATTTCTGCTACCTTACAGTAGGTACATGTGAAAAAAATTCTACAAAAAGACTACATTTGCATTCTCACAAGGTTACCTACTGCGCATCAGCTTTTAATTGTGTATTGCAACTAGTTTCAACCAAACCTAAAACCTGACAACCGATTGCTGGATCTCACATTTTTTAGCGACGAAGCCTGGTTCCACTTATAAGGTTATGTTATTTTTCAGAATACTATGTGTTAGTGTTCTAAAGATTAACATATTTTCATTGAGACACCTTTCTATTCCCAAAAAGTTGGCATATCGCGCTTAGCAGTCTCGCGTAGGCAAATTTTTAAACCAATATTTTTCCATGGTGGCATTAATGCGGCAATATACAGAAAAGAACTATTGGCACCGTTCAGCAATCAGCTAGATGAAAAAATGAAGAAAAAGCTCTTATAGAAAACTACAGGCTAGTAGCTCTTAGTTCTGCATTTTCAAAAAATGTTTAACACGCATTTCTTAATTGTTTGTTAGGATTTATCAATTAAAAAATACTTTAAATTAAAATTAACATGGTTTCCGCAGTAATTTTTTTGCTACAAACGCAATGATAAAGCTGGTCGAGAAAATTGTTACCCAAATTACAAATACCCAAAAAAGCAGTTCTTGGACACATAAACCGAGGAGTGCAGTCTATCAGGATAAGCAAATAATAATTATATTTTTAAACAGTTAAACGTGAATAAAGTCAATCAATCTTTATGTTTTTTTATAAATGTTCATGTTATTCTATATTGTTTTTTACAAAAACAATTTTAAATATGTCGTTCAATTATTATTTATAAATAATGTTATTGTTTGACATTTATGACATGTATACAGCAAAATGCAATAAATTGTGGTTGTTAATGTCAATTTTAACATTTTTTTAATTACTCAATCAAAAGTCGATACTAATTTTTAAATGATTTACTTGACGTTAATTGTGATAACGGTACTATGGTTAAGGCGCTATTGAACTGCTAGAGTAAAGTTTTATCTTACTACCCCTGATTTTAAATTCTAATAGTTTGCTAAGACTGAAGTTTGCTAATAAGACTGGTTATTATGTTATATAATCTGTAGAATAGTTAACACAATGTTTGTTACAAGAATTTAACAGCTTTTTGTGTCTTTTTTGGAACAACTAAATTAGCCACAATAAATTTTTCAGAGCATCATGAATGCTCTTTTTGTTTCTGTTAAATTTTTTGTTGTTGTTTGATAAGTTTGATGATAATGATGACAAAAAACTAAATTTAGAAAAATAAATTTTAGTTTACAATGTTGGTTAAAATTTTTTTTTTATTAAAATTTACTTTGTGATTGGATAAACTTATAAAATAATGTAAATGTAAAGCGGGTTTCTATTATTGCTATCGATTACGCTTATCTAGTGATGCCCAGTCACTAGAAATAGAAGAAAATAGAGACAAGTCACAAAAATTAGAAGAAAATAAAGTACAAAAAAAAAACAAAAAACGAAGTAGAAAAATACTAAAAAATTATAAAAAACAAAAGATGAAACAAAGAGAAAAAATGTACTAAAAATGCTGATAAAACTGAAGAAAATTGCATGGAACGGATGATACCAAATGAGGCATGAATGTACGGGAGTGAAACAGTTAGAGAAGTGTTGAAAAATGTGTGGAAAGAAAAAAAACTTTTTCAGAAGTGAGCAGAAAAAATAACAAAAGCAATTCACAAGAAAAAAAGTAGGTGTATCGTTTTTGGTTGAGGATGCAAGATTGGGAAACCAAAACGTACTAAAGTATTTAAAACCAAAAAAGTACTGAGAGTTTCAGGTTAGTTTCTAATAGTGCATGTTTAACCTAAAAAGTTACACATACCGTTTACGGTTTTATTTAAATTACGGTAAATGCGGTATTAAGTTTTAGTTAATTATCAAAATTGATTAACTTAGTCGAAATTTTTGTGATAACAAACATAATTAAAAGCAAAATATTTTAAAAACATTTACAGAGTTTCTTAAATTAAGTCCTACTGTAACTTAAAACAATATATAATAATGAAAAAAATTGAATAATATTATTTAGGATTTAATACGATAATTATTAATATATGTATGTAATAGCTGATAGTAATTCAAAATAAAATAGTAATTAACAATACAACAATTTTTAATATGTAAAAGAGTTTGAATCTTAGAATAATTTTGAGTCGGCGCCGATAATTAATGAACAAGCCTGCATTTGATTTTTATATACAGATATCAATCTTGTTTTTTTTTATAGAAGGTCAATATTTTGTGAAATATTTTAAATGCTATTTTGTTTATCGTTCTTTTTAGATTGCTTTTAATTTTCTTCAGTGTTATTACATTGCTTTTTTTATTGTTTTTTTTAGGTATAATGTTTCTGTTTTTATTATTTATATACAAAAACAAATAGATAGTACATATTTTTTCAATAATTGGTTTAAAAAACTTATTTGCATAAATATGTGTGCTGTGCCTCAGCTGTACGTGAGGAAATCCACAGAATTAATGTATGCTATAAATTTTTTACGATGTAGATGGAATTTTTGATAAATAAAATATTTGTGTTATATTATTGTACACGGGTAAAACCCAAACAAAATCAAAAGGAAAACACTGCCAACCTGTATTGAATAATACAATTTGCAATTAAGATCATTGCTTTTAATAAATCAAACAATGACGTAACAAATTATTTCTTATTTTAATGAAATCTTCAATTTCTGAAAAACTTTGGTCTTAATTTGGCAATTTTAACTACTTTAAGCAAATACAAAAACGACAACACATCAACACCAAAATAATCAATAAAAAGTAGCAACAATTTTTTATGTTGTTGAATAATTTTCTATAAATTTTAATATTTTTGATGTTGTTTATAATTATTCTAATCTCAATCCAGTTATTTCCGCTGTTGTTAAATAAGCAACAGCAAAATGTTTTACGCAGTGCTCTCTTTAATCGAGATCAAGTTGGTGTAGTATATACCGACTCTTCAAAGGCTTTTGACAAAGTTGACCACTGTGTAATCTTCATTAAATTGTCATTATTTGGTTTTAGCCCGTTACTCATTCTGTTTTTTAATTTTTCTATCAAACAGACCAAATTATGTGTCAGTTCTTAATCACAACACACATATATTTCTATGTTTGTCTATATATTTTAATGATTTATAGCGCGCCAAACAAACCTGAGCTTCGGAAAATATGCAAACTAAATTATCAAATTTAAAGGTAAATTCAAATTAACAAATCAGAAAATATTTATATTATCTTGTAACAAAACAATATTTGAAAAAATATAATTTTGTGTAAAAAAATTATTATTATTTCATAAAAAAAAATCATAATGAAGAATATTTAAATCATGCAATAATAATAATAATTGAATGAACAAATAAAACATATGAACAAATACAAATTGCAATCTTATTATGAGTATTCATAATAAAAAATAGACAAAAATTTATGCGCTTACATTATTAAAATATAAACTTTTAATATCAATATTGAATTCTAATTATTAGAAAAAATCATTTTAATTTAACTTGTTTACCATACAAAAAATAATAAAAAACCAAAATATTTTTTCACGCACTAATAAATGAAGAAGTAAGTGCATAACTTTAACTTCTCAATTCTCTAAAACAGTCATAATTGCAATTCCAGCGTTTCTATTATGTACTAAATTTTAATTTAATAATTTCTATTATGAACATAATTTTAATAAAAACCTTTTTTAATATACATAATTTTAAATCTAAATTTTTATTATATACATCATTTTAATTTTAAATATTTGTTATATACATAATTTTAGTTCTGAATTTCTATTTTGTACATTATTTTAATCTCAAGCTTTCTTTAAGTATATAATTTTAATTCAAAATTTTTATTATGTACATAATATAAATTGAACTATTTTTTGTGTGGACATAATTTTAATTCTAATTTTTCATTATACACATAAATTAACTTAAAACATTTTGATTATTTACAAAATTTTAATTAGTACTTTCTGTTCTGTACGTTGTTGCATAATAATTAATCAATTACGTTAATGCATAATAATTAATTTGAATAACCTATAGTTTTTTTAATATTATGAAAAAAAAATTTTATGATTAAATAGTAAAATGGGCTTTGATCATAAATGAAAATGAAAAAATTAAATTTGCACTTTCTGTTCAGTGCATGATTTTAATTCGGAATTTCTATTATGTACATCATTTTAGCTCAGAATTTTCATTATGTACATAAATTTAATTCAGGCTTTTTATTAGGTACATAATTTTAATTAAAACATTATTGTTATGTACATGATTTTAATTCAAACTCATTTAAACTTTGAAATTTAATTGCATTTAAATTTTGCCAACATTCATGTTTGAAAGAAAAATATATATAATTTAATTTTATTTATGACGCGACATAATAAAAATTGCTAATTAAAATTAAGTTTCCACATAATAATAATACTGATATTTGTTGTTATCATGAAACAATAATAATTGAGTTTTAAAATTCAGCCAAACTTATAAATTTAATTCTCCGATGTTCAATTACGTTATTGCATAATAATTAATTTGAATAACCTATAGTTTTTTTAATATTATAAATTTTTTTTTATGATTAAATAGTAAAATGGGCTTTGATCATAAATGAATATGAAAAAATTGAATTTGCTTCTTCAATACAACGTTGATTTTGGTGCTAAACTCGTATTATAATTAATTTTTTTATTCCACGACTCCATTCTAGAAATAGCGTTGCTTTTGTACTTCCCATCGCTAAAACTAATATATAAATCACCTCACCAGTCTTCATAATGACATCAAATTGCAATAAAATATCTAATGTAGGTATGCGATTTTTTTTATTCGAACTAGAATGAGATGATAACATGATATCTTAGAAATTATTAGATACCTCAATTTAAATTAGTTTTTTTATTGTAACTGGGTTATTTATAAATTTATGAATAAATTTTTGCTATTAATAAACTGTACAAAAACATTGAAACTTAGTGCCAAATTTAACACACATAAAATATAACAATAAATAGCAGCAAAAACAAAATAACGAGTTTCTTTTATTATTTTTTTATTGTTGAATAATTAATAAAAAGTTGTGTAACGTAAATTAGGAGTGTTATGAAGCAAACTATAGCACTCGAACCAACGTCTCAGATGAGCCAACCTCAAAAATTTAAAATTATTATTAGTTGCTTAATCAACACTGGAATATAATTAAGCGCACTTAATTGTAACCGGAAACAATTAACGACTTTTTGGTCTAAGCATTGAATTTATTAAAGAAAGATTTGATGTTTAAATAACATGTTTTTTATATACTTCATTTTAATTTTTTTTGATAAGCAATTTTATTCTTTTGTTTCACCAATGAAATAGGGAGAAAAGTGAAAAACAAAAGAGTTTCGCACACTAGTCGTAAAAGAGGCCAGTAGCATCATAGTTTTTTACGAATTTAAGTTCTTAATAAGTTTATCGATAATTTTAAATTAACGTTTTATAAAATATATAAAAAAGCACTCAGTTTGTTTTTAAAAATTTTGTTTGTTTTTTTTGATAATTTTTTTCCTATATAAGAGTATATATATCGCTATCTTCAGAATTGTAAGATTAGTATTTAAGATTTATTTGGCAATACATTTTTAGTCGTGGCTTCGGCTAGTTTCAGAATTTCGAATAGAGTACATAAATTCTGAACTTTAGTATTAAATTAATTTTTGTTTAAACATTAAACAAATTATGTCAAACAAAAAGTTTAAACTGAATTTGAAGACAAATGGTTTGTTGGTGTTGTTCCTAACTGTTAACCTGAAAATTTCTCAGATACATATAAGAAATTTAATAAATATTTTTATCTAAAATGAAAATTTTAAAAAATAGCTTAAAGAACACGTTTAATAAAGGGTATTAGCGTGTTTTATATAAAACTCGTCTGCGGCTTTATTTCTACTTTGGGACTTGTGCGCCAAATCAATCTTTATAAAACTAGTTTTTTTAAAATACTATTTAGATAAAACAGTTTTTACCTACGATGGGATGATAATGATGTCTTGCCGTCAGAAAAGCCTACTTAAGGTGTATAATATTGTATTTGTAATAAGCCAAAAATTCATAAAAAACTGGAAATTAATTAACATTTATTATTTTAAATTTTCAAGCAATTGTAAACAAGAATGTAATAATTTTAGATATTGAAAGTTTGTTGTAAATGAAGTCATCCACATAGCGGCTGGCAATAGACGATGACTTTCATCATTCTGCCACAAAGTTTTGGCACTTTTATTGACAACCATGATGGTTGTCAATTGGTTGCTCCGGTCTAACGAAAACAGTGACACTATACAATTTCGGTTCTTCTAATTCTAGTACTTTGCAATTTAAATAAAATGTATTGTTTTTTAATTTTAATTGATATCGTTGCAATAAGCCTAAGCAAAATACTTCTGCTGCAAGATAGAGAGAAAGTTGAGTGTTTTGCAAATTACAGGTAATGTTTTAGCATCAGCTTAAGAAGATCAATATAAATTTATTCAAATTATATCTGTTAACTTGGACATGTTTTGTTCTCTTTGGAACCCATCAGCAAGTTGCAACAGATTCAGTTTTGAAAAAATTTGCAGTGACACGTTTGAGCTTATATTTACTCAAGTGGACGTTACTTTCGTATATGGTAAAACTGCAAATTATTTAAAATATTTATTTTTTTAACATTCGCTTCCTTTGTTGTGTTTCTTAGCTTCGAGAACAATGCAGTTTATTTCCATAACTTTGTTCTGTATCTATTTTGAGTAAAATATCACCTGGTTTAGCAACATTTCCACTGAATTTTAAATTAATTTTTGATTAAAACCATTTGTTACCTTGCCCGTACCGACAACAACAGCTTACTTCGACAAAATGTTTCAGTTAAAAATTTTTAAGAACAACAAAATTTCAAATTTAATTAATGTGTCAAAGTATTTAACTTGTGTATAATTAGTCTGGTGGATTTTTACTCATTCTCTGAAAATTATGATTGAGGTGTCATTCTTTTCCACATGCAGATATTTTTCGAGGAAATTTAAGAGTCGTTTACCAAAATTGCAAAAGTTATAAGCAATTAAGTAAAAAAAAATTAACGTAAATCTGACTTTTAGTCCCAAAATTTCAAAAAAAAAAGTTTTGTTATCTCAAAATAAAGCCAATATGTATAATTTTTCTAAAGGGATAAACATACGCTCAAAAACAGGTATTACGGCTTGCGCAAGCCATTCCAACTTTGGACCCTAATGAATAAATATTATTTTGACTTATTAAATATCAAAATTAAGAGCTGAATAAATTAAACAATAAATAAAACCGTTTTTTTATAATATTACGTTTAATTGGTTTTTTCGTAATTAAAAGCTACTAAAAATAGTTTTTATCTTCTACTGCTTATAAATTGTTATAAACAAATGCGTTGTTTATAACATCATTACAAATTAAAGGTAATAATGTACAAAAAATTGTTTTTTAAAAAAATTATTAATTAATAATTAATAATCTTTTTCTACCATTTTTAGATTATATTAAAAAATATCTTTTTTTAATTCATTTGCTAGGTAATTTATCTTGGTTTTTATTATTAAAAAAAAATTATTATTATTATTATTATTATTATTTAAATTTTTATAATTCATTTAACATAAAATTTATAATAAACAAATAAAATGTCGGTATGTATTTTTTCGTTTCTTTATTAAAAATGACAAATTCACTCATATACCATTAAAAAGAAGGTATTTAAATTTTAATTAATCTTTTAATTTTCTGTTTTATCGCATGACATCATCTACACTTCGTTTTTAATGTTTAATTTTATTATAAATTTTAAACTAATAGAGGTAAAAATTAAATTATATTAGTTTTTCACAAACTCAGCTCAAATTTAAAGCTTTAACTCAATTATTAACTCATACCATTTGTTTACTAAAATTCATAAGCTATAATTGTTGATAAATATACATTAGACAAATAACTACAACAGTTGTATGGTTATAATATATTTGTTTATAAGGAACTTGGACACAAAAATAAAAAAAAAATCTCAACAAACTTTATAAACAAACACTATAATTTAAATATGTAATTAAGTATGAATTTAACTTTAAACTTAATGTTTAATTGTATATCTATTACTTTAATAAAAATTATAATAATGTTAACAGGTGAGACTGGTGAAATAAAAAAAAATAAAAGTTCAATAATAAATATAAATCAGTTTTTTTCTCAAATAATACATGATTGTTTCAATGTTTAAGTAGTAAAAGAAAAAAATACAGAGAGACGATTTATTTGTTTATAAGAAATTGTTTATTAAATAAACAATTAAAATTGAAATACGAATCTTTTTTTTAATATCAAAACTACTAATATGAACAATAAATACTAAAAAATTATTCCTTGATATTATTAATTATCTACAAGTGGTAAAAAAATTGTTAATAACTAAAAAATTGGTTTTTTAATTTTTTTTAATATCGTCATTTTTATCAAAATTTATGTTTCCAAAAAAAAAATTTAATTATCTTATAAACAACGCATTTGATTATAACACTTTTTCAAATAATAAAAGATAAAAGTTGATAAAAATGATTTTTTAGTAGCTTTTGATCATGAAAAAACAATATTATAAAAAAAATGTTTTTTTAATGTTTAATAAAGCTTTATAATTTTGAACCTAATTAAATTGTTAACAACAATGCAAAAATTAAAAATTTTTTATTTTTTTTTTAACAAAAATCTAATCTAAAGCTTTCGAAAATAGCTTTAGAATCAAAAAAAAAAAAAATTTATAGCTTAACAATTATCGCAATGTTAATGTTTGTGCTACAAAAAATTGTAAATTAACTAATTGAAAAATAGCGATAAAAATTTTTAAAGTGCGGACTATTGTTCATCGATCTATCTTGTTGACGCCTTAGTGTTTTTTGTTTCAATTTTGATATTTATTAAGTTAAAATAATATTTATTAAATAAAGGTGAGCATGGCTTGCGCAAGCCAAAGTAACCGTTTTTAGGCGTACTTTCAAGTCTCTTAGAAAATTATAATTAATAGTCCTAAAGTTCCAAAAGATCAAACTTTTTTCAGAAAAAATGTTTCTTCTAATAAAATCCTCAACAGTTTTTGAGATATTTGCCAAAAACCAGAAAAAAACCATCTATTTTTTTTAAGCAATTGTTTGTAGCTTTTCCAATTTTTGCGAGCGGTTTTTCAGTTTTATCAAAAAATTTCTACATGCTTTTCAGCATTATAGGCTTCATTATAGACTCACTAAATAATGTACATACTATTATAGAAAAATATTTTTATAATAACTTTTTTGAGATATGTATTTGTTTACCAACAAATTTTTGACGTGTAACAGAGTATTACCCAACAATCGAGTAATGATAGCTATTAATCTATAAATTAATTACTAGTAATTAATTATTACAAAACTATAGAATGATTTACGATTGTCAATATTTCAATAGTTTACAAATTGTTATTTAATTATTAATTTTTTTTCTACACTATGTCTTGAGATTGAATTTACAAAAGAAAAATAAACTTAATTTTACAAAAAAAAAGACAATGAAATAACATTTTTGCCGAATTCAAAATGGATAAATCTGCTATCAAATCCATTATCAGGTTGTAATCTTAAAATAAAAAAAAAAACTTAATAAAAGTAACTAAAGATTTTTTATTTTTAACTAAAAAATTACAAACACAATCTGTTGCTTAATTCAATCCAATTTTTACTGTTCAATTAATCCACCACCTCTTTCAACACAATTCAGACTCGAGACTCTTTAAAACTTCTACGAGTTTTTTCAATTGTTTGGAATGCAACAGCTTTGTTTATCCGATTTTTTAATACTTAGACATTATTAGATAAGTCTTCATTGCAAACAATTTGTTGTTAATGCTCCCACAAATAAAAATCTAAAATTGTCAAATTAGGGACCCTTGGCGGCTATAAAACTAGGCCACTTCTGCCACTCCAATTATCTCCAAATTTGCGATTTAGCCAATTGAACAAAATGCGCTGGACAGCTATTATCTTAAAAATACATTAAATGTTGATAATAAAGAAGTACGCGAAGAAAATGTTTAAACATATCCAGGTATGCTTGCTGGTTAACGTTAGTAGCAAAAAAATATGAGCCTTTTTCAACGAAACCGTCCCGTTGAGAGAAAAAATCGTTTTATCGGAAAATATAATCTTACGATCAAAACTTTAAAGCAGTGACATAAATGTCACTGCTTTAGCTGCATTGACGTCTACATCCTCTGTCTCAATATTCCAGTACCTGAAAACTCAAATATTCAAAATGTTCAAAAAAAGCACAATCACTTAAGCTAAAACGGGTAAAAAGAAAACAAGAAACAAGCAAAATTAGAGACAAAATCTGCCTAAAAAAATAAAGAATGAAAAAATAAGTTACACATCGAAAACCAAAAGAACAGTTGAAGCTCGGAGAATAAGCTCTCCATGTCTAGATAAGTGAGTTTAATTATGTTCAAAAAACTTTTCAAATAAGCAAAGAGTATAGCTGTTACATAGTGATTACTATTAGGCTTTAGAATTCTTACAGCCTCTACGCGATTTTTTGTATTCGTGCATTGAAAACTTTAACTTAAGTACCGACGCATATCTGCCTGTAAACCAAAAAATAAAAATTCATTTTATAAAAAATGACAAAATATTTTTGTTCAAAACACTTAGAATCATTGAAAAGACAGTTCACACTATCATAGTTACGACCGCCACCAGGGGGGTCTAAGGGTTAGTGCAAGCCCACAGTTAGTGCAAGCAGTAGTGTTAGCTGCAGTCTCCACAAGTCCCCAGAGCGTACCAAGTGAAATCGCCCCGCAGTGTTAGACTGTTACAGCTCCTAGGCTCCACCTCTAGTAGGATGGAGGGACCGGTATTGCAAACCCCTATGTCCTGGTTATCCGCCCGTATGACCTCCAACTTTTGCCAGAGAGAACTGACGTACCTCACCGCATTGACAGTCTGCAGCACAACTAAGCTCGGAGACTAGGTCCCCTTTAACAGGTTTTCCGACACCTCAAACGCTTGAAGGTGGAGACGTGTCCGTTTCGGGATAGGATGTGTGGACATTCCTCGAGTCATCGCCTAAGCAGCTTTTGCAGTACCTCTCCCACACTTCTATTCTGAAAGGTCTGCCCTCGTTCTACAAATAGAGATTGATGGCTTCCAGTCAGTTTTAAGAGTAGACGCCGTGTGGTCTGCTTTGGAGTTAGTCTCGGATACTAGTTTTTTGCAAAAGCTTCTCCCCAGAGAAAGTTTGACTCTTACGTGCGCCTGGTCCGACACCCCAAACGTCTGCTACCCGACTAGACTCGGATACTAGTGCCAAGCGCGTCCGACACCTCAAACGACTACTCCGTTGCCAATACACTAGCCTATTGGCGCGTCTACTTTTTTCCCGGTAAAACTGGTACTCATGTCATCTTTGTTTCTAAAGATACGTTTGATGAGTCACCGTAGAGGACGCTTACGCGTTACCTCTACCACACATTTATTGCTACATATTTCTCCTGTTACCTACATTCGTGGGATTAGGCTTCCTATGCAGCTTTAAGGGCCAGCGTCGTGCGGTTTGCCACAGAGTTAGTCTCGAATACTAGAATAAATTCCGACACCTCAAACGACTACTTGTAGTCTTTTATCAAAAGTAAAAAGATAGCACGTTTGCTCTTTTACCAGTTTTAGCTACACCTAAGTGCATTGTCCGGGTTGAACCACGAGGAGGTACTGGCCGAACGTCTTCAAAGAAGAACGTCCTATCTCAACCCAGTTGCTATTTACACTACAATAAACAAAACATTTTTAGAAAGCGGATTTGCACTCGTAGATAATTGTAGAAAACATAATAATCATAAGAAGATCAATAAAAAACTGTTAAATTCTGTTAAGCGTCACATAAATGACTTAGCACAAATAGCACTTTGAGTGAGTATATAGACGGTGGACTAACAATTGATGAGATTAACTAACAGGCAAGCCTTCTAGGACTAATAAGCTTGCAGTAAACTAAAATGCTCTTTCTAAAATGCTCTATTAACACGGATTTTATTATCGGGTTTTTTGTGCCCAAAAAAACTAGTGTGATCAATGTGAGAGCTATAAGAACGCAGACGACAAATCCAAGCTTGAGAAAGATTACAACAAACACCAGAAAGAAAAAAAACTCAGTAAGATTAAAAAGTCTACAGATAAAAAACAAACAGAAAGAAATTAAATAAAACTTGCAGTTTATGATTTAAAAGCGCTACTGTTCGTGCCCATGAGCCAACCGCCAGCATTTTTTTTACAAGTCGCGTTTTAATTTATTTAACTTTCAGTAAGTTTTGTAAACTAGCTATTAGAACAACTAGGAGATTAAGATTAGAAATAGATTGCCATATGTACTGCGATCTATTCAAGAATGATGCGTCTCTATCCCGTATGTATTCCTGCTCTAGGTGTTCTCTAAGTAGAGTTCTAATAGGGACACATTTTGTTACTAGGTGTTCAGGAGTTTTCTTCTCTCTTCTGCCAAATCTGCATTTGTCATTATCTTTTAGGCCGAGTCTTACCAGGTTCTTTCCAAGACGGCAGTGACCGGTAAGGAAACCTATGCGAAAGCAAAGTCTGTTTTTAGAAAGGTTTATGTAACTTTTAAACCTTGCATGATCAAAATCTCTAAAAAATTTCTTAGGTTGTCTCAAACCAGAAAAATTTAGCCAGCGTTTTTATCTGTCCGTCTCTTCTTTAATTTTAAATCTTTTCTTGTAAATGTGCTCTCCTAAACCAGAAAATAGTTCTTGCAAGTTTAGCAACTTTCTCGTTTCCCTCTATTCCCGAGTGTCCGAGTATCTGAACAAGAAAAACATTGTTATTTTTGCCTAGTTTATTCAATTCGCCTAGGCATTCCCACGTCATTCTGAAACAGATGACATAAGAGCTTAGTGCTTTTATGGCTGCTTGATTATCTGTGATTAGAACAAATAACTGACTTAAGTTTTCTCAAGTAAACGAAATTATTCCGTCAAAAACTAATTGTTTTTTTTTTGACACAATGGTTTAGGTAACAAAGAGGTTAATAAAATCGCTACTGGCGTATAGGTACCTGTAAATTAAAGAACTGGCAAAAAGCACATCAAGAGTAAATATAGTATTTTACTCCAATAACTGTGGAAAACAGCAAAAAAACAAATGAAAATAAAACCGAAAAGATAATATAAGATGTCGAGGACTGGCTGGAAATAATTTTGTAGATACATGATAACAACTTACTTGTTTGCTATCAGCCATCTAGACGTCTATTCTATAACTCATAAATACCTCATTTGAGGTTACACGCAGAACAAAGAGGACGCAGTGCCTAGCATTATTGAAAGATGTGTAAAAAAAGCTATAAATTAAGATCTATTTATATCTCAGATCAATATGTTACAATTATCCAAAATGCATAAAAAGAGAGAGTTTTTGCACGAAAAGAAATAGATTATGACCATTTTTTTGATTTCAAATTACTGCATGAAAACAATATAAACTTAAATTTTACAAAGAATACAGATGGAAATCTTTTAAAGTGTCAGAAGTAAAACAATTAAGTTTGAAAAAAAGAGTGATGTTTTTAAGTACAAAAACAGTTATAAAAAAACAGAGTGGCAACAAGTCGAGTTTAAAGGCAGGAAGGCAAAAAGTAAAAAGATTCTAGGTTAAAAACTGCTTACAGTAGGAAGATGTCAAAAAAAAAATTGAGAATCTTAAAAAGTCTGATTTTACACAACATAATTCCTTCTCACTATAAACCTTCTTATACTACTCTTGAATAATTTTAGCTTTTTGCTGTTTTTTGTATTCAAATTCTGACGTAAATTTTTTGATTATAATTCTCGAAGAATTATGACGCATATCTTAAAAATAGGAACTTACAGAATCTATAAAGTACTTTTACAGAAAAACTAAAGCCAATTTCTAGACTATTGTTATAGATAACGTGTAAAAGTATTTTGTTTTTTCCTTGTTCTGTAAAACTTCAAATTTTGTAGTTGAGTCAATTTCTTTTTCTATACCTACTTCAGGAACAGCATTATGTAAATAATAAACAAAGTTTTTTATCAAAAAAAAAACAAACAAATGCGAGTAGAACCAATTGTTTACGCCTAACTGTATCCAATTTAAACTATTAGCCGCTTATTTTATAAGAATTAGGTTAGTGGTATACGCTAATGTATATAGGTACAATATTATTTCTGATAATAGTCACAGATGAGTTATACCAGGGGCCCGATTCTAACCACTATCGAAAAGCTTTTCGACTCGAAATCTGTCAAATTCAACCATTTTGGAGAGAAAAACAACACGTAGCCACCTGACGGCTTTCACAGAAAGGTAGCATATGACGTCATGGATTTTCGATATCGAAAAGGACTTTTCAATATTAAAATCGTGTTGAATTCAAGAATTCGAGTCGAATAGTTTGACAGTAGCACTGTATGACAGGCAGAAAAGTGGCGTGCACGCGGTTTGTGTGAGGTTAGTGTAAACAAAAACAAAGTATTTAGTAGAATGGCTTTATTATTCGCGCAGTTGCTTCTTATTGAAGAATTAGAGCGAGAAGAACGGCATCGCACAAGATTGTTGCGCCGAATGGTGCGGGATGCACAAGACCCCTTCAGGGCATCTAACAATGAATTTAAAAAAAATTTTCGGCTCAGCAAAGAGGCATGTTTAGCTTTAATAGAAGCCTTAACACCTCATATGCAGGACTCAGTGATAGCCTCCAGAATCCCGAAAATGTTGAGAGTAAGTAAAAACATGGGTATTTAAGACTACATTGCGAATAAACTTTCACTTTCAGATACTTGCAGCATGAAATTTTTATGCCACAGGCAATTACCAAACGGGTACGGGAAACAATTATATAATATGCCTGAGTCAATCGATGGTATCCCGTAGTATTCGTGAAGTGTCCAATGCCATTCTAAGACACTTGTTACGGGTATGGATAAAATTCCCTCACAATGATGCGCAGAGAAATCGATTAAAAAGAGGGTAACTGCAATAAGCTGGAATAATATACCCTTGTATCTAATTACAATAATACAGCTTTCAGGAACATCACGATATGCCAGAAGTTATTGGTATAGTGGATGGCACTCACGTGGCTGTTGTCACTCCACAAGAAAATGAAAATATCTTTGTGAATAGAAAAGGATATCACAGTTTAAACTGTCAACTTGTAAGTACCACGTTTTTTTGTGGGTTCAGTATGCTAATATTGGTGAATGATTACAGATTTGTGACTCTACGGGCTATATTTTAAATTTAGTAGCACGTTGGCCAGGTAGCACACATGATGCTTACATGTGGCGTTATAGTCGCACAGGCCGAGCTATGCGTGCCAATTTCGAAAATGGTGACAGAAACACTAGAATGATGGGTAGGTTGCGTGCTTATAACTTTGCACAATTGCTTATATATCTTATCAACAGGCGATTCAGGGTATCCATGCTTACCTTGGCTACTAGTGCCCGTAACTCGTGTGCAAACACCACAACAGGCACAGTTTAATCAGACGTTTGTACGCTGTCGAAGTATCGTGGAACGCTGTATAGGCCTTTTGAAAGGGCGCTTTCGCTGTTTACTAAAAGATCGCACGTTGCATTATAAACCTTCAACTGCGGCCCGTATAGTGCTCACATGTGGTGTGCTACATAATATTGCATGCCACTATAGGGTAGAGGAGCCCCAACTCATGTGGGATGAAATAGATTTAGAGCCTCTGCCAGTACCCCAGATACAAGAGGGTAGAAATGAGCTTCAAGAGCGGAGAAGGGGACAACAATATAGAGAAGACTATATTAATCAATATTTTTAATATATAGTTACAGTTACATTTACAGTTTATCGATCAATTGTTGTAATAAATCATTAGTTCTACTCTTTTCCTTAATTAACACATCAAATTTTTCACTAATTTCCTGCATCGATGAACTCATCTTCTGCATCGTTGCACCAATCTCCTGCATCTGTGTATTCGAAGTCGTCCCTATGACTGCAAATTGCTGTACAGCTTCAAGTGCTTGATTTGCTTGATTCCCTGTATTACTGCGCTTACGTTTCTTTCCTGAAAGGGTGAAAGGGTATCATCAGAGTATGCACATTATTTTTTACTTGCACACTTACTGGTAGGTGTCGGTTCCGACGTACTACAATAGCTGGTGCTACCTGGGGACATCATGGGGGACTCCACCATCCGAGGTGACTCCGGGTCAGGCAGCAGTTCAGGCCCAGCCCTCCATGGCGTGGAGGAATGCCCTATGGAACATGACTGCAAGAACAAGCACATTAGACAGCATTCTCCGGAAAGGATGAGTTTGTTTACTCACGGGCTGGTAATTGTGGTCCTCCAGCACATTGTGTGCTATTGGATGAGGTACCACGACACCACGTGCGTCATCGGCACTATCCAATGGCACACCATCGGGTCCGTCCAACCCATAAACTGCCGCCTCGGTCAAAAACGCAATGATGCGCTGCTCTACGAGACTTAGCTGCAGCTTAGACGCCGGACCGCCTCCCGTTCGCCTGCGGCCCTGTTGGATGTCCGCGCTTTTCTTTTTTGTCTTATTTTTTAAGTCGGTCCACACCTGCAGTATCGGTTAGTATTAAAGCTACATTTATACTATCGTTAATAATTGACTGTATACGTACCCGTTGCCACTTAATACTGGTTTTTGGCGGTCCTCCGCACGCATTCAATTGCTCGGCCACAATCTCCCAAAGGGCTAGCTTTCGCTTGCGCCCTTCTACGCCTAGCAATTTGCCGGTGGCAAATTCAGGATGCTCCTCCATAAAGGAGACCATCACTTCTTTTTGTTGGAGAGAAATGCGCGTGTCGTATCTTTCCATTATTGTGAAACGCCGGCAGATGGGAAAATAAGAATGCAGAGAAGGCAGTGTGCACATATATACGGCTGTTTACCAACCTTTAGGGTGCAATACTACCAACACAACATTTATTTGTCACTGGCATTTTTTGACATTTTTTCCACTCTCGAAAACGAGTGACGTCACATGCGAGAGCGCACTCTTTTCGACTCGAATATTTTCGATAGTGGTTAGAATCGGGCCCCAGATCGCTCACTTAGAAAAGAAAGCTTAAAAAAGAGAGAGATAGAATATTAACCAGGTTAAAGGTCCAGCTGACGCATGCCCAGTAGAAGTTTATTTCACTGTAAGCAAAGATACACTCGGAACGCTTCGAGATGATTGTATGCAGTGTCTAAATTCACGCTTTGGTCCGATGTCTGTCCGATCCAGTTTTATTTGCCTCGTGGTTTTATCCACCAATTATAAAACGGCCCACCCATCATATCTTTCTTGCTGTTGAAAATATAAAAAATCGAAAAGGCACGTCAATGTACCATTTTAAAACGTGACTATTTGGAAACCTCTAGACAAAAAACAAAAAAATCTATTTTAATGCATTTGTAATTATGTGAATAAAGTAGGATATTTCTTAAAAACCAAACGATTACCTTCTAATTATGCTTAATTAATAAAATTAATGTTTATTACACAAGTTTTCTTCAGAAAACCTATGATGTGTCAAGTAGCTCTAGGACGACACTTTTTGGCAACAGCGCATTTTCTGTAGTAATTCTGACAAAAAACTGCGCGCGGCAACACTGCTATTAACCAATTTAAAGGGACGAGAGACGCCAAGGTCATAGAAACGATGCGCAAAAGATCAAAGATTTCGAGGCAAGTGAGCAATCTGGTATAACTAATCTGTGTAATAGTGTTGAACTCAATGCACAATTTCAAGCGTTTAACTGTACTTTAAATAGTAACGAAGTACTTCAACATACGAAAGGTCATCACTCATTACTTTGAGTTTGAAGCATTTTTAAAGCATTTTGTCTGACTTAGCATAGTAATTTTACCGAGTGTTGGTAATAATAAATGTGTGCCGGACGCTACTTCATTTTCATTTCTCTTCATCAGTCTGGAACGACTCGTGCATGGGTTTGGTGTTAACTGTGTGGTGGTACGCGATTGCAGACGATGCTTTCAAATTAGTAGTGCTAAAGTAGGAACAATTTTTATGACAGTTTAAGCGGAAGAAAATTAAGACAACGTGAAGGTAACAAAAATTTTTTCTAAAGATGATTTATAAAAATTATGCGTAGGTACTTAAAGAATAAGACCACATGTTTAAAAAGTACTACTTACTTATAATAATTATAAAGTACTTATTGTACTGCAATTTTGTCATAATAACACATAGAACATAAACATTCCCTTTATTGTTGCAGAGGTAACAGAGTTTTATAAAAATACATGCTTAATGTTGTTTTAAGTATTGTTAGTTTTACATTTAAATAATTGTTAAATTTTATAGCAATAATTATTGCCGATGCAAAATATTGATAAACCTATGATAAATTATTTTTTTTAAAAAATTTATTTATTACATTAGAATATTGTTTGAATTTAATAGCATTAATTACTATATTGATAAACGTATAATAAAATATAATTAAGCATTTTATTATAATGTTCGACAAGTTTAACAGCGTCTAAGCAACCTTCAACTTTTAACGAAAAATAGCATCGCTGCAGGCTTGAAATCTTGAATTAGAAATTCATTTCCTTGCGTAAAAGTTTTAACAATTGTTTTTGCATACAGGGTCGCTGGAAAGAATGGATACAGCTAAATATTTTAAGAAAACATTAGCAGAGCACGTTGAAATTTAGGAAACAAAAATCTTATTGTTTAAATTTTTTTCAATATCCTATTCGTTTTGAAAACACAAGGCCAACGTATTTTTTTTTAAAGGAACATAATTATTCACACAGTTTGACCACTTGCCAAGAAGAGCTCTTCCGACCACCCACTGTTTATTCATCAAGGGATGAATAAACCTGAACTATTATTTGCTTAATTTTACCTAGTTTAGAGAATTTTTTGAGGTTTCTCTTAATAATCCAGCTAAAGAGCCAAAAAGAGAACTGAATGAATTCAGCGGCGTCCAAATGTCTATATATTTATTTATTTGCTTGACTGATTTCAAACTGTTAAAGGCGTGCTTTGCTATATTAGATTTTTCTAATCTGCCGTATTTTAAGTGAACTAAGTCCTTTTTTGTATCTAGTTTGAACTGATATAAGCGTTTGCTTTATTTGTCACAGTTATTACACCCTATACGATAAATTTCAGACTTTTCGAGAAATAGTGTTTGGTTTTTTGACTTTCTAACAAATCTTTTTATTTTGATCCTGACAGATAATCCGCTCTAAATTCTAAATTTTTAACAATATCTAGTTTATTGGTTATCTTACGTTCAAAAGGTATGACATAAATTTTAATTCTTGTTTGTTTGTTTGAAAAATTGTGCAATTTTTGAAATTTGTTAAAATTTTTTGTTTATGTATAATTTTGTTTATTATTTTTTTTATATCCATTATTATTAGCAACTTTTTTGATAAATGGTTTTTTTATAGTAAATTAAGACATTAAGACATTATTCTCCCATAAATATTTTATGTCAAGTTAAGGTTGAAATTTTAACTACATATGTTTTGGCTTATACTGATAGTATGTATTTATCAGAGGGCCTCGTCAGAATTTAGATTATTTTACAAATATTTTAACTAGCCGACATGAAAAAGGAGATTACTATGCTATATCTCAGAGTAAACTGAAGAGAAGCAGGTAGTGAAGGTGGTAAAACATGTTTAAAAAGAAGGAAGTACATTTTTCCAATAAAAGTTGGGTATTTTTAAAAAAGGGAGCTATTTTAGAAAATGTACTAAAATTGTGTAAGAGACAAATCGAAATATGTAGAGCTAAATCCATAGAAAAGTAGCTACAATGATTAAAAAAAGTTGTGAACATCTAAGATAACTTAAAAATATATTAAAAAAAAATTAAATAATAAATAAAAACTAAGACACTATAAATTTTGAAGAACTAAAAAATAAAAGTACATTTGCAAAACATGCTTTATTCACAGGTTACTCATTCTCATACTCATTAAAAATTTCAATATCTGGTTTGAAAGTGCCAATATAGAAGTGTTAGAAATATTAAATAAAAAAGACATTATCTAATTTTAATCTTAAACGATCAAACCGAATATTTAACTCAAATTATCAAACCTTTTATAAACAATCTTTTTTTAAATCTTTTTCTTGCATATTATGATTTGAATTTTTTGTGTCGATTTTTGTGAAATTGTTAGAAAGTTTACTTTTGAACGCTTTGCGTACAGATATTTTTATAGAGAATAGTACAAATTCAATTGAAGCTTCTACATTTATTACAACATTCTCTCATTTTTTATTCAATTTTTTTGAGTTTTGTGGTATAAAGTTTAGTCTCTTAATAAGTAGGTAAATCCAATTCTGCTTTATTGAAATATTTAGATGATTAATTTTATACTATATTTAACGGTTCATCCCCAACGTTGTCTGTTTTTTGTTTTTATTTAGAAATGACTTTAGATGTTTACCCAAATATAAGAATTGTTTTAAATGGTTTGAGTTACATAAAAAATAAGGCAAATGCTTTTAACAAAGATAACGGTTCTCTTTTCAGCTCTTTGGTTGGATTATTAGGAAAACCATAAAAATTTCTTAAACCAGGTAAAATTAGGCAATAATAATTCAGTTTTATTATTGACTATCTTCTAATAATGACCATGGTGGTCGAAAGAGTTCTCGAGATCTAATTAACAATCTTGTTGGCAAGTAGTGGTAAAACTGTGTGAATAGTTTATTGTGCCAAAAATTTCAACCCAATCACTCAATAAAGAAATATATAATTATTAAACAAATTAAAAATTTGGAAAAACCGCCTTTAATATTATTATTTATTAATTTGTTTATTTATTAATTGGTTGAAACAGCTTAAATTATTTAAATAAATTAAGTATTATTTAATTATATTGAAACTTTTTTTTAATGTCTCACAAATTTTTAGAATCAAATAAAGTGTCAAAAAAAGCATTAATAAGAATAACTCAGAAACTACTATTCAGACCTTGATCAAACTTAAATGGGACCAAATGGCAAAAACCAGCTTCCAAATAAAAGAAGAATTATGAAAATCAGCTCTCCCATAAGAAAGTCATGAGGTAACACACATAAAAAAAATACAGTCAAATTGAGAACCTTTTTTCTTTTTTTTGAAGTCAAAACAGGTTAAAAATCATAATTCATAATTTTCCAAAAAAAAATTTCAATGCATGGGTAAACGGTTTTCCTACACCCTGGTGTTTTTTACTTTGCAATAGAAACTAGGGGAAAATCTTTTATTGTAATAAAACCATAGCAACCAAACAATGAAACCATGTTAACTTTAAAAAAATAGGTGATTGTCGAGAGCAACGCTATCAACCCAAAAATAAGTAAAAAACTAAATCATTTATTATTAAAGAATTACGAGTCGTTGGTTGAAAACAGAATTGTACCTAGCTTTTTGGAAAAAAATTTTCTATTCCCACTAATGCAGCACTCCTTTCAGTTGTGCTGCAAACAAAGTGCTCAGCTGGAAAAATTCTTTTTCTAAACTCGTTAGGTAAAGATAGTTTGACAATTTGGTGTAAATATGGTTTTATTGCTACTTAACCTTCACTGATCTTTATAAGGGTTTACCGCAGGGTTTCTTACCTGTGCAGAATCTTGAAGATACTGCACCAGGGCAGTATTCACGTTGCTTCTACTTTCTTCGCTTGCATGTTACTAAACATAACAATCAAATT